>CM019063.1:365756423-366476069 GCA_009667805.1 Leptobrachium leishanense | reverse complement strand
TGTCTGTATATTATAATAATGACATATTATGAATCTGCCGAGTCTGACGGAAAGAACGATATATAATATGTCTCGGTCATATACTAAAATAAGCCTTCAAAACGCATTTAAACATGATGTGCCAAAATCGGTTAAAATGAGCTCAGCACAGAGGCGGGAAAAGCCTCAGCAGCGAAAGGTTAATAAATGAGCATTTTTCTAGGCCTTGAATATTAAGTTTAATATGTCTTTAAAAGATGATTAATTACAATTTCATTTTAGAGAGAATCAAAATGTATCTTGCGTAACTGCTTTTCGACAGAATAAGCTAACCACAAAGTCATGAGGAGTCTTATTCCTGGTATCAAGCCCATCCTGCATCCTAAAACCGAACATCCACACACCCATGATCGAGAAAAAACGGCTGACACACTTGTCAATGACGCATGGTACCTTGACCTTTAGAAAATAGCTGATATTTGATTCTTATATAGTTAATAAAATAATCTGTATATACACAATTTTATGCTGAAGTTGACTCCCCACTCGCTTTCACCAAAACGGCTATAAAACATGTATCGAAATCTAATAAAAGATCAGAGAGATCACTGGTTTTGGCCAGAGAGGCTGCATAGACCCATTCATTGTCTGTGTGATTTCTTTAAGCACGCACCTTAACTTACCTGATTTCTCCACCGATTAGAACAGAGACTGGCATCCGAAGGAAGAGGATATTGTCCTCCATCACAAAACGGACCAATATTCAACTGGACCTTCATCCATAACTGGTTCTGTGCCATAAAAAGCCTGCTAAAGGCATGTAAAAATATCTGTCCCACTAAAAATATTGTTTGAAAATATCTAATATTACCTTGGAATTCTCAAGGGTCTTAAGAAGTTACTGCAATGGGTGATTTCTCATGTCTTTGGCCTTAGTCATTAACCTAGAAAGAATTTTGTTATACTGTTATTTCGCTGGTATAGCCCTTTTTCGTAAGTGTTCATTAAATCTTCCCGCTCATGCACACTGAATTTATCTGGAAAACAGGTGGCTCTTTTTCTTCAGACTGCATAACAAGTTTAACTCCTGTCAAATTATGGATTTCTGAAAATGATTGCTCTGCACTTGAACTAGAGGTTTGTGCATTGCCGTTTTCTTGCAGTATAAAATTTTATTAGGCAGAAAATAACAGATACATTTGTGAAAAAGAATAGGCAAATATCAAGTACATAAGTTCAACATGTGTAGAAAAAGTTCAAAAGTGGTACAAAAGGTGTAAAGCAGATCACATTTCTCCAAAGAGGAGCATATTGTTTGGTGGAGCAAAAATTGAAGTCGAAGCAGTGTTTCATAATAATCCGGTTCCACCTGTCGCCATTACAGAGTCTGAGGGGATGTGATCGAGCCCGTCAACTAAGGCCACATCAATCTCAATTAATAATGCCATAGAACAAAGAAGGAGACAGAAACTTAGAAAAAGAGTATAGCATATAGGAAGGACAGGAGAGATAGGAGAAGCAGCGAAGAGGAGGGTGAGTGAAAGGGGGGGGATTATGAATGGGGGGGAAGGGGGGATCATAACCCTCCGAGCCTTGGCTGCCCACAGGGTACAGAGGGCATCGGCTCCACGCCTGACGTCACAGCCTCTCACTTTATAGATGAACCGTGAAATGATATGATAAAGGCCTACTCCATAGGGGGTGATGGTGGAGGTCTCAGTCCGCCGGCGACAAAGTCATCCCAGTAGAACCATAGGCGTGTAAATTCGGCAATTTGATCTTTATCTAAGGCCACCAGTCGGTCTACGGCGCGTAGTGAGTCAACTCTCTCAATCCAGGTGGGACGGGATCGTGGTAGAGCCCCAGAACAACGGGATCAGAAGCTTAGCTGCCATTATAAGTCTCATTGCCACAGATCTGCGCATAGCCGATAGCGGAGCCTGGAACTGCAGAAGGAGATAGGTGGTTGGGGTAAATTGAACCTCCAACCCAGAGACCCGGACGACAGCATCATGTACCAGTTTCCAGAAGGGAAAAAGCATAGTACACTCCCACCACATATAGAGATAGGTCCCTATTGCCGAAGCGCACCTCCAGCAACCGGGATCTTTCTGAGGCAGCACTCGTTGCAACTGGTCGGGAGTCCAGTACCAGAAGAAAATGATTTTATAGGCATTCTCAGCACATCGCAGAGCTGGCGAGCTTTTGTGTATCAGGGAATAGGTCATAGTCCAAGTGTCGTCTCCGCTTGGCATCTCCAGGAGCCTCTGCCATTTATCCTGGAAAGGAGGAGGTTCTACGGTAGAGGTCAACAGTAAATTATAGAAAGTTGAGATACTCCGAGATAATGGAAGACCTAGTCTGAAAAACTTCTCAAACGGAGTAAGGGGACGTATGAGGCTGAAGCCTGCCTTCAAAGATGTGAGAAAAGAGTTAATCTGTGCATAATTAAATCGTTCAGAAAAAGTAAGTGGTAGATTAGTTTCCGTTATTGTGGCGAGAGGGGGTTGACCCTCTTTCAGGTAGTCAAAGACCGTAAGTCGGGTGGGCAGGTCCAACCTGGTCATTAAGGCGGAGCACACACCCGGGACAAAGCCCGGGTTATGTCGAAGTGGCAGAAGAGGCGATATGGCCGATGTCAGGGAGTGGGAAAAGCGTACTCTTCTCCAGATCGATAAGGTCTCCATCGGGAGACTCCAAGGTATATGACCCGGGAAATCCCGAGGTCAGGGCCAACCACAAAGGAATGCCCAGCTGCTCTTCTTCCAAGTCCAGCCACAGTTTATGCGAGGACTCTGAGGACCAGTCTAACAGGCGGGTCAGATGGATCGCATAAGCGTAGAGTTTGGGATTGGGCAGTGCCAAACCGCCAAGCTGTTTAGGGCGGCATAGTGTTTCAAAACTAACTCGAGGTCTTTCTTTAGGCCAGACGAATTTAAATATTAAAGTACGAAAGCTGGAGAGGAATCGTGTAGGCAGCTGTATTGGGACAGTCTGCAGAACATAAAGTAGGCGGGGCATAATATTCATTTTAATCACATTCACACGACCAAGCCAGGAAATAAACTTGCCCGTCAAATCTTTCTCAAAAGACGTCAGTAAGGGTTTATAATAAAAAAAATAAAAAAAAAACAGAATAAAACTTAGGTTTTAAAATGGAAAAGAAGCTGAACAAAGTTACAAAATTATCAGAAACGAAAAATAAAATGATTTAAAACGAAAAAAATAAATAGAATGCAGCAGCATATTATAATTAAATACGTACAGACACTGTGGGGAACAAAACAAGCGCCTCTCTGCGGCTGCGCGCCGCGCGGCAGTGCGCGCCGCGGTATAATTAATGTAGCAGCATATGAAGTGAATATGAATCCATCCACACACTGCGGGGAAGCATCTCTCTGCATCTGCGGTATAATTTATTTATGTGTTATACATAATATCATACATAGATATATCTTTGTATATTATTTATAACTTGGTTAAAATGAAATAAAATTAGAATTTTCATTTTTCAGTAATTTACAAGTTGTAATTTTTTTTTTTTTTTATGACATTTAATTTTTAACATGTGAGTGTTTATGGTTGTAAATATTTTCTATGAGTTGCGCTTGTTAAAACAATTAGAGATGGGGGACTTGTTTTGTAAAATAATTTTTTTTTGAGTGAAAATGCTTACACAATTTTTAACTAACGGAAGGCGCAACCCATACAAAAATAATTAGTGCAGCTCAATATCATTGTTCACAATCACATTATAATTGGAATGGGAACAATATTGCTTGCTGCATTAGCAAAAAAAAAACTATTTATTTTTTAAAATTTATTTATTTAATTACATTTTTTTTTTAATATAAAATTAACATGGTCAATGGTCATGTTTTGGACTTGGTGTGGTTGGAAAGGCTATGCTCTGGCCCATCCAACAATACCAAACATTAACCCTAGGTAGGTGGCGCCACGGCACGGATGGGAGATCGGGGGGTCATTGGAATGGAACCCCCGATCTCCACCATTGGTGGCTGGCAACCTAGGGGGTTAACTCCAGAATTTACTCTGACATCCCGATGTGAAACATCGGGACTTTTGCATTAGATTTCGACCATTTTTATATTTTTAACTTTTGGATAGTCGAAAATCGAAATCTATCCAAAAAGTCCCAATGTTTCACATCATTCTGAAGTTTGTTTGGATAGAGTAAGTCCGTGGGCGTGCGGCCGTTAAATGTATATACATTAAAATTTTCTAACCATCAGCACACTGGATGGATATATAGCACTGTTTTAGTCCAGCGTCCTGATCCTGAGGCACTGTTTTAGTCCAGCGTCCTGATCCTGAGTTCCTGACCGTTAGAAAATCTGACTGCCCCTGCCTGCCAGTGCCTATATGTTATTTCCATTGATCCGATATTTCTGTTGATATAATTCTGTCGAGATACGATAATTCTGTCGTAGTCGGATCATTTACGTCTGTGGTTCGCGCATGATGATGGAATATGTCCATGATGAGATACGCGCGTTTGTCCGTCTCCATTACAGCCTGTCGTAACCTTTACGGAGCCATTGTATGTAGAGTTTGAGAATTTTTTGGACAGACAAAAAAAAAAACCATCCCATCATGGCTCAAAATCAAAGAGAGTCCTATTGGACGGACACGTCATCCCCTTCCACCCCAGAGACACCCAGAAGCGGGCCAGCAACATGGCATTTGAGGAGATGCCGGTGGAGCTGGTTCGCAATTTCGCATCTTCGAGAAGCGTGATGACTATGACTGCTGTAAGAGTGTAAGGGCCCTTACGGCAGGAAGAACAATGTCCGCAAGGACCGTATCCTGGCTTGCACCACCCTCCTGGAAAAAGGACCGAAGTAGTAACGAGTCTAACGCGACCAGCTGCGGAAGCGCTGGTCTGACCTGTCCTGAAGACGCGTGAGGATTGAGGCACATCCGGCGTGTCATAGACAAACGTAAGTGTTATGTTTTCTTATTTTGTAAAGCGCTGCGCGCAAACTGTTGGCGGCGCTATATAAATCCTGTATAATAATAATAATAATGTGCTTGCATGTGCTAATGTGCACATAAATACATTGATTGATCTAGTCCTTTTTTTATGCAATGACTGCGTACTGTATAGCTTTGCATTTTTTCAGGACTCATACATGCATTTTTGGTTTCGCCATAGCTCTTCTTTTTTGTGATATTACGTATTTGTGAAAATTGTGATATTTGATGTATTTAGATGAATGTGTTAATTTATTTAACAAGCGCAACTCATATAAAATATAACCGCAAACGTTCGCATGACTTAAAATGTGAAAAAAAACACTTTACACATTGTAAATTATTGAAAATTCTAATTTTATTGCATTTTTTGGTTATAATACAGACAGGACATGACGCATACATATAATAATGATATATTATGAATCTGCCGAGTCTGCCGGAAAGAATGATATATAAGATGTCTGGGTCATATAATAAAATAAGGCTTCAAAACGCATTTAAAAAATAATTAACATTTTCGGAACGGGTCGTTCGTTCGCGCATGCGAGTTCCGTACGTACGACGGGTCGTAAATTTTACGTTTTTTTTGCCGATATTATCGGATTTTAGGCCAAAGTTCAATCTTCCTTTACATCCACCATGATGGCAGCAGCAACCGAAGCAGGCTCCCCCAACTCTAGTCTGAGCGCAGACATGGAAGATACCCCAGGGTCCTCCAGAAGAAAGAAGAGGGCAACTAACATGACGTTCATGGAGATGGTGGAACTGGTTCGAATTTTTAAGAAATATGATTATGACTGCCGTAAGGGCCCTTACGGCAGTAAAAATAACAGCCGTAAAAAAACCATCCTTGGGAAGGTACGACGGACGCTGCTCGATAAATTTGAAGTTGCTCGGACCGATGACCAGCTTCGTAAGCAGTGGTCAGATTTGAAGACGTGCGAGGAGGAGCAGATGCGTGAAAGTCATAGCCAAACGTAAGTGTTATGTTATATATATTGTAAAGCGCTGCGCAAACTGTTGGCGCTATATCCTGTATATAATAATAATTGCTTGCATCGTGTGCTAAATCTAATGTGCACAGAAATACTTTGATTCTCTTTTTTTCTGGACTCATACTTACAATACACACATGCATTTTGCCAAAGCTATTCTTTTTTGTGATTATTTACGATACAATTTTAATACATGAAAATTCTGATATTTGTTGATGTATTGTATTGTATATGATATGAATTAGTATTATTTATTTACAATGCTGTTATTTTGTGGGGGGTATTTGGCACTGTGTGACGTGTGTGGCTGACTGTGTGCTGTCACTGTGTGTACCAGGGGAGTAGTAACTACTAGAATCACAGGGCCCCATTTCAAAATGTTTTATGGGCCCCCTCCCCCGCATGCAACCTAACACTCGCATAGTATACCCCCCAAAAACAATAACACACGACCACCACTACACTGACACTCATGCATATTTATTTATTTTTTATTTATAAAGGATTTTACCAGGAAGGATACATTGAGATTTCTCTCATTTCAAGTATGGCATGTGGCACTGGAACAGTACACTACCCTACCCACTACTACCACCCAGAGAGAGAGCCTGGAGGAGTGGGACTGGAGGAGACATGGGCTCGATCCCGGCAAGAGCGCCTCTCCGTCTCTCCAGTATGTGTCCTGTCCTTGGGCAAGACACCCTCACGCTAACGGTACATATTACTCGCCGTCGCCGCTACCCAGAATGACAAACAGAAAACCAGAGACATCTCAATGTTATCTGTATCCTTCCTGGAAAACATGAGAAATCTCAATGTATCCTTTGTGTAAAACGTGACAAATCTCAAACGCCACTATGCAGAGGTGACAGGTCCAACAGAAATTGCATAGCAAATGGTGAACAATACATGTCCTGTACCTGCCTGGCTCCTACTGTCTGTATACTGTACTACTATATTATTATGTCACATTTTCATTCATTCCTAAACTAAACACCTCCTTTGGCCTGCCCTTCTCAGCTCCTCAAACATCATTTACATAATCTATTGAATGAAGGGAATCAGATGACAGACAGTGTGTGCTGGAGTCAGACTAACACATAGACAATGGGTGACTCACACAAGTTCAACCTTATGTAAGTGAGTCTCAACACTCAAGAGATAACAGAGATAGACAAATAAAATAAGAAAAATTCCTTTAGCATAAATCCACAAATTGAAATTACTCGTCTCAATTTTCAAAGCTATTTATAAATTTAATAATATATCCATTCTATACGAAAGAAAGCATTTGACATGACAATCAATAGTCGCACTCGCGCCCGCCGCCCAGCAGGTTACTTGTATCTTTAAAAAAATCACATTTTTATTTTTTTACCTAAGAAATAACGTTACATCTATTCTCCGTAATCAATAGGGCAGGGCATAAGCAGCATTTGTTGTACAATCATTCGTTACCGCGGGGCTCAGGCAGGATTTGTTTCTATACAGGAGGGCACCTAGTAGTAAAGTTTTACTAGATGAGAGTTTTTCAATGTGGGGCCAAAGGATAGATTAGGGTCCAACCACAGATATTTGAGAGAAGTGACTGTGGTCAGCGAGCGTGCCATTTTTTGTCCCAACACATAGATGTGGATTTTGCAATTTGTGTTAGTTTAGGTTTTGTTCCAAAGAGCATCGTTACAGTTTTGTCAGCATTTAGAAAAAGTTTCTTGTGTTTGATCCACTTTTCTACCTCTGTGAAGTGAATTGTTTTGCAGCACGCCTCCACCAGCTGCGGGAGATTTGGTTTGCTTTGCTGGTATATATATATATATATATATATTATAATTTTACAGTGTCGTCTGCGTAGTTACATATTATGTACAGTTGAGGCTTTGCAGACATTGGCAGATCATATCATTTAACATTTATGAATATTGTGAATAGTAGGGGGCCTAGTAGTATTGAGCCTTGGGTACACCGCAAGTGACAGGGAGGGGAGGAGGAGCTGCCAGAAATTGACACATATTGTGATCGGTCGGCGTAATGTTTACTTCTGATTTTTTTTTATAATTGAACCGTAATATATATATATATATATATATATGTCTATATAGTAGTGTATATATATATATGCACTGCAGGCCAGAGGTAAATAAATACAGAATGTGCCTGTAGTGTAAACATGTAACATAGTGACTATATTTCCTGCATATTTTTTTTTTCTGTTCTGTATATTTGTGTTGTTTTTAATATCTTGCATTGTATTACTTTGTATTTCTGTATCTGTAACTGTAACACTTCAATGTTGTTGAACCCAGGACATAGTTACTAGTTGAAAAACTTGAAACGAGAGAACTCTCTCAATGTATCCTTCCTGGTAATAAAATCCTTTTATAAATAAATAAAATAAATAACTAATAAATAAATATTTTGTGACGTCACTGACTTTAGAACTATGAGATCATGGGAGTAGAGTAGTAGTGGTGGGTCAAGCTGGTAGAGTAGTGGTGGAGAGGAGGGGTGTCGCAATACGTTCGGCAATTATAGTTTATAAATATACCATTTTTTTCCAGTATGCATATTTACGTTTTATTATATTTTTTGATTTGGCAGAAAACAGGAAGAAGCAGCAGGCAGCAGCAGCCACTAATATTGCCACGGAGCAGGCGGCGTCCGAGCCACGGGCGACCACCAGTTCTGGTATATTATATAGTAACTATACTACTGTTTTATTTTGCAATGACTTTTGCTCAAAAACAGAAACCTTTTTTGTTTACTGTGTATTTTCATTTAATTTTTTTATATATTAGCAGCACAAGAGGTGCAGCACCAGACCGAGGACTGACGATGACGAGGGAGAGAGGGAGCCGCAGGAGGAGGTACCAGTTCAGGTTTTTTTTTTTACTGTTGTATGTATTTTGCAACGACTTTTTGCTCAAAAACAGAAAACTTTTTGTTTACTGTGTATTTTCATTTAATTTTTTTATATATAGCACCGGAGGAATTACGACGATTGGTGTGAGGAGGAGGAAGAGGAGGGGAGTCGGAGACACAGGAGGCCGCCAGCACTGGTATAGTGTTATATTTTTTAAAGAGTTTCAGTCAAAAATATAACCTGCTTTACTTTTACTTACTGTATTTTCCTTCTTTCATTTATTGGATATATAGCAGCCGGAGAAGCCAGACTGATGACAGCCGGCATCAGGCAGCGCCAATCAGGAGGGCAATAGGGAAACTGCAGGCAATAAACATAAAGTTATGCCATTATGGAGTTGCTCCAGGCCAGCTGAGTGACTGAGAACCTGCCCTGGACAATGCGGTGGAAGTCCTGGAGGCTCTCTGAGTGACCAGCCTCCTCCCTCCCTCCCTATTTACATTGTTAATTTTATATTTTTTTGTTTATTAGTGTTGTTGTGACTGTTTCCCTGGGCAGTTTTTCCTTTTTTTTTTTTTTTATTGTAAATAAATGTTATATTTTTCTATATTTTCCTGTTTGTGTGCGTTGCTTTTCCTTACTTAATAAGTTAATATGTATTGCTTGCTTCTTTTCCACACTGTTAAAATTATATGTACATAAATTTATTGACATTTCTATGGACACTTTGTCATAAATTTGTCAACATATTGTGGCCATCAATGCTGTCTGTGACTGTGCACATTACACTTGCCTGGCCAAAAAATGTCACACACACACTAACACAACCTTGTTGTACTGCCTTGAGAAGAGATTTGATTACATTTTACCGTGGCATTGTTCTTTAAGCTTAGGCGATGTCACAACAACATGGATTTTGTCCACTCTGCCACAGTCACATTCATTCATTATATAACCAAGAATTTATAAAAAAATTGATGGCAGGACTGCGTGAAGTCTTCTCCGACACAACCCAAAGATCAGTGCGGCTCAGGTCTAGTTTATTTGCCCCTGTAGTGTTCGCGGCTTCAAGTTCACGACAACACCTCCTCCCAGCTATGAGCTCTCTCTCTCCCACCGCTGCCCGCTAAGACGCTGCCCGCGCCAATATGGTCACGTCTTTGCAGGAAGACAACAGTGTGGGGAACGGCAGCTGCCGACAGTCCAGCCAAGACCTCATCGTGTGAAGGGTGTGTGAGGGCGTGTGATTGTTGAGAGGATGAGGGGTTGGGGCGTGTGGTGAGGGGGGTGAGGGTTTGGGTGTGGGGTGAGGGGGGGAGGGTTGGGGCGTGTGTGAGGGGGGTGAGGGGTTTGGGGGGCAGGGGTGAGGGGTTTGGGCGTGCTTGGAGGGGTGAGGGAGGGCGGTGGAGGGAGTGAGAGGTGGCGTGTGAGGGGGATGAGGGGTGGTGAGCGTTTGAGGGAGGGAGGGACGTGAGAGAGAGTGGCGCGATGGGATATGGAGGGAGAGGTGGAGAGTGGCAGTGCAGTTCCTCCTCCACCCTGTCCTTACATGTACTCCAGCCTGTGCAGAAAAGGGGGCCAAGGTTTACCACCGATGAGAAAAATGCTCTGTTGGCGGCGGTGGTGTCCGAAAAGAAAAAACTTCTCATCTAAGAGTAACAAGCCATGAGAGAAGAGGGCCTGGGAGTACGGGTGAGGGATGCTGTTTACAGTTTTTTAGTTAACACGGTCCAGCACACAAACCCATTGAACCATTGAATGCATTCGTCACCGGTAAGTAAATTAAAAGTTTTTTATAGATCATGAATATGAATAGTAATGGACCGAACGAACAGAACACACCCGTATTTGCCTCTCATTCGAACTTTAGAATTTGAACATAGAACACAATGTAAGTCTATGGTTCTCCAAAAGTTCGAAAATTAAAGTGCCCTTAGAGAGGGCATAATATTATATGTGTGCAAGATATAGGCTACTGCCCTGGGGAACAGGAAATAAACAAAGAAAAAAAAAAGATTTTTAAACAAAATGTGCACCTATTTGAGTTTGTATAATTAATCATGACTAACTACCGAATTTGAAATGAAGTATCAAATGGATATCCATTATTATCCATTTGATGATAGTTCGTTTGAAATCTGTTTAAAAAATGGGAAAGGTTTACAACAAAGGTGTGGAAAATCTTTTAGCCCCATAGGGTTCACTTCATTGTTAAAAAAATTCACGTTTAAAATGCAATATCTACCAAACCTTTCTTATAATATTCTACAGGTAAGGTAAGGGTGTCTTTAATATTTATATTGTACTTTTTTTTTTTCTTCAGATTTATGTTCGAAATTTTTTCCAATGGTCCAAAAACTTTGCTGTTTGAACTTTTCCAACTGCCGATGTTCAAATCAACTTTTCTAACTGATTTAAACCGGCAGACCATCCCCTAATCAATCATGATGAATAGGTAGCACACCTGACTAAACAAGCACAGTATAGGACCGAACATTATAATGTTCATTGTTCACTGACCCAACAATGAATAAATGCAATTTTTTATTTTTATTTTAAATAATAATTGTTTTGTCAAATGCTAATGAGTGGAGAGGGGACACATGATATAGCTTGTTAACAAGACTATTTATTTATTGTAGCACAAAACATAGTAAAATAAAAAAATATCTTAATAAATCAGAACTGTAAATACTTAAATTGTTTACATATGTTGTCATAAATCACATAAAATTTGTCTCCTACTATAGTCACAACTTTGCTGCAATCAGTTCTAACTTCTTGTAAACGGAGAAAATTGTTTAGTGACCCGACAATGAATAAATGCAATTTTTTAGACAATTTTTTTATTACTAAAATAATTGTGTTGTTCTTTAGCTATTATGACTGCAAACGCAAGGCGACTGTACAGCGTAAGTTGGAGAAAGAATAGAAGATGCGCCATGGGGAACTGAGCCTGTGGGAGAGGCGTCTGGTGGTGGATCATCACCCTCCTCTTGGATGTCACGACGGGTCAGGAATCGGGATACATACGACTACGGACGGACTATGAGGCTGAGCACGACAGACAGCAGAGAGCTGCTGAGTTAAATGAAAAGAAATAGATCGTTACATAAAGCAATCACTGTTGGTCAAAAAGAATACAGAAATCACACTGATTGGCCAGGCCACAATTGCACCGTATAGCAAAATGAACTGATCTGCATGCAATTTCAGGGTCAGTTTGACTCTGAATAATTACCCATAATGTATGTAAAAAAAAAAATTGTTCTTTTTCACAACACTTGAGACTTACCTTTTGATTGACATTCCTATTTTACGGATGCATCACACCAGAGGGATCAGCTCCAAGGCAGCACGTCTGGGGCTTTTTCCAGTGAATACCTAAAAAACAAACACACAAGGGATAAAGAATTAGGGAGAGGGGTAGATGGAGCGGGGGTAGGGAGGGGGAGAGAACGAACCTTTATCCATCTGCTTGTTAACTAAGTATTGCACTTTTGTCTTTAACAACGGTAGTCCGTAACGTGGCATGATGCATCCTGTGGGAATGGGAAGAAGAGTACCATCACCCGCTGTCAGTCCTCCTGCACGAGTGCACGTAAGTAATGTATGCGCGCTGCACAATCACACTGCAGTGCAGGAAGAAAGAACACAATCCTAAATCAATTGCACAGATGTTACAGAATAAGAATTATAAACTTTGCTTGTTTCTTGTCTCCTATTACAGTTGAACAGCCATGTCCAATCCACCAGGATACTACCTTGGAGAGGCTGGTTTTAATTTTCAGACACAACGGCTTGGGCAGGAGATCAGGAAGCAGACCCAGACTGTGAACCGGCTTGCGTCTGCGTCCATAAATACCTTGTAATACAGTATTAGTGCACTGTTTATATTTTAATTATTTATTTTTAATTATCTAGATTTGTAAAAGTCCCTGGAAGACATACTTGAAAACAAGAAAAAAAAATGTATCCTTGATTCCTTTACGGTAAAATAGTTACTAGAAAAAAAAATATATTAAATTAATTCATTATGATTAAATTATTTATATCCTGTAAATATAATATATTATTATTGTCTATTTATTGTAAATATATTAAATCCAAATTAAATTATTGATTGTAAATATATTATAGTCTATTGTCAATTTAATTCATCTAAAATTTCTTACCATATGCAGTCTGTCTGCAGTGCAAAGCTCTCATAACTATCTTCTTCACCCATTTCAAGGTAAAAAAAATTCAAAACTGTGAAAGGAAGAGGTATTTCCAGATTAATATATAATATAAAGCAGAAATAATTATTTAGAATTATGGTTTCGGCATAATGTAAATAATAATAAATAAATATGTTGAGCCACTCACCTGGGTGGGTGCCTGCCTAAGGGTGAAGGTTTCATAAGCTGAGTGGTGTTTCTGGTGTGGGCCTACTCTTCATCAAATACAAAGTTTGCAAACTTTTAAAAATCTTAATCTATTTATCTTTAAAAAAAACAAAAAATAAAAAAAAAAAACCTGGGATTTATGAACTTCTACTAACTAAACTTGTGTGCTTGCATTTCTAGATTGAATCAAAACCTAGGGCCGGGTATCCCAGCTTCGGCAAGTTCACCTTCAGAAATGTCATTTGCTCTAACAGCTGGGGTGATAATTGGGAGCGCTGAGGGCACAGAATATTCCCCGTAATGGAGAAAATCCGCTCACTTTGTACAGTGGTTGGTGGACAAGAAAGGAGCTCCATGGCTACCTCTGCAAACGTAGGCCACACACCTCTCTTGTTCTCCCAAAACTGAAAAGGGTCTGTATTGGGTTCCAAAGGAGACTCAGCAAGGTATGCCGTAACAAATGTCATAGCATTTTCAATTGGCCGTTTTTTGTTAGGTCCGACTCCGTATCCTGACCCATAACTCATGTACATTTTTGTAAAAAATACAGGTCTAGGAACGCTGCTCTGAGCAGCAGCACTAGACCTCCTCCTCTCACATGTGGGTGTGTCACTGTCATCATCCTCAATGACAGACTCCTCCAACATCTCCTCCTCTGTCTCCTCCTCTTCCCTCTGGAACTGTGCACGGTTTTTATGATCCCTGTCCCGTATCTTATCTATGAGTGTTTGCTGCCAAAATGAAAGGGAATCGTCACGAAGTGCAGACTTTCCTTTAAAAGTAGGGTTGCAAATTGTGGCCAGCATATACTCAGGACAAGGGGCAATGTGCTGTCTTATTCGGTACTCCAGCTGTTCATTAAGTCTGGTCAGAAGGGCAGTGACATCGGCATGTGGAGGTTTACCGCCAGGCAAATCTTCTCTGTTGGACAGAAAGTCATCCATAGAGTCACGGAGTTGGTAGAATACGGGTATGATTTCAGACAAGCTAGCACTCGCTCGGCTCAAGTGTTCTGTAGCTAATCGGAAAGACTTCAGGACTTCCACTGCCTGTTCCATCACGGCCCAGTCATCCCTGCCTAGTGGGCTGCTAATGCCAATGGAATGATTGTACTCCATTGCGTGGATTGCTTTTTGCTGTTCGAGAATCCTTTCCAGTATGTCTAATGTGGAGTTCCACCTTGTTGCCACATCTTGTTTTAACCGGTGTTCTAGGAGTCCTGTCCTTTTCTGCTCCTGCCTAAGGAGCTGGCTAGCTCTTGCGCTGTGGTGGAAATGACCAGCAATTTTTCTGCATGATTTAACAAGTGCCCCCAACCTTCCTCCACTAATGCTCTCATCGAGTGCCTTCGTCACCACTAGATGCAGGATGTGAGCTTCGCACCGCACACCCACAAATCTTCCATCCCGGAGAGCCCTTATCATGTTGCTTCCACCATCGGTTACTACAAAACCCATTTGAGCTTGTGTACCGGACTTCTCCCCTAGCCACTGTGCCATCATGTTCTTCAGTGCATGTAAGATGTTCTCTGCGGTGTGCTGCTGATCCATAACCTCAGCGTGGAGGAGGAAGGAATGTAATGCTGTCTTCTTTTCTGCATCATCGGCACAAGACCCAGCACTTTTCTTTTGCCCCATAACTTGTTGATGCTAGCTGCTTTTGCTTGGGCACATTGGGCTGCGACTGCCACCAATGTCCAGTCAAAGACAGAAAGGCATGCTGGCTATTTGGAGCAGTCCATAGATCTGTGGCTAAGTGCACTGATCGTCCAGCAGCCTTTCCCAGCTCCTCCTTCAAAACTCCAACGCAGGACCGGTACATAGCTGGCACTACAGATTGACTAAATGTAGTGCGTGAAGGCACTTTATATTGGGGGGAGAGAGCCTGCATGAGGCGCTTGAAAGAATCACCGCCTATCAAATTAAAAGAAGCACCCCCAACCGTTATTAACTCTGCAATGAGTCTGGTGATTTTTCGGGTCTGCTGCTTCGATATTCCCCTGGGCTGAAACCCACCAAATTGCTCCATAGTGGGCTGTGTGGAGAATGGCTGTTTGTTCAGACTTTTACTAGCTTCTGCAGAAGTGGGGGTGTGTGTGGCACTGGTGATGGGAGTAGATTCCCTAGTAGTGCTAGCACTGCTAGGTAGCAGTGCCGGTAGAAGAGAACTTTTTTCCATTTCTAAAGCTAGCAGCACTGCCTTGTGGTGGGTTTTCATGTGTGAGTTCATGCCAGTGGTAGTGAGTTTGTTTGTCTGACCACGCCTGACCCATGTTCCGCACAAATTACATTTGGCTGTACGTTTATCCGCACTTTCAGTAAAATACTGCCACGCTTTCGACCGACGGCGGCCACTTGTTGCTGCTGATGAAGGTTCTTGTTTAGAGCCGCATTCTTCATCCAATTCCACACGCTGAACCTGGCCTGTGCTTTCTGATGTAATAGTAGCAGTACTTTCAGTTTCTCCTTGTTGTTGTAACCCATGTTTATTGTTTTTAAACATTTTGGGATAGTGGGGTGAGGGCTCCTACTACTGGTGTGGTGGTGGTACTAGTGGCACTGGTGACGGGAGCACAAATTTTGATATTGGTACTATAATAATTTCTACTTGGGAGGACAGAGAGACTGGTGATGCCGACGATTTCACAGGAAAACAAAATTGGGAACGATCATGTGTACTATGGTAAGGGATAGGAACCTTGAAAAGGAGTATAAGGCTGTAAATCTTCTTGCTCTTGTAGATCCAAATTTAAATGAGATTTTCTATTATAGTCTTTGTGTGAAGATAAAAATTTATCATCACCAGTGGGAGATGTTGAGTCCTGTCGCTGAATTCCTTCTCCCTGAAGGCTACTAGGATATAAGGAATGGGATAGAAAACACCAGTATCTCTCTCTTGGGTTCTTCTATCAAGTTCAGCAGCAGCACGGTGGTGGTGGCACTTTGTGATAGAGCTAAAGCAATTCCCTCCTGATACTGCAGAAGCTCAGTCTTGGGCTGCTTAAATGAATGATGACTTTCAAAAACCTTCCCACATACCTTCGTGCCTCTACTAGAATAAAACATCTCTGGTACTAGCACATTTTTTGACACAGTAGAAGTAGCACTAGCTGCCCCAGCCAGGGTACTTGTTGTGCTTCTACAAGTGGCGCTGGTTATTGTGCACGTTGTTTTTGGAGGAAGTGGAACTAGCTCCTTAAACTGCTGACACAGAATTGCTGACTTAGTTCTTGACTCAGATAAATACGTCTTAGTCTTAAGCTCAGCCGCCTTGCCAGTAAAGGATGATGATGATGATGATGTTGTCTTTACTTGTTTGCTGGGTGGGACTGGGTTTCTCTTTCTCTGACTAGTACTAGTTGTACTACTGTCTGACTCTGTTCTGGTTGATTTGGATTTCCCTCGGGTTTTAATAATTGGCAGATCTTGAGAAACAGTGACAGCAGGACGACTTCCAAGCTGTTTATTTTTTTTTAATGCCCTTTGAAACCGTCCTGCTGCGAGTACTAGTAGATGGGGCCATCCTTTGAATGATGGTGCTTGGTGTGTCACCAGTGACACTGCTTGTCGAGTCCATGATGTTATGTTCTCTAAACAAATAAAAAATAAAACCATAAATAAAATATTTTGTAACTGAATTTTTGTATATAATATATATTTATTTATAAAGGATTTTTTACCAGGAAGGATACATTGAGATTTCTCTCGTTTTCAAGTATTTCCTGGGTTCAAGAACATTGAGTGGTTACAGCAGAAATACAAAATACGTAGTAAAATGCAAGATATTAACACAAGACCAAATATACAGATTAACATAAAAATAAATATGTAGGAAATAAAGTCATTATGTTACATGTTTACTTTACAGGTGCATTTCGTATTGAGGTATGTTAATAGGGAAGTCTAAGGGACTTTAGACTGGGGGAAGATTTGATGGTGTCTGTCTGGGAGGTTATTCCGTATTTGCGGTGCTCTGTAGTGAAATTAGGATCGAGCCACTTTCTTTTGTATTGTGGTATAGCAAGTAAGCAGGTGCTGGACTGCTGGTCCTGGATCTGAGGTTATTATAGGATGAGGGAACTGCCGGGAAATATACAGTTGTGTTCAAAATTATTCAAATTCAAACCCCAATGCTGTAAAGGGTTTTAGGGAATTTAGTGTACATTTGTAATTGTATTCAGAATGAAATCCTACAAGGACTTTTTAGAGAACCATATGCAACTAAAATTACATCAATTGTTTTTGTAATACAGTAGTAAATGTTTCTTTTGTGAATTCTTCATTGACACAATTATTCAACCCCTTAAAGACTACCACTCTGAAGAACAGAGGTTCATTCAAGTGTTTTCAATCAGGTATTGAAAACACCTGTGGATGTCACGGAGCAGCAATTAAAGCATAATAAGCACCAATTAGGCAGCTTTAAAATGACTGTGATACTCAGCTCCTTCTAGACATTTACTGTGTGGTTACAAACATGGTGAAGTCAAGAGAATGGTCCAGAAGACAAGAGAAGAGGTGATTACTCTTCACAGGAAGGGCAATGGCTATAAGAAGATTGCAAAGATGTTAAACATACCAAGAGAGACCATAGGAAGCATCATTCGCAAATTCAAGGAAAAGGGCACTGTTGAAACGCTACCTGGTCGTGGCAGAAAGAAGATGCTGACTTCGACTGCTGTGCGCTACCTGAAGCGTAGAGTGGAGAAAAGTCCCCGTGACTGCTGAGGAACTGAGAAAAGATTTCTCAGATGTGGGTACTGAAGTTTCAGCTCAGACAATACGGCGCACACTGTGTAATGAAGGCCTCCATCCATGCCAGAACTCCCAGGGGTACCCCCTTGCTGTCTCCAAAGAATAAGAAGAGTCGACTGCAGTATGCCAAAAGTCATGTGGACAAACCACAGAAGTTTTGGGATAGTGTTCTGTGGACTGATGAAACAAAATTAGAACTGTTTGGGCCCATGGATCAACGCTATGTTTGGAGGAGGAAGAACAAGGCCTATGAAGAAAAGAACACCTTGCCTACTGTGAAGCATGGCGGGGGGTCAATCATGCTTTGGGGCTGTTTTGCTTCTGCAAGTACAGGGAAGCTTCAGCGTGTGCAAGGTACCATGAATTCTCTTCAGTACCAGGAGATATTGGATGACAATGTGATGCAGTCCGTCACAAACCTGAGGCTTGGGAGACGTTGGACCTTTCAACAGGACAATGATCCCAAGCATACCTCCAAGTCCACTAGAGCATGGTTGCAGATTAAAGGCTGGAACATTTTGGAGTGGCCATCGCAGTCACCTGACTTAAATCCGATTGAGAACCTCTGGTGGGACTTAAAGAAAGCAGTTGCAGTGCGCAAGCCTAAGAATGTGTGACTGAACTGGAGGCTTTTGCCCATGACGAATGGGCGAAGATACCCGTAGATCGCTGCAAGACACTTGTGTCAAGCTATGCTTCACGTTTAAAAGCTGTTATAACTGTAAAAGGATGTTGTACTAAGTACTAAGATTGAATGTCACTTGGGGGTTGAATAAAACTGATAATGATGTGAGCACAGAAAAGACATTTGTGATTATTTCATTATAAATGTTATGTTATATTTGTCTGACCTACACGTGCCTCTTTGATCATTCAGTCATCTTGCTTACAATTAAATCAATGTCAAACCGGCCAAAACACTCAATTTCAGTGGGGGTTGAATAATTTTGAACACAACTGTATAGGTCCAAAGACAAAAACAACCACTAATGGGCCACAGTGCGGTGGCCATCTGTAATAAGTATGGAGGGGGCACAATGGATCCCCCAATTCACTGCAGGGTCCAAGTGGATTTTCAAAAAGGTTATTTAGGAGTTAAGAATTAAATTATTTAGCACAATAATGTACACATGGGTGCTGCATTGTAGGGAGTGGGTTTTTTTATGGGTGTGGCCCCCTGTGGGTGCAAAAACAAGGGGGCCCCATGACCTAATTTTGCCCGGGGGCCACATTAGTTGTCCGCCCCTGGGCCCCTTGCATGGAAGATAAAAAAAAATGAGATGCTGGACATGGGCACACGGAGCAGCCAGTGAGTGAGAGAGAGGGGAGCACCGACACAGTCAAGCAATCAGGCATAGTAAAGATAAGAATAGATATATATCAGTCTCACTCTAGTCTACTCACTCAGTCTCTCTCCAGTGCACCAGTCCAGCACCAGCACTCAAAAGGCAAAGCTAAATGAATAATCATGAATAAAAAAAATACACAAGTATGAAATATATTTGTAAATAAATGTTGCCAGGATAAATTAAGAACAGAAGAGATATTATTACAAGTATTTCTTTGTATTATTACTTTGAGTGGTTACAGTTGTTACAGAAATACAATGTTCTTGAACCCAGGAGTACATACTTGAAACGAGAGAAATCACAATGTATCCTTCCTGGTAAAAATAAAAATCCTTTGCAAATAAATAAATAAGTAGTTTACTAAACTTTACTTACACTCTCGCAAGTCAGTCAGTCCAATAAGAGTCTCTGCACTCCCATTCCAGTCACTCACTGCAAAATGCAAAGCAAAACGTTGTGTTTCTCTCCTCTCCACTGTCTCCAGAGTCCAGACTCGTTCAGTGCTGTCTTCTCATTCAGTCAGAGAAGAACAAAAGCAATATGGCACACCCAAGAGGAATG
The DNA here is from genome assembly GCA_009667805.1 of Leptobrachium leishanense. Classification (NCBI taxonomy): domain Eukaryota; kingdom Metazoa; phylum Chordata; class Amphibia; order Anura; family Megophryidae; genus Leptobrachium; species Leptobrachium leishanense. Next base: position 366,456,185 of record CM019063.1, on the reverse strand, counting down.
AAAGTGTATAATGTACCCTGCACTGCCTGCAGTCAACAGGAAGTGACAGTGTGTGTCTGTGCCAGCCTTCAATGGAAATTGCAGAAAAGGAAGCAGCTGATTGGACTATGCACACAGTAATCCAACCCCCAAAGATGATTCTAGAGCAGGGGTCTGCAACCTTTTTGACATAAAGAGCCACTTGGACCCGTTTCCGAATGGAAAAAAAAACTGGGAGCCGCAAAACCATTGCGACATTTAAAACAAATCTAACACTGCATATATTGTTTCTTACCTTAATGCTATATACAGGATCGTGCAGTCAGCTGTCAATCTGAAGAAAAAAATGACTTTTTCACTTAACAATGTAAAATATATTTTTGCACATTAATAGCTAATTAAAATATTTAATTTACCTGGTTAATGGGATTTTTGCTCCTGAACCTCAGTGACCAGTGTCTGCACATCAGGGCTGTAAGACGTCACCTTCATTTTCACACAGGCTTGCAAGCTGTCATCTGTGAGGCGTGATCGATGTTTGTTTTTAATATAGTTCATGTTGGAGAAGACCTGCTCACATACATATGTGGAGCCGAAGATCGACAGCACTCCAAATGCATACGTTTTCATATTTATATAAGTGTTGGGGATAGCATTCCATGTTTCGAATACAAGTTTGTCCTGTTTGGGAAGGTTTTCAATATCACTATATTTATGATTCTGAGCCAGAATGGCCTTCTGACGGGCAACATCCTCAAGAGTAGCGGTCAAGCATTTGAACTTGGACACCCATATATCTTTGTCGGCTATATCGGCCAATTCCATCTCAAGATCAGGTTGACTTACACCTGCAAATGCAGTCATATTCAATAGGGATGGATCAATCGCCAGGGGAGTGACAGGGAAGGATAATGTGTTTTTTTCCTCTCTGAACTCACAGAATCGTTTCCCAAACGAACTTTGCATTGCGGTGATTGCAGACTTGAAATATTCCAAATTGATCGTATCATGACTTTGTTTGAACTCTCTCAAAGAGGGAAAGTGAGACAGTGTACCTCTCTGTAAATCTTTGACAAACACGGTCAACTTGCGCTCGAATGCCAAAACCTCCTCCAGCATGTGCAGGGCTGTGCCTCCTTTCCCCTGAAGGGTTGTATTTAGCGTGTTTAGATGTGCTGTCATGTCTACCATAAAATGTAATTTTTCCAGCCACTCTGGCTGTTCCAGCTCAGCAAAGGTGAGCTCTTTGCTGGCCAGGAAGGTTTTTACTTCTTCCAAACATGTGACAAAGCGTTTTAGCACCTCGCCTCTGGACAGCCACCGGACCTTGTTGTGGAGCTGGAGGTCAGAATATATGCTTTCCACCTCATCCAATAACAAACGGAACTGGCGGTGGTTTAAACCCTTTGCCATTATCTTATTAACAATCTGAATGACCACATCCATCACTTTTGTGCATTCCGGCGGAAATGTTTGAGCACACAATGCCTCTTGGTGCAAGATGCAATGAAATGACAGTAGCGTTCTACCAAGCGCCTTCTGCAGTAGAGCCACAAAGCCCTTCTGTGCTCCTCTCATGCTCGGTGCCCCATCAGTAGCCACTGAGACCAGGTGTTTGGTGTTTATTTTTTTAGCAATTAAAAAGTCCAGGACAGCCTTACAGATATCCTCACCCCTTGTTTGGTTTTTTAGTGGTATCAGCTCAATCAGTTCTTCCTGTGGCCCAAAAGAGTTCACATATCGGCAGAACAGCGCTATTTGTTCAATATCACCTTTATCTTTGGACTCATCACAGGCGATGGAGTACGCCACAGCTGAATTAATGTCTTGAATTTGCTGTTTGCTAATGTTTTCTGCCATTTTTAGGGTTCTGTCTTTGACAGTCTTCGCAGAGAGTGGCATGTCTTTGATTTTCTGCACAATTTCATTCTTGTTTTTGACGTCCATGTATAGATGTTCCGAAATCTTAATGAATGTTTCTTTTATATACTCTCCATCTGTGAAGGGCTTCCCGTGCTTGACTATTTCCTGAGCGGCCACAAAACTAGCATATGTTGTGGAATTTGCAGACTTCACCCACTTCTTGAAATTATTTTTGCTCATATTAACCTTCCTCATAAGTTCTGCAACGGCTTTTCGTCTCTCATCTCCATCTGGATATTTTTCAGCAAAGGCTGTGTGTTTATTCTGGAAATGTCTTGCAATATTGGACTTTTTGTGGTTTGCTAATTTCTCACCACATATTAAGCATACTGGTAAACCAGTCTCGTCAGTAGAGAATGCAAATGATTCTGTCCATGTATCATTAAACACTCTGTTTTCTTCAGAAATTTTTCTCTTCTTGCCTTTATCCATGGCTGGCCTACCAGGGGGTCAAACAGAAACATAGACAATAGGACCCAATAGGACCCCCCACATACCCAATAGGACCCCCCCCACACCTCCCCCCACTGCCCCAGCTCATGGATTTGCCCCCCAGCTCATGGATTTGCTCCCCAGCTCATGGATTTGCCCCCAGCTCATGGATTTGCTCCCCAGCTCATGGATTTGCCCCCCAGCTCATGGATTTGCTCCCCAGCTCATGGATTTGCCCCACAGCTCATGGATTTGCCCCCCAGCTCATGGATTTGCCCCCCAGCTCATGGATTTGCTCCCCAGCTCATGGATTTGCCCCCAGCTCATGGATTTGCCCCCCAGCTCATGGATTTGCTCCCCAGCTCATGGATTTGCTCCCCAGCTCATGGATTTGCCCCCCAGCTCATGGATTTGCCCCCCAGCTCATGGATTTGCCCCCCAGCTCATGGATTTGCCCCCCAGCTCATGGATTTGCTCCCCAGCTCATGGATTTGCTCCTCAGCTCATGGATTTGCTCCCCAGCTCATGGATTTGCCCCCCAGCTCATGGATTTGCCCCCCAGCTCATGGATTTGCCCCCCAGCTCATGGATTTGCCCCCAGGTCATGGATTTGCCCCCAGGTCATGGATTTGCCCCCAGGTCATGGATTTGCCCCCAGCTCACACATGGATTTGCCCCCAGGTCACACATGGATTTGCCCCCAGCTCTCACCTGGATTCTAGCCCCAGGCAGCTCCGGCGGGGGTTGAGGGACCCAGATGCCAGGCAGTACGGGAGCGCCTGCCCGGTCTTGAACAGTCCGTCCTGTGAAGTGGATGCGGCTGTGTGCGTGCGCAGCCGGGCCACGCGGTCTGGCCAGTCAGGTGGTACAGAGACTCAGTACCACCTGATTAGCCGGACCACGTGACCGGCTGCGCACGCACACAGCCGCATCCACAGGACGGACTGTTCAAGACCGGGCAGGCGCTCCCGCACTGCCCGGCATCTGGGTCCCCTCAACCCCCGGGCCAGTTTTAGGGGCGCAAATGCGCCCCTAACAAAACTGCGCCCGGGGCCACGGCCCCCCCAGCTCCCCCCACGCTACGCAAAGGGAGGGAGCTGCGGGAGCCGCGGAAAAAGTGAAAGAGAGCCGCATGCGGCTCCGGAGCCGCGGGTTGCCGACACCCGTTCTAGAGCATAGAATCACCAAAAAACACAACCAAAACAGTTGATTGAAGCCTATGGGGTATAACTTTTCCAGTCCACTCCTTGTCCTTGTGGCAAAAACAAACCTTTCAATTAATGATTAAAAAAATCCTAAAAAAATATAAAAATAGACTCTTTACTGCAGAACTACGGATTCATATGCTGCATTAATATACTGTAGACTACAGGTGCCGCCTGCCTGGCCTGCCAGTGTGTGGATTCTATTCTTATGCCGCATTTATTATACTGCAGAGAGAGGCGCTTCCCCGCAGTGTGCGGATTCATATGCTGCATTAACCACTTAGCTGCTAGGGACATGTTCCGCATCAGCGCCTCATGCATGCCAACTTACCAAGTGCTCCTCCTGTGCTATGGATGCGCTGTGAGCGGTGAGCGAGCGCGTCCCTAGCACAGGAGGCAGGCAGCAATCATCAACCGGAATTACGGCCAATTGCTGTGCCCCCAGGTGGGGGCCGGATCCAGGCTTATTCAGCACATAAAGGCGTCAGGTCACTCACAATCCTCTCCCAGAGCTGGCTGACATCTTGGATGTCGGCCAAGCTTCCGGGATCTACCGCTGGTGACGAGTCGACTGGCGTCATCGTGCATAGTGCAATGACGTCGGTTCTGCAGTTAAGCCCTAACTGCGACTAATGGTGGAGATGGGGGTTTCCAATGAACCCCCCCCCCCCTAATCTCACGTCCACGGCAGCTATCGGTTAATGTGTTAATGTTTGGTATCGTTGGATTGACCAGAGCATGGCCTTTTTTCCAACGATACCAAACATTGTCAATGTTAAATATTTTTTTTTTTATAAAAATATAAGAAAAAAATTAAAAAAAATTGTGTGTTTTTATTAAAGCAGCAATATTGTTGCCATTTCAATTATATAATGTGAACAATGATGCTGCACTAAGGATTTTTATATGGGGTGCGATTGTTAAAAATAGTGTAATTTATTCTTCAGCCAAAAAAATGTAACATTAACAACTAGTAGTGTAGTACTACTACTAGTCCACATTTCAAATTTTTTTAACAAGCGTAACTCATATAAAATATATTTATAACCGCAAACGCTCGCATGTTAAATGAGAAAAAAGCACTTTATTCAGTGTTTATTTACATTTACACCTTGTAAATTATTTATGAAAATTCCAATTTTATTGAATTTTGTTTAATAATATAATACAGACAGGACATGACGCATACATATATATTTATTCTTATTCATATAATAATGATATATTATGAAAATCTGCCGAGTCAGACAGAAAGAAGAACGATATATAACATGTCTGGGACTGGGTCATATAATAAAATGAAGTTCAAAACGCGTTTAAACATGATGAGCGAAACCGTTCAAAAAAAATAGCTCAGCAGCACAGCACACAAGGCGTGAACCGTGAAGCCGTGAAATGCCTCAGGGGTGAAAGGATTAATTTCTTTTTGTCTTTTTTAAATCATTTTATTTGTTGTTTTTTTTTAGTTTCAGTTTTTTTTTTGATCAACAACGTCAACTATTAGTATTTTTAACTTTTAAAACATTTTGTTTTAAAGTCAGACGGTCAGTTTTCGGTTTCTTAAATCGTTTTGTTCATTTTTTTAATGTTCCATTCATTTAATACCATTTATTTAATATGATTAAATAAATTTGTGAAATGCATATCAAATTATCGTATCACATCTATAGAATTGTCGTATCGTATCGCCAGCAGAATTATCGAGTAGAAAAAGTTCAAAATCCGAACGAATCGAATCGAAACGAAAAAAACGGTGCTGCAGTGCACATCACAAGCCTACTTCTTCCGAAAAACACGAAAATTTCCGAAAGCACGAACAAAAAAGTCCATACAAAAACGAGCAGACCCGAAATCTTGAAAATGACCGATATCCCGAGGAAAAAGTCGATACGAAAAACGAATCAAACCGAAACGGAAATCGTCCGAAACGAGCCGAAACGAAAATTTTAAAAAATCCGAATCGAATAAAACCAGTGCACAAGTCTAATATTCGTGTCAGAGATCAATTGCAGTTGGTGCTGCTGAACAAAAATATAGTCCAGTAGGAGAGTTTTTTAAGTATACGGGCCAAGCATTTGTGTTGGTTTGTATTTAGCAGGTATATAGAAGCAAATGTGTATTGGGTATCCAGGATAGAACCTTTTACAAAAATATAACTGCCCTCAACGTCCGTTAGTTGATCTGTCATTTGAAAGGGAACATCTTTCGCAATCAGAATAGCCGTCCCTCTAGATTTTACATCAAGATAGTCGCTAAAGAATCCACTGGGATATGCCCGCGAGAGAAGACGAGGTGGATCTCCCGCTCTAAAATGTGTCTCTTGCAGGAAGACCACTGCTGTCAGAGAGATAAGCTCTCTCAACAGGCAACTCCTCTTTTCAGGAATGTTCAACCCCTTAGCATTATATGTAAGGAACCTCAAAGGTCTGGCCCGGAAGGCCGACCCCCCCCCCCCATCCCCCTGAGCCATTCGCGGTCCGTCAGCCATGTCGGGATGAAAGGGGGTGAAGGGAGAAGAGGAGAGAGGGGAGGAGGGAAAAAAAGGGGGGGAGGTGGGGGGGGGAAGGATGAAGAGAAGAAGAAATGTAAAGCAAGAAAAAGTTATAAGAATACAGAAAACAGTGAGGCGAAAACGTCCGTCAGGTACCCTATCACAGGAGCTAACTCACCGGATAAGGCCCCTGATGTGTAGATGGACGAAGAACCTCTGGGGAGAGGTGTGTTACCAAAGTTACACCCCTGAAACACTGGTAATGGTCAACAATAAAGAAAAAAAGCATATAAAAAGGGGGCCATAAACGCTGGTCTATAGTATCCGTTGCCGGTGCGCAAGGAGCGAGAAAGTACATCAGTTTTATATAAGCAGAAAACTAGGCCTAAGCCACCAAGTTGTATAACATTCAGTAGTAACAACATAGAAGTTTACATCAAAAATTCCAAAAGTGAAAGAAACATTACATCGTTTTAGCCCTCCGGCAACATTCACATCTATTCGTCTCGAATCCCTCCACCCGTCGCCCTCTCATCGACCCACCCCGGGTCAAAAAGCTCCATTTCCCAACCTCTTTGCCCATGTCGTCCATGCGCTAAACATCATGAGTCCAGGTCAATTAAGACATACAACCCCTATCCTAGTACAAAGGACAAATTTCCCTCCTTTTTTTGTTTTTGTTTCCCCTCCCCCCACCCATTCCCCTCCCCCTCCTTCTCCCTTTTCCTTCTCCCTTTTCCTTCTCCCCTCTCCATCTGCCCTCTGTGCCCCTCCCTATGTCTGTCCCCCTCCCTCCCACCTTCCCCCCGTCCCCATAAGCGAAATATACGAAAAACCGCTGTATAAATAAGACTCTTCACCTTCACCATTGGTCCCCTCCTCCCATTCTAACTTTCACAAATACATGACACCCCTGCACTTGTCACAGGAGAGAAGCCTGCATTTACTTATCCTCCTGCTCCCATGCATCCCAAATTAAACAGCTTCATAGAGGCAACTTCGACCGGTTGGTTGTACAGGGAGATTGTTGTCTCAAATCACTTAACGTCAACTTTGCGTAAATGTATAAATATGCATATATATATATATTTTCCCCTCCTCCCCCCTTCTTTACTCCCCCTCCCCCTCCTAGACTTTTTCCCCTTCACCTCCCCAGCCTCCCCCCTTTTCCCTTCTCCAATCTCCCGATCTCGTCCAAAACATCCTTCGAGCCCAGCTTCCCCTCCCCCTCCCTATCCCTAAAACAAACATCCCAAACCTTCAATTCCATAGGTAACGATGAAGGACAGCATCTCCGGGATCCCCCAGTTCCTCTCTCCACCGAGGGAAAGTCCTCGAGGCGTGCCCGTGAGATAAAAAAAATAGACATAGGCGACCAACGATAAACGGGGGTTGATGGTTAACGGTTTGGCAAAAATCAACATGGACTCAATAAATCAAACATCGTTCTGTGGTAGCAAAGTCACGAAAAATACGTATCTGGAAAAGCACATGGAGTACATACGGGTTTGTCGAGTGTCAGGGCTCTTGAAGTATGGGCAGGGCATAGGAGGATATATCCTAGAGGGTTATAGCAATGCTAGGAGCGTAGTCTTCAATCGCCATGTGGGACATCAGGGGGCTCCTCCGTGCGGTGATGTTTCCTGCGGTCTCCGGGTCCATGGATCCTCTGGACGAGGTTGGGGTAGCGACAGCGTCTGATCTTCAAAATGCACCTGCTCCCAGTCCGTGATTTCCAGATCAGGAAGTTGAAGACGGTGAAGAAACGATGGGATATCACCTGGTGTTGCAATTGATATTGCGATTCCATTCTGAAGTACAGTCAGGGAAAATGGATACCCCCACCTGTATGGGATATCTGCTCTCCGCAGTTCCGCAGTGATCGGCCGAAGAGCCCTTTGGGCCGACAACGTAAATTTAGAGAGGTCTGCATAAACCTCGATGGAGTCTCCCTCAAAGTCCCACGTGCGTCTTGTTTGTGCCGCTTTGAATAAACGTTCCTTCAGGACAAAATTCGGCAAATGACAGATGATATCCCTCGGGGTCGATTTGAGTGTTGGAGTGTGTGGGTCTGAAGATACGGTGGGCTCTATCCACGTCAGTAAGCGTTACGTTCCCGTCCGGGAGCAGGAAATTGAACAATTTAATTAAATATTTCCGAGCGTCCGCTTCGGTTTCTTTCACCCCTCGCACCCTTATATTATGTCACCTTGAGCGATTTTCAAGATCATCCATGCGGCGCAGGAGGGTGGACAGTACCTGAGGGTTGGGGCCTATTCCGGCAGTCGTCGATGGAGAGCGGTCTGTAGTTTCGAGGTGGGCGACCTGTTCTTCCAGGGCCTGAAGGCTAGATTTCATTTCGGAGACCTCACCTTTCAGCGAGGTCCCCAGTGTCACAGCCAGATCCTGTAGGTCTTGTTTGGTAGGCAGCGCTGCGATCATGTCCTCCAGGCGTCTCATGCGGGAGTGCTCTTCCATTTCCGAGGCCTCAGATGGGTCTGGCGAAATCGACTCCGTTTTACTAGGCCCAAAAGCGCGTGTGGCTGGTGTACGTAAAAATGGCTCCATAGTTCCCGTTTGAGTAGTTCGGGGGGCTCCCGGTGTCGAGGTGGGCAGCCTCTTGCCTTTGCCTTTCACCATCCCTTGCGGACCAGCGATATTAAAAGCTTTTTTGCAGCGGTATGGTCGGAGCTCTTAGATCATGCGGCCATTTTCAAGCTCTGTCAGGCCACTCCCCCCATTGCTGTTTTCTCTCCTTCCACTTGCTTCACCATCTTGAGCAGAAATTCTACTTTGCCCTACTTCCTGAGCAATATATGTGTACTGAGATTATACCATGCTGTATCCTTTAAAACCTGCAAAACTGTCTCTGCTCACTAATCCATTTTTGTCAATAGCTCCTGATGACGCCCATGGGTGAAACATGTCGAGCCATACAAACTATTTTATCACATTTGTGATGAGCAGCACCTTTTAGAAATTCCTTTATGTTATTTTAATTTTCACATCAGTTCTAATACAGGGACTTTGAGTGGCTGGCTAGCAAATATTACATACTGAGAGCAGCTAAGCAGAACCTGTTTTCCCACTTTTCAAATCTATTTGCAGTGAACCCTTGAAGGCTCACTTTCCTACCGTTTATCTTCTATGCTAAACAAGCTATTTAGCTGCCTCTCTGGTATTGCTCCAGTAGCCGATACAAACAGCCCACCCTTTCAAGGGTCCCTACCCAATTTATGAGCAACATTTCTTTTGAACTAGCAGATTAGGAATCCAGTTTACACTTTCCTATACCTAGTGATTAGGGATGAGCCGAACACTCCCCGAGTTCGGTTCGAGCCCGAACTTCCCATTTGTTCGGGACCGAACCCGAACTCCATGCAAGTCAATGGGGCTGAAAATTCGGTTTTTTAGAGTGCCCTCCAAGAGGGCATATATGCTACATATTTGCCATAAAAGGTGTATGGGGGTCCGGGTAGTGCCCTGGGGGACAGGAAACCAGGACAAAAAGTAAAAAAAAAAACGTTTTTAAAGGGACAGTGAGTTTTCCATGAAATAAGGGTTAAAAATAAAAACCAAAAATTCCTTCAAATATCGTGCCTAGGAGGTCCCCATAACCTGCCTGTGAAGTGGCGGATTTCTAGGATGTATAGAAACACTTAAAAACCAAAAAATGACGTTTCATATGACGGTAAATGCTTTTCCTTTAATCTATCCATAAACAACTGCTTGGGGCGGCAGCCTGTATGAAAAGACATTTTAGGATGCGCAGAAAAAGTTTAGTGATTTTTTTGGCTAAATTATTGTGAAACTTATGCAGGCTTTGGATGAAAGTAACAATAGGTGCTTTAAAATTGGGCTTTTAGCGTCGGCAACAGTGCCGTCACACCGTAACCCCTCTGAGGATATGAATCTGATACAGGCGTCAGTGGCAGTGCACCCAGATATTGTGCCTTTAGTGCCAGGCCTGCAAGTACTATCATACAGTAACCCCTCTGTGGTATTGTGGAAGAATGCAGGGGTGAACCTAGCGGTCCTATATTAAAAAGATATGAATCTGGGAATGGGCGTCAGTGCACCCAGATATTCTGCCTTTGGTGCAAGACTGCCAGGCCAGCAAGTATCATCATACAGTAACCCCTCTGTGGTATTGTGGAAGAGTGCAGGGGTGGACCAGGTGGTCCTATATTGAAAAGTTTTTGATCTGGTAATGGACGTCAGTGCACCCAGATATTGTGCCTGTAATGCCAGGCCAGCAAGTATCATCATACAGTAATCCCTCTGTGGTATTGTAGAAGAATGCAGGGGTGGACCATGTGGTCCTATATTGAAAAGTTTTTGATCTGGTAATGGGCGTCAGTGCACCCAGATATTGTGCCTTTAATGCCAGGCCAGCAAGTATCATCATACAGTAACCCCTCTGTGTTATTGTGGAAGAGTGCAGGGGTGAACCTTGCGGTCCTATGTTAAAAAGATATGCATCTGGTTAAGGCGTCAATGCACCCAGATATTGTGCCTTTGGTGCAAGACTGCCAGGGCAGCAAGTATCATCATACAGTAAGGCTGGGGTCAGACGAACGCAGTGTTAACGTCCGTGTTGCCCGCACATAAGTACGTCCGTGATAGCATACAATTGTGTTAAATGGAGCCCCCACACACGAAGTACGTCCGCACAGAAGTGCAGGGGCTGACGGATGCTGCAAACGGACGCAGGTTAGGCAAGAACGTAATACTGCTAGAACGGACGTGCAGAGTGCGCCACGTCCACAACGTCCGCATAGCTTTGTGTGTGAGTGATGCAACAAGGTCAGACGGACTGCATTTATACGTCCAGCATTTTTGACGGACAGAATGTTCTTTCATTGTAATTTATTTTCCCTGCTACATCAGTCAAAAAATATGTCAGTGAAAAAAACGGACTGTGTGGCCACTACCTTGTCGTCAGTCAGTAAGTACGTCCGTACTGCATGGACGTACAGTCCGTAGAAAATGCGCTCATCTGACCCTAGCCTAACCCCTCTGTGGTATTGTTGAAGAGTGCAGGGGTGGACCATGTGGTCCTATATTGAAAAGATATGATTCTGGTCAAGGCGTCAGTGCACCCAGATATTGTGCCTTTGGTGCCAGGCCAGCAAGTATCATCATACAGTAACCCCTCTGTGGTATTGTGGAAGAGTGCAGGGGTGGACCATGTGGTCCTATATTGAAAAGTTTTTGATCTGGTAATGGGCGTCAGTGCACCCAGATATTGTGCCTTTAATGCCAGGCCAGCAAGTATCATCATACAGTAACCCCTCTGTGGTATTGTGGAAGAGTGCAGGGTTGGACCCTGCAGTTCAAAAAAATAAAATGATATAAATCTGGCACAGGCGTCAGTGCAGCCAAATATTGTGCCTTTCATGGCAGCAAGTGCCTTCACACGTAAACCTTTTATGGTATTGTGGAAGAGTTCAGTGCTGGAGGTTTTGTGAATGCAGAAGAGGACATCCCCTATCTATTCCATTACTTCAGCATCAGGGGATTGATAGCTGCTGATCCAGGACTGATTCATTTTTATAAATGTCAGCCGGTCTACAGAGTCGGTGGACAGACGCACTCTTTTGTCTGTGACAAAACCTCCAGCGGCACTGAACGTCCTTTCGGAAAGCACGCTAGATGAAGGGCAACCTAGTAGCTGCATAGCATATTGGCTAAATTCTGGCCAGTGATCCAATCTCAACACCCAGTAAGCCAGTGGATCATCTGCTGGAAAGGTATCCAGGTCTGCCCTTGCCCCTAGGTAGTCCTGCACCATATGGTGAAGACGCTGGCAATGGGTGCCTACATTTGACGTCCTTGGGCGTCGTGGACTAAAAAAATTTAAAAAAGCATCAGTCAAGTGGCCCTGGCCTTCACCGCTATTCCTCTGATCACCCGCAGCCTCAGAAGCATGTGTGTCAGCACTTGGTAATCTACCAGTGCCTGGAAAGGTGTTACACAAGTGTCGCTTTAGAGCGTCCTCAAGTTTTTTCATCCTGTGCTCCCTCTGTGCGGGCAGGATGAGCTCTGCAACTTTCCCCTTGTATCGTGGATCAAGAAGGGTTGCCAACCAGTAATGATCCCTCTCCTTGATAGCACGAATCCTGGGGTCCTTTAGCAGGCTTTGCATCATTAGGGAGCCCATGCAGCGTAGGTTGGAGGTGGCATTAGCTTCCGAGTCTTCCTGGTCAATGAGGATGACCGTATCGTGCACTTCCTCCCAGCCACGCACAAGCCCTTCTGTTTCTCGGCACACAAAACCCTCCCTTAAGGAATCCCCACCTTCAATGCCCCCACTACTTAAATAGTCCTCCTCATCCTCCTCCTGTCTGATCTGAGTAGGACCCACTGGAATGCTGTCTGCGGAAAGACTGGGGCCTTGAGAGCTAGGGAAGGCCTCCTCTTCCTCCCGCTGCTCTGCCTCTAGAGCCACATCTATAATTCCCCGCAGAGTGTGCTCCACTAAAGGAATTGTGTCACTGATGCATGCACTGTCCCTGATCACCATCCTCGTTGCCTCCTCAAATGGTGACAGTACAGTGCATGCATCGTTGATCATCAGCCACTGTGGGGGGGGAACCAAGTTGACCTGAACCTGTCCTTGTGCCATACTCACACAGGTACTCGTTGATGGCCCTCTGCTGCTTGTGCAGACGCTGCAGCATTGCTAATGTCGAGTTCCACCTGGTGGGCATGTCACAGATCAGACGGTTTGTGGGAAGGTGGAATTCTCTTTGAATTTCTGCCAGGTGAACGCTTGCTGGGAATGACCGTCTGAAGTGGCTGCAGACTTTTCTGGCCTGGATGAGAAGCTCTGGCAGCCCTGGGTACTTGGTTAGGAAACGCTGTACCACCAGATTTATTACGTGTGCTAGGCATGGTACATGCGTCAATTTACCCTTGCGAAAGGGCGGAGAGAAGGTTGCTGCCATTGTCGCAGACGATCATTCCCAGCCCAAGCTGGCGTGGTGTTAACCATCTCTGCACCTGCCCCTGCAGAGCTGACAGAATTTCTGACCCGGTGTGGCTCCTGTCCCCTAAACAAACCAGCTCAAGCACAGTATGGCATCTTTTTGCTTGAGCCATTGCGTAGACCCTGTCAGGTGTCGGTTTAACTGCCACTTCGCCAGAGACAGAGAAGGAGGAGGAAGAGGAAGAGGTGGTGGTGGAGCAGACAGACCTCATACAAGCAGCTTTCTGGAGGCGTGGTGGATGAACAAGCTCCAGCACAGCCCCATCTTGGATCACTCCCAGCTGCGATCAGAGTTACCCAGTGTGCCCTGAAGGAAATGTAACGACCCTGTCCATGCTTGCTGGACCACGTGTCTAAAGTCACATGCACCTTGCTGCTTACTGCCTTTCCCAATGACTGGATAACATTGTCTTCCACGTGCTGGCATAGTGCTGGAATGGCCTTGCGTGAAAAGTAATGGCGTTTTGGAACCTGCCACTGTGGTACAGCACATTCAGCAAATTCACGGAAGGGAGCAGAGTCCACCAGCTGGAAAGGCAGCAGCTGCAATGCGAGTAATTTTGCTAAGCTGGCATTTAGACGCTGTGCTTGGGGATGGTTGGGACTATATTTTTTCTTTCGCTGCGGCAACGTAATCTGACTGCGTAAATCTTCAACTACTGGGATGATGTCACATTGTGAGGAAGGACCTGGTACATCCATTACTGTAGCATCATCCCTGTCGGTGGAGGTTGTAGGCAATGACATGGCAGGACATACAGTGTGGGTAGAGACAGATGAGGAGGAGGAGGACCTACGCAAAGTTTTGCACCAACGGGATGTGTGGCACTTCTTCATATGTCGTCTCAAGCACGTGGTACCCAAGTGTCCGGTGTTTATCCCACGCTTCAGCCTCATCTGACATAGATTACAAATAGCAACGGTGGGGTCTGCTGCACATTTCTTAACTCCCAGACAGCAGAGTTCCTGCATGTGTTCTTCGAGATAATAGCGCTCTGCACCGGAGCAGCTCTGACATCTGATGCCTTGGACTGGCTAGTGCTACGGTTGGTCACAGAGGATGTTGTGCCTCGTGTTTGCTGTGCCTCCTCCTCCCCCTCCTCCGCACTTGATTCCTCAGTTCGATCTGGCACCCAGGTGGAGTCAGTGACCTCATCATCAATGTCATCTTCACCCCCTATCTCCTCGTCACTGGAGCCAACTTGGCAGTATGCTGCAGCTGCTGGGGCAACATGAGTGCCAGTTATTTGTGTGTCATCACTGGCACCCCCTTCCTCTAGGTTGATTATACTCCCTTGCTCAACCTCAGAGATTGAATCAGAGCACTGTACTTGCTGCGCATCCTCAAGCAGCATGTCACTCTCATTGTAGTCAAACAATTCAGCTGACTCCTCTGTGTGTGATAGCGAGGCTACAGCAGGAGTAGCTGTGGACATGGAGGCTGCATTAGATGCTTTGGCAGCTGAGGTGGACTGTAAAACACTACAAGCCTGGCTGGCAGAGGATGAGGATGGCCTGGTTAGCCAATCCACCAAATCCTCTGTATGTTGCTGCAGCATAAGACGGCCAGCACCAGTTAGAAAGGACAAATGTGCCCCTGCAGAGGATGCACCACGTCCACCACGACCAGAGACACAGCCTCCTGGACACAGGGGCTGCTTGCCCTCTTATCTGTGTCTGGGAGCGTCTGCCTGTCCTTTTTGTTCTTTCAGACATGGTGAGTGATTTATAGATTAATATATACAGAACTCTGATTCAACTCTGGTATAAAGATTTAAAGAACTCTGGTATAACTCAGTGAGACACACTGATAGCTGGCAGCCAGTGACAAGAGACAGATCACCTCAATTCACAAATGTTTTGTAGAAATTAGTGAGCCCCAAAATACAGCGTGGTACTGGATGTGTGACGAGACACAGATCACCTCAATTCACAAATGTTTTGTAGAAATTAGTGAGCCCCAAAATACAGCATGGTACTGGTTGTGTGACGACACAGATCACCTTAATTCACAAATGTTTTAAAGAAATTAGTGAGCCCCAAAAAGACTTGCTGGCTGTGTGATGAGACACAGAAGATCACCTCAATTCACAAATGTTTTAAATAATTTAGTGAGCCCCAAAATACTGCGTGGTACTGGGTGTGTGACGAGACACAGATCACCTTAATTCACAAATGTTTTAAATAAATTAGTGAGCCCCAAAATACAGCGTGGTACTGGATGTGTGACGAGACACAGATCACCTCAATTCACAAATGTTTTGTAGAAATTAGTGAGCCCCAAAATACTTGCTGGCAGTGACAAGACACAGATCACCTCAATTCCCAAATGTTTTGTAGAAATTTGTGAGCCCCAAAATACTGTGTGGTACTGGCTGTGTGACAATACACAGATCACCTCAATTCACAAATGTTTTAAAGAAAGTTGTAAACCCCCAAAAAACTTGCTGGCAAAGTGACAAGACACACATCACCTAAATTCCCTGATATTTGGTAGAAATGAGACCCCCCCCCCCAGTAGCGTGGCAGACCAGCAGTAACAAGACACCACTATCTCCTTTGAAATCTCCTCTGAAATGCGTGCAGAATCGGCGCGTGGAAACGTTATATAGTGTGCTGCGGGACTTAGCTCTGTGAGCCCGTGATTGGCCAAAATTTGCCCAATCAGGACTCTGAGCGGTGATTGGCATAGTGTTGAACCAGTCTTGCACCAGACCTGTGGTCAGGTACAAGGCTGTAGACAATTACGAGCTTCAGGCCAGTGGGAAAATGCATTGTGGTCGAACATGCGGCGAACACCCGGAAATGTTTGGTGTTCGCGATCTACTCGAACAGGCTAAGTTCGGGTCGAACCCCGAATCGTCTGAACCCGAACCGCTCATCCCTACTAGTGATCCCTTGAAGGCTCATTTTCCTCACCTGCCTCTGCTTATGCAGCAATCTCTGTAGGAATCTCCTTGTCAAAACGGGCTTTTTTCTTCTCTCCCCCTTCCCTCCTCGCAGTATAGCAAATTCTGCTATATACACGCCATACCTTCTGTGAACAGGGGAATAAGGATACATAATTAGGAGAGAACCTCCCAATGCTACTGGGTCCTTCTAAGTGCAATCTGATCTAGCTACCTCCCTCTGTGGTATTTTTCCAGTAGCTGTTACAATCCGCCCACCCTTTTAAGGGTCCCTACTAGTCTAATAGATATTCTGTTCTAAGCAAGCAGGTAAACTGTTTCTATACCCAGTGAACCCTTGAAGGCTCACTCTTCTCACCTGTCTGCATATGCAGCTCTCTATGTAGGATAAAAACGGGCTCTATTAAGTCTGCCTCTCTCAGTATAGCAATCCCTTCTATACTCACTCCTACCCTCTGCTAACGTGAGAACAAGGACACACTTATATGAGAGACCCTTCCAATGCTATTGGGTCTTTCTAAGCTAGATGCACTAACAAATGCCAGTCCCTTAGTTTCCCAGCAGTTCTAGGCAGCTCTGACACACACGTTTGTTTTTTAAATCTTTGCAAGCTCATCCAGAGCTTGATTTTCACTTTCTTTTCCTTTGGTGCCCCCTAGTGGTCCAAAGTGTAAATGTCCATCTTGTCCTTCCAATACATTAAAAGTTAAGTTTTAATATACTTTGTATCCTCCACCACTGATCTATCCTTTAAATCTTGACTGATTGGTAATGGGTTACCCCCTGGCTGGCTGAACGTTTGCTCAGCTGCCTGTGTGGAACAAAACTCGGGTGATGTTCTTATAGCATTAACCTCCCTTGCAACAGGTGTAAATGGCTGATCGCCAGACAATCTCCCTCTGCCCAAATTTGAGTCTTAACACGCTCCTGCCACCATTATGATTATCCTCCCAGAAACCATGTGCTATAATTCCCTTTAACATGCAGTGTTACAAGGACAAAATTTAAAGTTAAATAATAAAAACCTTTGCACTGCATCACTGTAACCAACTCAGGGCCACATTACATTCCTGACGTTAACGCTCACTTGCGTGAGCATTAACGTTAGCTGCGGTGTCTACCGCATATTACGATCCAAATGCAAATGGGTTAAATACCTTGCGCTTTTCAGCGTGAGGTTACTGTACTTTGCGCTCCCCATGTTAAGTATAGGGAGCACAAAGTGTTAATCTACTAGCGCTGATTAACGTCCGGCTGTGGTTAGCAAAAAGTTGAAGATTCTGCAGAATCCGTTAACACCAGCCTAAAATTTTTTAAAAAATGAATCGCATACTCACCCTCTGTCCTGCGGCTCCAACCGCCTCCTCTGTCCGGCGGGAGCAGGGAAAAAGTCCCCCCAGTCTCTCCCTGCATATCACTACGCTGACCGGCCAGATCTCACAAGGCGATATCCGACTGGTCATGTGACCAGTAGGGGGATACTCAATGGAGTCCTATGGAGAATCCTGGGGTTAACGCCGGAAAACAATGCAGGCAGCATTTTTTGCGCCTGCATTGTAATCTAGCGTTAAAACGCTGGCGCAAGGGGGAAAACTGCGGGCACAGTTTTTCCTCCCTTGTGCCCTCGTTTTAACACTAGGATTGTAATATAGCCCTCAGAGGTTTGTTAGTATCACAGGAAAATAAAGCATATGGTAAAATGTCCTTTGCATGAAAGTGTGCCACTTTGCTTTAAAGTTCTTTGAAACCTTTAGCGGAAGTGCAGCTCCAACCAGCAATCAAATGACATTGATCCTTAGATGAAGATCCACAGTGGACTGATCTTCATCCGGGTCACGGCACCACTGTAACCGGCCTAACCTTTGCGCAGCTACTTGTGTATCGGACTCTGCGTTGTGTTTTGAATAAATGAGGCCGGACACCTGGATCACAGGTACTGAAGGGTTTATTCTGGTGGATCAGCATAAAAACAAAGTACACCAATGAGTGATATTCGCACTGTGATGTTACACCTTCACGCACTTCCCGCAGTCTGAACACAGTATCCTACATATGCACATGACAGTATATATGTATAAAAAGACATAGATGTCACTGTGTTGTAGGGCTGCAACTAACGATTATTCTCATAATAGATTAATCGGCCAACTAATCAATTCATCGGATAAAAAAAATAGAACATTTTTTGTCTTCTTAAAAGGAATGTTATATAAAAAATTAAATAACCACATGCCCTCTCCTTTTTTCATAGGCAATTTACGTAGTGTACATATGTAAATTGCGTTTCTTGTGTACTTTTCACACAAGGTGTGCGAGTGCTTGGTCAGAGGGATGGGTTGATGCTGCATGCGCAGCTTAAGTCTATGTTTGCTTTCTCAAATGCATGTGGCTACAAGCACTTGGTCATAGATGATGATGTTAGCATGAAATCGGGGTTAATAAGCTAAAGTGCTCAGGGTGTGTAAGGTGTCCCTTTTAAATAACTTTGTGAAAAAACTGAGTGGGAGGAGGGACTGGAGGTGGAAGGGAGTGACTTTGCTCAAGTGACTTGACCTGAGTGTGGGTGAAGGAGCTGCATGCCTTTGTTTTATCCTTACTTGAAGCTGGAGTCCTGTGCCACCACCACACCCTCTTTGGTCTGGAGTTGCCATTCCCTCCCTTTGGTCTGGTCCCTTTCCCCAAACTCACTCCCACACCCAGATCTGATCTTTTGTCCATACCCACTCCCTCTCACCGTATCCTATTGTTTGTGTTCTAGTTCTACTGTTGTAAACGGAATAAAAACAAACTGGTTGTGTCTGACATAACAGTACAACTCAGGCTAGGGTCAGACGAACGCATTTTTCACGTTGTCCGTGAAAAAGTGCGTTCGCACGAATGGACGTATTTTTTCACGGAATACGCGATAGCGGTCATACGATGCGCATTTTCGTCCGTGATTTTGTACGGATCATCAATAAACCCTTTTTGTGTGACTGGACGTTATGTTAGCCGGACATTAGCAGCGTCTGACGTCTCCCAAACACGCCGCTATGCGGCCGCAGCGCACTCTGTATGTCAGTAGTAGCGGTTTGACGTTCTCGAAAAAATGCGTTCGTTTGCCACTTGCGTTGCCCGGACGAACTTTCGTGCGGCCGTTCGTCGTATGTTCCCCGGCATTGGACGTCATTTGCTGCTAGCACGGCCGTGATTTCGTGCGGCTAAACGCACGTTAAAAATGCTTTCGTCTGACCTTAGCCTAAATCACACGGTGTAAAGCAGCGACGCATCTCCTCCAATCAGCTCTGAAGCTGAGGTTATTTACATTTAACTCAGTCTGTCTCTAAACGGTGTGTGCTGCACACAGGACCATTAATCGATAATGGGAATAGTTGACAACTATTTTAATCATCGATTAGTTGTTTCAGCCCTACTGTATTGTGACATGTTTAACACAAGACACACACCGCTATTATTGTTTGCATGTGCGGCAGATTAAGTCCACAACCTACAATTTCATAGTATAGCAGAAATGAATAGAAAATGTAAGAATGTGAATAAACCTAACCATACCTGAATAAACCGATAAAGCACAGCAATGAGTGATATGCGCACTGTGATGCTCCACCAGTACAGATAAAACATCGGATTAATCCCTTAAACAGGACAAATCACCTTCAGAGATATTCAGAGAAAGGTGAAACTCTGGAGAACCTTTGGAAAAGTGAAAATTCTAGGTCAAAATAGCCAAACCAGAAAAATTCTCCCATTTATCTCACTTTCCAAATCGGCTATTTTGACCTAGAATTTTCACTTCTCCAAAAGTTCTCCCAGAGTTTCACCTTTCTCTGAATAACCCGGATTGTCTTGACATTTGCACATACTCAGAGCACTATACTTAACAGAATTGTTTTTATACAGTAAAGGTCCAACCAATACAAAGCTTGGAATGATCCATACTACTTATCTAACGAACTGAAATCTGTTACTAGAAAAATTATTAGCGAACCAAAGACACATAAAAGCGACAGTCTCCTACAGATGTGATTGTAAAAGTCCAGTGTCTGAATAATGCCTGCCTTTTAGTGAAATTGCCCAGATATTAAATGTAGCCTTATAGGCAGGTACATTGCACAAAACGTTTACTGGGAAGCTGTTTAAAGACAGAGACCTGACTGAGATAAATTATAAAGGGGCAATCTCTAATCTGTCACAAGCAAGGATCATAAATCCATCTGTGTTTTTAACAAATGTTCAAGGTGTGTAAATGTTTTACACAAGACACACACAGCTGTTAATCTGCCTCACATGCACACAATAAATCCACAACATACAATTTCATAGTATAGCAGAAATGATCTCTGGACTGGCCTTAATGGAGGTGCTCTGCTAACTCCTTACCTTCCCCTTCACGCACTTCCCGCAGTTTGAGCATGAAACGCAAACTGACAAGGAATGACAAATACAAAATGGAAAAATCTGGTAGCGCTGATAAATGTCCTGGTGGAAATCGCTGAAACACGCTTGGATGGTCCTTGTCATGCAACCATCAAAAGGAAGACAACGAAATGGAAGTGGTGTAGCGATCACAATGTTCCTGTTAAAGGGTGAGGGTCACAGTTTCCAATAGTATATATGGGCTTTCTTCTTTATACAACCTCAGATGAAGCAAAGAAATGTATCCTAGTGCAACCCATATGAACATCCTGGTACAGTCAGGTCCAGAAATATTGGGACATCGACACAATTCTAACATCATTGGCTCTATACACCACCACAATGGAGTTGGAATGAAACAATCACAATGTGTTTTAACTGCAGACTGTCAGCTTTAATTTGAGGGTATGTACATCCAACTCAGGTGAATGGTGTAGGACTTACAGCAGTTTGCAGATGTGCCTCCCACTTGTTAAGGGACCAAAGGTAATGGGACAGAATAATAATCATAAATCAAACTTTCCCTTCTTAATACTTGGTTGCAAATCCTTTGCAGTCAATCACAGCCTGACGTCTGGAACGCATAGACATCACCAGACACTGGGTTTCATCCCTGGTGATGCTCTGCCACGCCTCTACTGCAACTGTCTTCAGTTCCTGCTTGTTCTTGGTGCATTTTCCCTTCAGTTTTGTCTTCAGCAAGTGAAATGCATGCTCAATGGGATTCAGGTCAGGTGATTGACTTGGCCATTGTATAACATTCCACTTCTGTCACCTCAAAAACTCTTTGGTTGCTTTTGCAGTATGCTTTGGGTCATTGTCCATCTGCACTGTGAAACGCCGTCCAATGAGTTCTGCAGCATTTGGCTGAATGTGAGCAGATAATATTGCCCGAAACACTTCAGAATTCATCCTGCTGCTTTTGTCAGCAGTCACATCATCAATAAATACAAGAGAACCAGTTCCATTGGCAGCCATACATGCCCACGTCATGACACTACCACCACCATGCTTCACTGATCAGGTGGTATGCTTAGGATCATGAGCGGTTCCTTTCCTTCTCCATACTCTTCTCTTCCCATCACTCTGGTACAAGTTGATCTTGGTCTCCTCTGTCCATAGGATCTTGTTCCCGAACTGTGAAGGCTTTGTTAGGTGTTGTTTGGCAAACTCTAATCTGGCCTTCCTGTTTTTGAGGCTCATCAATGGTTTACATCTTGTGGTGAACCCTCTGTATTCACTCTGGTGAAGTCTTCTCTTGATTGTTGACTTTGACACACATATACCTACCTCCTGAAGAGTGTTCTTGATCTGGCCAACTGTTGTGAAGGGTGTTTTCTTCACCAGGGAAAGAATTCTTCGGTCATCCACCACAGTTTTCCGTGGTCTCCTGGGTCTTTTGGTGTTGCTGAGCTCACGGTGCGTTCCTTCTTTTTGAGAATGTTCCAAACAGTTGGTCACGCCTAATATTCTTGCTAACTCTCTGATGGGTTTGTTTTGTTTCTTCAGCCTAATCATGGCTTGCTTCACTGATAGTGACAGCTCTTTGGATCTCATCTTGAGAGTTGACAACAACAGATTCCAAATGCAAATAGCACACTTGAAATGAACTCTGGGCCTTTTATCTGCAGATTGTAATTGGGGTAATGAGGGAATATCACACACCTGGCCATGGAACAGCTGAGAAGCCAATTGTCCCATTACCTTTTGGTCCCTTAACAAGTGGGAGGCACATCTTCAAACTGCTGTAAGCCCTACACCGTTCACCTGAGTTGGATGTACACACCCTCAAATTAAAGCTGACAGTCTGCAGTTAAAGCACATTGTGTTTGTTTCATTCCAACTCCATTGTGGTGGTGTATAGAGCCAAAGATGTTAGAATTGTGTTGATGTCCCAATATTTCTGGACCTGACTGTATATGCATAAAAAGGTAGCACTCACATGATGTAGAACTCTCCTGGTTCAAGGTGAAAAACCTTTAGGGTAGTTGACCGGCCACCCAGATGCCCATCCAATCTTGAAATCCTTTGATACCTTAAATATAAAAGGCAAGGACCATAGCACAGACCGTAGTAATGTAGATGAGAGTATACAAAGTATACTCACAAAGTATAGGACCTTGCCTAGGTCCGTAGGAAATTTGCCCAGAAGTTGTTTATCAGGTACAACATTACAAAAAACCTTATCCAACGAAAAGACTCCAACTTTTCGTTGGATAAGGTTTTTTCGAATGTTGTACCTGATAAACAACTTCTGGGCATATTTCCTACGGACCTAGGCTAGGTCCTATACTTTGTGAGTATACTTTGAATACTCTCATCTACATTACTACTGCTATGGTCCTTGCCTTTTATATTTAAGGTATCAAAGGATTTCAAGATCGGATGGGCATCTGGGTGGCCGGTCAACTACCCTAAAGGTTTTTCACCTTGAACCAGGAGGGTTCTACATCATGTGAGTGCTACCTTTTTAAGTATGTTAATATGTGTTGCACTATATACAACCTCAGATGAAGCAAATAAATGTATCAAAGAAGAAAGCCCGAATATACTATTGGAAACTGTGACCCTCACCCTTTAACAGGAACATTGTGATCGCAACACCACTTCCATTTTGTTGACAAGGAATGACGTCAGGCACAATTATCATAATAGAACTTTCTAAAAAATAAAAAAGAGGCTATTCAATAGACATGTGCATTCGTTTTAGTACTAAAACGATTTAGTCCGAATTTTGGGATAATTTAGTTTTCATATGACTCAAGAGAAACGAAACTGCTCAGTACAAAAAACGAAAGAAACTAAAATAAAATGCACTACATTTTAGTTTCAGTCCTTTTTGTGATATTACATTGATGAGTGAAGGAGACCAGCAATGAAGAGCGCAACATCGCAACATCCGAAGTTCTGCACCCTCCACATGCCAATGCAGTAGGAATTTCTATACAGAGAGGGGCATTAATTAATGCAGGAGGATGTTCTATACATTATACAGATAGGGGTATTAATGCAGGAGGATGTTATATACATTATACAGAGAAAGGTATAAATTGAGTAGGATGTTCTATACAGAGAGGGACATTAATTAATTCAGGAGGATGTTCTATATATTCTACAGAGAGGGGTATTAATTAATGCAGGTGGATGTTGTATACCTTATACAGAGAGGGGTATTAATTATAATGCAGGAGGATGTTCAAAACATTATACAGAGAGGAGCCTTTTTTTTTAGCCCTTTAAATCCAGTGGCTGTGAGCACTGAGATCGGCTGCTTGTTACATTATCTCTCAGTACAATGTATCAGGCTCAGCTGACTGTAACAGTGCTCAGAGTTTCAGTAAAACAAAGAAATAATATTCTTCTAATCTCTTATATATAAAATATTATTTACTAGTTTTACTGAAACTCTGAGCGCTGTGATGAGCAGCAGTCAGTTACTGTAACAGCTTTGCCTGACACGGGGCAGTATTACAATGTTGGTGCTAACTTAACCAGAGCTGTTGTAAACTGAAAACCTCCATAGGCGCCACTACAATAGTAATTGTATCCACTGGTTTTCGGATGAAAGAAATTAGTTTTCATACTAAAGAACTGAAAACGAATTTCTTTAGCAACTAAATAAATTGCATTTTAGGACTAATCCATTAGTTCAAAACGAAATTTTGTGCTGTGCACATGTCTACTATTCAACTTAAATAAAAAAAGCAGTTTAAAGTAATCCCTTGGTATGGACAAACAATGGGGCTGCATTTTATGCAAAACGAGGGGAAATACACATACTTAATGTTTTAAAGACACACACTATTAAATATCTGTTACACTAGCAGTAACACAATGGACTGATACGTGCAGACATCATCTAGGTCTACGTCTGCATCCTCTAGGTGTCCCCACAGGATAACCATAGCTCGAACGCTCATATGTCAATGCATTTTGAGAGAGCGAAGTTACATGCCTCTAAGAAGTAGGACTCTATTGACTCCCAATAAAGAAGAGTCCCGAGTCCTTGTTGGAGGCATGGAACTTTGTTCTCTTAAATTGCATTGACATATGAGTGTTCGAGCTATGGTTGTCCTCTGGGGACGCCTAGAGGTTCGAGGTCTGCATGTATTAGACACACTTAACAGAGCAATTCAGGCTGTAGCGCTGGGATCCTTTTATATTTGTTCTCTCTGGGATACTACAATTGTGATTTTCATACTCATTAAAGGGAGTTCAGGATATTTAAGAGGCATAATATTGGGTCCATTATTACTGCACGGACAGGCAAGTGCCTGAGGTATACTCACTAACGACATTGCGTGGCTGATGTATCATAAACGGCCAGCTCCTTTATACTATAATGATACAGTGTAATATAAGCAGGATGCAAGCTAGCCTCGCTAGTGGTTAAGACTAGTGTCTTTTATGTAAACAGAAGCGAGCCTTATCTTTTGTACGTGCTACAAATGGCGAATGAGTGATTTTTGACCCTCTTACTTTCCATCTTCAAGGTGCTCCCGCGCAGGACATTTTTATATATCTCTAGAAAGCATACTTGCGGCTACTATAGGCTAAAGGTGGATCATATTTAATGGTTTACACTAAGTGTACGATTTGTAAAAACTGTTATAAGGTGTCACCTGGGTTGTATAATTATGAGATATCCTTTCGGGTCCTCATTCAACCAATAAAGGAATGATGTAGTTGTGCATGACTTTCCCTGGAAGATCCTCTAGTTTTGCAATACAGTTCACATACAATCTTTCACTCTAAGGCTGGGGTCAGACGAGTGTCATTGGTACTGGACGTTCCTTCCACTTGACGCTCGTCTGGCCACCTCGCTGAGCGCAGTTAGTGCGTTCAGCACTGCAAGGCTCGATCCTACTATGGAGCATCGCGCTTTGCAGCTTTGTCAGTGCGTGTTCTAGCTAAGCGCTTGTTATAGCTAAGCTGGCCCCGTCACAGAGTCTCAATGCTGCGATGGACGCCAGAAGACATGTCAGTACGGGCGCACATAGTGCACTCGTCTGACCCCAGCCTTAATGTGTTTTATCTGTTAGCCAAAGGTGTTATTGTTCTAATCCGTAAAGAGTTTTGTTATCTTTTGTGTTCATATTCTTAGGCAAAAATGTTTGGGCTTTATCCTATTGTGCATGAAATTTTTTCTGTTTTGAGATTTTGTGCTTCATAAATCAATTGCATATGTTGAAATCCACGATAGAGCTGAGTGAGGGTAAAGAGCGATAATTGAGTCACTCTGGACAGGCATTTGAAAGCCCGTACAATGTCTATATGGCACATATCACCTCTCTGAGAAATGAGATGTTTTAAAACACACCCAATGTATTTTATATTTGATATTAGCCCAGTTCTTACTGTTTAAATGGTAAAATCATGGAACTTGCTAAAAAGTGATAGAATTTTATCTTCAAAATAGAAATTAATATTTTTCAAACAAAATGGGCATAGAATCGTAGTTTTTCGTTCGGATATGCAGATGAAGTGTCGCTAATTGCGGAATCATAACTAAATTTATTTTACATAGATTTTAACAATGCCTCCTATGCAGATTTTTAGGACGCCCACCGCTAAAATGACCCAAAATTTTCATTATTTTTTTTGCCTATAATCGGGCATCATTTTTCTATATTTCAGTAATTGTTGAAACTGAAATCATTTATAGAAGAGGAGGTTCTGCTGAGGGAAAAAAAAGGTCATCGTTTGTGTAGGTATGTTAGAGATGGATTGAGCGTAATTAGTGATTAACCGGCTGGGTGGAGTAGAGGTAACATCACTGCTCTGCATGGAGAGAGCCTGTGGAGACATGGGTTCGATCCCGACAAGAGCACCTCTCCAGTAAGTCTCCTTGGGCAAGACACCTAACGGTACATACTCGCCACAGGACATACTTGAAAATGAGAGAAATCTCAATGTATCCTTCCTGGTAAAATACTTTCTCAACTATAGTCTCTATGGCTGAGAAATGGCTGAGGAGTGAAGAGGTTAAAAATCCCTTTAATCGATTTTAGCACATGTATATATTGCACTGCACTTTTAGAACAATCACTGCTCCTACTTCCTCTTACATCATTGCTTTCTCACCTCACAGATCTGTTTGTCCTTTCTTGTTCATCCTGTCCCTTAGTTTACAGCTCTCTGCTAACCAACTCTTATCGGGATAACACGGACTCGCCCCCATCCCCCTTTACATTATCCCTTACCCCTGATAATGTCCATGGACTTGCCCATTCCCCCCATATATGTCCCACTACCCCCTCCACCCCATATGACCTCCCCTTATGCTTTGGCAATGCTAAAATGTATTTGGTCCTGCCAATAAAGCTTATTTTGATTTGATTTGATGTGTCCTTCCATTCCTCCTTCCCCCTCACCCCTCCTTTCTCCCCTCATTCCTCCTCTTCGTCTTTCTCATGTCTATTATTCCTGCGTTCCCTCCCCTTTCTGTCCGAGTCTCCCTTGCTGTTTCGCCCAGTCCCTCCTCCCATGTGGGTCTAGCCATTTGCCTGCTTTCTCTCCTCCCCTGCTCTGCCATCCCCTCCACTACTATCCCACACACCCGCCACTCTGTGCTCACTTCTAGAATTGCAGCCTCGAGGCCCCGTTATCCATATCAGGTGAGAATCCTCTTCATTTGTAGAAAATATATCACCAGGAGACAGGACATTCCATATGCGGGGAGAAGGGGGGGGCTGTCCACTCTTATGTCAGTGTAAAGTGCAATGCTGCAGGGGTTCACTTCTCACAGGCTGGTGTTTTATTGTAGCGGGCGTAAAGAGTAATTGTCATTAAACTGTCTAACAAGTTTCAAGCGGCAGTATTTGGGAAGCCTTGGTGCTCACCTCTTAAATCTATATTGTGGGTTATTCCAGCGTGCTGTTTGTGGTATGGGGCAGAATTGATACAAGACAGGAGTTGGGAATATTTTATTTATTTATTTATAAAGGATTTTACCAGGAAGGATACATTGAGATTTCTCTCGTTTTCAAGTATGTCCTGGGTTCAAGAACATATATGGGGTACATAGAGGACTAGGAGGTAAAGGAGCATCTTTTCCAAGTTAGTGAGAAGGTTAAGGTTCTGACACGTCTGAGTTAGATGGAAGTACGAATACAATATTGCTGTAGTAGAGAAGTATTACATCTTCAGGAATGGTGTATTATGATTTCTGAACCACGTGCTTCTTGTTTCAAAATATATTTATATACACATAAAGTGTATAAATACACACCCTGTAAATACACATGCAGAATATATATATACACACTGACTATATGTACACACAATCACTATAAATATGCAAACTGTGTGTGTGTGTATATATATACAGGCCTCAAAATTTCCACTCGCCTACTCTCATTTGGCGAGTGGAAATTACATGAGGGCGAGTGGAAATGCAGATGCAGGCAGGGCAGGATAAGGGTTAGGTGGGGCAACTAGTGGCACTGGCGAGTAACTCTTAAGGTCTGGCTAGTTGCTTGGGACTTGAAATTTTGAGCCCTGTATATATATATATATATGAGAGAGCTGCACCAGCAATGAAGCCCTTCAAAGAAAAGAGAAAAAAAAATAATGTTCCCCAGTCCTTGAATTCTGAAGGTTAGATCTCAAAACATAAGCAAATGCACTCAAGGGCTTAATAAAAATTTAAATGTTAAAAAAAAAATAGTTTTACATTGAAAACTGTTTCAGCTTCCTCTGAACCTTTTTCAAGGTTGGGTGAAATGTTTTTATTATTTTTTAATGTGCAAAACATTTCCTTTTTATGAAGCCCATGAGTGCAACTGCTCAACGTTTGCTATGGATGTGATTATAAATATAATCTCATCATGGCAAAAGATCTGGTAACAGTGATGTATTCAGCGTGAATGGTCACAGAAGGCGATCATGTAGCAAACACATTGTTTGTTGTATGTATTACTATTTATGGGCTTTGCGGGTTAACATGACTTTAAAGGTTATACGTGGGCTTTAACTTCTACCAAACTTGTGCTAATGACAGCGACATATGCAATGTGTGTAAATGTCAAGGCTGCAGAGAGACAAAGAGAGAGAACATACGTAAGCTGAGTGTTGTTAACCCCAAATGCTACTTTCAGTGGGTTCCCATTGTTTGGAAAAAGCTCATGTATTTGAGGTCCCACATGATTCTCACACTGTACTGTTTAGTTATAGCTACATCTTCAAAAAGAGTCTTCTCTAATCCTAGAAGAGTTTGTTTGATTTATATTAGTTTATGCTGCATTAGATTTGAGAGCCCTGAGCTATAATTCTACAGTACAACACATACAGGGCTATTCAGAGAGAGGTGAAAACCTTGAGAATGACTGGAGAATTGAAAATTCTAGGTCAAAATAATCAAACCAGAAAAATTCTCCAATTTATCTCACTTTCCAAATTGGGTATTTGGTCTAGATTGTTCATTCTCCTGCGAACCGGCTGGGTGGAGTAGAGGTAACGTCACTGCTCTGCGAGGAGAGAGCCTGTGGAGTCATGGGTTCGATCCCAGTGAGCACCTCTCCAGTAAGTGTCCTTGGCAAGACACCTAACGGTACATACTCGCCACCCAGGACATACTTGAAAACGAGAGAAATCATTCTCATCCTTCCTGGTAAAATCCTTTCTCAGAAGAAAAAATAAAAATTCATGGTTTTCGCTTCTCTCTGAATAACCCTGAAAAACATTTCTACAAGAGATATTTAGGATGTTTCCTTTGATCTGTGACAAGGAACATGCTATGCTAAAAATAAGGGGGCAATTTTTCACCTTTCCTTATCCAAACTTTGCCACCAGCTTTTTAGCAAGAGTGCCTATTAACCCTTTCGCTGCGGAGGACGCAGCGGCGGTGCGATGACATCTAATTCCGGCGCCCACCCCGCGTGTGCAGAGGAGGCACCTGAAAGGATGGGGGGGGTCCTTCGGACCTCTCTCCCTCCCGATCGCCGGCTGTCACAGGGTTTAAGGCAGGCACAGTTTGGAAGGGCACAGCCTGCCCTTCCAAACAGTGCATGCCATTAACCCCTTGGGTGCCGGATCACAATTCGGCGCCGAAAAGCACCTAATCGTGATCCTCTCCCGGAGCTGGCCGACATTTTGGATGTCGGCCAAGCTTCCGGGAATGCCCCCTGAGGACTGGCGTCATCGTGCATGCATAGCATGATGACGCCAGTCCTGGAGTTAACCCCTAACTGCCACCAATGGTGGAGATAGGGGGTTCCAATGAACCCTCTATCTCCCGATCCGTGGCAGCTAGAGGTTAATGTTTGGTACTGTTGGATCGGCCAGAGCATGGCCTTTCCAACGATACCAAACATGACCATGAAAAAAGTTTTTTTTTAAAAATAAAAAAATATTTTAAAAAAAATTATAAAAAAATAAACAATTTTTTTTTTCTTTTTTTTGGTTTGTTAATGCAGCAATATTGTTCCCATTTCAATCATAATGTGAACAATGATGCTGCACTAACGATTTTTGTATGTGGTGCGTTTGTTTAACCCTTTCGCTGCTGAGGCTTTTCCCGCCTCTGTGCTGAGGTCATTTTTACCGATTTTGCTCATCATGTTTAAACGTGTTTTTAAGGCTTATTTTAGTATATGACCCAGACATATTATATATCGTTCTTTCCGTCAGACTCGGCAGATTCATAATATTTCATTATTATATGTATACGTCATGACCTGTCTGTATATTATAACAAAAAATGCAATAAAATATGAATTTTCAATAATTTACAACGTGTAAAGTGTTTTTTTTTCACATTTTAACATGCGAGCAATTGCGGTTATATTTTGTATGGGGTGCGCTTGTTAAAAAAATTAGAGATGGGGTCTCGTTACATTTTTTTTGGGGGAAAATTACGCGATTTTTAACAAACGCACCGCATACAAAAATCGTGCAGCATCATTGTTCACATTATAATTGAAATGGGAACAATATTGCTGCATTAAGGAACCAAAAAAAAGAAAAAAAACTTGTTTATTTTTTTTTATAATTTTTTTAAAATATTTTTTTATTTTTAATTTTAATTTTTTTTTACAAACTTTTTTTATACTCATGTTTGGTATCGTTGGAACGGCCATGCTCTGGCCGATCCAACAATACCAAACATTAACCCCTAACTGCCACGGATCGGGAGATAGAGGGTTCATTGGAACCCCCTATCTCCACCATTGGTGGCAGCTAGGGGTTATCTCCAAGACTGCGTCGATGACGCCAGTCCTCAGGGGGCATTCCCGGAAGCTTGGCCGACATCCAAGATGTCGGTCAGCTCTGGGAAAGGATCACGAACCGGCGCTTTTCAGCGCCGATTCGTGATCCGGCCCCCATGGGGTTAATGCCAGGTACCATTTGGAAGGGCAGGCTGTGCCCTTCCAAATGGTGCCTGGGTTAACCCCCGCAACGCCGCCGATCGGGAGGGAGAGAGGTCCGAAGGACCTCCCCCCCCCTCCCTTTCACGCGCCTCCTCCGCACATGCGGGGGGGCGCGATGACACCTAATTACTCCGGCGGCGGTTCCAGATGCTGGGTTGACATCGAGGATGTCAGCCCGCACCGGGGGGGCCAGCGATCGGCCGGGAACCCGGCCGAACGCTGACCCCAAAGAGAGGACGCGCTCAGCGCGTCCACGCGCATGGAACGTGACATGCGGTTGGACGCGCTGAGCGCGTCCTTAGCAGCGAAGGGGTTAAAATCGTGTAATTTTCTCCAAAACAAAATGTAAAGAGACCCCATTTCTAATTTTTTTAACAAGCGCACCCCATACAAAATATAACCGCAATTGCTCGCATGTTAAAATGTGAAAAAAAAACACTTTACACGTAAATTATTGAAAATTTATATTTTATTGCATTTTTTGTTATAATATACAGACAGGACATGACGTATACATATAATAATGACATATTATGAATCTGCCGAGTCTAACGGAAAGAACGATATATAATATGTCTGGGTCATATACTAAAATAAGCCTTCAAAACACATTTAAACAAGATGAGCGAAACAGGTAAAAATGAGCTCAGCACAGAGGCGTGAAACGCCTCAGCAGCGAAAGGGTTAATGTGCCACATGTTTCCTTGGAACTCTTTTGTTGCTTTGATGATCAGTTTGTCAGTAGTCGGGAGGCATACAGCCAATGTCGCTTCTTAGTTTGGTTTGAGAGGCATTGGCTGATCAGTTTTGAAAAATCTAAGCAGTGTTGATGGAAACCTGCCCCCCTGAAGGATCTGGCGGAAGTTGATTGAAAACCTTCAGGACAAGGTTAAGCTCTCTGTTTTGGAAGCTGTCACAGCCTCCAGCAAAAGCCAAGGAGAGGCACTTGGTTGTCCATGACCATATAAATTCAGTTAATTGGTCATGGTGCCTAGTGTGCCTCTTTTTAACCCTTTCATGTCTGTCTGCTGAACGCATTTCATTATTTTTGCTCATAGCGTTTAAATGCTGATTCAAGTCCTGTTTTATATGTCCCAGGCAAATTATAAATTTTTTCAGCAGATTCAAAATATAGTATTACTACGTGTGTATGTCAGATCAGAAAACTATAAGAAAAGGGTAAATTTCTAATCAACTTTCAATCCTTTGCAGTGTGGAAAATAATTTTTATGCTCACCTTTTATCATCCATACCTTTGCCATTATATATGCTGTGGGGGTACTCCTTTAAGAAAAAAACAACTTCTCTTAAAATTGTCTTTTATTTTAGCACATTGTGTTTTTTTGATTATATGTAAACCCACTGGAATTGCTCATCGCGTTGTATACTTTATAGTTGAAATGTATACAACGTTGCACCTTTTAGAGAATTAAAATTTTCCTTTAATTTATTCTTACATGTTTGGTATCATTGGGAAGGCCAAACCTTCTAGGACTTATGGTTCCCGACATACTGTGAAACCCATCTTGTGGAGTCATCTTGCTCTTGTGTGATGCCGCCTGTGGGCGTGGGAAGTCCCACAGCTAGGGCTGACATCTTAGGCTGGGGTCAGACGAGCGTAGTGTTCACGTCCGTGATTGCGCCTAAAAGTACGTCCGTGATAGCATGAAAGAAAGCCCATCGGAGCCTGTTACACGAAGTACGTCCGCACTGAACTGCGGACGCACAACGGCCGCGGCCCACGGACGCAAGGCAGGCAAGAGTGTACAACTCCTAGAACGGCCGCACAAAGTGCGCTGCGTCCGCAACGTCTGCATAGCTTTGTGTGTGAGTGATGGAACGTGGTCAGACGGACTGCATTTATACGTCCAGCATTTTTCACGGACAAAATGGTTTTGCTTTTTATTTTATTTTCTCTCCTACATCCGTCAAAATATACGTCAGTGATAAACGGACTGTGTGGCCACTACTGCGTCTTCCGTACTGACGTACGTCCGTGTACACTAACGTACAGTCTGTAGAAATCACGCTCGTCTGACCCTAGCCTTAAATGTTGATCTGCTTCGGGAGAAGCCCTAGACCAGCACCAACCTGCGGGATTGAAAGGACACGCGGGATGCTGGAGGCCAAGATGGCGGCAGAACTAGTGGAAGCGAAGAACATGGTGATGAGTTTCCATGTATCGGATTTGCAGATGCTGTTGGGATATGTGAGCCTTAGTAAAAGTGGCTTGAAACCTGAGCTTATGGCACAGGCCTTGCAACTTGTGCAATTTGATTGCAGTCCAGAGGTCTTTAAGAAGATAAAAGCGCTCAATGAGACACGCTTTGCTAAAAAGGGCCCTGAAGCAGTCGCTTCTGCTCCTGGAAACCTGCCTGTGCAGAGTCGCTCTCCCGAATTGCCATTTATCCCTTCATATGACCATGGAGCTTCAGGATCAAGGACTTCGCTCTCTCCTAACTTCGATTACCCATCTCTGTATGGAAAACATGTAAATGGCCTATCTAGGATACCTCCAAAAGTAATGTCAAAGTCAGAGGTGTGCCTAGTTAAGCTTCCATTTTATGATGTGGTGGATGAACTTTTAAAACCCACAGAGCTCGTTGCTCAGAACAGTGAAAAACTTCAAGACAGCCCTTGTGTTTTTGTCTTGTCGCCAAGACAAGTGGAACTGACCTGATCAAGAACTCGAGAGATCTGCATCCTGGTGTGAAATTTGTTCAGGTTGTGCTGAGGATCTGTTACACAGACATCAGCAGCCCACAAGAGGATCAGTATCCACCAAACATTGCTGTGAAAGTCAATCACAACTACTGCTCTGTGCCAGGCTATTACCCTTCCAATAAACCTGGTGTGAAACCTAAGCGACCATGTCGTCCAATTAATCTCACTAATCTCATGTACCTGTCATCAGTCAGTAACAGAGTTACAGTTACTTGGCAATTATGGCAAGAGCTACTCAGTAGGCCTGTACCTTGTAAGACAAAGGACTTCATCTGAACTCTTGCAAAGGTTGAAAACAATTGAGTGAAACATCCAGAGCTATGCAAGACCCTAGTTAAAGAGAAGCTGCGCCTGGATCCAGACAGCGAGATAGCCACCACAGGAGTCAGAGTTTCCCTGATATATCCGTTGGTGAAAATGTGCTTGACTGTGCCCTGCCGAGCAGAGACATGTGCTCCCCTCCAGTGCTTTGATGCAGTCTTCTATCTGCAAATGAATGAAAAGAAACCAACATGGATGTGTCCAGTGTGTGACAAGGCAGCTCAATATGACCAACGTATTATAGATGGGCTCTTATCCAAGATACTCACTGAATGCAAGGATTCAGACGAGATTGAATTCTTGGTGGATGGATCTTGGCGTCCAATAAAAGCAGAAAAAGAGAAGTTCTAGTCCTGTGTGCCCCATCCTGGACTTGGGCTCTCAAGAAGTCTCTGCAAAGCTTCCCTCTCCAAGCAACATGATAGAAACATAGAAACATAGAAAAATGTCGGCAGATAAGAACCTTTCGGCCCATCTAGTCTGCCCAATTACATGGATACTTAACCTGGATTTATCTTTTGTTTAGGATAGCCTTATGCCTATCCCATGCCTGCTTAAATTCAATTACTGTTTTGGCCTCTACCACTTCTACTGGAAGACTGTTCCATGTATCCACCACCCTCTCAGTAAAATAATGCTTCCTGATGTTACTTTTAAACCTTTGCCCCTCTAATCTAAGACTATGTCCTCTTGTTTTGCTTCTTTGTTTCCTTTTAAATATACTCCCTTCCTCTACCTTGTGGATTCCCTTTACGTATTTAAATGTTTATGATATCCAATGAAAATGGAAAGCCTGGGCCAGATGTAGTGGACCTAACGCTTGACAGCAGTTCCTCTTCTTCATCCTCTTCTAAAGAAGAGGAAAGGCCCCCACAGAAGAGACTCTGCTATGAAAAAGAGCTTTTGTCTGCTTGCTGATGTTGTTTACCAACAGTTGGACATGGGCTTGTCCCTCCTCCTGTTAAGCCTGTATAAATCACTACTTTCTCAAAGCCCTCTTTGATAGTTTGACCCATTAAGATGGCATGTAGAATCCCAGCTGCCAGTGGGTTAAGTGTTCAGATTCCCACTCAATTTGTTTGATTATTCTAAATTGTTCTTGGGAGAGGGCTTCAAATATAGCCTCAGAAGGAAGAGGACGACCATTCCATCCCTCCTTTGTCACCATCTCCCATTATTCCCTACCTTTTTTTAGGCTTCTACTTTAAAATTTAGACTTATTTCTTGTCTGCTCTATTGGTG
Source organism: Leptobrachium leishanense (assembly GCA_009667805.1). Classification (NCBI taxonomy): domain Eukaryota; kingdom Metazoa; phylum Chordata; class Amphibia; order Anura; family Megophryidae; genus Leptobrachium; species Leptobrachium leishanense. Next base: position 366,421,182 of record CM019063.1, on the reverse strand, counting down.
CACTCTTGAGGGGGTTGCAATGGGGAATAAAATACAGAGAATAGTATTTGCTCAATGTAAGACCTGGGAAAGTGGCACGCCTATCGATCAGATGGACCTCAGAGGAGTATCAGGCTATAAATGCTTAGATCTAGGATTGTGTCTGCAGTTGAAGTAGAAGAGCAGTTTAGATGTTCCATTCTCCTGTTGCAGAAATGTAAGGGGAAGGTAACATGCTTTTTATTGATAGTGATATGCAAAACGCGGGTGTGTTATTTTTTGGGCAATACCTGGGTGGAAGGGTCTTCCCAATGCTTTCAATTCAACTACCTCTCTGCTATACAGGTTTTATTTCTGTTTTAAGGGGAGAGGTCAATGCTGCTCTACATACGTTCTCTTCCCTTTTTGCATCTTCCACTCAATTCCACCCTGCTGTCTATAAAACAATGTCTTGAACACATCCACTGTTGTTTTTATTGTTCACTCAACTTTTGTTTTGGGTGGAAAATAACTTTTGGGTGGTCACTCTTACATTTGCTATTGTTTCCATGCAAACATCACCACAGCTACACCATCCCAGCCCCATTGCATTTTATTGAAGGGGATGCATGGATTTTTTTTTTGTCTTTGCAACGCTGCTGTTGTCTTTTTTTTCTTATTATATAATTATTAATGTACAACTGTATGTGAGCTGATGCTTAGAAGCAGGAATTGGCTGGGAAAATGAGTGCAGAAAAAGGAACCAAAAAATGGAGGTTAAAGTATATTGAATAGAACTTGCAGCTTGCATGTTTTCCCACCTGTGGTTTGAGTGTTTTTGGGGGGGGGGGGTTAACCAGTGTGTTTCCTTTGTGTCAGTAGTTCTCTATGGTGATATTGCAGCACATGATGCATCTGGTTTCCGATAATCCTCTGCATTATGAAAATGGTCTTTCCAATTTACAGATTTAATTGAATTCCTTTTTAAAATTTTCCTGGACAGGCTCCTGCCTTTTGGAGCGTTTTATTTTCTTTTACATATGGTAACCTGTTTGCAAACCTTTTTTTTTTCTTTCTCTCCATGTACATTCCCCCTGCACTTGAAAAGCTAGTGTTTGTTACAATAAAATGATTTACAATTGCAAAAAAAAAGAAGAAAGGACACGCCAAGCGCGTCCTCCGCAGCAAATTGGTTGATACATACATAATCTATGATCTATGCATCTCCACTGAATGACCTAAATGCTGCATTGTAATAAACAGCTGGTTTGGCACGGGAAACCTAGAGAGGGCTTGTTTTAGGAAAGAGATAAAATAGATGATAAAGGAATAGATGGACAAAATTGTTGCCATTTGAAATTATTATCTTATTTTCTGCCTACAAGGAGTTAATTTTATTTATTCAGTAGCCTCCAGTATACTGCAGACTAAGCTCTATGCTCCTTATCTTCCTTGTTCACAGTAGGGGGTGGGAGGATTTAGTTTATGTTTGAAAGGAGGATGATGGGTAGAGGATTGATATCAGATGACAGTGTGGAGAAGAAATCAGAAAGCTTTGCTGTAAAACACACAAGATTCGTATACTTCTCCTATATGTGCCAACAATTATCATTTATATTTGCCCATATGTTCTGTGCAGCCTTTAGGCTGGGTTCACACCTGGGCGTAGCGCTGCATCGCGCAATGCGCGGGTTTTTTTTACGCACGTTCGCGCATACAAAAAAACGCGCGAACGTGCGTTGCAGCGCGTTCGCGGCTATGATATGGCCGCGAACGCGCTGCTGTATGCCCGAAAAGAAGCTCCCGAACTTCTTTTTGGGTCGGCCGTTTTAAAGCGCGTTCCTGCGCGCTCTAAAACGCTTAGGTCTGAATGGGGCCCATAGCAAAGCATGGGATTTCCCCGTTCATGCGTTTTAAAGCGTGCACGAACGCGCGTTAAAACGGCTAGGTGTGAACGGGGCCTTACTCTTCATTGCATATCCATTGCTATGTGAAAAAAAAGTTGAAATGCTTTTTTTCAACTGTAAATACTTTTTCCTTTGGCGAGCCAACTAAACTGAATGTGGGTGGTGATACAAATCATGGTTTGAATCACTGATCTTGAAGTATATATGGACTGTAATGACAGGGATCTGCTTAGGCTAGGGTCAGACGAGCGCAGTGTTAACGTCCGTGTTGCCGCACATAAGTACGTCCGTGATAGCATACAATTGTGTTAAATGGAGCCCCACACACGAAGTACGTCCGCACAGAAGTGCGGGGGCTGACGGACGCTGCAAACGGACGCAGGTTAGGCAAGAACGTAATACTGCTAGAAAGGACGTGCGGAGTGCGCCACGTCCACAACGTCCGCATAGCTTTGTGTGTGAGTGATGGAGCATGGTCAGACGGACTGCATTTATACGTCCAGCATTTTTGACGGACAGAATGTTTTTTCATTGTAATTTATTTTTCCCTCCTACATCCGTCAAAAATAACTTCAGTGAAAAAACGGACTGTGTGACCACTACTGCGTCATCCGTACTGACGATGTCCGTACTGCACGGACGTACAGTCCGTAGAAATCACGCTCGTCTGACCCTAGCCTTAGTGTGAATTATCTGCTCTTTGTAGAGGAAAATTGAATTGACATGTAGCTAATTAGGTCAAAATTTAGTTTAGACCAAAAATAATACAGGTTTAAGTGGTGTGTTCTTTACATGAATTGAGAGATCTTCGGAAAATGGTACACGGGCTGTATTTCATGGTTGCTGTGTCTGTAGCAGTAGAGGGTAAATGTCTTACCGTGAAGCTTTCTCTGCAATGCGTTCATATTTGGCCCTGATAGGAGGGTGTGAGCCATCTCTTGAAGCATTACAATGTTCTCCTCCAGAGATCAAGTGAATTTCTACAAAATACACGATCAGTATAATGAATATTCCCTTTTATTTGTAGTGACAGTCATGCTGTGTAGTATCATCCACACTTTAATTGTAATGGCCTGTGGCATACAGCTTCGTAAGGTTTACTTGTTTGTACCTCAAATTCTCATTATATTAGGTGTTTGCAGTTCCTGAATGTGCAAATATACAATTTGTTACTGACTGAAATTGCCTCTAGGTGGACATCGTCGGAGTCGCTTTGCCATTAGTAGATAATGCATCAAAAATAAACACTTAAGGCTGGGTTCACACCTGAGCGTGTCTCATGCGCGTTTTACGCTTGTTTTTGTCGGGTGTTTTATGAGCATATTACATGGCCTTTTCGTGCATTTTTTTACAATTAGAAATGAGCGTCGTACTACTTGATTGACTACGGAGGCGTCCAATGAAAAAGACTTGTGCCTGTTGCCATGTGCGGAACGCTCGTTCAAACGCACATTTTTGATGACGCAAACGCCCATTTCAGCAGGTTCACGTTGAAGTCTATGGCCGCAAATGCATTGTAATATGCCACAAAGAAGCTCCTGTACTTCTTTGGGCGTAGGGCATTTTACAGCGCGTTCCTACGCGCTGTAATACGCCCAGGTGGGAACCACGCCCATAGGAAATAATGGGATTTCAGTGTTTGTGCGTTTTTACAGCACGTAGGAACGCACTGTAAAACGCCTAAGTGTGAACCAGGCCTAAGTCAGGGATGGAAAACTCTGCCCCCCCCTTAATTGTGATGGCTTACAATTCCCTGAAAACTTTGATTGCGATAGATGACGAGAATCATGGGAGTTGTACTTTTGCAACATCTGGGGGGGCATAGTTTGACATCCCTGGGAAGACAACTTGATTTATGTGTTTTCAAGACTTCTGTAGCAGGTGATCGTAGTACTCTTTATTTAAGGGAGTAGCAGCAGCCATAGCCCTCCAAATGTTTTGAAACTACAGTTCCCACGAGGCTCAGCCAATCTAGTACGTGACTGAACATCATGGGAAATGCAGTTCCATAACATCTGGAGGGCCATGGTTGCTGACTCTTGATGTAGAGGAAAAATCACTGGGTCACACAGGAGTTCACTTGCACGTACCCATTATATATACATCATTGTACAAAGGGAGCAAGAACAGAAAATACCTTTGTGTTGCTTTGTGTGTTTGGGGATCCTGATCACACATCTAACTTCCAACCTATGATGGGGAACAAAGAGGGAGCATGAGGTTCCTTCAGTTTATTTGTGTCCACTAGACCCTGTTACATATTATGAACGGTCATCTAATAGAGATTTGGTTAAAGGGCCACTACCACAAAAAAAATGAAATGTTCTTATTGTGTTTATTTTATGTTGCCGCTATCTTACATGTGCTTTGTTTAGTTAAAATATTTTTTTACTGTCACTGAGTACATCCATTGTGTGATCTTTTGTGTTCTAAACTGCTCCTGCACAATATCTTTACCTCACTTGGTACTCCTTGTGTGGCATTGGCCATATAATGGGGTCTATGGGTCGATCAGACTCATATACTTGTATTGGGTTTGGGTCGAAATCCCTACAACCAGGTTCCCTAATGCCAAAATCCTGACTGCCAACTTCCAGATTTTGTCCAGCACCCAATTGTATTGTGTAGGATGTATTCAAAGGACATCACCTGGGGTAGATTAGAAGTCTTTTAAGCGCCCTGTCATATGTCATTCAGCTGCCATCTCTTATCTCAGGTTGCCTGGAGTACAACACCCTCCTGCAGTCTTATCAACGGTTAAATAATGTAGATTACATAAACAAGAGCCGCAAAGCTTTTGGTAAATGTTGCATCATGGGAAAAATACACCAAACGGAAACAAGATACAAACCTTACTTTACCTGTAATTACATCAAAGAAAGAAAATCGGCAGCATGTGTAGTATGTTTTTTTATTTGTAATGCACAAGTAATATAGCTATAGCTTATGTAAGCGGTAGTGTCCTTTTAAGAAATGGCTTGCTGCTAATAGTGTCCTTTTTTTTTTTTTTGAGAAAGGATTTTACCAGGAAGGATACATTGAGATTTCTCTCGTTTTCAAGTATGTCCTGGGTGGCGAGTATGTACCGTTAGGTGTCTTGCCAAGGACACTTACTGGAGAGATTGCTCGCTGGGATCGAACCCATGTCTCCACAGGCTCTCTCCATGCAGAGCAGTAATGTTGCCTCTACTCCACCCAGCCGGTGTTCCAATCAGTCTTCTGTGGTTTCTGATTTTAAAAAATGGCATTGTAAGTAGACAAATTTAGCTTTTCGTCTTTCGGGTGCATGGCAAACGTTGTTTTTTTGCTGTTGTGATTTTCTCAATATTCCTTATTTAACGCCTTAAGGACGGGCGGGTGTCGCTTAACGCCGGTGAGGTGTACAGGTGCCGTCGCTTGCACAGGCTGTGGGGAGGGGCTGAGGTGGCCCATTGAAGACAGCAGGACGTACCTGTACACCCTTCATCTTCAAAGCCCTCCCGCTGCCCGGACAGCATAGTACTTCTAGAGGTTAATGATAGCACAGAGAAGAAACGGCAATAATTGAATAGATCAAGATTTAGAGACTTATCTATTCTGAAGACTGCTCACTCATTCTCTTTATTATATTTCTAAGGTTCTTCATGTATTGTATGTCGGGTGTGTGATCCTAAACGTCCTGGACAGCATTAAAGGGATCTGATTGGATGAGATCATGGTGAGGGTTTCTTGCATGATTGAGGTTTCTCTTCCTCTGGCTGAGGTGGGAATAGAGACACAGGAGCAGACAGCTGCTTGTTTTCCCTGCTCCCTCTGCCCTTTCAGGACCACAGCTACCCGCACATGGTTATGCCATGAGGTACCATTTGCATGAAAGTAACTGTGAAGTAAATTCAAATATTTATAATCAGCGGATGAAGTGTTGTATACGCTTACAATGGAGGAGGTAAGGCTTTTAACAAACCCATTCTAGTTACTCGACTTTGCTAACAGCAGCAATTATAAAACAACTGTACATGCTGCTCGAATGGAACCGCTTTCACCAAGACCTGCAAACGTATCTGCATTCTGCCTGCTTTCCTAATTGAATTATATGCTGATTGTAATAATACTGTCTGTTTTGATAAACATCCATTTTTATTTACATGTGAGCAATACCTGGAGGTTGGAAAAGTACAACTGTACATTGAGAAATTCGGATGTTACTCCCTCTGTTACCTTCAATGTATATGCAGGAAGCAGAGCAATAATGGATTTGGTATGGTCGAAAACCTGCAATTAATGGCAGGTTCCTCATTTTTCTCATATTTTTTATTCTAATGAAATGTTCTCTTTCATTTTTTGCCACTTTTGTGTATGTAAATAAAATTGAACTTTCTGAATTCTCCAGATTTTTTGGAACTACATTCCCCACAAGACTTTCAACCTAATGAGTGGCTGAGTGTCATGGGAGATGTAGTGTAAAAAGATAAAGTGGTCAGGATGAGTAGAGTGTCAAATTATCCATGTTGAACAGGGGTGCTCAACCTTGGCAATCCAGGTGTTTTGAAAGTGGCCAGGATGTGTAGAGCAGTGGTTCTCAACCCTGGCAAGAAATAGCAACTGTACATCCAATATGATGTTTCGTTCCCACCCAGTACATACACAATTGTACACCCTTATTAAATCATACATACAAATTGACACACATAAAAACCACATAAAAAATGTATGAGTAGTCAGAGTACCTGATTTATAGCAGCATGGCAAGGGGAACAATGCCTCACCTGTGGGGTATGTGTATTTGATGAATTCAACCAAAATCATGGGTCTATGTATCCAACAACAATTACAATGCATTTGCCTAAAGGTGAATAGGTTAAGAGGCATTTGTCACATACTTAATTCACTTCAGAAGGCCACGTGACTTGGCAAAGTGGATGCAGGGCTAAATAAATCACTATCCGTCTGCACTAGACCCAAAATAATGACTACGTAGCACACTATCCCCGTACATACTCACCTTAATTAAATGCTATCCAGTATGCCTAAGAATCCGAAATGGAGCTGAGCTGAGACCCCGTTAAATTATACACAACAGAAAAGAAAACGGTTCAGTAGACCGACCCCACCAAATCCACTTTAGTAGAATGTCCCAAAACTCAAGGCTATTATAATCCTGTCTCTTCAGTTATCGTGATTCTTATATCAGACAAAGGCAGAGCTTAATAAATGAATATTTATTATGGTGAAAAATATGATCACAGGGCATATACAGATACAAAAGATATTACAATTAATATTTACACTCAAGCAGAAAAATAAATGGAATAAAACAGAACCTATACTTACAACGTCAAGTTAAAGAGATCTGTCACCTGAGGCTGGGTCGGAAACATGGCAAACTTCCCACTTGCATGGACCCCAGAAAATAAGCACCTTTTAGACTTTGGGTCAGTGATTTATACACTGCTTCTTGGTCGCAGATTTCATGGACAAAGGACTGTCCAGCCCGCCCACTTGACTTCCCAGAACCCACCTCACATTCAACTCTAAGGCCTGCTCAGTACACAACCAATTTTTATGATACCTTTTGAGTATTTAATTCAAGTTAATTCCGGTCAGAGAGAGCACATATGTTCCTTTCATACGCATTAATGCTCCAACCAACTAGGTGGAGGTGACAACTTTTAAGCATTGCATACATCATTTCTGAGGGCTCTTTGATTTTGCTGATTGGTGTTTAACACCTTAACCTTCCTCTGTGACCCAATGGACCCAGCAGATAAAAGGCAAGCTTCACACCTACCCCTGATCAACAGGAACTCCCTTGCTTTTGTTTCTCCCCGGGGGGGAGGCGAAAGACCATTCAAACCTTTTAACCCCTTAACGCCGCAGGATGTACCATTACGTCCTGCATTAGGCAGGCTTTAACGCCGCAGGACGTAATGGTACGTCCACGGCATCTGCAGCCCCCCTCCGGCCATACTCCCACCTCCCTCGCTGCTCTGACTCCCGCGGAGTCCGATCGGTGGGTTTTGCTCCTCCCGGGGCACTGACGTCATCGCGCCGGACGCGATGACGTCAGTTTCAGGCGTCCCCCCTGACCCTGCAGGAGCAGGGAAGCACCTGAAGGGGAGGGATCCCTCTATCTCCCCATCGCCAGGGACTAGGAGGCTGTGGCCAGCATCGCTGGAAAGGTCACAGCCTGACCTTTTTTTAGCGATGTAGGGGGTTAACCCCTTAATTGCCAGGTCGCGGTCTGGCACCAATCGGTGCAACACTGCAGCCTTTTTCTGGTGGGGGCCGCCATCTTGGATGGCAGACCCACCTCTGGGCCCCCCCCCCCACCATGCTCGATGATGTCAGTTAACCGGGGAACCTCCTAGCTGCAAAAAGATTTCCTAAGAAAATCCCATAGAGGAGATAGGTTTTTTTTAACCCTCTTATCTCCTGATCAGCTGGGGCAGCTAGGGGGTCATGTCTGATATTGCTGGAAAGGCTAGAGCATGGCCTTTCCAATGATATCAAACATGATCATGTTTTAAGTAAAATAAAAGGAAAAAATGAAAAAATCCGTGTTGTTTTTTTTTTAATGCAGCACTATTGTTCACATTTCAATTATAATGTGAACAATGATGCTTCATTAATGTTTTTTTTGGGGGGGTTAGCTAAAATCACGCATTATTGAAAATTCACATTTTTTAAAAAATTTTTGTTATAGCATTTTGGCAGTGCATGACATATACATATAATAATATATTATTAATCTTCTGAGTCTGCCGGAAAGAACGATATATAATTTGGGTGGTATAATAATACGTGACTTAAAACCGCGTTTAAGGCAAGTAATCAGTTGCCAATTTATCCCTTGCATAATCCGCAAACCAATTTTACCAATCCTCAATAATCCCTAGGATGTCAAGGTAACTCAGTCTGTGTATGAAAGCCCCATAACATAGGTCACAATTCCTGGTGATTAGCCAGAATCCTCTGCATTTCAATTGAAGCAACCACTGGCGACCCTGCCAATCCAAGTATCTCTTTCAAAAATTCATGTTAACTGTTAAAATACAAACACTCAACTAGTTTTGCCTGTCTTGCAGACTTTATCAAGATTCACTTGGATTGTCAGGGTTGCCAGTCCGTATTTTAACGGTTAACATGATGAGCAAAAAATGTTTGAAAACGGGCTCCGTGTCACGTCCCACGCTGAGGTGTCCCAGTGGCCAACAGCGCCTTCCACGCTGCTTGGTGGGTGGCCGAAATAGCAGCCGATCGTGTACGTGGTTCACTGACACAGGTGGGTGCGGCGTGATGATGCGGTGCCCACCAAGTTTAAAATGAGACGTCTGAGCCCTGATTCCTTGCCCCGACATGGATTTCACTCCTCGCAGTGCCTCATTTGTGCATATATCCTTCTGATCACTTGTGTATCGATATTGGCTTGACTAACTATTCTCCTGGCTGTTAACTTCTTGACTTTTGACTGTTAACCCACTCTGGCATAACGACCCCTGGCATTTGGCTGACTACACGCTCTGGCATAACGACCCCTGGCATTTGGCTACCGTATATTCTGGTATTAACCCCTGGTGTTTGGTTACTTTCTACCTTACCTACTATAGGTAGAAATACAGCCACTTCATGGACCGGCAGTGTAGGATCGTTGTTCTGTATACAGGGATTAGATATTCTATGTGACACTCAGCAGTGAAAGGGTTTACAGTGTCCCTTTTTAAAGGGGCTTGTCAAGCACGTATCCTTTAGAAAACTTAACTAGCTGCCACATCTTGTAATGCTTTACCTATGGGCTTTCCAGGTTTTGCAAGAGATGGGGTCAGAAGCGGGGACTTTAGTAGACTCCCTCCCCTATTCTTTTCTAGCATTCCATGCATGAAAGTATACAGGGCCGTTTTTCCCCTGTGATCCACTGCATTAAATAAAAATTGTCACTCTTAATACATGCCCATTAGCTCAAAAGCTTTTACCACATTAGTTCTGAGGTTTTTTTATCACCTCATTCAGCCATTTACCCAGGAAGTGGAAATGTAGAGTGCCTAGGAACCTGCAGACAACCTGGAGATGTATTCAATCATCTCCTGTTAGATTTTGTTCCCCATTGTACTGTAAATCAGGTACCCATGCTACAAAAACACACTACCAGTGACCTTCAAAAGGTTTTTTCTATTATTTTTCACTGTAGTACTGATGTTTTGACCTTTCACTGAGCATAATGTTAGTGATATACACATTGTGGTCTGTAGCCTGTGCAAAAGGTCTCTGGAGGAAGTTCTGACCATTACTTTTAACCCTATTCTTCTCACCACATAGTAAATGTTAACTGTTGTATAGCTTAAAAACTAAATATGAAATGATTTTCATTAAATTTTTCAGTGTCCAAATCGATTCCTTTTTAAGAGGGATACTATTGTGCCATGAAAACATTCATAATTTAGTGATTAAAAACATGCTTCATTATCTTGATAATCATCACATAAGTGTTTTATGTGTTCTGTTTGTTCTCTTCAAAAGTGTGTAAAGTTATTTAAAATAATCACCTAGTCTAGCTCGGCAGTCAGGGATCTCAAGTCTCCCAGAAGTTCCAGGAGTCTCCCTGAAGTGAATGCGGGCTCCCTGCCGCAACTCTCGGATTTTGACGTACCTGCGCTCCCTCACTGACCTCCGGCAATCGCATACTCCGGCGATCGTGGCGTTCTGCTTCCTGGTTCTCTTCTCGCGAGAAGGGAACCAGGAAGTAGGACGTCGCGATCGTCCAGAGGTGACAGCAGGGGACAGCGAACGGAGCACAGGGACAGGCATGTATCCAGCCCCGAGTGTGGCTCGGGGTTACCGCTTTCAGCAAATTAACCCCGAGCCACACTCTGAATACCGCGAGGGGGCCAAATAAATTGTTCCGATTCTGACATAAAATGTCAGAATCGGAACGCCAGGGAGGTTAAGCTAATCATTCAATGATTGGCTTAAAAAACAAAGCCTGAGCCTTGGCCCTCGCTACATGGCGCAGCATGCCAGCAGGTGTAGTTATGACCTAGGCTGCCTCCTGGAGCAGGCTTCTCCACCACGTCTGCCGATAGCCAGCCCCTGGAACTCCACCAACGTCGTCGCAGACAGGTGACGCCACTGACAGATGCGCCATTCTCCTCAAGCTGCGTCTGTCGTCCCCTCGCTTCACCATAAATCTCCTCATTCTCACAAGAGATGGGTGGCCGTTGGCTTGCCTTGGCGAGAACTAACTGCAACCTTTATTTATGGACAGTACTGGTAAAGAGCAGAGCACCCTCTCCGGAGGGATATCTTGTGTATTAAATCCTGTGTTACCCAGCCTGGATATATCTATCTATCTCTCTCTATCATTTCTGATTATTTTTAAATGGGGAAAAAAACATCAAAACCACCTCACTGAAATGCGTCTTTAAAGGTTGGGATGTCTGAGCAGTAATATAATAGGAAACTGCTAGGACTTAAAGAGGCAATCCTAAGGAAGATTTGCAGCCCTCCCTTATGCCTTTAAAGCAGCATCTGCCCAATTATATTTATTATAGGTGAAAATACTCCCTTTTAATCCTTCAGCGTACAATGCTCCTCCCCTTCATAGTTGTAGGTCCACCAACCGTGGGGGAAATCCTCGGGCATGCAGAGAAGGTAATGGCGATGCAACATCATAAACAGAAGCCCGACTGGGATCTGCCAGCGATATCGGATCTTGTTACCATGCAGAGCACTGGTGAGCAGCTTCAGGGCCCTACGATAGGCCAGAGCGTCTGACTGTGTTCCACCATAGCCTGCATAAGATCAGAGTGGCGATCAATTGACAACGTATGCTTCTGGAGTTGTAATGTATTGTCTAGCAGAGCACTGCCCAAGGGCCATGGGGTGGGCGAGGGAGAGGCATCAGGCGAGTCCTGCAGCTTTTGTAGGTCGAAAGCCGCAGGTTGGGCCTCCACCTGGCCGATCATGTAGTGCCCGGAGCCTCCTTATGCCTCTGGGAGGACTGAGGCTTGTTGCCCTTCCCCATCAGGCGGCCACAGAGCAGATGAGATTGTGGCGTGCTGGGAGTCAGGACAGAGAGCTGCTCTCTCACGCCGTCATCTTCGTTGGCACCCAAGCCATACCCTGACCCCAGATGCTTTTTTTATGCATCTTGCATACAGTGTGCAAACTACATCGCCTGGAAAATGCGTACTTTCTGTATGCGAGTTACCTGTATACATGTGCAGAACAATGGGCCGGAGCTGCGCGCATAAGAGCAGAACCAAAATTTCAGCTGACTCTCTCAGGATGCTCTTTATTGCATTATTTTGGAAACCGTCTAAATTATTACTCATGCCCAAAAGCAAATTTATTAGGTTATTAGTTAGACTTTACTAAATGAATAGTTCTAATATCCATCTAAAGGCACCACCATAAATTTTTAAGTTAATGTACTATGTATCTGGTAGAGCTAAGCTTTGTCTCAGTAATTCTTACTATGTTAAATGGAATCCTATAAGGAATAGAAGCTTCACCAAGAAAAAGTTAGCCATAAAATAAATATGCTTTGCTACACTAAAAAATTAAAAGGCCACTGCCACCAAAATAAGAAATTTTCTTATTTGATGTTGCTGATATCTTAAATGTAATTTATTTTTCTCTTGTATGTTTAGTTAATATGACTCATTATGTGTCACTGGGTGCATTCATCGTGCAGGGGCGGATCCAGGGGGGGGGCAACGGGGCAATTGCCCCCCCCCGAGATTTGAGCCGGGGACCCAGATGCCGGGCAGCGCGGGAGTGCCTGCCCGGTCCTGAAGAGTCCGTCCTGTTAAAGGGAAGCGGCTGCGTGCAGGCGCAGCCGGTCACGTGGTCCGGCTAATCAGGTGGTACTGAGTCTCTGTACCACCTGACTGGCCGGACCGCGTGACCTGCGCACGCACGCCACGCAGCCGCATCACCTTCAACAGGACGGACTCTTCAGGACCGGGCAGGCACTCCCGCGCTGCCCGGCATCTGGGTCCCCTCAACCCCTGCCGGAGCTGGAGGCCTGGAGCAATATCCAGGTGAGAGCTGGGCAAATCCATGTGTAAGCTGGGGGCAAATCCATGAGCTGGGGGCAAATCCATGAGCTGGGGGCAAATCCATGACCTGGGGGCAAATCCATGACCTGGGGGCAAATCCATGACCTGGGGGCAAATCCATGAGCTGGGGGCAAATCCATGAGCTGGGGGCAAATCCATGACCTGGGGGCAAATCCATGAGCTTGGGGCAAATCCATGAGCTGGGGGCAAATCCATGAGCTGGGGGCAAATCCATGTATGAGCTGGGGGCTCTCTGCTCCTCTAGATTGTAAAATCCGGGGTGCCCTCTGCTCCTCTAGATTGTAAGCTCCTGGGTGTCCTCTGCTCCTCTAGATTGTAAAATCCGGGGTGCCCTCTGCTCCTCTAGATTGTAAACTCCTGGGTGTCCTCTGCTCCTCTAGATTGTAAACTCCTGGGTGCCCTCTGCTCCTCTAGATTGTAAGCTCCTGGGTGCCCTCTGCTCCTCTAGATTGTAAGCTCCTGGGTGCCCTCTGCTCCTCTAGATTGTAAGCTCCTGGGTGCCCTCTGCTCCTCTAGATTGTAAACTCCTGGGTGCCCTCTGCTCTTCTAGATTGTAAACTCCTGTGAGCCGGGCCCTCTGCTCCTCTAGATTGTAAGCTCCTGTGAGCCGGGCCCTCTGTAAATTCTCGTGAGTTGGGCTCTCTGCTAAAACACCTTATTTTCTGTCAGTGCCCCTCCCGAGACTAGTCTCTGGATCCGCCCCTGTCATCGTGTGATCTTTCTTGTTGTAAAATGCCCCCCCCCAGTATCTTTAAATTCTCCTCACCTATGTGGCAATGCAATGGCCGTAGAATGGAGTAAATAGGCCCATCACTGACTCAAATCATTGTATTACGTGGGATGTTTTCAAAGGAGATCACCAGGGGTTAGATTAGAGGTCTTTTAAATTCCCTGTCTTCCCTATCAGTTGCCAGCTCTTATCTCAGCCATGGAGAACAATAGCATCCTGCCACCTTATCTAAACATTCCTTCCTTCACCTCATTAACCGGTAAATACTGTCCTCCCTTTGCAGCCAGCGATCGGCCGGATTCCGGCCGATCGAAGTGCCCCTCGGTGCAGGCTGACATCTTTAATGTCAGCCCAGCATCCGGGACCGCCGTGGGCACCAATAGATGTCATCGTGGCGCCGCGATGACATCTATTGCAGTCGCCCCCCCCCCCCGCGAGTGCGGAGGAGGTGCCTGAAAGGGAGGGAGAGATCCTTCAGACCTCCCTCCTGATCACCGGGGGCCAGAGATCAAAGCCAGACACGGTTTGGAAGGGCACAGCCTTCCCTTCCAAACGGTGCCTGGCTTTAACCCCTTGGGTGCTGAATCACGATTCGGCGTTGAAAAGCGCTGGATCGTGATCCTCTCCGGGAGCTGGCCGACATCTTGGATGTCGGCCAAGCTTCCGGGAACTCCCCCTGACAACTGGCGTCATCGTGCATTGCGCGATGACGTCAGTCCTGGAGTTAACCCCTAGCTGTCACCAATGGTGGAGATAGGGGGTTCCAATGAACCTCCTATCTCCCGATCCGTGGCAGCTAAGGCTAGGGTCAGACTAACGCATTTTTCACGTTGTCCGTGAAAATGTGCGTTCGAAGAATGGACGTATTTTTTCACGGAATACGCAATAGCGGTCATACTATGCGCAGTTTCATCCGTGATTTTGTACGGATCATCAATAAAACACTTCTTGCATCTGGACGTTATGTTGGCCGGACATTAGCAGCGTCTGATGTCTCCTAATCACGCACACACGCCGCTAGCGGACGCAGCGCACTCTGTACGTCAGTACTAGTGGTTTAACGTTCTCGAAAAAATGCGTTCATTTTCCACTTGCGTTGCGCAGCCGGACTTTTGTGCGACCGTACTTCGTATATTGGCCGTCATTGCCCGGCATCTGCTGCTAGTGCGGCCGTGATTAAGTGCGCCAGAACGCGCGTTCGCACTGCCTCAGTCTGACCCTAGCCTAAGGGGTTAATGGCCTTTCCAACGATACCAAACATGACCATGTAAAACGTTAAGGAAAAAATTAAATAAATTAAATTGTAAATAAAAAAATATTAATAAAGAAATAAAAAAAATTGGGGTTTTTTTGGTTGGTTTATGCAGCAATATTGTTCCCATTTCATTTATAATGTGAAAAATGATGCTGCACTAACGATTTTTGTGTGCGGTACGTGTGTTAAAAATTGCGTGATTTTCCCCCCAAAAAAATGGAACGATTCCCCGTTTCTAATTTCTTTAACAAGCGCAACCCGTAGAAAATATAACCGCATACGCTCGCATGTTAAAATGTGAGAGAAAAAAAAAAACACTTTACACGTTGTAAATTATTGAAAATTAAAATTTTATTGCATTTTTTGTTATAGTATACAGACAGGACATGACGTATACATACAATAATGCTTTATGATGAATCTGCCGAGTCTGCCAGAAAGAATGATATATATATATATATAATATGTCTGGGTCATATAATAAAATATGGCTTCAAAACGCGTTTAAACATGATGAGCGAAAACGGTAAAAATGACATCGGCACACAGGCGTGAAATGGTCAGCAGCGAAAGGGTTAAATAAACCAAAGCAGTAAAGTACAGATTTTGGTAAATATCTTGGGAAAAATCCACAAAATGGAAACGGGAGATGGATAAACCTAATTTTAATTTCCTTTTTACATGCAATTACTTCAAACAATATAAACAGCAGCATGTGTTTTAGAATATGGTTTTGTTTGTAACGCACAAGTAATCTAGTTATAGTTTATGTAAGTAGAAGTATCCCTTTAATGTCTTGTGACCAAACCAGATCTAAAGAGAAAGTATTGTGACCAATCATTTTGAAACAGAAAAGGAATGCAGAACAATAGAATTCAAAACGAAGCAATTTTTATTTATTTATTTTACCCTTTCGCTGCGTCCACCCGCAGGTACCTTTTTGGGTGCGGAGGACCCGCTGAGCCCCCCAGTGCTGGCCGATCGCTGTGCCCCCCCGGTACGGGCTGACATCCTCGATGTCAGCCCAGCACCGGGGACCGCCGCCGGCACCAATAGATGTCATTGCAGCGGCGCGATGACATCGATTTCACCAAGTGCGGAGGAGGTGCCTGAAAGGGAGGGGGACCTCCCTCCCGATCGCCAGGGTCCTGCGGCTGAAGGCAGGCACGGTTTGGAAGGGCACAGCCTGCCCTTCCAAACCGTGCCTGCCTTTAACCCCTTGGGTGCCGGATCACGATTCGGCGGCAAAAAGCGCCAGATCGTGATCCTCTCCCGGAGCTGGCCGACATCTTGGATGTCGGCCAAGCTTCCGGGAATGCCCCCTGATGACATCGTGCATAGCACGATGACGCCAGTCCTGGAGTTAACCCCTAACTGCCACCAATGGTGGAGATAGGGGGTTCATTGGAACCCCCTATCTCCCGATCCGTGGCAGCTAGGGATTAATGTTTGGTACTGTTGGATCGGCCAGAGCATGGCCTTTCCAACGATACCAAACATGACCATGTAAAAAGTTTTTTAAAAACAAATAAACAAGTATTTGTTTTGTTAATGCAGCAATATTGTTCCCATTTCAATTATAATGTGAACAATGATGCTGCACTAACGATTTTTGTATGTGGTGCGTTTGTTAAAAATCGCGTAATTTTTCCGCCAAAAAAAATGTAACGAGTCCCCATTTCTAATTTTTTTAACAAGCGCACCCCATACAAAATATAACCGCAATTGCTCGCATGTTAAAATGTGAAAAAAAAACACTTTACACATTGTAAATTATTGAAAATTCATATTTTATTGCATTTTTTGTTATAATATACAGACAGGACATGACGTATACTTATAATGACATATTATGAATCTGCCGAGTCTGCCGGAAAGAACGATATATAATATGTCTGGGTCATATACTAAAATAAGCCTTCAAAACGCGTTTAAACATGATGAGCAAAACCGGTAAAAATGAGCTCAGCACAGAGGCGTGAAATGCCTCAGCAGCGAAAGGGTTAACTTGGATTAAAACCAGTTTGTTTTCCAAGTCATGATTGTCATGCCACCAGCCTGAATCGATCCAGGTCTGCCTTTACACTCATGGCCTATCCATCCAGACCAGGAGTTGCCTCTGACCTGGCTCCGTACACTTGATTTCTGAGCACTGTCCCACTCCCTATTTAAGGGTGGTACTCCCTCCTAGCAGTGCTCAGTTCTGAGTCTCCAGTGTGGAGTAAGTGCACCTGCTCCTTGTTGCCTGCAAAACCTCTACCTTGTATCCAGCCCTGTCCTCTGCAACTATCCAGCCCATTGAACCATGCAAGTATCCAGCCCTGTTTCCTTGCATCACCTCAGTTGTCGGCAAAAAAAAATGAAACACACTGCCAGCGCTGCTATTTACTGGTGCACTAGTGTCACCACATATACAAACGTTTCAGGGTCACAGACCCTTCCTCAGTGCACAATGCCCTCACCCTCTGTACAGAATAAACCCCATATAAATACCATATGCACGTGAGGCAAAAGGCTAACACCTCCCAGTCACACATGAACTTAATTATAAGCAAAGATTACATAAATACTGCAGCATAAATATTGCGATACAGGCTGCCACTGTAATCTTTGCTTATAATTAAGTTCATGTGTGACTGGGAGGTGTTAACCTTTTGCCTCACGTGCATATGGTATTTATATGGGCCTTATTCTGTACAGAGGGTGAGGGCATTGTTCACTGAGGAAGGGTCTGTGACCCCGAAACGTTTGTATTATGTTCCTCTGTTCAATTAAATGTGGTGACACTAGTGCACCAGTAAATTGCAGTGCTGGCAGTGTGTTTTTATTTTTTTGTTCACTGAAATTCCACTCTTTATTTTGATGCAATGAGGGGGATCACTGTTTAGCTGCAGCTGACATTGTTTGTTCAGCTCTTTTTTGGGTGGCACAGACACCCTCACTCCCAACCCACCATTTTTGTAGTCACCTCAGTTGTGGTGTCCATAGGCTCAACTTAACTATGCATGGATCCTGCTGTACAATAAAGTTTTGACCCTTACCATTCTGTTTCCAGAATATCCTCACCTGATGCGGTGAGCCCCGGGAGTCCCACCAAGGCATATGCCGGATGCCACCTTTACAATGATGAAGTTTGACTGTTTTCATGACTCTGTATTTGGCACTGTGACGAGAGTCGCTTTGAACTTGGGATACATGGACTTGAAAGTGCGGGCCTGATGTTTTAATAGGTTTCTTTACCCTGTATCTACAATCCTAGAAGACTATTGTGTCTTCAATTCACAATGCCGAAATTTGGCTAAAAATGCCCGGATTTTAATTTTGACAGGCTTATACAGGAGAATCCCATAGGTTTCAATGTAAAAATTAAAATTTCACCAACATCCGATAACTGCTTTGGTGACTCCCAATTTCAGCAAAATACGACAATTCGCTAAGTGCACTGAAGTACGGCGAACACCAAAGCCCCAAAACTGCATGCAATTTTGGTGCTTTGTGTATAGACCCTTGTATGAGTTCAAAAAATAATGCTAACCTATTTATAGGAAATTATACCCCATCAAATGAACCTAACCTCTGTCAGGCATGACTGGTGCATCTTTCCCATCTCTCTGGCATGTGTGGATCATCTTTAAATCTTTGCCAAAAGATTTTTTTTTTTTAGTTCAATAGTAGTGCAGATTGTGCTTTTGTGTTTTCAGCAGAGCATTCTGCCTTTCAGATGCAGTATGATAGTAGACTAATATATACAGCATATGTATGTGTATATATAGCATCCACTGCAACTGGTCATCATGCCTAGCTTCTAGCTGATGAGGGTCCAACAAACCCGAAACAGCGCTGTCCTAGGAGTGGCTTTGACCAGTTGCATAAACCTTATCTCTGCTAAAAAGCCACAGTGTGGCATAGCATTGATTTTAGGGCTCTGTGTAATAACAGACCCAGGATGCATAAAAGTGAGACAGATGTCATTTGCATATCCTACCCAGAATTCCTTACTGCATATGGGGAATGTGACACAGGAGCTCTGGGATGCAATTCTTTGAATTGCTGTGATGTGCAAGTGGCTTCTGCAATAATAAACATAACTAATTCTAAAGTGGAGGCTTTTTATCTCACTTTTTGTCCTCCACCACAACCCTTGTAAGATATATATATATATATTTATTTTTTTAATACAGTTTCATCACTACATTGATATCCCTATTAAAAGGACGTGAATTCAACTCAAACCACTGTGAATAATAATAGTAAAATAGGAAAGGATCCTCCCTCTAGGTCCTTTGGTAGTATAACCACCACAATTCCCTTAGGATCCATAAGGTGGTTCCTTTTAAGGCTAGGGTCAGACGAGCGTGATTTCTACGGACTGTACGTCCGTGCAGTACGGACATCGTCAGTACGGATGACGCAGTAGTGGTCACACAGTCCGTTTTTAACTGAAGTTAATTTTTTGACGGATGTAGGAGGGAAAAATAAATTACAATGAAAAAACATTCTGTCCGTCAAAAATGCTGGACGTATAAATGCAGTCCGTCTGACCATGCTCCATCACTCACACACAAAGCTATGTGGACGTGGCGCACTCTGCACGTCCGTTCTAGCAGTATTACGTTCTTGCCTAACCTGCGTCCGTTTGCCGCATCCGTCAACCCCCGCACTTCTGTGCGGACGTACTTCGTGTGTGGGGCTCCATTTAACACAATTGTATGCTATCACGGACGTACTTATGTGCGGCAACACGGACGTTAACACTACGTTCGTCTGACCCCAGCCTTAAATGACCATTATATATTAAAGTACTGTTTCAGTGGCTGAACATTGAACCAGTGTGGTTGTTACATGTACAAGTAAATAATTTAGTATATTGTGTCATCTTAATTGAGCAAGGTTCGCTTTTCCTATTGTACGTGTCATGCCACTAAAATGATTGGACTAGTCAGTGACTTTGCTTGCTACTTCCCTCTAGTATTTAGAACTCCATCAAACGTGATTGTGGAAGATTTCAAATAAAGAGACTATAGAGGTTATTCACTTACCTCCGAATTGCACGGATTGTAAATTTCACCAGTCGGTGCAATTTCGAGCCAATTCGTCTACTCTCTAAGCTGTCGATTCGCCAATACTGTCGCATTAACAGCAAAATACAGTGCAGTTCAACGCAATTTGATGGCACCAAAATTGCTCCATAGAAGACTACCGTGTCTACTATTCACAGAACACCGAACTGCACTGACATTCTGGAGAAATGCCCTTATTTTCGATGGTTCAGTTTAAGCAGGCGAATCCTTTAGGATTCAATGTAAAAACAGTAGTATCGTTTTTAAATTTTAACCCCTTCCCGACCTGACTGATGAAGCCAGGTGACGCTGGCGAAACGCATTTCAGATTACATTGATTTTATATCCTTGTTTAAATACCGTTTTTTATGCCGATATTTTATTAAATAAAAAAGGGCATTTTAAAGTTTCGGATCCGAGGTCTTTCATGTTCCCCTTGACCACTCCTGCTGGATTTTGGAGACTGTATGCGTTGTAAAGGAGGTTAGAGGCTACCTAAAGGACCTCACAGGCTGTTCATTCCCAGAGCCGGGCGAAGAGGCTCTGGGTCTAGTAAGTACCCCATAGGGGAGAATCAAAAGGGGCAAATACTGCACAATTGTGTTTCCCTTGTCTGTTTTATATTTCCCTCCCTAGGGACCATCTGAAAAAGTTGGATTCTTCAGCATCTATGAAAAATCAACTTAAAATATTATCCAGATACGTGTACTTGCTGTAAAAGTGTCCTGCAGAGTGTATATAAATCTTGACACGTATGCGCCTAAGGGATTCCCTTTCTATATTGCAATTCTTTTTATGTCTGTCGGGTGTCTGAGAAATCCCTAAGGGCTTGAAAGCCATACTTTCTCCACTTCATACACACCTCTATACACCGTCCTAAGCGCCTTTGATCATTACCTATTCCACTCAACAAATTGATATATGAAGGTTCATCTCTATGTAGTGATTTAATCTCATCATTTCTATGTGTTTAATAGATCGCTGAATACATCATTATGTGATCACTACAAGAAATGCGAATTTATAAGTGTATTTCATAATTGTATATCCACGGACTACCTGTAAACATCTATCAATTTGGATTATTATATCTCTTCACTTAGTTGCTAATTATATGGTTACAATGAGATATACTAGAGACTTTTGTATACGAATAATCTAGGATATTTTTGGATACAACTTATTCCGAGGCCCTGTTGTGAGCCAATGCAAGATTGTTAACCATCTGTACAGATAAGGCTATACGGTGATAATTTAAGATACTTTTTCAATTATGAATGGACTCATGAAGAGTTATCCATATACATAAAGATCCTTTCACTGTAGCGGATCAATTTGAGTATATCTGTCAGTCTGGGGCTTTTTCCATTCTTTTGCCAATTGGTTGGTCATAACGAGATATATTGAAGGATTTTTTTATAGGAATAGTCCAATACATCCTAGGACCATTATCTCACGAACAAGACTCTCTATAAACCAGTCATCACTGCTATCGGCATCAATTCATACTCGCGTATCAGCTAGCCATATCTGGATATAGACATCCAATATCGATCACTGGTTATTTGAGACACTCACATTGCTTTACAAGCAACAGTGATACCTTCACTATTAAGGCTGGTAATAATATCGCCTACCATTAAACATCGTATGTGTTTATGATGTTTTGTTGTTTACTGGTTATTTTAGAATTAATACAATTTATTGTTAAGTTTATTGTAAGGTTCCTCCGGAGCCTATTACGGTACATAATGGTACTCTTTCTCTGAACTATTTATTCAGCTTTTTGATGCATTTCTCTAAGTATACTACTAATGCAGTCCCCTTGTCAAATACTACATAATAAGACACACTGGGTTATATTACAAAGCTGGTGCTAACTTAACCAGAGCTGTTGTAAACTTACCAGAGTCATTATAGTCTATTGGGATGCTAAGTTTACAACCGCTCCGGATAAGTTAGCACCAACTTTGTAATATTGCCAACTGTCTAGTATCTAGAACCTAACGATCTCAAAATATTTCTGAAAAGTGTGAGCAAATGTATGAGACATTAAAATGTCATATTTAATGTCTCCGGTTTATTTGCAACTCCACCTGGTTTCATGCATCGAAAACCTAAACTGGCGCGCTGCAGCCAGGAGCGCATGGGGGTGCTTTGCAACCCTGCGTTTCTGATTTTTACACCACAAAAGATCAAGTGAAGTATCATTGGAAATGACAGAGTCTGGCCTTTCCAATGATACCAAATATGACCATAACAATAATGGCCACTGGCAAAAATGGGATGACACGGTTGGGGTGTATACATGACAACTTCCCACTGCCACCCATCCTGACACGCTGGTTCGGCGGTCGCCCTGGCTTTTCCCTCAGGACACCATTGATACTTTCACCTCAAATGGAAAGCATCCATGCCAGACAAATAGTGATGTTTGCTTTTAAAACCATATTCTTCTCTTGTTAAAAGTCTTAAGTTTCTGATTAAATAAGATCTTTCTAAAAGGTATCTGGGAGTGTCTTTCCTTCATCTTTGTAAATGTATGCTTGTTTTTCATTGCAGGATGGATGCTTTTCTTAATCAGTGGCTCTGGAGACAGGAGTATTGGCTTCCTCCTGGGGTTACTTGGGATGACATGAAGGAAACCGATGAGGTCCGGTATCCACAGCCTCGAGACTTACTTCTTGGGATCCCTTGTGCCTTTTTCTTCACTGCAATCAGATTCCTGTTTGAGAAGTAAGATTTGCATGAAATTAATACATTAGCTATGTTTAAGTTTAATACAAAAGGAAAAAAGTTGCAGTCTTATAAGGGCAATGGACTATACTAAAGTCTCTGAGAAACATAAACATTTTTATGCAATGTATAACAGCAACAACCAATGTCATACTAAAAATTTGCTGTATTCCTGTTTTTTTTTTTTTTGTATAAAGAGTTTATTAGAGTTTTTCAAAGAAGAAAAGAGCAAACAATAATACATACATCGCCGATTCGTATGTTGAAACATATCAAAGCATTTACACATGTGTACAATACAACCGGGGTTCCTCTGAGACGGGTGTCCCTTATTCTATATAACGGTATGAACATCTCTTCAATTGAAAGGAGACAAAATCAGGGAGGGCAATGTAGAGGAGAGAAAAAAAAAGAAGGGAGCGGGGGGAGGGAGAAGGGGGAGAGTAGAGACTTCTACCGGGAGAACGACAACGGGATCGAATCCAGCTTATATCTAATAACAGTTTATGTACTCAAGTGTGTATCCCAGAGAAACCAGTGGTCCCTCGTAGAGTAAGGGACTCCTGATGTCCAGGCCGCCATTGCGTCTAGCGAGCGAATATCCCTCAGTCTGCAGCGGATGTCATGTAGCGAGGGGAGTGACTGGGTACGCCAATGAGATATTATAAGGGTATAAGCTGACGTTAGAATATGGGCCGCTAATTTTCGTTGGGCGACCGATGTATCCTTGGGGAATATTTGTAATAAAAGCATTATCGGATCAGTAGTGAAGTTAGTACCCAGAATTTTGTTCACAAAAATCACGATGTCTTTCCATAGTTGATTCAAGGAAGGACAATGCCACCAAACGTGAATGAAAGAGCCCCTGTCCTTCAAACATCTCCAACAGGTAGAGGAGCTTGTTGTGGAAAAGTGGCTGAGTCTGTCAGGGGTTAGATACCAGCGGTAAAGGAGCTTTTTCCGGGCTTCATTCAGCGTGGCACTTTTAAACTTTCCTTTATCTCTCTGAAAACAGCGCGACCAGTCATTTAAAGAAATAGTAACGTTTAGGTCCCACTCTCAGTTTAGTTGAAACTTATTCTTCCAATTGGGGGTCGGCGTTATCAGTAGTTTATAGCATAAGGAGAGGAGTCTAGCCGGTGTGTAGGGTTTGATACAGTAAGCTTCAAATGGGGATAAGGCCGGTATGGAGATCTTTCCTGGGCCCACCATGTCATATGTCGACAGGAAGGATTGAACTTGTAAGTAAGGAAATTGGAGGGGGCGTGCAAAGTCGTGACGTCTGCTTAACGTCTCGTATGACATGAATTCAGTAGGAGAGTAAAAGTCTGCCAGGTACAATATATCATGAGGTTTCCAATGACGAGGATCGAAATTGTGGATTTTGTGTGATAATGTCGTAAGTGGTGTAGCTAAATGGAAGGGGTGATAATGACATAATCGGCTTCGAACTGCATCCCAGGTGCGTAGGCGTAAATTCGCTAGCGGAAGAAGGACAGGTAGGGGAGGTCGGGTGTGTTTTGGGAGCCAGGCCATATCAGTTAGTTTGAAAGGAGAGAAAGTGGGGTGAATAGACATCGTCCACTGCGGGGCAGAGGCAGATGATAATGCAGTTCCCCACAAGGCCATTAAGGCCGCTTTATAATACAACGAAATATTAGGGAGTCCCAGACCCCCCTGAGGCACTGAGGTGGTGAGGACTTGGAAGCCTACCCGGGGTTTTTTCTTTTTCCAGATAAATTGGTTAAGAACTCCTTGAATAGATTTAAAGAAAGATGGGTGTGGGGAGAGGGGTAAAGCTCGAAATATATATAAAATTTTTGGTAAAATGGTCATTTTAGTTACGGCTATTCTCCCCAACCAGGAAAATTCTAGCCGAGTCCATTTGGAACACAAATCTCGTATCATTGGTAACATTGAGGCGTAATTTAATTTATACATAATGCTACGTGAGAATGAAATTTTTATCCCTAAGTAGGTGAGGAAAGTATCGCGCCAGTCATATTGATAAGTTGTCCTTAAAAGGAGGCGGTCATGAGAGAGATGTGTATCTAGAGCCTGTGTTTTAGACAGATTGATTTTATGGTAGGAAACTCTGCTATATTGAGATAAAGATTCGAGGAGGTGGGGTAATGAGGATGTAGGATTAGACAGGGTGAGTAAAATGTCGTCAGCAAACAGACTAATTTTATTTTCTCTAGGTCCACACGGAACTCCCTCTATCCCTGAGTGAGCTCTAATAACTTGTGCCAGCGGTTCTAATGCCAAAGCGTATAGGAGGGGTGAAAGTGATCATCCCTGACGCGTGCCATTCGTTATGTTAAAGGTATCCGAAAGAAATCCCGCATTTAATACTTGTGCAGTAGGGGAGGAGTATAGGGCAAAAATAGCTGAGATAAAAGGTACTGGAAGATTAAATTTAAGGAGGACATGTCTCAAAAACAGCCAGTGGAGTCTATCAAATGCCTTCTCAGCATCTAAAGACAGGAGAAGGCAAGGGGAAGAGTCCCTAGCTACACAGTCTAGAATATTAAGAAGCCTAATTGTATTGTCGGTGCCCTGCCGACCCAGAATGAACCCCACCTGGTCCTCTGATATCAAGTCAGGAAGAAATGGTGACAGTCTGTTGGCCAGTAGTTTTGCGTAGATCTTAATATCTACGTTTAGGAGAGATATGGGACGATAGTTGGAACATAGCTCAGGATTTTTACCTTCTTTAGGGATAGTGACAATCGTGGCTTTTAGAAGGTCAGGCGGGGCTGTACCCGTATCAAACATCCAGTTAAACAAGGTCAGCATGTGTGGAGTCAGATTGTCTGCGAAAGTTGTGTAGTATTTAGAAGAGAATCCATCTGGACCAGGAGATTTACGAGAGGGGAGGGATGAAAGGACTGTCGTGAGTTCCAGAGCGGTAATCGGGGTCGTCAATATATCATGCCGGGAATCAGAAAGCTGAGGGAGATTGATCGACGTCAGATATGTGAATATGTCAGTTAACGAAGGTTGCGGTGTGGATGTATCTGAGTGTAGATTATATAATTGGGCGTAATATTCCGCAAATTTATTCGCTATTTGTTGGGGTTGGTGGACACAAAAGTTTGAGGCAGTCTGAATTTTAGCAATTTTAGTTCGCGCTAAGCGGCCCCTCAATCTCTGAGCGAGGAGGCGGCCCGATTTATTTCCATATAAGTAAAATTTAGCATTAAGGCATCTCGCATGCCAGGCATATTCCTTTTTATGGAGATCTTCCAAATCCTTCTTCAGGGATTTTAATTGGTCTGTTAAGAATGGGGTGGGGGAGACTTTATGTAAAGAGGAAATCCTGTCAATGTCCTTCAATAGATTCAATTTATGTTTTTGGCTTTCTCGTTTAAGTCGGGCCCCCCATTTAATGAGGATTCCCCTTATTACTGCTTTATGAGCTAGCCATAAAGTTGCTGGAAAAATTTCAGGAGACGCATTTTCTCTGAAGTAGTGGGTTAAGGCCTCCCTAAGCTCCGCACTGGCCTCGGGGTGAGACAGTATAGATTCATTCAAGCGCCACGGGGATTTGCCAAATGCAGTATGGGATCCTGAGATTGTCAGTAAAAGAGGGGCATGATCTGACCAAGTTATTAAACCAATTTCGCACTCAGACACTAATGGTAGGGCGGAATTATGAGTATATATATAATCTATCCTGGAGTATGTGTGATGTGTAAGCGAATAATAGGAATAGTCTACTTCGTCGGGGTGGAAAAGTCGCCATGTGTTGTGTAGCTGGTGTTCCGACATAAGGTTCAGAGCAGTCCGAGTGGCTTTTTGGGGAGATCCCGGGGGCCTACCTCTGTCAAATGAGAGATTGAAGTCCCCGCAAAGGATTAGGTGGCCCATCTGTACCTGAGAGATCTTTCCCAAAGCGTGTCGTAAAAAGGAGCATTGACCTGTATTGGGACAATAAAGGTTAGCAATAGTATATAGAACATGGTTCAATGAGCATACAATGATCAAAAAACGGCCTTGTGTCCCGAATTATTCTATGTAGCTCAAAAGAGACCCTGTTATGGATAAGGAAGGAAGCCCCTCGTGATTTAGTAGGGGAGGTCGCATGGTATTGAACAGTATAATTTGGGAGATATAAATTCGGATGCGATAGGCGACGGAAGTGAGTTTCCTGGAGACACACAATGTCTGGGTTTTGTTTCTTTAGTTCTGCATAAAGAGCGTGTCTTTTGTGGGGCATATTCAATCCCTTTACGTTATGGGAATATAGTTTCAGATTAGAGTTGTTCATGGTAAAAAGTACAAAAAACAATGCCCAGCCACAGGTTACCTTGCAGGTACGGAACCTTCCGTATTCCTCTGCGGCCAACAAAGCAACCAATATGAGAAATTAGAATGTCATAGCCCCTAGGTCTCTTGGGATACGGTTCTGTCGGTAGGAAAGACTCATCCAACATCAGGAGTCTCCGGTAGAGGAAGAAAGAGGTGGGGAGGAAAAAAGAAAAAAAAATAAAGAGAAAAAACAGGAACGTTACACTAGTGTATCTTGGCCTAGGCCAACAAGGCCCAGGCCTAGGGCGGCACTTTCCAGGGGGCGGCGGCCCGCTGGGTGGCCCCACCCCTAAAAAAAAAAAAAAAAAAATTTTTTTTTTTTTTTTTTTTTTTTTACTTTTGAAAACTATTTTACCAGGAAGGAAACATTGAGATGTCACTAATTTTCAAGTATGTCCTGGGTAGGCAAGGCCTAGGCTTTCACTTTCCAGGGGGCAACAAAAAACCTCACCACTAATTGGGTTACTCACAGAGCACCGAAATGACGCCAACATTTTGGTGTTCTGTAGTTCCCTGCACTTTGGGGAATAAAATTTCCCCACCCTGCAGTGAATTCACCATTCACTGCAGGGTCCCTAAAGTGCATGGAGTCGGCCGCTGTATGCTGCCACCGCAAACCCATGGCCTGCTGTTTTCAAAAGAACTACTGAACGAAAATGTCTGGAATTTACATATAAGATCCTATGATTGATAATAAAAAGTTCTGTTATAGAAAAAGAAGAACCGCTAATAAAAAAAAGGGGGGGAATTTAGCCCAAAAAAATCTGAAAAATCACTAAAAGGTACAAAAAAAAAATCAATAAATAAATAGACTTTTTACTGCAGATTAAAATAATAAATGGTTTATTAGATATTGCATGAAAAACGGGAATATTTTTAACATTGAAACCTATGGGGTTCACCTGAATAAACCTGCTGATTGAAACCACCGAACATCAGGGCATTTCACTGACATTTCTCTGCTGTTTGGTGTTCTCTGAATAGATTAACCATTACTTCTCTATGGGGATTTGCACAGACTTCAAACAGCACCGTACTTGCTGGCAGTTCGCCAAACTTGTATGTGAGCATATCACCAGAGCAGTGGTGTACTTAGAGGAGTGGCGAAGGGTGGGCCGCCCCAGGTACCAGTGATTATTGGGGTGTCATTAGGGGGTACTAGGAGGTGCCACTGTCACTGTGTGTCAGCTTTGAGCGGTGTTCTCAAACAACGAGCAGCGGAGCATGGCGTTTGCATACGGAATAAAATCGAAAAGAATAAAAATCCCCCTCTCCTCCCTCCATAGCTCCTCCCCTGCCCCGCAGCAGCTCTAGGAGAGGGGAGGGGGATGTGATTTGTGTCCAGAGAGAGAAGATGACAGTAAACGGCAGGTAAAGGGGGGGGGGTTATCAGCAGAATATGAAGCCCTGTCTGCTTACTGCTGTTTAAAGTGGACCTTTCCTTAACCAGCACTGCAGTGATAGAAATTTGTCATTGAGCTGCCTGGCTCCTGGTGAGGCTGCTTGCGTGCAGGTCACACTCGTCAGGCCAGTCAGGTGGTACTGAGTCTCAGTACCACCTGACTGGCTGAACCACGTGACACGCATGCACGCAGCTGCCGCCCTTTCGTTAACATGGACTGTCACTCTATTCTGGACTGAACACCCACCGGGAAGGGAATCAAAGCCACGGTGCACCCTCTGGCAGTGGCACCCCACTGCTGACAAGATGGCTCCACGCACAGGCACAGCTGTGATCCTAACGTGGCCTGGAGGGACCTCCTGCTGAGTCTGTACACAGTCCCTGCTGACTCTGCACACAGCCCTACCGCGGACAGAGGCTGGTAAATGTAGAATAAATAATTGCTGTGTGCTCATATACACTCGGTTTGCTGGGAGTTTTATTGCAGTGGATTCTGATGCACTCATACACACCACACATTGCATTGCTGGGAGTTTTATTGCTGTGGATTCTGATACGCTGACACACACCACACTTGCATTGCTGGGAGTTTTATTGCAGTGGATTCTGATGCACTCATACACACCGCACATTGCATTGCTGGGAGTTTTATTGCTGTGGATTCTGATACGCTGACCCACACATTGCATTACTGGGAGTTTTATTGCTGTGGATTCTGATACACTCATACACACTGCACATTGCATTGCTGGAATTTTTATTGCTGTGGATTCTGATACGCTGACACACACCAAACATTGCATTGCTGGGAGTTTTATTGCTGTGGGTTCTGTGATACACACTGTATATTACTGTGAGTTTTATTGCCCTGGAGCTCTGGGATACGCTCATACACACTGCACATTACTGTGAGTTTTATTGCTGTGCAGTTCTGTGATATGCTCATACACACTGCACATTTCTGTGGGTTTTATTGCTGTGCAGCTCTGATATGCTCATACACAGTGCCCATTTCTGTGGGTTTTATTGCTGTGCAGCTCTGTGATACACTCATATGCAGTGCACGTTTCTGTGGATTTTATTGTTCAACCAATTAGAGCGGCTGTGATCCCGCTTAATTGACATGCGTGGCTGTTCTTTGTAAAAATGCTTGAATTTAAAACATTTCATAATTTTCTTTATCTCAATAGATACATT
Organism: Leptobrachium leishanense; assembly: GCA_009667805.1. Taxonomy (NCBI): domain Eukaryota; kingdom Metazoa; phylum Chordata; class Amphibia; order Anura; family Megophryidae; genus Leptobrachium; species Leptobrachium leishanense. Next base: position 366,391,566 of record CM019063.1, on the reverse strand, counting down.
TGAAATGGTATACAAAATATACAAGTAGGCACTTGGTATCCACTTTTAATATAAGGAGAGGAAAAGGTGGAGCTTAAAGAGGAAGGGTGGGGATTAACCAGGAAGAGGTGTGCCCTTGACAGGAAGGGGTGCGTCAAATTTAAATTAGGGGGTGCAAGAGTTTAGTCAGGCCTAGGGCAGCACAAAACCTAAATACACCACTGGTTCGGAACGTAGAAAAAAGGTCCGGGGTAAGAGCCCAGAAAAAACTATGTACAGTAGTCTCAGAGAGGCCTTCACAACCTCCGCGAAAGAATTGAGCGGGGTCTACTCCAAAACTTGGAGGAAGGCATCGGGGGCGACGGGGCGTCACGACCATAGGGAGCGGGTAACTTGCGCCCTATTGTGCCCGTGCCGAGTTCGTGCTGCCATGTCTTTGAAGCCCCCCGGGCTGACTATATATTAGATCACCACCAGAAAGGTAAATCCTCGGTTTGTGAAGTGGAGAAGGGCAAGTCCTCATTGCCGCTGGAGAAATAGCAGGTCTCCTAAAAAAGAGAGAAATTGAAGGAGAAACAGATCCAGTCCTCACGGTTTCTTGAGAGTAACCACCCTGTGCCACTCTGGGGACACTTTCGAGGGAGAGGTAGACGGCACCCTGGGAGGGGTGTAATCTTCCAGGAGATTCCAGGCGACCAGTTGTCTCATCCCGTCGGTTACCGAGGTTAAAACATGCAGCTGACCATCCTTCCAGACCAACAACTTGGTTGGGAAGCCCCATCGATATTGGATATTATGATTCCGTAACAGTTTTGTTACATTCTGGAACGCCCGTCTCCCCGCCATTGTGTGGGAAGAAAGGTCCGGAAACAGCAGTATTTCTTTATAGGAATCTCCCAGTTGGGAATTACGGTATGCCTTCATAATGGCCTCCTTAATTGGGAAGTAGTGCATCCGCAGAATAACATCTCTGGAGGTAGTTGGTGGTAGAGATTTTGGTTTAGGTACTCTGTGGGCACGATCCATCAGAAAGTCCGTGTCGGGATGTTCAGGAAGTAAGGATTGAAATAGCAAGAGTAGATACTTCGGAAGGCCTGGAGGTTTTATCGTTTCAGGAACCCCGCGAACCCTTATATTATTGCGGCGTGCACGATCCTCTTGATCGGCCATTTTTAAGACCAGAGAGTCATGGGAGGACCTGAGCGACCGAAAAGCATCCACTAGTTCGCTGTGAGCCAAACAGAGTTCATCAGTCTTACTCTCTAGGTTTTCAGTGCGGTCTCCCAGTTCCCTAATTTCTTTATGAATGTCCGCAGTTATCATTCGAAAGTCAGACTGAATGGTAGTTCTAAGCGTTTGTAACATTGCGTGCAGTACCTTGTCAGTAACTGGTCTGACTTCAGAGTGTTCCCCCGAGTCCAGCTCCTCACTCTCCCCCACTGAGGCCGGCGAGCTCGGGTCCCCGGGTCCGCCATCTTGGGTGTTGCGGCCTTTATCTTTTCTGGCTGATCGCGCCGTTTCACTTAGTCTCAGCATTTTAGGTGGTGCCATGCTGGTGCCCGGAGCTATTGGGAGGCTGTCCGGAATATTTTCGCCGGTAAATTCGGCAGTTAGAAGCCGTTGGATTAGATGTTTAGGCGCTGAACGCTGGAGCTCTGCTCACATGCGTCTGTCCACAATGGCTGCTAGCTCCGCCCCCCGCTGTATTCCTGGTTTTAAAAAAAAATTGCATTACCAAATTAACTGTACATGAAAAACAAGTTATTGCCTTCATGCAGTGTTATATGTGACTGTAATACAACCATGTATAAATACATTCTCAAAACCTTGTATTGGTCTAAGAAGTGCACAGACAACACAGAAATCAATCGTAGTTAGAGTTGTTTATGCAAAAAATAAGTTGCTCAAAAATGTTGGTCATCATCAGGGCCGGCCCGACCATGATGCCAGTTGGGCAGCATATTTTGTCCGCCGATGCAGCTGTACTATCTTTTATTTGCGCTGACGGCAGTTTCTCTTGTAGGCCAGCTGTCGGACTAATGACCGCCTGTCAACCTACCCACACACGTGACATGCGGCTAGCCGTAGAGCGGGATTAAGGCGCAGCTGGCAAGTGTGTGGGCGGGTCCTCCTCAGGCTGTGGCCAGCAGCTGAGATTGAATGCCTCTCCATGCAGATGAAAGCCGCATCCCTGCTTGCCCTTCCTGATGAGGCAGAGCCGGGTCTGCAGCCGCTCCTGGGCCATGTCCAGGCTATGCCAGGCAGGGAGCAATGACCGCCCTAGCAGCCGGGCACAGTGCCAATCCACACAGCTGGTCACAAGTATCAGGTGCTACATGGCCTGCCCGGAGCGGTGGGGCACTGCCAGGGGGAGTTGGGGGCAGTGCTAGTGAGAGGAGCCAGACACTGCACAGGCTGTCAGCCTGTGCAGCTGTGGGTTCTTGTGTGAGCTGAGCCTTCACAGCCCACACAGCTGGGTACACCCTGAGGGACTGTAACAATTCAATATTCTTGAACCAAGGACATAATTGAAAACGAGAGAAATTTCAATGTATCCTTCCTGGTAATATATTCTTTGCAAATAAATAAATATAACACGGACACACACAACAGAGGTACACATACTGAGGGACACATAACAGGGGCACACACACATGTAATCATTTAGAACGCTAAATTAGTTTTACTGAGTCTTGTTGCTGTGGTGCTCTGTGACACTCTCATATACACTGCATGTTTGGTTGTTGTTTCGGGGGGGGGTGCTAGCACTTCATCCTTGGCTCCAGGCAGCACAATGGCTTGGGCGGCCCTGCTTATCATTATAGGAGCACATAGTATTGCCAACATAGCAAAAAAAGTGCTATATTTATAGTGTTTATAATGCCAAGAATCTTTAAATGGAAATGTAGACCGCAACTTCGACCTTTATGATTTAATGACATCGGATACTGCATTGTGCCCATTTCACATCACTTTACCTGTGGCTGCCGTCCTAGTTCTCAGGGTGATGCACTGCGGTGGAGGCCTTCTAAGGACACTTTACTTGTGCGCTCCCAGTGATGTTGACTCTACTGCAGCATCTTCCCAGCGTCCTATTGATTCAGACACAGAACAGTCACATGCTGTGTCATTTAATGGGCATTTGTATGGGCGTCATCAAGCCAGCACTATGAAGCGTGTGATTTATCATGCACGTACATTTTGGTGCACATGGATGACACCCACCAATAACGGTTAATCTACCTGTTTATAAGCTTTCACTCCACATCTAGTCCTTGCCCTATTGTGGTTATGTTCTAGACCCGCAAGTCCCCTATTTTATGATATTACTACTCTGGTTATTAACACCGCTTGTGTACTGACTATTCTTGAGCCTTTTGCTCCCAAACTTTGTTGGCTTTGTCTCCGTGATTCTGTGTATCTCTATTTCCCACGACCTTTGCTTGTTTGTTAGACTATTCTTTTTTTATTCTGCCAACCCGGCCACTGCAAGGGCCAGTATCTGGGTCATTTGTGCCTATTAGGGATAGTGAACCCCGGTCAGTGTACACTGTACAGTAGATTTAATTTGCCTTTGGTTTAGGGTTTTTTACCTTACATCACTCTGAAGAGTTACAGTCCACATGATAAGGACACGGATAAAACCAAGACCTAAATACAATATAACCCATGTACCCTGGAGCTTTCCGACTTTTTAATAAAAGCAACAGAGCCATAAAATGAATCTTTGTGTAGTTGTTTACTTTGATTCTGCATGGATACATTGTGACTGGCATTTTTATTTAAAATGCGGTTTTGGTAAACTATATCTTGACTTAATGAAGCCCGTGGTGAATGCTTAGATTCTTTCTTGCAGAATTGAACGTTGATCTAGATTCTAATTAAATATTTCACATTATGGAATTTATGGCGCAGTGTAAATATAATAATCAAATATTTACATAGACAAGGGCATGTGTTGGTAAAGAAATCTGTTCCTGCTATAGAGCAAGAGGAGCAATCTTAAATTTGTAAAACAGTTGTTAGCTAGTTAAATATTAGATTGTTGCACTCACAAACATGTCCATATATTTGCAATTGCGCTCACTCTTTCAGGTCTTTTCACTAAAGGTGAAACTCAGAAGAATTGGTAGGAGTGAAAATTCTAGGTCAAAATGGCCAAACCAAAAAAATTCTCCCCTTTATCTCACTTTCCAAATTGGCTATTTCGTCTAGATTGTTCTCTTTTCCTGCCAATTCTCTTGAGTTTCACCTTTTCGTGAATAGATCACTGCTCTGTGTGGAGAGAGCCTGTGGGGTCATGGGTTCGATCCCAGCGAGCAACCTCTCCAGTAAGTGTCCTTGGGCAAGACACCTAACGGTACATACTCGCCACCCAGGACATACTTGAAAACGAGAGAAATCTCAATGTATCCTTCCTGGTAAAATCCTTTCTCAAAAAAAAAAAATAGACCTGTTTGTCTTTTAGTAAGGAAAGTGGCTGCCATCGTTGTTCACTGTAAATGGAATTTATCACTTGCACAAGTAATTTAGTTATAGCTTATGTATTACAAACAAAACCACATTATAAAAACCGTGCTGGTGTTTTTTTTTTTTCTGAAGTAATTGCATGTGAAAAGGTAAAATAAAATATTATTTTTTTCATATCTGGATTCCATTTTGAGTATTTTTTCCCATGATGTAACATTTACCAAAATTGTCTGGTGTGTTTTACTCTGTGCTTCATCTTATACAGTATGTAACAGTTATGAGGTGGAGGAGGGAATGTTTAGATAAGGCTGCCTCTGCTACCCAAGATAAGAGATGGCAGCGAAGTGAGCTTTGACAGGGAGCGAGCTTTGACAGGGAGTTTAAGGCTGTCCGGCCATTGTGTCTGTATTTGTACGATGGTGTGATCATCCGACATCGTCTGAAGTCGTCCGACTGATCCTAAAACATGCAGGTGAATCGTCCCTCTCCCACTGCATCCGACCACCATGAGATGACTTCAGAAGATTTTTTGCGACTACAACAAATTAGCGATCTTTCCCATTTCAATGGGATTTACCAGACGATGCCAGGACGATCTGATACAATTTGCATGAAAAAGATGAATTGTATAGTTAAACCACCGTGCTACGGCAGGGAACTTGCCCCATAGAGAAGTGCTTCACTTAGACAGCCCAAAAGATTCAATGTAAAAAATATATTTTCTATTTAATTTCCTTTTTTTATTCAACAGTTTATTTATTTCATTCGCAGCAGAAAGCCTTTTTAGTTACTGATTGTTCATAATTTTTTAGGTATTTTTTTAGGGGTTTTTTAGGTGAAATTTTGGGTTCCCATTTTAAAAAAGGACTAGGCTTTGTTCTCGCCGAATGCGGCTTTTTTTTCCTTTAGGCCATCTGCGTTCAGCGTTGCTGTCCCTGGTGCTGAAAGGTATTTCAGCACCAGGGACAGGGGGTTTATTCCCCCTGCAGCCCTCAGCAAGGTTTTTTTTAAAAACAATTCACCTTCGACTGTGTTCTACAGGTCTATCCTTGGTGCTAATACCTCGTTTTAGCACCAAGGGCATGGGGTTTTGTCCTCCTCGCAGCGGTTTTTTTTTTTGCCCCTCTTCATTCGACGGCCTGTCCATTGGCCGACCTGGGTTGACCACATATGCTTCCAGTGGACAACCCTGATCGGCCGATGGCATTGTCTGTAGGTGGACGACCAAATCAGTCATCCGACTACAGACCCAGTGGACGGCCAGCCTAAAAGACTTCTAGTAAAACAAACTAGTGAGACAAACAAAAGCACATGTAAGATATCAGCAATATAAAATATACGAAATAAGGACATTTAATTTTTTGGAGGTAGTGTCCCTTTCACGTTGAATGTGATTTAATGTATCTGTTTTAATTTCAAGTGACTCTGTAGAAAACCTTAACTTCCCTTATTTTCTAACAGTTTATATGTCCATACGTTCTCAAAAGAGATCCAAAAAACTACTTCAAAGTAACTTTTACTTTCGTAACAAGAAAATATATATTTGATTATATTTGAAGGTGTGGTAGATGAATTTCACTCTTGAACAGCATTCCTTATTCCATTCCTCCTGCGATTACTCTAAACTTTTATAATTGAAAGTTTTGATAACATTTTGATAGCATTTCAATTAATCTAGTATTAAAGAAGAGGCAAACATTATGCTTTTCATCTCCTTATCTCTAAAGTGTACCAATCATGCCCAAAACAATCTTATCTTATTTGATAGTTCTTCCAAATCTGCCTATATATTGTGTTAGCAGTTTGGCTAACAGATGAATAGTTCAAACAATTGAAAATAAATCTCCTTGTGCTCTTGTTTGCTATTAGTGCTATGACATGCTACATGATTTATTTCCCTGGGGAGTGATTTTATGGCTGCACAGGGGAATATCCCTCCCCCTGGACTGCTGAAAGTCGAATCTCAAAATTCCAAGAGAGCATTTTAATATAACTGGGTTGCTCCCCCTCCATCTAGATTTTCGGTAAGGTATACCCACCTAGCGTCACCAGTAGCCGGGATTTTGAATTTCCCAGCTGCTGGTCACTAGTGATGTCACACACAGAAAGTATGCCAACATCACCCTCTTGAGACCAGTCGCTGTAGTGAGGGTTCTCAGAGAGGCAGCCGTTGGATCGGATCTGTTCACGTGTGTGCAGCTCCCATCCTCGCTTTACTTGGGTGCCCCGAAAGCTGGGGTAAGTAAAGTGCATAAGTCCCATATCGGCAGTGGCGTAGCGAGGGGGAGGAAACTGGCCCACGGGCGCATGTCAGGGAGGCACCAGAAGCAGGAGCGGACCGATGTGTTTTCCCTAGGGGCAGAACTACCGGGGACAAAACCAGAACTTCTCTGGCGGGAAAAATCACATCAGGGTGTCTTCCCCTGCAACTAGCTGCACGGAGAGAAGGCACCGTCCCTTACAGCCTGCTTCCCTGTGTGTGATGCCAGGAGAGAAAGAGGCAGCCTGAGCCAGCACCAGAGGTAAGGGGATTCCCTGGGGGCCCTTAGTGGGAGGAAAGAAAAAAAAGGTTTTCCTGGGGGGGGGGGCACTGTCTTCCCTCCATACTATAATGACACTGCCCCTTGTCATTACAGCATGGAGGGGAGATACAGTGCCCCCTGGCATTACAGCATGGAGGGGAGGCACAATACCCCCTGGTATTACAACATGGAGGGGAGACACAGTGCCCCCCGACATTACAGTAGACAGTGCCCCCCTGGCGTTACAGTAGACACAGTGCCCCCCTGGCATTACAGCACGGAGGGGAGACAGTGTCCCCTGGCATTACAGCAGACACAGTGCCCCCTGGCATTACAGCATGGAGGGGAGACAGTGTCCCCTGGCATTACAGCAGACACAGTGCCCCCCTGGCATTACAGCACAGTGCCCCTGGTCATTACAGCATGGAGGGGAGACACAGTGCCCCCTGGCATTACAGCACAGTGCCCCTTACAGCATGAAGGGGAGACACCGTGCCCCCTGGCGTTACAGCAGACACAGTGCCCCCTGTCATTACAGCACTGTGTCTTGCCACCATGCTGTAATGACTGGGGGAGCACTGTGTCTGCTGTAATGTCAGGGGGTACTGTGTCTCCCCTCCATGCTGTAATGACAGGGCACGGTGTCTCCCACCATGCTGTAATGACGGGGGCACGGTGTCTTCCACTGTGCTGTAATGACAAGGGGGCACTGTCTTCCACCGTGCTGTAATGACAGAGGGCACTGTGTCTCCCACCATGCTGTAATGATGGGGGGCACTGTGTCTCCCACCATGATGTAATGATGGGGGGGCACTGTGTCTTCCCACTATGCTTATGTGAGTCCTGTAACCACTGGACCACCTGGGATTTAACCCCCTCCCTGCCAAAACGACCAGCAATAATGGGGACAATATGGTCATATTGCTATTTTAATGTTTAATATATAATTAGCATCTTAATATTATTTACCTCAATAATATAGTTATTTTTATATTATTTATTTAAATATATCATTCTAGTAATGTAAAAGCAGGCCTTTTCAAGACAGTCCTGAATATATTGTTGCTCTCAGAGATTCCAACCTTCCTTTATATTTACCCACAGTAGTAGTAGTAACAGCATAGGAGCAAGTAATTTTTAACTTTTCAGAATTCATGGATTTTTATATAATTATAATTATGTTTAATTATTTGAGAGTTTTATTGCTGTGGAGCTCTGTGATACGCTCATACACAGTGCATTTTATTACTTTGTATTTCTGTAACAACTGTAAAAATGTCAATGCTCTTGAACACGGGACATACTTGAAAACAAGAGAAATCTCAATGTATCCTTCCTGTTAAAATACTTTGCAAATAAATAAACATTCCTGTGAGTTTTATTGCTGTGGAGATCTGTGATTCTTTCATACATACAGTGCCATTATTTGCTTATAATGCAAACAATGTCGCTGCACTAATTCACCTTCTCATTTCCCACACTGTGAGCAAATCTGAAAGTGATGGCATAGTGCGTTACTACTCATTAGTTCATCTAACACATAGGGGGCGCTAGGGGGGGGACTTTTCCCCCAGGCGCTTCATGACCTTGCTACGCCTCTGCATAGCGGTGCACAATTTGTGGTTCCTACACTACGCTATGTTGTGCAGGAGCGCAAATTGCATTCGAAAACTTCAGGAACTTTTGGGATCAGGAGTCCCTGAGCTGAAGAGCAAGAGCTGCGCGCAGCTAGGGACAAAAAAGGAGTAAAAAAATAATTGGACAGTCCGCAGCCCCTGCCAAATTATTTAAGGACCAAACAGGGAGCTCTATTTTTCAATAGAATAGCCCTTTCAAAAAGCAGAATTTTTATTAGCAAAAAAATACATGTTACAGGCAGGTGGCGCCTGTCAGGAGGGGGTTGACACCGATGGGGCGTACTAGTACGCACCGCCATCAGGTGCTACAACATGCCTCTGATTCGGCCCACCCACACAGCTGATACACCAAAACTATCCCCAGCAGCCATTAACACACAGAGTTCAGGCGCATAGAAGTCAAAAGGGAGTACTGGTACGCCCTGCGACCTCTAAGCCCACCCACCACAGGGACGGCATAGTACGCCCTCCTGCAGGAAAGGATTAAAAAAAAATCCCAGGGATTGCTGCCTGTTGTCAACTGGAAAAAATCATGGCAAGAGATGTATCACTGTTCCAGGACCTTACTCAGTTTTGTCCCCAGAGATAGATGCCACTTTGAGTATCAGAGTGCAACCTGCTCTCTGTCTGAAGGACTGACAGAGTACTGGACATAGCTTGGGAGAAATACTATGCGATCTGCACTCAGTGAAAGCACTGGTCACATAGAGCTCCCAGGGCCACCAGACCACCAAGGATGGAGTTGGGAGGACACCAAAACAGCTGCAGCACCCAGCAGGATGTGGCTAGCCAGACCCTGAAAGTGCCGTGATCTGGATAGGACCCTGCCAATGACGGGCCCCGGAACACATCATGGACTTTAATTCCCTGATGGCATATTTAGGTAAGGCAAAGATAGAAAAAACAACGTAGCAAGATAAAGCAGTGGAGAGTGCAACGAGCGAGAGTGTGCGCACACAAGAAACATACAGCACAAGAAAGATGTGACCTGTGAGGGCGTTTGAGTGAGACCGCGAGTATATAAAATATGAAAGAACGTGTGTTTGTGTGTGTGTCAGTGGGTGAGCGAGCGGGTGAGTCAGTCTTGCCTTTACAGTTCCAGAGACCGCCAATATTCACTTCCTCAGTTTCCCCAGTCTGAAGTCCTGAGTGTGCAAAAGGGGTTCATGTGAAGTGTTGCAGGGAATATCCAGGAAGTGTGAGCTGAAGAAACACCCATAGTTAAGGGGCGGCCAGAGAAGACAAAATGAGAGTTTGAAGCAAGAAAAAAATTAATTAAAAAAATAAAATTCTTAGAACTTTTATTGATTTATTCTAGTTTGTCCATTGGTATAAAGGTGTTTAACTATCAACAAAAAAACAAAGATATATAGTGCAAAACTGTTAGACACATATGGTTTCACAGAATTAGAGGAAAATCCCACTCACGTGGTTAAGAGCCTACATCTGACAGACTCAAATCTTAGCATTTTTGGATCCGTACAGGCGATTCCCCCCTTCTTGTTCTTTATATTCCCTCCTATTCTTTTCTGTACTCTGCACCCCTTGTTAAGATCCAGGCTGTCTACACTAAGAATTCTCTCTGTATGTTTGAAGGATATAACCCTCCTATGGGAGAAGATTCCAAGAATAGGAGGGAAGATAAAGAACAAGAAAGGGAAATCGCCTGTACGGATCCAAAAGTGCTAAGATTTGAGCCTGTCAGACTAAGGCTAGGGTCAGACTGAGGCAGTGCGAACGCGCGTTCTGGCGCACTTAATCACGGCCGTGCTAGCAGCAGATGCCGGGCAATGACGGCCAATATACGAAGTACGGTCGCACAAAAGTCCGGCTGCGCAACGCAAGTGGAAAATGAACGCATTTTTTCGAGAACGTTAAACCACTAGTACTGACGTACAGAGTGCGCTGCGTCCGCTAGCGGCGTGTGTGCGTGAATTGGAGACATCAGACGCTGCTAATGTCCGGCCAACATAACGTCCAGATGCAAGAAGTGTTTTATTGATGATCCGTACAAAATCACGGATGAAACTGTGCATAGTATGACCGCTATTGCGTATTCCGTGAAAAAATACGTCCATTCTTCGAACGCACATTTTCACGGACAACGTGAAAAATGCGTTAGTCTGACCCTAGCCTTAGGCTCTTAACCACGTGAGTGGGATTTTCCTCTAAGTCTGTGAAACCATATGTGTCTCACAGTTTTGCACTATATCAGGGTTATTCAGAGAGGGTGAAAAGCAGGAGAATGACTGGAGAATCAAAAATTCTAGGTCAAAATAGCCAATTTGGAAAGTGAGATGAAAGGGAGAATTTTTCTGGTTTGGCTATTTTGACCTAGAATTTTTCATTCTCCTTTCATTCTCCTGCTTTTCACGCTCTCTGAATAACCCTGTATATCTTTGTGCTTTCTTTGAGCCATCCGATCTAAAATAACATTGAAAAGACCAAGTAGCGCTCCATCAGTGGGAGAACTTTGGATGATCTTTGATGTACCTGGGATAGAGGGTACTTGTGTGTGGATGATGTAGAGCGATACATATTCCAACCTCTGTACTGTTGTACCTTATATTGTATTGTTTGCGGTCATACATATTTATAATAAAAACAACATTCTAGACATGCATGCCCCTTTAACCCCTTAGTGACTGGGCAGTCTTCTGAAAGTTCGCCCGAAAGTTCCCCCTGCTGTTTTTAAGTTTTTGCGCTGTTTGTGTTTAGGTCAAATTTCACTGTTACTTGTTTACTGTACTTACACATATTATGTACTGTTTTTCTCGTCATTAAATGAACTTTATAAAGATACCAATTTTTTAATTTCATATACAGGTATTTTACTATAAAGAAATTGTGAAATATGACAAAAACAAATTAAAAAACACTTTTGAACTTTGACTCCCAAAATCTCTTCTGCATCCACAACCGTCAAAAAAAAATTGCTTTATAGTTTCTAAATTCTGTCCTGAGTTTAGCAATACCCAATGTTTACATATTCTTTGCTTTTTTCCCCATCTTATATGACAGTAAGTGCAAGTAGCACTTTGCCATTTCCAAAGGGTTTATTTTCAAAATTAGTGATAAGTTAACAACCCAAGGTATTAAACTTGGGCTATATTTACTCTTTCTATGCAACCATTTTACCATAAATCTATACCAAAGTTTAAGAAAAAACATTTTTGGGTGATTTTTTTGACTGAGTGCAATTTAAGAATACATGTACTGAGAACTTTACTCAGAAGATGTTGCTGAACACATTTTGTGGTGTTTTTTTGCAGTAACCCTTAAAGTGATTCCACCCATGTATAGGCATGTCCTGTTATTTGGGGGCTAATAGGCCTTATTTGGGGGGTGCGCATTTCAGTTTTCCAGCTTGGAATTTTCACATTTGGTCATCTTGCACCCATGTACTATTTGGGACATTTTTGAAGCTGGCCAAAGTAATTTCCCCCCTCAAACCATGTATTTCTAGAAAGTACACACCATAGGGTACTTCAAATAGTTGTATTTTAACACTTTCCATGCACTAGTTCTACCACAGTCTGTCAAACTTTCAGGTAGTCCCTTTTCTGTGTTATTTTTTTTACACACATTGTAAATTAGGCATGAATTGTCAAATCCAGTTACGGGTTACTGCCAAAAAACACCCCAAAATTAGGGATAAGCCGAATGTCCCAGTGTTCGGTTCGATTTCGAACTCAAACAATTTCAAAAGTTCGAGTTCGATCTCGAACACGATCCGAACTCAATGTAAGTCAATGGGACCCGAACGTTCGATTTTTCGAGTGCCCTCTAAGAGGGCATATATGCTAGATATTTGCCATAAAAGGTGTATGGGGGTCCAGGTAGTGACCTGGTGGACAGGAAACGAGGACAAAAAGTTTTAAAAAATGTTTTTTAAAGGAACAGTGAGTTTTCCATGAAATAAAGGTTAAGAATAAAAACGAAAAATTCCTTCAAATATCGTGCCTGGGAGGTCCCCATAACCTGCCTGTGAAGTGGCGGATTTGTAGGATGTATAGAAACCTTTAAAAACAAAAAAAATGGCATTTCAAATGACGGTAAATGGTTTTCCTTTAATCTATTCATAAACAACTGCTTGTGGCGGCAGTCTGTATGAAAAGAGGAGACGTTTTAGGACACGCAGAACAAGTTTAGTGATTTCTTTTGGGCTAAATTATGGTGAAACTTATGCAGGCTTTGGATGAAAGTAACAATAGGTGCTTTAAAATTGGGCCTTTAGTGTCAGCAACAGTGCCGTCACATCGTAACCCCTTTGTGGTATTGTGGAAGAGTGCAGGGTTGGACCCTGCGGTCAAATATTAAAATGATATGAATCTGGTACAGGCGTCGGTGCACCCAAATATTTTACCTTTGGTGGCAGCAAGTGCCTTCACACTGTAACCCCTCTGTGGTATTGTGGAAGAGTGCAGTGGTGGACCCAGCGGTCCAATATTAAAATGATATGAATCTGGTATAGGCATCAGTGGCAGTGCACCCAAATATTGTGCCTTTGGTGGCAGCAAGTGCCTTCACACCGTAAGTAACCCCTCTGTGGTATTGTGGAAGAGTGCAGGGTTGGACCCTGCGGCCAAATATTAAAATGATATGAATCTGGTACAGGCGTCAGTGCACCCAAATATTTTGCCTTTGGTGGCAGCAAGTGCCTTCACACTGTAACCCCTCTGTGATATTGTGGAAGAGTGCAGGGGTGGACCCTGCTGTCAAATATTACAATGATATGAATCTGGTACACTCGTCAGTGGCAGTGCACCCAAATATTACTGCGCTATAGTGTATGGCAATTTGGAAGCGCACCAGCAGTAACAAGCAACGGAATATACCAGACAGGGGCACAGAGCGAGAGTAGTTGTAACAAAACCAGCTCAACAACGTTTAGGCACTAGTACTGCGCTACTGTATATGGTGAGAATTGGTGCACACCAGTCGCGGCGGCTCTGCGTCATCACGCTGCGCCCTGCCCCCTGATCACTCACAGCTGCGCCGGGTGCCGCCAGAGCTCCTGGCATTCGGCCAGCTGGCGGCACCATGCGTCCGGGGCCCCCCTCGATCGCCACCCGGGGCCCTGGATGTCACAATATTACAATCCAAACGCAAACGGGTTAAGTAACCAAATTTGTAAGAAGAAGAATTAATGCAGCATATGAATCCTCACACTGCCGGGCAGCACCTAAGTGTTTTACAGCGCGTTACTGCACGCTGTAAAACACATAAACATGGAAATACCATTATAAACAGCAAATGGTGCAGCGCCACACAACATGCATCCACCACCAGGGTGCCCAGATAGCCAATCTCAGGATATAGTGGTTTCCCCTATACCATTACACACAATAATGAAATCAATAACCTGGATCGGCGCAAAATACTGCTCTCTGGGATCCCGGATCCTCGCATATATATATATAATAGAAGAAAAACAATAATAGTGCAACACTGTTTTGTAAAATATACTGTGAATGTAAGTGATGAACACCCCACTTACAAGTGTAGAGCCGTGCACTGGCTCTAAGTGGGTCCAGACATGTGGGTAATTGTCTTCAGTTTCTTAGGTGACCCCCACCTTACAGCAAGATTTTCTCTTTTTCTTTGTTCGAGGTTTGGACAATGGAAAGGAGAACAGGAAGAAAATCCTTGTGTAGGTCCACAAATTAAGGCTAGGGTCAGAGTGGGGCAGTCGGAACGCGCGTGCAGGCGCACTAAATCACGGCGGCAGTAGCAGCACATAAGGGCCAATGACGGCCAATATACGCAGTACGTGCGTACGAAAGTGCGCCGACACCACGCAACCAGCAAATGAACGCATTTTTATCAGAACGTGAAACCGCTGCTACTGACGTACAAAGTGCGCTGCGGCCGCATAGCAGCGTGTGTGCGTGATTAGGAGATGTCAGACGCTGCTAGTGTGCGGCCAACATAACGTTCAAACAGCCGGATTTCCCTAGACTTCTTTTTACCCCACCGTCATGAAATACGTCCAGAATTGCGCATCGTCTGACCACTTAAGCGTATTCCGTGAAAAAATGCGTGCGCACGCATCGACGTACATTTTGACGGTGGCTGCAGAAAATGCGCTCATCTGTCCCTAGCCTTAAGGTCACAATTGTATGTACAGTTGGAATTGTACTCACATTTTGTGGAGCTCACATAGCTCATGGATATAGGCCCATAGGTTTTTTTTGGGGTGGGAGAAAAACCCAGATGAAAAACCACCAATGTTTGCAGGATTCAATGAAGCAGGAATCAGGATTGGAGATGAAAAAATTATGGTTTATTTAAAATATAGTTAAAATTGCCTCCAGAACGCGTTTCGCCGCATCAAAAAACGGCTTCATCAGCTGGAATGGTTAACATGGGCCTTTAGACCCTTTTATAATGTCCATAAATGTTTTAATTGTCCCCATATGTCCTGTCTGCTTCACTGATTGATCCTTCCGGTTTCCGATAGTGGGCGCCGCCATTTTGCGCATGCGCGGTTTACTTCCGCGTTCCACTGCGTTCCAATGCGCCGATTTCACTTCCGCGTTCCACCGCGTTCCAAGCGTTGCTCTCTTACTTCCGGTCGGCGATTCTCGGCCAGAGAGATGTAAAATTGTTCTTTTATTGATTTCAACGATTGGGGTTCCTTCAAAAACTTCCCATTTTCGCCATATATATATCAAAACAGAATATTACATACATTAACTCAATTCTAAAGGGGCTAAAACTACAAAATTAATTTGTGCACCCCGCAGGGTCTCCCAATTATCTCTTAGTATACCTAATTAATGTGTATGGTGAATTTTATAAAAGTGATAGCTTCTCCACAAATATTATATATTTAAACACTATTTATGCCTTCCTAAAAGAAGGTCTTTTATGGTCTACACTCTCCAAAAGTGATCATGCATTCATTACAATAGCTTCCTTTGCTGAAAAAGTGTCTTGTGCTTCAATGCTTTGATAGAATTATAGTGGTATTTGTATATTTTCTTACAGATAGTAATCCCCATAGTTGTACCACTATAATTACCTATCTGTAAGAAAATATACAAATACCACTATAATTCTATCAAAGCATTGAAGCACAAGACACTTTTTCAGCAAAGGAAGCTATTGTAATGAATGCATGATCACTTTTGGAGAGTGTAGACCATAAAAGACCTTCTTTTAGGAAGGCATAAATAGTGTTTAAATATATAATATTTGTGGAGAAGCTATCACTTTTATAAAATTCACCATACACATTAATTAGGTATACTAAGAGATAATTGGGAGACCCTGCGGGGTGCACAAATTAATTTTGTAGTTTTAGCCCCTTTAGAATTGAGTTAATGTATGTAATATTCTGTTTTGATATATATATGGCGAAAATGGGAAGTTTTTGAAGGAACCCCAATCGTTGAAATCAATAAAAGAACAATTTTACATCTCTCTGGCCGAGAATCGCCGACCGGAAGTAAGAGAGCAACGCTTGGAACGCGGTGGAACGCGGAAGTGAAATCGGCGCATTGGAACGCAGTGGAACGCGGAAGTAAACCGCGCATGCGCAAAATGGCGGCGCCCACTATCGGAAACCGGAAGGATCAATCAGTGAAGCAGACAGGACATATGGGGACAATTAAAAACATTTATGGACATTATAAAAGGGTCTAAAGGCCCATGTTAACCATTCCAGCTGATGAAGCCGTTTTTTGATGCGGCGAAACGCGTTCTGGAGGCAATTTTAACTATATTTTAAATAAACCATAATTTTTTCATCTCCAATCCTGATTCCTGCTTCATTGAATCCTGCAAACATTGGTGGTTTTTCATCTGGGTTTTTCTCCCACCCCAAAAAAAACCTATGGGCCTATATCCATGAGCTATGTGAGCTCCACAAAATGTGAGTACAATTCCAACTGTACATACAATTGTGACCTTTAATTTGTGGACCTACACAAGGATTTCTCTCCTGTTCTCCTTTCCATTGTCCAAACCTCGAACAAAGAAAAAGAGAAAATCTTGCTGTAAGGTGGGGGTCACCTAAGAAACTGAAGACAATTACCCACATGTCTGGACCCACTTAGAGCCAGTGCACGGCTCTACACTTGTAAGTGGGGTGTTCATCACTTACATTCACAGTATATTTTACAAAACAGTGTTGCACTATTATTGTTTTTCTTCTATTATATATATATATGCGAGGATCCGGGATCCCAGAGAGCAGTATTTTGCGCCGATCCAGGTTATTGATTTCATTATGGAAATACCATTATTTGCTATGGGACCCGTTCATACCTGGGCGTTTTACAGCGCGCAGGAACGCGCTGTAAAACGTCCTACGCCGAAAGAAGTACAGGAGCTTCTTTGGGGCGTATTGCAGCGCGTTCACTCTGCAGGCTATGGCCGTGAGCGCGCTGCAATGCGCGTTCGCATGTTTTTTACGTTTGCGCGATACGTGCGTTATAAAACGCACGTATTGCGCGCGTAAAAAAACCGCAGTTGTGAACCCAGCCTTACAGTATAATTAATGCAGCATATGGTTCCGCACACTGCCGGGCAGCACCTCTACAGTTTGTGGATCCAGGAATCAGGTGAGTATTAGAAAGAAAAAAAAAGGTTTTATTTTATTTTGCTGGGGACATTTAAAAATGTCCTCGGATCTTATTTTTTTTAAAACTGTGTCGCCTTACCTTAGCCTTGTGGTCAGTGGGGGCTCCCTGGATTCTGGTTGTGGGGAAGGGGGGTCTGCCGTGGCTCCCTCCCTGGAGTCCCTGCGCCACCTCTCTGCCACATGCACCCGGCTGGCCAGCCCGCACAGTCGCAGCTCTGTCATTCTGCGGCCGCATGCTCCTCAAGGGGTCCCTGGGAAGGAGGCTCCGGCGGGCTGCCCTCTACAGTGCCTGATTAGAGGGCCTCGTCTGCTGATGTTTTAGCAACAAGAATGTTTTATCCCATAGGCTTCAATGTTAAAAATATTCCCGTTTTAATTCAATATCTAATAAACCATTGCTTATAATATTCTGCAGTAAAGAGTCACTTTATTTTTTAGATTTTTTTTTTTAGGATTTTAAGCATTTTTAAAAAAAAAAATCAAAAAAAAAATTAAAACTTTTGATGAACATCCCAAAACGTTTGAAATTTGCAAACTTTCGAACGGCCAATGTTCGAATCGAACTCCGAACCGATCGAACCGTACAGCTC
This sequence comes from Leptobrachium leishanense, assembly GCA_009667805.1. NCBI lineage: Eukaryota > Metazoa > Chordata > Amphibia > Anura > Megophryidae > Leptobrachium > Leptobrachium leishanense. The sequence continues at coordinate 366,373,778 of CM019063.1, read as the reverse complement.
ATCCCTACCCAAAATATGTTCAGCAACATCTTCTGAGTAAAGTGATTTCATCCATGCATAGGTTTGTTGGGTTGTTTTCGGGGTGCTACGCCAATCTTCTGACATGTGCTTGTCATTTTTATAATTTGACAGATCTTCTTTGACTATCATCTTTTTAGGGGCCTTTTTGCACACCCCAATTTTTTTTATTGCCATGAATGTGCATATATTTGGTAAGCGGACACCCCGAGGTATTGTCAATGGAGTGTTTTGATGTCATGGATGCAACCGTTTAACCCAAACAAATTGGATAGTGTGGTGGTAATTTTTCATTTTTACACCCACATAATTTTTGGACTGTGATTTTGGAGACCCTGTTGTCGGTTACTGCATGAAAACCCTCCAGGTTGTTTTTCAGCAAGGTCTCCTGAGTACACCCATGCCCCCCATTCATAGATTTGCCAGGATTTTGGTAAAATACAGCACAAATTTTAGAACATAAAGATTGAGCAATAAAATGTAAACGTCTGGTGCAATAAAAGTAAAAAAAAAACTAAGTAAACTGTAACAAAAAATAGGAATGAAAAAGAAATTACAGATCACGCAGAGTATGATACTGAATGAAACCGTCCCCAAGACACAGACCAGGTTCTCCAGTGCACTCTGGGCAGTAAAAGGTTGTGTCTTTTCTCTGCCCCCTCTTGAAACAAACTCTGCACATTTTTTGGAGTCTCTGTTTGCCCTCAGTAGGGGGGATTTTATAAATAAAATAAGTAGCCCCAACTCTGTCCCCCATCACCGCCCTCGAGGCACCCAGCAGACTGCCAAAGTGGGGGCCTGTGTTGGCTATCTGTGGCTAGCTGCCCTGATTCAGAAATATCAGTTTAGTAGATTTACTCCTCTATCGTGCAGGCCACCTACCCGCCTCCATCTGTACTTGAACGTAGCTCTTGTACTATTGGCTGCGCTCCAACAAGATCAGGTAAAGATCACGGGAACGCGGCCGAGAGCACAAGAGGAATGTTAAAGTACAGATGCAGGCGGCCACTCGGTACGCGGCCCAAGCGATAATGTGGTATAGCTACGAAGTGTTTATTTCTGAATTAGAGCAGCAACCCCCAGACCACAGATACCACAGCAGCAAAAATACAAATCACATTCATCTGCGTCTGCTGACGGCCATGAATGTGGATTGTGATCCGCTCAACATCTGTTTTAAGGGACTATTCACAAAGCAAAATTTCAGTGCTTTGCATTTCAGCCCATTTCACCCCATTTTCGTGATTCCATTTCGACGAAAATATGGTGATTCACTAGTGAACGGTCACCGTATTTTGCTGAAATTGGAGTTGCCAAAACCGTTATCGGGCATTGGCAAAAACCACCGAATTGGCGTCAGCGAATTCCACCGAACTGCAAAAAAGTCTCCTCCTAATAGTGTAAATCCATAAAAATGTGTCCAAATAATAAAGTACTTTAAAAAAATTAAAAAGGTCTGTTACAAAATAAAGTCTTTTGAAACCTAAGAATATGAAAAATGTTATGTAAAACATACAAAAAGGTTTTTGCAAAAAAATGAAAAGAATAAACACTCTATACTATATAGGACAATTTTGCTGCCACCAAAGACTGTTCGAATTGCAGCGAATTGCACCATGTTTGCTGTCAATTCGCCAGTATTTAATGTCATTGACATTGCCAATTCGGCTCAATTCAGCAGTTATTGGTGCAATTCTGCGGTTTTCACCGACGTCCGAAAATTGCTTTGGTGACTCCATTTTTGGCAAAACATGGTGAACATTCACTAAATAGTGAATTCACTGCATTTTCAGCGAAATGGAATCACTGAAGAGCACCGAAATGCAGCGAAACACAAAAGCACAGAAATTGCACGCAATTTAAAATAATATAAAATATGTTTTCATTTCATTAAATGCCAAAAAATTTAAAAAATCTTTAGCTCCAGGAACATCGAGATCTTAATCCGCCCCTGCGTGTTTACATCGGAGTGGGCCGGTCTAGATGAAGTCCAGGGCCGCTTTTTTGTCCCAGTCCAGCCCTGCCGTCGGACGTACCATGTACGTCAGCGGGTGTAGAGGAGACTTTTACCCGTCATTTACATAGTACGTCCGCTGTCACTAAGAGGTTAATCCTAACTATTAATGAAGTTACAGTTAAGGGCTGCGGGTTAAGGCTAGGATTTTGAATTTGGGTTATGGGTTAGGATGAGGGATAGGGTAATGTTAAGGATTCGCAATTCAAACTAGATGATAGAATTTGAGGTTGGGGTAGTGATTAGGTCTAGGGGAGAATTAAAGGTAAAGTGTGACTAAGCATCATGGGACATACTAGTAGTAGGATTCTTTTAATTGTTTACACTACATTTCACATTAACCCCTTAACTGAGCCATTTCAATAAAAAAAGGTGTCATCTGCGCTTATTCCTAGTACACCGTGTGAAACAAAACACAATTAGAGGCTTTGGTTTCTTTTAATGGCCACTAAGAGAGTAAGCTCACCTGCCGAACGTCAAGGCACCTCTAGTGAAGGTGAGTTCCTATCCAAAAATGAAAACACAGGCTGCTGTGTAGCAAACCATAACTGCTCATGCTACTTTTCAGTCATGAGGTAGGCTGGTGGGCCTTTATGCCCTCCCAGAAACAAATCCATCTTGGGGTCAAAAAACAAAGACACAGAACGGAACAGCTGCAATGATGACTGGCTGGAGGTACAATCAAACATACATAGTATAGGAGGAACGGGGTTGCGCCTATTCCCCGATGCGGTGGCTGCAACCACCAAATGTATCCAGCCCAGCAGCATGTATAAAACATAACAAGAAGAAAAAGTGTAATTTCACCCATGTGTGCTTGGCTTATTTTCCAAAATTTTTGCTAATCACATTTAAAGTTTATTTGAAGTCCTGTTTTATTATAGGACCCAGACAAATTATGTATTGTGTCAAAGTGGAACTTTCAATTGGATTTCAATCATTTGCAGTGTGTAATTTCTAAACATTTTATAATTCAAACCTTTGTACTGTATTTATATATTCTGAGGTACTTTTTTTTTTTAATCATAAATGGAGACTCCGTTGCGTATTCCCTTGGAATAATGTAGTAAGTTTAACAAAATTGAAAATTTTCCCCTGTACTGTATAATTCATAAATAATGACGAAGTGCCTCCACCTATAGAGGACACCCTAGAATAGTAGGGTGTAGAAATACTATAAGATTTTAGTACAGCAAATATAATAACATGTGAATCTGTAAATATAGTGCTAAATTATTCTTTTAGTGAAGACTGGTAACCAATAACAGTATAGCAAATATGAAATGTACTGTACTCTCAATAACATCTTATAATAACAGTATACTTATTTCCTTATTCCTTAATGAGCTCATGAAATAACAGTTATTGTTGGAACAGTATTTGAGGTAGCACTACCCAATGTTCCCTATATTGCTCAGGTTCAGCTGAGGTAAACTCTCTTTGCTGCTTGAGAGAAAATCTAGAGAACACTGCTTGTGCACAATGCAATGCTCATTAGAACCAGAACTACCAGTCCCTCAAGGCAAATTAATTTCAGCAGTCTTTTTGTCTCAAACTGCATAGACAGGCACTCTTGAAGATTTGGTTGTACAGAATTCACAATTTCTTTCTTGAGTAATTCAGCGGTGTAATCTAGTTAGCGTCTTTACGCATACTGTTCAGAATAAACTGCTAAAATATTGAGTCAATTCTTCAATATGCGACACCTTGAAAATGACTCTTCTAGTGACATGAAGCAGCAAGTAAGGCCGCGGTCGCACAAGCGCACTTGAGAAAGGAAGGAACGTCTGTGAGTGTGGACTTTCCTTCCACTCTGACGCCTGTGTGGCCACCTTGGTGAGCGCAGTTAGTGCGCTCAGCACTACAAAGCTCGATCCTCCTATGGGGTATTGTGCTTTGTAGCCCCATCCTGAAGTAGCATTGCCTAATAAAATGGATACTAACAGACACCTTGGCGATATAGCAGCCATCTTGTTTGCTTCACGTACTAACAAAACTCACTACCTCTTTAAGAATATTCTGTCCTCTACAACAGTGTTTCTCAAGTGGTGGGTCGCGACCCAAAAGTGGGTCGTGACCAGGGGTGGACTGGGTCACGGGGCAAGTGCCCCCAGGCCTCTCTAATGCCTGGGACCCGCTGATGCATCTTACCTTTGCGGGTCCCAGGCCATTGCGGGTCCTAGGTGGCGCGGCTACCTCTGAATGTTCCCAGGCGCCACCTGGGACCCACTACATCAGGTAAGATACTCTGCAATGGCAAGGTGGGGGGGGGTCTGTAATGGGAGGTGTGGAGTGGGACTCAGTGACTGGTGGCACGCTCTGTACTCCCAACACCAGGAGCCACTGAGCACAATGCTCATCTCAGTGAACCAAAGTATATTTATATAGGCCAGCCTCCCATGGAGGAGTTTTTTGAATGGCTTGGACCAATGGTGCTTTCCCATTGGTCCAAGCTATTCCATTGCTCTTCAGTGTCTCTGAGGCACTGAAAAGCGTAGGTTCAGGAAGTAGGCAGCGCCAGACTCGCACTGCAGACTTCTCAATCTCTTGGCCAGCTTGAATTTATGCGATTAGCGTAGCGTTCACCTATGCAAATTGCGTAGTCTCAGGGAGGGCAGGCTGCGAAAAAATAATGTGCGCAGCGGAAGAGACAAACGGCGGGGGAGCATGGAGCAGATGAGTTTACGTTTTTTATAATATTTTATTATTCATTCAGTAGTGATTTAAATTAGTGTTGCTTTGTCTACCATCAACCCAGACTTTGAGACACTTAAGGGCAAGAAGCATCCCCAGTTTTCCCATAAATTCTAATTAATTTCATATTTTTCTTTTATTCCAGTTTATTTTATTAGGTTTTTGCTCACTTTCCTTTTCACTAGTTCTGTGATTACTGCACTATTCATTTTGGAAAGAATCCCTGTTTGTTTACAAAATTGTTCAAAAAGTGCATACAATGTAGAATATTACGCATGTTGTTTTGTGGAATAAAGTATAATGTTTCAGAAATTCAATTATTTTTGGGTCGCAACTTAATGACCAAGGACAATTGTGGGTCCTGAGGGTCCACAGGTTGAGAACCACTGCTCTACAAGTTACTAACATTTCAGAGTTTCTGTAACAATCAACTGAAAGACTTGGCTAGCAGGATTCTAGGCACCAGGTGGATGATTTAGCGCTCAAGGTTAGTGAGACCAGGTGCCAGGCAGAGACTCAGATGAAGGTCCCATTCATGGAGCGGCAACTTCTTATCAGCTGTGAGAAATCCTCCATCTAGGCGATGGGAGAGCATATACCAAGATTACCTTGTGCAATTATTTTCTGTGTCAAAAAAAGTTTATTAAATGCATGATTTAAATGAGTCCTTTGTTCAAGACATGGAGGGAGGGATATTTGTGAAGGGGATGTACTTTTGAAATTGCAAAGTATAAAGAATAATGTAATGCTGAAAGAGCGCACTTGGGATTTCTGGAGCCAATCCAGCCGGAGTCCGGTTAACCGAATAAATGCCCTCCCTGACTGGACCCCTGTCTGAGTATCTCTGAACCAAACCGCTCTTAGCCTCCCGGGTCAACATCCTGAATTCTACTTCATTCCTACATCTGTCGTAGCTTTTTGACGGGGAGGGTTTCGGCACAAACAGTGTAGAGCGCAGAACTAGTGTGCATGCTACAATGTGTGGCCCTCCCCGTCGAGCCGTGAGAAATCTGCGACGGACGCAAGGAGAGGGGGTCACACGGAAGCACTCAGTGCGCTTGTGTGACCGCAGCGTCACTGTTTCTGGTTTTCATGCATTCAGTCTGACTGCTTTCTGCTTGGAAAGAGCAACACCCTTCTTCCAGCTCCAGGTTTGCACCAACGCCACACTCTCCTTCTCGAACACTTTCTTATTCCCAGCAACTGTCATTTCTCCCCTCCTCCCGCACAGCATCTCCAACCCACACATAGTTAAACAGCCTTCATCTTGGATAAAGGCAAAACCCCTTAAATTCACAGAGGTAGAAAAGTGGATCAAGCACAACAAACTTTATTTAAATAATGACAAAACTGTAACAATGCTCTTTGGAACAAAACCTAAACTACACAAATTGCAAAATACCCACTTATGTGTTGGGACAAAATCAAATGGCATGCTGACCACAGTCACTTCTCTCAAATATCTAGGTATGTGGTTGGACCCTAATCTATCCTTTGGCCCTCACATCGAAAAACTCTCATCTAAACTTTACCCCAAACTAGGCGCCCTGTACAGAAACAAATCCTGCCTGAGCCCCGCGGTAAGAAAGCAGATTGTACAACAAATGCTTATGCCGGCTATTGATTACGGAGATGTAGTGTACGCAGCCGCCCCGCAAACAGCTCTTCAGAAACTTATTACATTGTATAACTCATTCTGCCGCTTTGCATTACAATGTAACTACATGACCCACCATTATGACATGTTAAAAGAGCTAAACTGGCCATCGCTGGAATCTAGACGCATCCTTCACCTTTCCAGCCTGGTGTTTAAGAGCTTTTCTGGGAAGCTGCCACCCTATCTGAATAGACTGCTTCCCCCAGCAGCTCCCTCATCCTATAACCTCCGATCCAGGACCAGCACCTTACTTGCAATACCACAATACAAAAAGACAGTGGCTCGATCCTCATTTTCCTACAGAGCACCGCAATTATGGAATAACCTCCCAGACACCATCAAATCTTCCACCAGTCTTAAGTCACTCAAGAGCTCCTTACTAACATACCTCAATACAGAATGCACCTGTAAACATGTAACATAATGACTATTTCCTACATATTGATTTTCTGTTAATCTGTATATTTGTGTTGTTAATATCTTACATTGTATTACTTTGTATTTCTGTAACTGTAACACTTCAATGTTCTTGAACCCAGGACATACTTGAAAACGAGAGAAATCTCAATGTATCCTTCCTGGTAAAATCCTTTATAAATAAATAAATAAATATAAAACACGGAACGTGCACCTAGCATGAGAAATGAGAAGGTGAAAAGGGAACAATGCCACTGCCTTAGAACTATATATATATATATATATATATATCTATCTTTCTTCCTTATTGTTACATTTTAAATGCTGAAGTTCAGAATCATTGGAAAGGCCAGACTGTGACCTTTCCTGTGATACCTTACATGACTATGGGGTGCGGAAAATGGAGATTATAGTCCGAAGGACCTCCTGCATCTTCTATTAACTGACGGCTTACATTTTAAATGACCGGTGTTCAACCCCTTCACCTTGATTTTGCATTTTAATTAGGGATGCACCGATACTAGTATCGGGGCTGATCTTGCCGTTTGCACGAGTACTTGTTACTCGTGCAAACGGCCCGATACATCCCGCCGATACCGGAAGCCGGCGCTGCGCCGGCTTGCCGGTATCCGCGGGGCTGGGGAAGCTGGCCGCGTGCATAAAAAGCACGCGGCCAGCGTTCCCCTCCAGCGTGCCGCATACTCACGCATCCTGAAGGTCCGGTCGCTTGGCAGTGATGCGTTCCCGCGGCCACTGGGCGCTCCTGTGACGCTGCCTCTCGGCTGGCATCACAGATGTGCCCGGCAGCCACGTGATCGCATCACTGCCAAGCGACCGGACCTTCAGGATGGGTGAGCTTTTCATGCACGCGGCCAGCTTCCCCAGCGTTCGAGCTGGGGGCAAATTCATGTGAGCTGGGGCAAATCCATGAGAGCTGGGGGCAAGGTACATGTGAGCTGGGGATATTCTGTATATGTATATCTCGGGGGGAAATATACATGTGAGCTGGGGGCATTTTTTATATGAGGTCTGTTCTTATTGGAAAGCGTCACATGACATTAAAGTATCGGTACTCGGTATCGAGTACTTTTAAAAGTATTGGTACTCGTGTTCGGTCTTAAAAAAGTGGTATCGGTGCATCCCTAATTTTAATACATTGAATGGCACTCCTTGGCATTTCAAAACACAATTTTCACACCTTTTTAAAGACAGATTAGTGTGCCCCCTGTGAAGAAATTAAATCCACTGTTTTCTCTCTCCAGGCACCCTGTAGAGCAGTGATCCTCACCATTTTTTGTTTGAGAGCCTCAGCAGCAAGAGTTCAGTAAAGAGGAGAGCCACATCACCAAAATACATGTGACCTAATACTCCACCCCTCTCCCCGAATAGTGCATATTTTAAGCCTATAATACAGACAACTGTAATACTTAATTCGGTTTAAAAGATATAGAAGAACAAATCTGGTTAATGACCTTTGACTGTTGTGTCCCCTCTTTTGACTGCCTCAATTTTTTTAATTTTTTTTCCTACGGCTTGACTGGCCAGACTTTGTTTGTTTTAAACTTTTGACTGTTCTGGATTTCAGTTTTTTCCTGTTTCTGGCTGTCTTAGCTTCTACTTTTTGCTTTTGACTTCTCTCTGCAAAGTCTGTTCTCTGTGCCCTTCCTTCCCTACCTGTGCTTCTTAATTTTTAGAATCCTATGTGATATACAGAAGATACAGGGGAACAAATGATCCCTTCTTGACTTTTATAACTAATCAATCTATGCTGGAGTTAAGGGAACAGATCAGACGTCCTGAAAGCCTACATAAACAGTGTAAATAGCTCCTTAGAAAAATAGAAGACTTTGGATGTCTATATTTTGAAAATTATATATTTTTATGTTTGCTGTTTTGGGTTGCATGACTGTTTTACAAAGTTCTAATCTCAACAAATTTTGCAACACCAAGTATTGGTTGCAAAACCTGTTGCAACTATAATCAATCAATGAATCACTGGCAACTGGATACATACCCAAACTCTGGAAGACTGCGAGAGTGGTACCTATCCATAAAAGTGGAGACAAGACTTTGTTATCCAACTACCGCCCGATATCATTGCTCCCTATAATGTCAAAAATTCTGGAAAAATGTGTCTACACCCAATTACGTGATTATTATCAGTATTGGAACTATTTAACCCCAGATCAATCAGGCTTTCGTCCAAATCACTGAACTGCCACTGCCCTCTTAAAAGTTTGCAATGATATCCAAGCTGGCATGGAACAAGGAAACCTAACTGGAGCCATCTTCCTTGATTTTGCCAAGGCCTTTGACGCAGTAGACCATGGCATCCTATTACAAAAATTTAAAACCTCTGGTATTGGTGATCGCACGCTAACCTGGTTTCAATCATATGTATCTGATCGGTCACAATATTTGTCCATTTCTGGCAGCTCCTCCCTTCCCCTCCTAGTCACGTCCGGTGTACCCCAAGGTTCGATACTTGGCCCCCTGCTATTCACAATATTCATAAATGATCTGCCCAATGTCTGCAAAGTCTCAACTGTACACATGTACGCAGACGACACCGTAATCTATACCAGCGAACCAAATCTCCCGCAGCTGGAGGCCGCGCTGCAAGAACAATTCACAGAGGTAGAAAAGTGGATCAAAGATAACAAACTTTTTCTAAATACTGACAAAACTGTTACAATGCTCTTTGGTACAGCACCTAAACTACACAAATTGCAATCGCCCCATCTAGGTGTCAGGACAAGATCAAATGACAGGTTGACCACAGTCACTTCTCTCAAATATCTAGGTATGTGGTTAGATCCAAATCTATCCTTTGGCCCCCACATCAAAAAACTCTCATCTAAACTTTACCCCAAACTAGGTGCCCTGTACAGAAACAAATCCTACCTGAGCCCTGCGGTAAGAAAGCAGATTGTACATCAAATGCTTATGCCAGCTATTGAATACAGAGATGTAGTGTATGCAGCTGCCCCGCAAACACACCTTCATAAACTTACTACATTGTAAAACTCATTCTGCTGCTTTGTGCTACAATGTAACTACATGACCCACCACTGTAACATGTTAAAAGAGCTAAACTGGCCGTCCCTGGAATCTAGACGCACTCTTCACCTTTCTAACCTGGTGTTTAAGAGCTTTTCTGGGAAGCTACCACCCTACTTGAATAGGCTGCTTCCCCCAGCAGTCACCTCATCCTATAACCTCAGATCCAGGACCAGCACCTTACTTGCAATACCACAATACACAAAGACAGTGGATCTATCCTCTTTTTCCTACTGAGCACCACAATTCTGGAATAACCTCCCAGACGCCATCAAATCTTCCCCCAGTCTAAAGTAACTTAAGAGCTCCCTATTAACATACCTCAGTACAGAATGCGCCTGTAAACATGTAACATAGTGACTATATTTATTTTCTGTTAATCTGTATATTTCTGCAATTTCTTTTTACATTTTATTACTTTGTATTTCTGTAACACTGTAACAATTTAATGTTGCTGAACCCAGGACATACTTGAAAACGAGTGAAATCTCAATGTATTCTTCCTGGTAAAATCCTTTATAAAAAAATAAAATAAATTTCCTTTACTATATGACCTATAAGTGGCAAATATGAAAGTGAATTCTGCGTATATAGGGTTCTCCCAAAATCAGGAAAAATTACTGTATATTTTAAGAAATATTTAGTTGATCCATTTAAATTACAATTATTGTATGCAAACTGAAAAGCTTTTTTTATCCTTATTATTTAATGTTTTTCAAAATACATTTTGAGATAAGTAAACATGTTTGGTATTAACATGATGTCTGTATTGTCCTCAAAAAACAATATGCAGCAATGCTCTATACCTGGGGTCAGCAACCTTGGCTCCCTGATGTTTTGGGATTACATCTCCCAAGATGCTCTGTCATCCATTAGACTGAGCCACATGGGAAATGTAGTTCCCAAAACATCAGGGAGCCAAGGTTGCTGACCCCTGCTCTATACAGTTGACGTAAAATGCATGATGGCAAATACTCAGGTGCAAGGATTGGCCTCCCTCTCGCACAAATTAAAATGCTATGGCACTCCAAGCGTTAAAGCCTGATCAGAATTATTGTTAGGACTGAGATCACTATCCTTAAACAGAAATGTAGCAAGGGATCATAATGTCATGCTAAAGCACCAGGCATTTTCAACAGATTAAATTGCAGGCAGAGAGTTTTGCTACAAACTTTGGTTGACATCTAAAGAGGACTTTAAGCTTGTGTTTCCACAAACCCTGGCGATCCATTGGTTTAAAAATGGTTTACTTTATTAATCATTACAAAACCATACCTAGGAAGCTGCATAACATTTACACTACAATTGACAATAGCCTTTATTTGAATATATAAGAATTTGCTGCTGCCGGCAAATGAACAAAGAGGCATAGAGCACTGTTTCTGTCCCCAGGCGATAGGGAAACTGGGTTTACCCCTGTGGTGGCCAGTCCAATTCTAGTCCTGTTCAAATAATGGACTGCTTTCCATTTGCTGCAATGAGGGCTAAAACTTTTGCAGAGCTGCCAAATCATGCGGTTCGGCCATGTGAGACAAAGGGTGGGTGTGAGGATCCGGCCATGTGACATACAATTTTCCCTCAGATCTCTCTCGATTTCCTGGCAACCCTAGAATGTCATCTGGTCTTTAAGAGACCGGAGGGAAGAAAGTGCCATGAGCATCTGTTACTATCATTTGCAGTGCTTAAACCGTTAAATCAGAACTGTCGGAATACTTTCTAAGTGCTTGGCCTGAGCAACCCTGATTTCCTGCTTGATAGGGTGGGCAGCCATGCCCCCTTTCACCCAATCCAGACCTGCCAACAGCTGGCAGGTCTGCTTTTGACAAAAACATTTTTAGCAGTTTACAGCTACAAGTTTTTATAAACGCTAACGGGTATGAGACATACGTGATAAATAAGGAAAAGACAACCCTGTCCATAGGATAGCTTGTCTAGGAAATACAGCACTTTAACCAAGTGCTCAGCCAGACATCCTGTGAGCTTACAGTCAAAGGGATAGGGGTAAGTGAAACAGATGGGAGCAGAGGGAAGGCGAAGCTGGTTGCTAGAAAGAATGTAGTGACAATTGCATGGGAGGGACCAGAAGGTTGGGCTGAGTAAAGGTAATAAGAGAGAAGTGGAAACCGCTGTAAGGGAGACCTTAAAATTATGGACAAGTCCTGAGTGGGTGGGAGAGCAGAGTGGAAAAAATTGTGGTCTGTTTGTGTATGCTGGAAGAGAGAATGGAGATTTGGCACGTGTGCATTTAAGAATCTACACCGCAGGAGGGGGAAGAGCAGGAAGAGGGAGGGTGAGAAGCAGAGGAGAAGACTAAGAAAAAAAAGAGGGAACTTTGAAAACATTTAATCAGCCAGGAATTAATAAATGTAGAAATAAAATACAGTTGCAAGAATGGAGTTTTTTGGAGGATGGCATTGGACGGCATTCTGAGTCCTTGATACCTTTAGGCTTGTTCCGGGGTGCAGAGTGGAGAAAATTGTGGTCTGTTTGTGTATGCTTTAGGCTTGTCCCGGGTAGGGATGAGCCAAATGCCCCCGTGTTCGGTTTGAACTCGAAAGATTTCAAAGTTCGAGTTCAAACTCGAACACGATCCGAACTCCATGTAAATCCATGGGACCTGAACGTTCGATTTTTAGAGTGCCCTCCAAGAGGGCATATATGCTAGATATTTGCCATAAAAGGTGTATGGGGGTCCGGGTAGTGCCCTGGGGGACAGGAAACAAGGACAAAAAGTTTTTTAAAAAAACGTTTTTAACCCTTTCGCTGCTGAGGCTTTTCCCGCCCCTGTGCTGAGGTCATTTTTACCGGTTTTGCTCATCATGTTTAAACGTGTTTTGAAGGCTTATTTTAGTATATGACCCAGACATATTATATATCGTTCTTTCCGTCAGACTCGGTAGATTCATAATATGTCATTATTATATGTATACGTTATGTCATGTCTGTATATTATAACAAAAAATGCAATAAAATATGTATTTTCAATAATTTACAATGTGTAAAGTGTTTTTTTTCACATTTTAACATGCGAGCAATTGCGGTTATATTTTGTATGGGGTGCGCTTGTTAAAAAAATTAGAGATGGGGTCTCGTTACATTTTTTTGGGGGGAAAATTACACTATTTTTAACAAACGCACCGCATACAAAAATCGTTAGTGCAGCATCATTGTTCACATTATAATTGAAATGGGAACAATATTGCTGCATTAACAAACCAAAAAAAAAAAAAAAAAGTGTTTATTTTTTTTTTATAATTTTTTTTTTTAATTTTTTTAATTTTTATTTTTCATTTTTTTTTTTTTTTTTTACAAACTTTTTCACTTTCATGTTTGGTATCGTTGGAACGGCCATGCTCTGGCCGATCCAACCATACATATAAAATTTAACCCCTAGCTGCCACGGATCGGGAGATAGGGAGTTCATTGGAACTCCCTATCTCCACAGTTGGTGGCAGTTAAGGGTTAAGTCCAGGACTGGCGTCATCGTGCTACGCACGATGACGCCAGTCCTCAGGGGGAGTTCCCGGAGGCTTGGCCGACATCCAAGATGTCGGCAGCTCCGGGAAAGGATCGCAAACCGGCGCTTTTCAGCACCGGAGGGGCCAGCGATTGGCCGGAACCTGGCCGAACGCTGACCCCAATGGGAGGACGCGCTCAGCGCGTCCTCCGCATACCAGCGGGAATGCTGAGGACGCGCTGAGCGCGTCCTCAGCATCGAAGTGGTTAAAGGAACAGTGAGTTTTCCATGAAATAAAGGTTAAGAATAAAAGCGAAAAATTCCTTCAAATATCGTGCCTAGGAGGTCCCCATAACCTGCCTGTGAAGTGGCGGATTTGTAGGATGTATAGAAACATTTAAAAACAAAAAAATTACCTTTCAAATGACGGTAAATGGTTTTCCTTTAATCTATTCATAAACAACTGCTTGGGGCGGCAGCCTGTATGAAAAGAGACGTTTTAGGACACGCAGAAAAAGTTTAGTGATTTTTCTTTTTTTGGCTAAATTACGGTGAAACTTATGCAGGCTTTGGATGGAAGTAACAATAGGTGCTTTAAAATTGGGCCTTTAGTGTCGGCAACAGTGCCGTCACATCGTAACCCCTCTGTGGTATTGTGGAAGAGTGCAGTGGTGGACCCTGCTGTCCAATATTAAAATGATATGAATCTGGTATAGGCGTCAGTGGCAGTGCACCCAAATATTTTACCTTTGGTGGCAGCAAGTGCCTTCACACCGTAACCCCTTTGTGGTATTGTGGAAGAGTGCAGTGGTGGAGGTTTTGGGAATGCAGAAGAGATCCCCAATCTATTCAGTTACGTCAGCATCAGGGGATTGATAGCTGCTGATCCAGGACTGATTCATTTTTATAAATGTTAGCCGGTCTACAGAGTCGGTGGACAGACGCACTCTTTTAAAGAGAGAGAAGAGGGTGAAGCGCCTACCGGAAATCAGTATCTATCCCACTCGCTGAATGTTGTGCGTGGGAGTTTCTCTAAATACCTGAATAACAATATAGACAGAAAAAATACAACACAGTGCTTAAAGACCGGAGTCCACAAGAAAGTGGGGTAGATACATTATATGTCCATAAACAGTAGTCCTTATCTTCAGAAGTAGGTCTTCTTAAAAATACAGATGGGGTATACACTGTAGGAGAAAACACAGAGAGGACCAAAATTGCGCAGTATAACAGTACCCAAGATGAGAGTGAGTTGTATTCGTATTTAACTCACATTCTGGGGAGCCTACGACCGGCTCTCAGGAGTAAAGCGGACAGGGACTTATACCCTGGACAGGTTTGGGGACCACTGCTCTAGCAGACCAGATTTTACAGATCGCTTTGGAAGGTGTGGACTGAGTCCTGCAGTCACTGAGCAGCGGATTATTTTGCCTGTGCTTTGCCTCATATCTGGCAGACCTGGCAAGGCGGAGGGTCCTGAGGAGAGTATTTTCTCTTTCGGCAAACACCAGAGAAGTGGATCGAAGGGTCTATGGGCACCTGGTATAAGACCCTGTCCGCTTTACTCCTGAGAGCCGGTCGTAGGCTCTCCAGAATCTGAGACGCACTCTTTTGTCTGACAAAACTTCCAGCAGCACTGAGCGTCATTTCAGAAAGCACGCTTGATGAAGGGCAACCTAGTAGCTGCATAGCATATTGGCTAAGTTCTGGCCATTGATCCAATCTCAACACCCAGTAAGCCAGTGGATCATCTGCTATAAAGGTATCCAGGTCTGCCAAAGTCTAGTGATATGTAAATGAAGGCTATAGAGCAGAGAGACCTGGCTAATTCAATATACAGGAGAGGCATGTGTATGATGTCCCCGACACCCTTGCCCCTAGTTAGTCCTGCACGATACGGTGAAGACGCTGGCAATGGGTGCCTACATTTGACGTCCCTGGGTGTCGTGGACTAAAAAAATTTAAAAAGGCATCCGTCAAGTGGCCCCAGCCTTCACCGCTCTTCCTCTGATCATCCGCAGCCTCAGACGCACCTGTGTCATCACTTGGTAACCTACCAGTGCCTGGAAGGGTGTTACACAAGTGTCACTTTAGAGCGTCCTCAAGTTGTTTCATCCTGTCCTCCCTCTGTTGCGTGCAGGATGAGCTCTGCAACTTTAACCTTGTATCGTGGATCAAGAAGGCTTGCCAACCAGTAATGATCCCTCTCCTTGATAGCACGAATACTGGGGTCCTTTAGCAGACTTTGCAGGATGAGGGAGCCCATGCAGTGTAGGTTGGAGGTGGCATTAGCTTCCGAGTCTTCCTGGTCAATGAGGATGACCCCCATCGTGCACTTCTTCCTCCCAGCCATGTTCTAGTCCTTGGGTTTCTGGGCACACAAAACTCTCCCTTGAGGATTCCCCACCTTCAATGCCCCCACTACTTAAATATTCCTCCTCGTCCTCCTCTTGTCTGATCTGAGGACCTGCAGGAATGCTGTCTGCGTAAAGACAGGGGCCTTGAGAGCTAGGGAAAGCCTCCTCTTACTCCCGCTGCTCTGCCTCTAGTGCCACATCTATACTTCCCCACAGAGTGCGCTCCAGCAGGAACACTAAAGGAATTGTGTCACTGATGCATGCACTGTCCCTGCTCACCATCCTCGCTGCCTCCTCAAATGGTGACAGTACAGTGCATGCATCCTTGATCATCAGCCACTGTGGGGGGGAACCAAGTTGACCTGAACCTGTCCTTGTGCCATACTCACACAGGTTCTCATTGATGGCCCTCTGCTGCTTGTGCAGACGCTGCAGCATTACCAATGTCGAGTTCCACCTTGTGGGCATGTCACAGATCAGGCGGTTTGTGGGAAGGTGGAATTATCTTTGAGTTTCTGCCAGGCGAACACTTGCTGGGAATGACCGTCTGAAGTGGCTGCAGTCTTTTCTGGTCTGGCTGAGAAACTCTTCCAGCCCTGGGTACCTGGTTAGGAAACGCTGTACCACCAGATTTAGGACATGTGCTAGGCATGGTACATGCGTCAACTTACCCAGGCGTAGGGCGGAGAGAAGGTTGCTGGCATTATCACAGACGACCATTCCCAGCTGAAGCTGGTGTGGTATTAACCATCTCGCGCCTGCCCCTGCAGAGTTGACAGAATTTCTGGCTCGATGTGGCTCCTGTCCCCTAAACAAACCAGCTCAAGCACAGTAAGGCATCTTTTTGCTTGAGCCATTGCGTAGCCCCTTCCACATGCCAGTTTAACTGCCACTTTGCCAGAGATATTGGAGGATGAGGAAGAGGTGGTGGAGCAGACAGACCTCATATAAGCAGCTTTCTGGAGGCGTGGTGGATGAGCAAACTCCAGCACAGAGCCCCGTCCTGGATCCCTCCCAGCTGCAAGCAGAGTTACCCAGTGTGCCGTGAAGGAAATGTAACGGTCCTGTCCATGCTTGCTGGACCATGTATCTAAAGTAATGTGCACCTTGCTGCTGACTGTCTTTCCCAATGACTCCATAACATTGTATTCCACGTACTGGTATAGTGCTGGAATGGCCTTCCGTGAAAAGAAATGGCATTTTGGAACCTGCCACTGTGGTACAGCACATTCAGCAAATTCACAGAAGGAAGCAGAGTCCATCAGCTGGAAAGGCAGCAGCTGTAATGCAAGTAATTTTGCTAAGCTGGCATTTAGACGCCGTGCTTGGGGATGGTTGGGACTATATTTTTTCTTACGCTGCAGCAGCTGGGGCAACGTAATCTGACTGCGTAAATCTTCAGCTGATGGGATGCTGTCACATTCTGAGGAAGGACCTGGTACACCCATTACTGTAGCATCATCCCTGTCAGTGGAGGTTTTAGGCAATGACATGGCAGGACATATAGTGGGGGTAGAGACAGATGAGGACCTATGCAAAGTGTTGTGCCAACGGGATGCGTGGCAGGTGGTCATGTCTTATCAAGCACGTGGTACCCAAGTGTGTGATGTTTTTCCCACGCTTGATCCTCTTCAGACATAGCTTACAAATAGCAACGCTGCAGTCTGCTGCAACATTTTGTGAAGAACTACCAGACAGCAGAGTTCCTGCTGTCATGCCTTCCGTAGGTAGAGACCAGTATGCGGTAGATGGTAGACGACCGGTTAATCCAAGCGAGGTATCCGTGGGAGAATTCAAATAGAGTAGTCGTGTGAAGAAAATAAGGTTGAGGCAGGCAGAGTTCTAGCAAGGTCAAGGGGTAAGCCAATTGGGTCAATAGGATAGGTCTATTAGGAAATAATATATATGAACAGTTATGAGGGAACCAGGAAAGCTTTCAGGAAGCAACAACCAGGTACCTATCCAAAGGAGAAATGGTGTTTTATAGGGAGTTTGCAGGAAAACACACCTCTGCAGGGAGGAGCCACAGCCTCCAGACACACCTCCACAGGTGATGAGGGTGCCTGGTTGCCATAGCTCCCCTCTCTGCCTAGTCAGTCCGAAGCCACGCCCCCCGGGTTGATGGGCACCTCCTACGGCTCTCCCCTGCTCCCAGCGTGGTAGGACACGCCCCCACGCCGGGATCACGTGATGGCTGCCATGTTCGGCACCCTCCCGGAGTGCCGCGAGCTCCTGGTCTGCTGGAGGCAGAGGAGAAGCCTGGACCCTGTCTCCTGGTGAGTGGAGCGTTGTGGGGTTCGGACGGCTGTTGCGGGCACCAAACTGGACGGGTGAGGCCTGACATAACCCCCCCCAAGGCGAGACCTCTGGGGGAGCCCAGGACCTGGCTTGCCCGGATGTGTACGGTGAAAGGAACGGAGCAACCGAGGGGCATGTACATCCGAGGCTCGTTCCCAAGATCTCTCCTCGGGACCATAGCCTTTCCAATGGAGGAGGTACTCAAGTCTGCACCACGGTAGCGGGAGTCTAGGATTGCTTCGATTTCATACTCAGATTCACCATCGATTATGGTTGGAGGAGGTGGTGTGTCAGAGGGACCTAGTGGTGGTGTCCAAGGTTTTAGGAGGGACACGTGAAACACTGGATGAAGGCGTACTGTTCTGGGTAGTTTCAGACGAACTGTAACAGGAGAAAGGATTCTTTGGACGATGTATGGACCGATAAATTTAGGTCCCAATTTTTTGGAGGGACAGGAGAGGCGTATGTTTTTGTTAGACAACAATACTTTTTGGCCTATTGTATAGCGGTCTGCGAGACGTCTGTTAGTATCAGCGAAACGTTTTTGGTCTTTTTGAGCCCGAAGAAGATGCTGTCTAAGCAGACGGAAGTTTCGTTGCAGGTTTTGTATGTGGATATTTACATCTGGTACTTGGCAAGTCCGGGGGAGATCGGGTAGAAGGGAAGGATGATATCCATATGAGGAAAAGAAGGGAGATTGGCGAAGGGAGGAACGATGCAATGAGTTGTAGGCAAATTCTGCTGCTGGTAATAGGCTTAACCAGTCGTCCTGTAGATGGCAAGTAAAGCACCGGATATATTGCTCGAGTGTTTGATTCACTCTTTCGGTTTGACCGTTTGTCGTGATAAGTCCGTGGACAGTTTGACCTGGATACGTAGTACTTGGCAGAAGGCAGCCCAGAATTTGGATGTGAACTGGGATCCACGATCTGATACTATAGAGGATGGGACTCCGTGTAGTCTGAAGATCTCCCGGTAGAATAAGTCGGCTGTTTGTTTAGCAGTATGTAATTTACGTACAGGTAGGAAGTGGGCCCTTTTGGTGAATCTATCAACCACCACCATTATAACCGTATGATTTTTGGACGGTGGTAGCTCGACGATAAAGTCTACTGAGAGATGTGACCAGGGTTGAATGGGTATAGGTAGGGGTTGAAGGAGGCCTGCAGGTCTTGCGGTCAATGATTTTGATGTGCTGCAAATTGGGCAAGCTCTTACGTATTGATTGATCGATCTACCCATCAAAGGCCATGTGAAATAACGGGAAACAAGGGCGGTGGTACGTTTCATGCCTCCATGACCTGCCATGGTAGAGTCATGGCAAATGGAAAGTACTTCAGGACGTACCTCTTGTGGTACAAAGATTCTGTTATTTTTTCGAAGGAGACCGTCTGGAGACAATCCAGGAAGAGTTGCTGGTGTTAATTCTTTGATGCAAGAGAGGAGGGATGACTGGGTAACTAGGAAGTGGTCTTTCTGAAGAACAGTGGATGTGTTATCGTCTGAAGGTGACTCGGGTGAAAAAAGACGGGAGAGGGCATCTGCTTTTTGATTTTTGGATCCTGGGCGATAAGTGACATGGAAGTAGAACCGGAAAAAGAATAAGGCCCACCGTGCCTGGCGTGGTTTCAGTCTTTTTGCTGTCTTGAGGTACTCCAGGTTCTTATGGTCCGTATAGACCGTTATAGGGTGTTCAGTTCCCTCAAGCAGGTGTCTCCACTCCTCAAAGGCTCTTTTTATAGCCAGAAATTCCTTATCTCCTACATCATAGTTGGATTCGGCTGTTGATAGTCGTTTGGAAGAGAAGGCTACTGGGTGTAGGTGGTCGTTATTTGTATCATGTTGGGAAAGAATTGCTCCCGTGGCGACATCTGAGGCATCGACCTCCAGATAATATGGTTTTATAGGATCAGGCAGAGTAAGGATGGGTGCTGTGGTGAATCGATGTTTGAGGTCACGAAAGGCTTTTGTTGCTTCTTCGGTCCATTTGAATGGTTTTGTAGTACAAGTGAGTTTGGTAAGTGGGCGGATTACACGGGAAAAAGAGCGAATAAATTTTCTATAGAAGTTAGCAAATCCTATGAAATGTTGTGTCTCCTTTCGGGTAACCGGAGTTGGCCATGATTCAATGGCCTTTACTTTTTCTGGATCCATTTCAATGTTACCTGGTGCACTGTTATGATGAAACCTAGAAAGGAAACGGAGGAAGTCTCGAAGAGGCATTTCTCAGCCTTGGCGTATAGGTGGTTTTTTCGTAGTCTTGACAACACTTCTTTCATATGAATGCGATGGTCTTGGAGGTTATCGGAGTATACAAGAATGTCATCCAAATATACTATAACGTATTGATCTAATATGTCACGGAAGATGTCGTTAACTAAGTATTGGAAGGAAGCGGGTGCGTTGCACAAACCATAAGGTATTCGAAGTGTCCGTACCGAGTACGGAAGGCAGTTTTCCACTCGTCCCCTTTCCATATACGTAGCAAGTTGTACGCTCCTCGTAAGTCTAATTTGGTATATATGGTGGCAGTTCGAAGACGCTCCATCAATTCGGGGATCAAGGGGAGTGGATATCGATTTTTTTTTTTTTTTTTTTAGTGATTTTAAGTCCCGATAATCGACACATGGCCGTAAGCTGCCGTCCTTCTTCCCCACGAAGAAGATACCGGCACCAGCCGGAGATGTAGATGACCTAATAAAACATTTTCTGTTGTGTTTTCTCGTAAGTATTCCTTCAAAATTTTAAGCTCTGGTTCGGACAACAGGTAGATGTGTCCATAAGGAATAGGGGCACCAGGGATGAGGTCTATGGGGCAGTCATATGACCTGTGAGGAGGTAGGGTCTCTACCCCTTTTTTGTCAAAGACTTCTTGGAACTCTTGATAAATTGTGGGAATTGTAACCTTGTTATGTTTCATATGGATATCCAATATAGAACAAAGGGGTACTGTGGTTTGGTTTTTTGGAGTAAGACACGTAGTCGTGCAATGTTTAGAAGGGAACATGATGGAACCGAACTCCAACGGATCACGGGGTCATGGAGACGAAGCCAGGGAATCCCCAGGACTAGAGGAAACATGGGAGAGGGGAGTACATCGAAGGACAAGGATTCAACATGTTTGGAACCTATGTGTACTTGGAGGGGTATTGTTTCTCGGAACACCGGCCCTGTTTTCAATGAAGATCCGTCAATCAAATGAATGTTTATAGGAAGACGTTTATTTTGTACAGGTATGGAGAACTTGGCAGCAAAGTCAACGTCAATTAAAAAGCTACTTGCTCCGGAATCGATCATCGCTTTTACTGGTATACGGTGGTTAGTCCACTGTAAAACAACAGGCATTGTGAGAAGAGAGAGACGGGAGGGGTGCTGTTTGGGTTAATAGAGGTATTGAGCTTACCTCTTCTTTGGCCCCTAACAGGGCAAGCATTAATTTGGTGGCCGGGGCGACCACAGTAGAGGCAAAGGCGACCTTCTCTTCGGCGTGTTATCTCTTCTGGAGGTAGTCTGCGATCAGCAGTTCCTATTTGCATCGGCTCGCCGTTAGCCCCAGGAGAGGTATAGGGGACCATGGTGGTTGACGGATCAGTGGGAAGCGGGGGTGCCATGGGACGACGGGGCTGTACCATTTGGGGGTTAGCCCGCTCTTGACGTCGATCCCTTAATCTTCTATCCACTGAAATTCAAAGTGCATTAATGGTTCAAGAGAGGTAGGGATCCCTACTCTCGTGAGTTCATCTTTGAGAGCATCAGAGAGACCCCAGTGAAATTTATTAATTAAAGCTGCTTCGTTCCATTCGGTTAACAAAGCATGTTGTTTAAACTCCATGATGTATTCCTCTACTGGGCGTCTGCCCTGGCGAAGTGATCTTATTTCTCATTGAGCGGAATCACGTTGAAATGGATCCTCATACAGATCGTCGAGAGCCTCTTGGAACGAACCCCAGGCGTCAAGAATGGGGCTGTTGATACATAGTAGCTGATGAGCCCAAGCCTGGGGTTCTCCTGATAGGAGGGTGATTACGGTTTGCACCTTAATTTCAGTGCAATAGGTACGTGGTTTTAGAGAGAAGGGCAACTGGTAATAAATGCTCTATATTTCTTCTTGTCGCCAGTGAACCGTTCGGGTAGCACCACCGGAGGTTCCGGTATGGGGGTACCATCCGCAAACATGGGATTGCTTGGAAGGGGAGGTACTGGGTACGGAGGAGGAGTGCCGAGGTTACGTATTGGGTAACCATAGGGCGGTGGATGTTGTTGGAGTTGAGCCAGCAACAGCACGTTGTTTTCCTGTAGGTCCTGCACGGTTCGGGACAGGGCTCCTACTTGGCGGACAAGGGTGGTCAAGGAAGCTGCCATATCCGCGGTCTCTGGGTCAAGACCTGGTTGTTCTGTCATGCCTTCCGTAGGTAGAGACCAGTATGTGGTAGATGGTAGACGACAGGTTAATCCAAGCGAGGTATCCGTGGGAGAATTCAAATAGAGTAGTCGTGTGAAGCAAAAAAGGTCGAGGCAGGCAGCGTTCTAGCAAGGTCAAGGGGTAAGCCAATTGGGTCAATAGGATAGGTCTATTAGGAAATAATATATATGAACAGGTATGAGGGAACCAGGAAAGCTTTCAGGAAGCAACAACCAGGTACCTATCCAAAGGAGAAATGGTGGTTTATAGGGAGTTTGCAGGAAAACACACCTCTGCAGGGAGGAGCCACAGCCTCCCTCCACAGGTGATGAGGGTGCCTGGTTGCCATAGCTCCCCTCTCTGCCTAGTCAGTCCGAAGGCACGCCCCCCTCCGGTTTGATGGGCACCTCCTACGGCTCTCTCCTGCTCCCAGCGTGGTAGGACACACCCCCACGCCGGGATCACGTGATGGCCGCCATGTTCAGCACCCCCTCCGAGTGCTGCGAGCTCCTGGCCCGCTGGAGGCAGAGAAGACGCCTGGACCCTGTCTCCTGGTGAGTGGAGCGTTGCGGGTTTGGACGGCTGCTGGCTGTTGCGGGCGCCAACCCCCCCCCTCCTGGTTGCCGCTCGCCGCCATAATGTCGGGCGTGTTGGGACCCCCCCGAACTGGACGGGTGAGGCCTGACACCTGCACGTGTGCTTTGAGACAACAGTGCTCTGTACCTGAGCAGCTCTGACTTCTGATGCCTTGGACTGGCTATGGTTTTTCATAGAGGACGTTGCGCCTCCTCCTCATCACTTGACTTCTCTGTTCGATCAGGCACCCAGGTGGAGTCAGTGACATCATCATTGTTATCACCCACTATCTCTTCGTCACCGGAGCCAACCTGACAATATGCTGCAGCTGCTGGGGGAACATGAGTGCCAGTTCTTTGTGTGTCACTGGCACCCCCTCCCTCTAGGCTGATTTTACTTCCTTCCTCAACCTCAGAGTTTGAATCAGAGCACTGTAGTTGCTGCGCATCCTCAAGCAGCATGTCACTGTCATTGTAGTCAAACAATTCAGCTGACTCCTCCATGTATGTTGGTGAGGCTATGGCAGAAGTAGCTGTGGACATGGAGGCTGCATTAGATGCTATGGCAGCTGAGGTGGACTGTAAACCACTACAAGCCTGGCTGGCAGAGGACTCGGAGGATGAGGATGGCCTGGTTAGCCAATCCTGCATATCCTCTGTATTTTGCTGCAGCATAAGACGGCCAGTACCAGTTAGAAAGGACAAGCGTGCCCCTGCAGAGGATGCACCACGTCCACGACGACCAGGGGCACTGCCTTCCGACAAGATATACAGATTTTCCAGAACAATGCTATAAGTCAGTGATACACACTGTCCCTGATAGCCTGGCTGTGCCAAGACCAATTTAAATTTGCTGAACTGTGGTAGAAGTCACTGAAACACACTGTCCCTGATAGCCTGGCAGTGCCAACACAGATTCTAATTCCCAGAAATCTCCTACAACGTCACTGATACACCCTGACAGAACAATCTCCTCTCCGATTCACTCCTGCAAATACACACGCTGGGGCTGCAGGCAGGGAAGAAGCCTTATATAGTGTGCTGCGGGACTTATCTCTGTGAGCCCATGATAGGGCAAATTTTGCCCAATCAGGACTCTGAGCCGTGATTGGCATAGTCTTGCACCTGACTTGTGGTCAGGTGGAAGGCTGTAGCCAATTACAAGCTTCAGGCCAGTGGAAAAGTGCATTGTGGTCCATTGTGGTGCATTGTGGGCGAACACGCGGAAATGTTCGATGTTCGCCGAACGGGCAATGTTCGAATCGAACTCCGAACTGAACAGCCCATCCCTAGTCCCGGGGTGCAGAGTGGAGAAAATTGTGGTGTGTGTATGCTGGAAGAGAGTTTAGTCCTCATATTAACCAGGAAAAATATCATGTGAAAATAAAAAAAACTTAAGATCAATATTTACAAGGGATCTTTTTGAAGGAAGTCAATATAGTTTCTGATTTCTGGTGGCATGCCTAAACGCATGCTAACCTACATTACATATTTTCAGACATACATACAGTACATTATGAAAGTTACCTAGACAATAAGATGGTGCATTCTGACTCTGATAAGAATAAAATATGGTTATTTTCAGGTCAAACGGCAACAGTCCCGCAAAGTCAGAATAATTATCAATCGGTAATCATTATTCACTGTGAGTATGCAGTTTTAGCAGATTTGCATTGAATTTGCCAAATCTTCAACATTAGCCCCTGTTTATAGGAAGCCATTAGGCTATGAGAGTGGAGTGAGAACTACTTCAGCTCCACTTGTAAATTCTAAGAGCTTCCATGCTATTCAAAGTTGAATGGCAACTTCAGTTGTTTACTGTACTTTGTGTCACAATAGGTGTTGGAGATGGGGAGTCGCTTGGCAAGCTCCCAGCAGGAAGTGAAAAAGTTTATAATTCTAAAGACAAACTACATACAGTTACCATTTGCATAAATATGGGGAAAAGGTTGATAAAAATAAATGAAACCTTTCGATTTTTCTTAATGTAGGTAATGGTCAGAGAGGTGTATGTTTCTTTTAGGGAGAATTTCCGATATCTTGATTACAAAAATGAGTTTCCGGTTACTATTTATTTACAAGTCACCTATTTCTACAATATATACCCTCATACTGCTTTCTACCTGACATTTTCTCTTGATTAATGTTACTTGTTAAAATCATGTGCTTAGGTTTGCCTTCATGGTTGTATAGCTGCAACAGTGACTTTCCAGTTTCTTTGTTAATATTTAACTAATAACTAGTGAGCCTGAATTAATTGAAACCAATGCTGTGCTGAAATTAGCATAGTTTTAGACCCACACATTTCAGACACATAACGTTGCTTGAACACTTTGACAACTATCCCTTGAATACTCACAAGCAGTGGATCCTGGCCCATAGAGGCAGTAGACGTAGCACCCCACCAATGTTTGTTTTTTATTATTCATTATGTTTTTATTAAATTTTCAAAATAAAAAAGAAAATTCAAGTCGGGATTAAACACACAGGTCCATTAGTAAATGGTAACATACAATTGTGTACTACAGCAAGTATAAGTCATACCAAGTTTGCCAGTAACAAGGAAACTGTGGGTACTCCACCCCACATACATTATGTAACAGAGAAGATACCAACAATCCCCCTGGGTCCTAGAGGAGACCGTCCTTATTTGGGCACAAATACCATGGTGTCCATATTGCCACAAAGCGATTATGATTATCTAAGAGAGCTGTAATTTCTCCCATTGACGTAATATATTCAATTTTCAACAATACTTGTTGAGACGTAGGCACTCCAGTTTTCCACTGATGGGCTATACAGCACCTTGTGACTAGCATGAGATTATACCATAATTTATTGGCCATTTGTTTTGCTGTCACTCTAAGGCCAATGAGGGCCACTGCCGGGGACCGATCAATATCATGCCCCATAATTTTAGACCCCAAACAGAATTATTTTTGTAAGGGATTTAAAATTGTACATTAATCTGTGAGGCTTGTTTCCCCATTCATCACTATTGGTAGCGTTTAGAGTCATCAGGGGCGACTGAGCATGTCAAGAAGACATGTATGTTTTATATGGACATTTATGTAAATCTGCCCTGTCTGAGGTCATTTTGCACATGCTCTCTCTGCCTCTTAAAGAGATTTCTTGTCTCCACATTAACTTAGTCTTGGCAGCTGAGCTGGAAAGACCTGTACACAAAGGAGTGGTGTGTGCTACTGTACTTGAGCACCTCTATTACATGCAAGCCACAGTAGTGGAGACTGGACTCCTAACAGTAGGGACCTGCTAACTCATAGCAGCGCTGTGTGTTAACTTCAGAGTTAGCAGAGGGACACTAAGAACTGTAGAAGCAAAATCACTTACAACCAAGATTTCTGAGCAATATTTTATGAATATGAGCTTAAGATGGGAATAATGAGCAACCTATTGCTCATTATTCTCTTGCTGCTTGCAAATTTACGCTTCCTATAAAGAGTAGGGGAAGCATTAATTTAAAGTCTAGACCCGTTACAAGGTTTGCAATTTCACCCCCCCAAACAACCCACTGCATTTATTCAGATATTCACAAAAATACGCCATACTAGTTTAACTCTGCATTTATGTACATACATCTCACAGTAATACACCTCTACATGTATATGCCTTTGTGAATGTTGCTTGAGTTTGTTGATTTCTGCATTTCTTCTATAGGAGGGGGCTCATATTTAAGGTTTTGTTAGGTTATCATTCTAGAGCTGCTTCTGCGTGTTGCCAGAGAGTATTAAGATTGCAGTGTGAGTGCTGTAACTTTAATAATGGAGCACTTAAATATCATTCTGTTGGGTGCAGGAAGTGTTGAAATTATGTGTGCCCATTTATGGACGTTATATACACATATCTTAGCTACAGGAGTTTGTGTACTATGAGTGCAGATGTTTTTGTGTGAGGGTAGACACCTCTATGCATATATTAGGGATGCACCAATACCATTTTTTTAAGACCGAGTACAAGTACTGATACTTTTTTCAAGTACTCGCTGATACCGTGTACCGATACTATATTTAATGTCATGTGACCACTTTCCAATAACTAATTTAAGATTTTGCTGAAAGCCTGTCATGTTTATGGAAATATTGAAATGTATGGCCAGAAACCCCATTTATCCACTTCGCGCACACCATATATACATTTATATATTTATATACAGTCATAGATGAAATTGTTGGCACCCCAGACATTTTTCCAGAAAATCAAGTATTTCTCACAGAAAAGTATTGCAGTAACACATGTTTTGCTATACACATGTTTATTCCCTTTGTGTGTATTGGAACAAAACAAAAAAAGGGAGGAAAAAAGCAAACTGGACATAATGTCACACAAAACTCCAAAAATGGGCTGGCCAAAATTCTTGGCACCCTTAACTTAATATTTGGTTGCACACCCTTTGGAAAAAATAACTGAAATCAGTCGCTTCCTATAACCATCAATAAGCTTCTTACACCTCTCACCCGGAATTTTGTACCACTCTTCCTTTGCAAACTGCTCCAGGTCTCTTATTGGAAGGGCGCCTTTTCCCAACAGCAATTTTAAGATCTCTCCACAGGTGTTCAATGAGATTTAGATCTGGACTCATTGCTGGCCACTTCAGAACTCTCCAGCGCTTTGTTGCCATCCATTTCTGGGTGCTTTTTGACGTATGTTTGGGGTCATTGTCCTGCTGGAAGACCCAAGATCTCGGACGCAAACCCAGCTTTCTGACACTGGGCTATACAGTGCGACCCAAAATCCTTTGGTAATCCTCAGATTTCATGATGCCTTGCACACATTCAAGGCACCCAGTGCCAGAGGCAGCAAAACAACCCCAAAACATCATTGAACCTTGACCATATTTCACTGTAGGTACTGTACTGTGTTCTTTTCTTTGTAGGCCTCATTCCGTTTTCGGTAAACAGTAGAATGATGTGCTTTACCAAAAAGCTCTATCTTGGTCTCATCTGTCCACAAGACATTTTCCCAGAAGGATTTTGGCTTACTCACGTACATTTTGGCAAACTGTAGTCTTGCTTTTTTATGTCTCTGTGTCAGCAGTGGGGTCCTCCTGGGTCTCCTGCCATAGCGTTTCATTTAAATGTCAACGGATAGTTCGCGCTGACACTGATGCTCCCTGAGCCTGCAGGACAGCTTGAATTTATTTGGAACTTGTTTGGGGCTGCTTATCCACCATCCGGACTATCCTGCGTTGCAACCTTTCATAAATTTTTCTCTCCCGTCCACGCCCAGAGAGATTAGCTACAGTGCCATGGGTTGCAAACTTCTTGATAATGTTGCGCCACTGTGGACAAAGGCAAATCTAGATCTCTGGAGATGGACTCGTAACCTTGAGATTGTTGATATTTTTCCACAATTTTGGTTCTCCTCTTACTGTTGTCCATGCTTAGTGTGGCACACACAGACACACAATGCAAAGACTAAGTGAACTTCTCTCCTTTTTATCTGCTTTCAGGTGTGATTTTTATATTGCCCACACCTTGCCCCAGGTGAGTTTACAGGAGCATCACATGCTTGAAACAATCTTGTTTATCCACACGTTTGAAAGGGTGCCAAGAATTTTGTCCAGCCCATTTTTGGAGTTTTGTGTGACATTATGTCCAATTAGCTTTTTTTCCTTCCTTTTTTTGTTTTGTTCCAATACACACAAAGGGAATAAACGTCTATAGCAAAACATGTGTTACTGCAACACTTGATTTTCTGGCAAAATTTCTGGGGTGCCAACAATTTTGGCCATGACTGTATATTTACAACGGTTGTGGTGGTGGACAAAAAGTGAGATAAAACGCCTCCATGCTATAACGGTTATTTTTATTCTAGCAGAAGTCATCTGCACATCACAGCAATTCAAAGAACTGCATCCCAGAGCCCCTGTGCTGCATTCCCCATATGCAGCAAGGAAATCTGGGTAGGATATGCAAATGACATCTGTCTCACTTTTTTGCATCCTGTGTCAATTTTTAAACACAGAACCCTTAAATCAATGCCATGCCATTTGTAAAAGTATTTTTGTAACCCAATGTGGGTCTTTTTCACTTATAATAGCCGCACTAGATTTAGGAACAAACTACATCGTTCTGTTGCTATGGTAGCACGGACCACGTCATTCCGCATCGACGGGAACTGGCGCATGCGCACTGGTGGTGGGAACACGCCGAATGGGAGGTAGGGTAAGTCTTCTCACTAACTTTATAAATATTGTTAGTAATTTGTTCTTTTATGTTCTGAGGAAAGCTCCTGGGTGGAGCTGAAACATTGATCGTTGTACTTTCAAATGGATTATATAACATATGCATTTGGAGCCCTGGAGTGCTGTCATATTTACCTACAGGTTTGTCATATTGAAGCCTACTGACGAGGACCGGGCAGTGGAGAAAAAACTGAAGCAAGAGTGCATGACGAACATGGATTATACTGCATATATATATATATATATATATATGTATGAATAGTGTGTAATATATATATATATATATTTTTTTTTAGTTGCTGTCTTATAGATTTTGTTCTGTCTCTTTAGTTGTCAATAGGCAATATATTTATTGGGGACCAATTTAAAGGATGCATACTGTTAAACAGAATTTACTATTCTTGGGGCATTAAAGTGGTTGACGGCAGACAGTTGCTGATTGCATATATATCAGCTCTTATGATCTCTTAGACCATACCCTGATGAGGCAGTGAATATTATACTTTTGTCATTGAAAGGCAGCAAACTGCTGTTGTGATTTTCAATAGAAGCATGTTGTGAATGCTGCCATGTCTGCATATCATGCTATGGAATGTCTCGCTTATGCATATTCATAGCCTGTAATGTGCACATGCATTCATTGAATTTGTAGAAAATGATTTCCCTCCTGTCCTGAGTCACCCAGGCAGTTACCATATACACTCTCATTTTACATTTTTAATAGGACTTTTATTTGCATGCAGTACTAATGTGCATCAGATTCTCTGTCTGCTAGATTTCCCCATCTTTGGAGATACAGTAGGCTGGCAGGAGTGCAGATTACTGTGTGCAAAGCATTCAATAAGCTCTTTCACTTGTGTTTTCAGGTCTTGAATTCTTCTGGTGTCCACTGGAGGAATTCTAGCCTTTCACTGATGTTACAGATTTCTGACAGCAGAGGATGCTGCTTGTCACCCACATGTCCTGGGATAGGCTGTGCATGTGATTATTATTATTATACTTCCTTTATATAGCATCAGCATATTCCGCAGTGCTGAACAATGGGCACAATATATAGTAGACAGGGTTACAATACACTGAGACTGAACAACATTTGATAAACCAGTACAGGAGGAAACGAGGGCCCTATTCCCGTGGGAACTCACAATCTAGATGGGTTAGGGTGGAAACAGGAGGAGAGGACTGCAAGGTGAGCGTGATGGACTGGTTGGGGCAGTGAGGTGTATTAGTCAGTCAGGTGGTAGGCTTCCCTAAATAGGAATGTCTTTAGGGAGCGTTTGAAGGAAGGGAAACTAGGGGAAAGTCTGACCGTACGAGGGAGATCATTCCAGAGGATGGGAGCTGCGCGTAAGAAATCCTGCAGTCTATCATGGGAAGAGGTGATGTGGAGAGAAGCTAGGCGCAGTTCACTGTTTGACCTTAGGGAGCTGGCTTGGATGTATTTGGTGATTAGTGAGGATAGGTAGTGGGGAGCTGAGTTAGTGAGAGCTTTGTAGGTCAGGGTAAGTACCTTTTAATTTAATTCTGCAGTGGATGGGGAGCCAATGAAGGGACTCGCAGAGGGGAGCGGCAGAGACAGAGCGGCGGGTGAGGTGGATGAGCCTGGCAGCTGCATTCAGAATGGATTGTAGGGGGCTGAGCCGGGGGAGAGGGAGGCCAACTAAAAGATTATTACAATAGTCAAGTCGGGAGATTACAAGGGCATGGATGAGTTGCTTTGTGGTTTCAGCGGTAATAAATGGCCGAATTCTGGAGCTATTACGCAACTGGTAGCGGCAGGAGGAGGAAAGAGACTGGATCTGGAGGATGAAGGAAAGTGCAGGGTCAATTGTAACTTCTAGGCATCGAACTTGGCATGATGGGGAGATAGTGATACCCTCGACCATGACAGAGAAGTCAGGAGGTGGGGAGGCATTAGAGGGAGGAATTAGTAGGAGCCCAGTCTTGGACAGGCTAATCTTTAGGTGGTGAGAGGCCATCCAGGAGGAGATGCCAGATAAACAGTCACTGAGTTTGGAAAGGACAGGAGGAGAGAGATCAGGGGCAGAGAGGTAGATCTGAGTATCATCAGCATAAAGGTGGTAATTAAAGCCAAAGCTGTTAATGATTTTTCCCAAGGAGGAGGTGTAGATAGAGAAGAGTAGAGGACTTAGGACAGAGGCTTGAGGTACACCAACTGATAAAGGCATTGAAGAGGAGGAGTTACTAGCAAATGATACAGAGAAAGACCTGTTAGACAGGAAAGAGTGAATCCAAGAGAAAGCAGTGTCACAGAGACCGAGAGCGTTGAGTCTGAGGGGGGATCGACAGTGTGTGATGGCACCTTTTCTATTGGAGCATGGTGGGGGTAGCAATGATTCTGCTCAATGATTATGCTCAACAGCTGTCATCGTTCACTAGTCCGGTAAAGGTGATTGGTTAGGGGGAGTCTCTCTAAAAATAGAGACTGGGAACTATTTGTTCCTAGTCTCGCGCTGCTCGTGGCCAGGAGAAATGGTGGACCAGGCCACCGTTCTCGCCGCGGGATTAGGGGTATGTAACAGATCTCTGTGCCCAGACAGGGTCACATCTGTCAAACGCTGCTTCCTCGCTGGACACCCGGGTTCTCCTTGTGACTCTCACGCCTTTCTCCAGTACCTTAGCCACAGCTTAAAGACAGGTGCATATAGAGAGCCTGATTAGCATCCCCAGAAATAAACCGAAGCTGTAGACCTGGGGCCTTTTGTTGGCACAGCGAGCAGAAGATGTCTGATACCCCAAATCATGAGCCATTACTTAAAGTTTGGGTCAGAATAGAACTGGTTTAATCAAATTGACAAGCACAGATTTTTATGGGGACAGACGGGTCATTTACATATAAAAAATCACAGCCTCTTCTAGGAGGACCTAATCACACTGATACAGATAATTGCACAAACATTGACTTCTTGGAATGAGAAATCTAATTACATTAGGTAGACAGTTATAGTAAACACTACTTAACGAAGAAAGAGACTGGGTGATTCAGATTGACAAATAGATTACAAAATACACAGCAGCTACACACACACAGACTGTAGTCTTCCATAATCCAAATTACGCAAACCTAATTAAATTATACTGGATCAACACAGAAATACTTTAAACCAAATTAAAAACAGCTTGGCAATGCCCAAATGCCCTAAAAACATTTTCTGCCTCAATTATCCATAGTCCGCGGGCACAAGGCTGGCAACTGCTCTTCTCCAAGGGGCATACAGTCTATGGGTAGTGCGGTCATTGCTGTGAGTGCCCGCGCCAGCGAGTCCCAGACCCCTAGAACACAAGTCACTGAAAAGCTGGCGGAGGTTTCTGTCACAAGGTGAGTATCTGATTGGGGGGGGTACGGGTGCTACATGATTCTGCAAAAGAAGTATCGGCACCAGTTTTTATATGTCGCTTAATTTTTATTTAGCGTATAGGTGTTGTAATTAGTGCTAGGACTCTGTAATACCTAAATTATCCTAAGGCTTATTACCGATTGCTCTTCCCATGTTAAGTATGATGAACCTGATGGACACATGTCTTTTTTCAGCCTATGTAACTATGTAAGTATAGGCTGTGCAAAGTACAGTAAACTCTTGCAAGCTAGTGCAATCAACGATTGCGCTAACGGATTTTTCACAGGTTGAACGTCAGGAACGTAATATGGGTCACTTATCCTGGCGTTAACTGTTACTCATCCAAACGCTACATTTAGCGTTAATTAGGGAATAGAGCCCCTTACCTTTTAAGCTTCATGTTCTCTTCGTGTTTGAGCTAGCAACAGTCGATGCCCATTTATCTAATGATATGCTACAAATAGAGCAGCATCAAATGGAAAGAAGAAAAGCTGGTCACTCTAAATGGGTTCTCATAAAAAGCGTTTTATTTGGAATGAGGAGTACAGAATGTTTTGGCCCTATAACAGGCCCTTTTTCAAGCACTGCAGGCAGAGTGGCAGTTTGTAAAATCGGCCAATGAGGGAATGACAGCCAGACCTCCTTATGATTGGCCATAGTTTCAAATTCATCCAATCGGAGCAGCTCATTTCAGTGGTCTCTAAGTTTTCCTGGTTACCTGTGTCACCTGAGCATCGGCTTTAGGACTGGCTTGCGTCATCCTACTAGTATTCCTTCAATTCATATTGATGCTGCTCACCTTTCTGATAGTGTTTTTGAGTAAGTTATCTTTTGCATCATTTCGCGCTAGACTCATTCAGACTCTCAGAACTTATGCTGGCAAATAGCAATAGTTCTTCTCCTATATAAACATTTGCTTTTGTGCCCTGTCATGGTCGAGTTACTCCATAATAAATTCTTGCTGTGTTTTTCTGTGTACAATCCTGGATTGGCCCTGTTTATTGTGACCCTCTCCTGTCTTGACTCTTGGCTTGGTCTCTGATTTCTGGTGACCTTGACCTCTGTTTGACATGGGATTTTGAATTTCTTCTTGTTCCTCTTCTGGTTGGCTCATTTCTCCATTGTTCTTTTTCATTGCAACAGAACCATTATAAGACCCTGTACTAGTGTTGTCTCCTTGATGCTAATTTCTGCATAATCGGGTTTACCACTGTTACGGTTGCTAGGGAAAAGTCTCTGCCAAAGCATGTGTCCACTGTGTGGACATGATCAGGGGTGAGTGGTCTCTAAAGCAGTTGTTAAGATTATCCCTTATTCCTCTCAGAGTGTGTACCAGGGTTCTGATTTTCAGCAATTCATACATACTGCTTCCTGTGCATTTATAGCGAACACAGGAGAGAGTGTAAGCCTATTCATATGCCTAATTATATTCCTAAACCTAATCCTACCCTTAAGTGTAAAGACTACTCCTACCCCATTGACATGTATCATAAAAATATCCCATTTGATATTGCTTACTGTTTAGTAATTTATTTTTGTATGTTTCGTATTTTCTGTTTGTGACATTTGTGGAGTGGATGTTATGTCATCAGCTAATGGTTGGGTTTAACTTTTCACAATGGCTAGTAGTTTAGGACTTTTGAGCCCTGCATATAGTATAAACAACATCAGGCAATGTTAAATAAGACCTTAGGCAGTCATCTGTTTGGGGTTATCTCTATTTCAGTACATCAGCTTTTTATTTTTGCTATTCGTCTTTCAAATGTGATATATCCTACTGGTACCTTAATGGGTTTTTTATTACAATTATTGATAGCTTTGATAATAGTATTGCTGCTACCAGCATGTTGACCTGCTTGTGGAATACGTGCCACAATGTCCAAAAACTCTGGAAAAAATGTTTGCTGTTGGCTTTGCCAAAAATGCATCAAAACAATATCAGCCCCATGGCCATGCCTCTATCAAAACCCTTATAATTTGGCATGAAATCTGATAAAAAAATTTATCTTAAATTGCCTTTGACACTGGTAAGGCAATGGCTTGCAAAATATATGTATGCCCCTTCTATTGACTCGATTATCAGCATAAACAATCGAAAGGACGAGGATCGTTTTTCTCAAGGGAAGAGGTGGGGATTTTTTTTAATTGAATTATTTTTTTTCTATTCGTTTCGGAACAGTACAGAACTACAAGTAAATGAACGATGTGTGACGCAACAGTTAAGAGTAAAAGAGCAATACGGGACTTCGGCATCCAAAGTTAAATAGAAGAGATATCTCTTGAACAGTATGAAACAAGATGATCAAAATTCAAATGCAATGGTAAATAAACATCTCCACCCGTAACAATAATGGAGGGCAGCAGCCCTCAGTGACCTGGAGAGGGTGGAGCGCAATTAACCGAGGCCACCAATGGGGAGGAGGTAAGGAAGCAACTCAAGGAGTGGTCTGGTGGGTCCTGGGGTATCGGTGAGGTTCCTCGCAACATCTGCAAAGAGTACCAGGGAGCACAGAAGGTGTGTCGTAGACATGTGCATTCGTTTTAGTACTAAAACGATTTAGTCCAAATTTTGGGATAATTTAGTTTTCGTATGACTCAAGAGAAACAAAACTGCTCAGTACAGAAAAACGAAAGAAATTAAAAAAATGCACTACATTTTAGTTTCAGTCCTTTTTGTGATATTACATTGATGAGTGAAGGAGACCAGCAATGAAGAATGCAACATCGCAAAGCTACAGAAAAGGTTTGTATGCATAATCCTTCCCGACCCCTACCCGAAAATCTGACAGTGATAGAGCTCCACAATACTCACTCGCAGCACAGATAGCCAGCACAGGAGAGGAAACCTTTACTTAACCCTTGCATGTCTATGAGGCAGACATGATGATAAAAGCAGCTGGAGAAGGAAAACATTCAAATAAATTGCACTGAAAGCTAATGACAGAGGAGGGCTGGATAGTAAAAACCCCTTTATAACAAGCAGCGCTGGGAGAAGGAGGGACTTTATAAAATGTGTGTTATCTCCCCTCCCGCTTTGCATAATAGGGGCTTAGGTCTGATACATTTTATATTATCCAGGAGCACTATCCCCCTTTCCTCATCTATAATACACGTTTTATATAAAGTCCCTCTCCTCTTCCAGTGGTGCTTGTTATAAAGGGTTTTTTAGATCTGATAAATTTAGTATCCAGCTCTCAGTTACTCTGTCATTATGAGCCTTCAGTGTGATTTATTTGAATGTTTTCCCTGGATTTAAAGTGCTTTATTTTATTATAAAATAAATTTGCACCAGTCATCTCTTCTCTGAGCTTTCATACCGATTTACGTTAATATTTTCCCTCTCCCCTGCTTTTATAATCCTGTCTGTGTCCCCCACAGAGATACAAAGTGTAAGTAAAAGTTCCCTCTCCTGTGCTGGATAAGCATTGCATTCCAAAGTTCTGCACCCTCCACATGCCAATGCAGTAGGGTGTTCTATACAGAGAGGGGCATTAATTAATGCATGGGGATGTTCTATACATTATACAGAGAGGGGTATTAATGCAGGAGGATGTTATATACATTATACAGAGAAAGTTATAAATTGAGGAGGATGTTCTATACAGTAGGGGACATTAATTCAGGAGGATGTTCTATACATTATACAGAGAGGGGTATTAATGCAGGAGGGTGTTATCTACATTATACAGAGAGGGGTATTAATTAATGCAGGAGGATGTTCTATACATTATACAGAGAGGAGCATTTATTTTTTTTAGCCCGTTAACCACTTCCATGCGGAGGACGCGCTCAGCGCGTCCTCCACATGGCTCCTGCTGTGCGGAGGACGCGCTGAGCGCGTCCTCCCTTTGGGGTCAGCGTTCGGCCGGGTTCCGGCCGATCGCTGGTCCCCCCGTGCGGGCTGACATCCTCGATGTCAGCCCAGCATCCGGAACCGCCGCCGGTGAAATTAGGTGTCATCGTGGCGGCGCGATGACACCTAATTCAGGCGCCCCCCCCCGCATGTGCGGAGGAGGCGACTGAAAGGGAGGGGGGAGGTCTATCCCTCCCGATCGGCGGTGTTGCGGGGGTTAACCTAGGCACCGTTTGGAAGGGCACAGCCTGCCCTTCCAAATGGTACCTGGCATTAACCCCTGGGGAGCCGGATCACGAATCGGCGCTGAAAAGCGCCGGTTCATGATCCTTTCCCGGAGCTGGCCGACATCTTGGATGTCGGCCAAGCCTCCGGGAACTCCCCCTGAGGACTGGCGTCATCGTGCATAGACGATGACGTCAGTCCTGGAGTTAACCCCTAACTGCCACCAATGGTGGAGATAGGGAGTTCCAATGAACTCGCTATCTCCCGATCCGTGGCAGCTAGGGGTTAAAGTTTGGTATGGTTGGATCGGCCAGAGCATGGCCGTTCCAACGATACCAAACACTACTGTGAAAAAAGTTTTTTTTAAAAAAAAAATAAGAATAATAATATATTAAAAAAATTATTAAAAAAATAAACATTTTTTTTTTCTTTTTTTTGGTTCGTTAATGCAGCAATATTGTTCCCATTTCAATTATAATGTGAACAATGATGCTGCACTAACGATTTTTGTATGCGGTGCGTTTGTTAAAAATCGTGTAATTTTCCCCAAAAAAAAATGTAATCTCTAATTTTTTTAACAAGCGCACCCCATACAAAATATAACCGCAATTGCTCGCATGTTAAGATGTGGAAAAAAAAAATTGTAAATTATTGAAAATACATATTTTATTGCATTTTTTGTTATAATATACAGACAGGTCATGACGTATACATATAATAATGACATATTATGAATCTACCGAGTCTGACGGAAAGAACGATATATAATATGTCTGGGTCATATACTAAAATAAGCCTTCAAAACACGTTTAAACATGATGAGCAAAACCGGTAAAAATGACCTCAGCACAGAGGTGTGAAAAGCCTCAGCAGCGAAAGGGTTAAATCCAGTGGCTGTGAGCGCTGAGATCGGCTGCTTGTTATATTATCTCTCAGTACAATGTATCAGGCTCAGCTGTTACAGTAACTGACTGCTGCTCATCACAGCGCTCAGAGTTTCAGTAAAACAAGGAAATAATATTGTTATAACCTCTTACATATAAAAATATTATTTACTAGTTTTACTGAAACTCTGAGCGCTGTAATGAGCAGCAGTCAGTTACTGTAACAGCTTTAGGAAACGAGGAAAGCTCTAGTAGCGCAGTAATAAATCTATGGTTCTTAAACCCAGGCCTAAAGGCCATTCGGGTACTAGTAATAGGGCCTAGATCAACAATGGCTCTATATGTCACAATGGACCGTCAGATCCCAAGATACGTGCAAATAGCAATAAAATGTGCAAATGACAGACAAATGTGCAAAATCACAATCCACAGTCCAATTGGCAATAGTAAATTCTTAAAACATGCATAAAATTCTATTTTTATGATACAATGGTGTATGATAAAACCACTTGTGCAAATGCATATAAAGTGCATGTGCTCATGAAATCTACTTATCAATAAAGTGCATACACAAAATGTGCAGTGGTACCAAGATACTATAGGGAATAGTTCTCTTCCAAGCTGAGAGTCAGGGTAAAGGCTCAAATATTTATTAATAAAACATATAAAATATAAAATCTCATGGATGGGGGGGGAGTTATACTGAACGCGTTTCGGCACTTGACCTGTGCCTTCCTCAAGCAGTATGGCATATAGGGTATGCCATACTGCTTGAGGAAGGCACAGGTCAAGTGCCGAAACGCGTTCAGTATAACTCCCCTCCCCTCCATCCATGAGATTTTATGTTTTTTTTATAGGTTTTTTTCCTTCCCCCCCCCCCCTCTCCTCCTCCTATTTTTCCCTGTCTGGACATCAACGCAGAAGTGGAAGTAGAGAGACGCTCCAGGAGAGAGAGGTGAGGTACACACTGAATTAAGGGGTACCATCCGCTTACAAGCTGAGCCTGAGACAACCGAGGCTCCAACATCGGCCAACTGGAAGACGAAGGGATACGCCACCCTATATCTGGTGTGTGGTGCTTCAATCTAGAGCCGGGATTTACTAGGCTCTATAATCTGTGAGTGACTTTCTTCTATATACTCACCAAAATTGTATGAAATAGTCTGCACTATTGTTTTTTCCTTTTTCTCCCCTTTATAATCTGTCCACTGAGAAGAAGAGCTGCGAAAGTGGGACATTTCACTCTACAACGCGGCTCATATGCTGTGCAACGACTTGTGACCACAGAACCTGGTTTCGTTTATATTTTGCACAATTGCACGTGCACTTTACTGTGGCTTAGGACATATCTATTTTGGACTATCAACCTGGAAGAGAACTATTTCCTATAGTATCTCGCGTACACTGCACATTTTGTGTATGCACTTTATTGATAAGTAGATTTCATGAGCACATGCACTTTATATGCATTTGCACAAGTGGTTTTATCATACACCATTGTATCATAAAAATAGAATTTTATGCATGTTTTAAGAATTTACTATTGCCAATTGGACTGTGGATTGTGATTTTGCACATTTGTCTGTCATTTGCACATTTTATTGCTATTTGCACGTATCTTGGGATCTGACGGTCCATTGTGACATATAGAGCCATTGTTGATCTAGGCCCTATTACTAGTACCCGAATGGCCTTTCGGCCTGGGTTTATAAGAACCATAGATTTATTACTGCGCCACTAGGACTTTCTTCGTTTCCTTTATCGTATTTGCACATTTCGTTGAGGTTTATGTGTAACACCTTGTAGGCTGCCTGCAACCCCAAATTCTATATTAACAAGCGCCTCCTTAGACAACCCCCCTTTACTGTAACAGCTTTGCTTGACACATAAAAATACTGTAACAAGCAGCAATCTCAGCCCTCTGAGGAGCCACTACAATAGTAATTGTATCCTCTGGTTTTCGGATGAATGAAATTAGTTTTCATACTAAAGAACTGAAAATGAATTTCTTTAGCAACTAAATAAATTGCGTTTGGAACTAATGGATTAGCCTTAAAACTAAATTTTGTGCTGTGCACATGTCTAGTGTGTCGTAGTGAGTCTTTAGTCTCGCAGGGGAGCGTTCATATAAGGGGGTCCAGTTAGTAAAAAAGGGCTGTGTCTTCTCATTTTGGTGCATGGACGCCTCGGACCACTCGGCCAGAAATATGGCATAAATCCTCTCATACACCATACGAAAAGAGGGAGGGACAACGAATATCCATTGGGACAGAATTGCTTTCTTACCCGTTGCCGCTAAAAGGGTAAGCCAGAATCAATGGCATTTAGAGAAGGGCCGGGGAGTGGGGGGAGTCTGTCGATTGAAAATGGCCCAATCTGGAGGCGGAGTCTGGACGCCGACCGAGCCGGACGCCTGGTGTAGGAGCTCCCGCACCTAGCCGTCAAAACGGAGCATAGCAGCAGCACACAGATCAATTTGACCCACCATTTTGATTCCCCCTTACCGGAAGCATGCCGGGAACCACCCGAGGGGGCAAAAAACCGGATCCACCGACCCCTGTAGTGGCGCCAATTTTCCAGCGCCGCGGCCTGGATGACAGCCAAGATGGCGGCCGGACCCGCGGCGAGGACACAGGCCTGGACTCGGTCCCAGGAGGGTCCCAACCAGCGTCTAGAGCTGATATATCTCAGATTCTGGCCAGGATGGGGGACATGCAAGCGAGTCTGGCGCTGGACATTGCTAAAATAGCCACGGAGGTACGTGCTGAAGTGGGGGCCTTGGGCCTACGCATTGGAGAATTGGAGGAAGGCACGGGGGACCTCGTGGCGTCTCACAATGCGCTGGCGCGCACTACTGACACGTTATCCCACCGCAAGGACCGTATGGAACTTGCTCTGGAGGATGTCGCCAATAGATCCCGCCGCAACAACATCCGCCTGCGGGGATTGCCCGAATCTGTACAAACACTGGAGCTACACGAGACGGTGCTGGGCCTTCTCAAACGCTTGGTACCAGAGGTGCCCCCGGCCAGGTTACTCATGGACAGGATTCACAGAGCCCTGAGAGCTCCCCGGGCTGACTCCCAACAGCCTCGTGATGTCATATTCCGCCTTCATTATTACACAGTTAAGGAGGAAGTCATGCGAAAAAGCAGAGACGTGGACCTGGTGTATGAAGATGTGAAGCTCGCTCTGTTTCAGGACCTGGCACCGGAGACCTTGCAGCGTCGAAGGGCCTGGCGCCCCATCACAGCCCACCTGGGCCGTCATAACATCCGCTATGCCTGGGGCTTCCCGTTCAAGCTTTTGGCCTTCGCTGGTGGTAAAACCTCCACTCTCACCCTACAGTCAGACCCGCAGCAATTCTTCACCGCCTGGATTGCCCTCCTTTACGGACGCGGGTAACCTGCTCTCGTCCCCCTCCCCGGCACCTCAGCTTACACCGCGCTGGGAGAAGTGCCCTCCCGGAGTCGAGAGGAGGGGGACAGGGATCCCGGCTGAGATGATGGGGAAACCTCGGTGGTGATATTGCTTTTTCTCTTTTTGTTTACTTGCCCACATGGTATCAGGTGGTTGCATTAGCTGAGTTGTGAATGTTCCGCAAGTGCTATATAACCCTGTAATGTTCGGCTGATAATGTTCATGATAATGGTGGGGATACTGTTGTTGTTGTAAAGTTTTGTAATGCTGTTTTTAGATAATTTTTTCATGCTCCGTTACTTGCTCGGTGACGTCCGTTCTGCGATCCTACTGGTCTTCAACCAGGGTCGCGTCTCCTTTCTGACCATCCCCATGGTCGTTCTGGCAATGGATAAGTCCGGAAGTTTTTTCTCTCCTTTTTTCTTTTTTCTTTATGTGTCTTCTTCTCCTCTCGCATCTTTTCCTCCCCTCCCTCACCTCCCAGTCTTTTACCCCCTTTGTCCCTCTGTCTCCTTTCCCCCCATTGGGGTCCTCAGGGGTGCCGCCCTGTCCTGTGTACCTGATCTGGCCTGCCCATGGCGTTCCCCTCCACTCCGCCCATGATTCCTGAATGCCATATTTTGTCCCAGAATGTTAAGGGACTGAATTCCCCTACGAAGAGGAGATTGGTCCTCTGAGAATTAAAACGCTCACAATGTCAGATAGCATTCCTGCAGGAAACACATTTTGCCCGGGCACGCCAGTTCAGTCTCACAGACCGCACCTTCCCACGCTCCTTTTTCGCCTCCAGCACCGGTAAACGCCAGGGGGTTGCAATTTTACTACATAAATCATGCCAGATGACGGTTCAACATGTGGATAGAGATGATGAGGGCAGGTATATCCTAATCCGGGGGACAATTAATAATGTGGCTATCTCTTTGCTGAATGTTTATGCCCCCAACACCCCGGAAGATTCTTTCTGGGCCCATCTTACGACGCTCCTGCAGCTGATGGAAGGTTCCTTTCTGGTCATGGGGGGGGACTTTAACGCGGCCCCAGCGCCAGCAATTGACAGGAAATCAGGGGCGTTAGGTGCCAGACTTACGGCGTCTCCTCAGGATGCGATGCTAGCTCGGTTTATACATGACGCGCAGCTGCTCGACATTTGGCGACTCCATCACCCAGGAGACCACGATTTCTCCTTTTATTCTCACCCCCACTCCTCATACTCAAGGATAGACCTGTTCTTGTTGCCAACCAGAACGATCCCATTAACTACCCGCTCGGCGATAGGCTCCATTAGCTGGTCGGACCATGCGCCCGTGTCTGTATGGGTGAAACTGCCGGGAACTCGATCGGGTTGGTCCTGGCACCTCAACTCTTCCATCTTACAATCGGCTGCAGTGCTGGAAGAAGTGTCTGCCCACCTGGACAGATACTTTGAGGAGAATGACCTAGACGATATTGGTCCTGACTCCTTGTGGCTGGCCCATAAGGCGGTCATACGAGGTCACCTGATTCAGATTGGTAGCAGGCTGAAGAGGGAGAGGATGAGTCTGCTGGTGGAACTTCAGGAGAGGCTAGCTGACCGGGAAGCAGCGCACAAGTCCTCTCACTCTCAGGCTGATTTTGATGCCCTGGCAACTGTACGCCGGGAACTCCGGCCAGCCTTACTGACGGATGTGGCCCGGTCCTTAGCCTGGACCAGGCGGACCTTTTATGAATATTCTAACAAGGCACATACCATGTTAGCGCGCAAATTGAGGAACCAAACTAGATCCAAACTGGTGACCTCGGCCCATACGCCCCAGGGTTCGATCACTACTATCCCCAGCGAGGTAAACCAGATTTTTACTGCGTACTTTAAGCAATTATATAACCACTCCCCGGATCACTCCCTCCGCAATCCGGAACATGTGCGGGAGGTGCAGGAATTCCTGGCCACGTGGAAAGGCCCGGAGCTCCCCCCCCTCTTGCTGGAGGGGTTGGGGTCAGAAGTCTCAGAGGCCGAGGTGGCTTCAGTGATTAAACAAATGAAACCCCATAAGGCCCCGGGCCCGGACGGGTTTACGGCTTTTTATTATAAAAAATTCTCTCCTCACTTGAGCAAATATGTAGTTAAACTATATAATGGAATTTTGGAGGGACGATCGGTGCCTCCGGATTTCCTCTGATCCGATGTGATTTTGATTCCTAAAGAGGGCAAAGATCCTTCCTTCCCCCACAATAATAGACCGATCTCTTTACTGAATGTTGATTATAAGATATTTACGAAAATCCTGGCCAACAGACTAGGAACACTCCTCCCCTCCATTATTCACCCGGACCAGGTCGGGTTCATTCCCACGAGGCAGGCATACGAAAATACAAGGAGAAACGTGGTCCTGATCGAGAGAGCTCGCGCAACGGGGACGCCTTCTCTACTCCTTTCTCTGGACGCGGAGAAGGCGTTTGATAGGGTGGGCTGGCCTTACTTATTTCACCTACTGGAGCACTGGGGATTTCCCCCTGGCTTTTGCGCTGCTATCCGGGTCCTGTATAATTCCCCCCTTACGAAAATAATCACCACGGGGGCCTCCCCGGAATCTTTCCCCATAGGTAATGGAACGCGACACGGTTGCCCCCTGTCACCTATTCTCTTCGCTCTAGCCCTCGAGCCCCTGCTGGATAAATTACGATCCTCCACATCTATCAAGGGTTTACAGATTGGTGGGGAGGAATTCCTGGTGTCAGCATATGCGGACGACCTTCTCCTGACCATCACGGACCCGGTCCATTCTGTGCCCCAT
Source organism: Leptobrachium leishanense (assembly GCA_009667805.1). Classification (NCBI taxonomy): domain Eukaryota; kingdom Metazoa; phylum Chordata; class Amphibia; order Anura; family Megophryidae; genus Leptobrachium; species Leptobrachium leishanense. Next base: position 366,330,112 of record CM019063.1, on the reverse strand, counting down.
TTGCTCTCCCTTCTTCGGGATTTCTCGGATATTTCCGGGTTTAAGATCAATATAGATAAATCTCGCGCGTTGCCGATAGGCATACCGAAACCGGAGGTCGACCGGTTGCGTCTCCTCACGGGATTTCACTTCTCCACCTCTTCTCTCACATATCTGGGAGTGAAGCTGACCAGTGATCCCGCAGCAATGATTAGAGCTAACTACGATGTACTGATCCAACGTCTTATAGCTGATATGGACACTTGGGATGCCTTTAATGTCTCCTGGGTGGGTTGTATTGCTAGCGTAAAAATGAATCTACTCCCCCGAATCCTGTAATTGTTCCAAACCCTCCCGGTGCCTGTCCCTCCGGCCTCGTTGGCGCACCTACAGTCCCATGTGGACCGGTTCATCTGGCATAATAAACGACATAGGGTGGCTAGAGGAGTGTTACATAGACCGAGGGTGGTGGGAGGTTTGGGAGTTCCGAGTTTGTTACAAAATTATCATGCTGCCCAACTAGCACAGTTTGTTACCTTTCATGCACCACCTGGTACGCACCGTTGGGCGGACTTAGAGTCGCATCTCTTTGCTCCTGACTTGCCGCAATTCTATTTTTGGCTACCCAAAACCTATCGCCCGATCCTTCGCTCCACCTGCACTGCCACCATTAACTCTCTCCAAATTTGGGACACTGTGAACCGTCGCTTCACTTTTGCCAAAGAACATTCAGCTATGATGCCTTTTCTCCGCAACCGAAAGTTTCAACCGGGTCTATGCCCTCGCCCTTTTGCAAATCTGGAGGACTTGGGCCTTCAGAGGATCCACCACCTTTACTCAGCGGGGGCACCGCTTCAGTTTGAGAACATCCGACAGAGAGGTCCGGTGGGACCAGCGGACTTCTTTCGCTACCTGCAGGTCATGGACTATGCGCGGACGCCTGAAGTCCGTACGGCCGCCACGTCTTCCTTGACGGCGTTTGAGGCTCGCTGTAATGACGCTCGCATCACAAAATCAATGATATCCTCGCTTTATATCTCCCTATGTTCAGGCTCTCCAATCTGGGGGGACCCAACTTATGTTGCACGCTGGGAGCGAAATGTGGGGGATGCCCTGCCCAGTGAAGAATGGGAGGATATTTGGGACAATGTGGCACACTGCTCCATCAATGTGGCCCATCAGGAACAGGCTTACAAGATGCTGTTTCGCTGGTATGTTACCCCCTCACAACTTTCTCACATGGACGGGTCTTCCTCTGACTTATGTTGGAGAGGTTGCGGCACTAAGGGCTCGTTCTACCACATGTGGTGGACATGCCCCCTGATCCGACGCTTTTGGCTTCAGATTCATGCTCTCATCCAAGAGGTCCTGCAGTGTGGAGTGGCTCTCGACCCATGGACATTCCTTCTTCACCGCACCCAGGACGCCTTATCGAGACCGGAGAATAAGCTGTTGCATAAAATGGTCTTGGCGGCTAGAAGAGCGGTGGCCCAGGGCTGGAGATCTGTGTCCCTTCCGTCTATGGCGCAGGTGTACCTTCGGATTAGAGATAATATGGATCGTTTATCGGCTCTTGTACATGATACCATGCCCCAATATAGTAAGATTTGGGACCCCTGGCTGGAGTTTGATGTGGGTTAAGAGCTGGACTGCTTGTTTTTCTGGCGGGTTATGATACCTGGGTTATGTACTCCTTTGGGGCGGCACCCTATCCCCTTCCCCCTCCTCCCCTCCCTATGAGGTCTCTTCCTCTCTCTTTTTCCTCCATGTTTGTGTTTCTTTGATCTTTTTTCTTATTTCTTCTTTTACCCCCTCTTCGGGGTCCCCCCCTGCGGTCTTTTGGCAGGGGCTCCTCAGGGCTAACCAGTAGCAATCTCTAAAATTGTGGTTTTGTGATAAGATGCCCTTTTTGTCTTTGAAAAATGGAAAATAAAGAATTATAAAAAAAAAAGAAAATGGCCCAATCTGGAGTGCGGGGGACTTCCAGTCTGAGGACCTGCCTGCTAAACCGTCATACTGTATCCCAGAATAATTGTATGAACAGACAGGACCATAGGCAGTGTGCTAAATCGGCCGGGGTGTGAGGACATTTCAGACGGTGTGAGGTTGGCAAAAGTCCAGCTCTGTCCATTCTATCTGGCGCCATGTTTGCACGGTATTGTATTTTGTATAACATGTCCCATTAGTTAGCGGAGGGAAGTAAACATCGGGATGCTAGTGTTGCACTTATCAGGTCTTGCGGAGAGAGGTCAGGGAAATTAGAGGTCCATTTGGATATCGCCGTCCAAGGGATCATGGTACATGTTGTCGAGCGCTGCAAAAAGCACATAAGTCGCTGAGGTAGAGGGAGGGTGTAATGAGCGTGTAAGTAATTGTGTGCCTATTGGGTTAGCTATATCCATGGGAGATAGAACCCACAATTGGGTAAGGAGAAACTATTTCAGTTGTAAATAATACACTGGGTGTAGCTCCAGGGGAGGGGGCGAAACGATCCCTCAAGTTTGTGTAGGCATATGGCAGACCCGTCCCTCCGTCCAAGTAATGATGAATACTGGAAAAACCTCTTTGGGCCAGGGTGTGAAAAATAGGGGTAGGGGAAGCGTTTTGGAAGTGAGGGTTGTGAAGAATGGGGGACCACACAGACGTTTGCCAGGACAGCTGGAGGCGTTTGCGGATCTTAACCCATGCCAATTTCATGGTGGACAGTAGTGGATTAGAGCGTAACGCAGGGGGGATTGTGGGGGAATGTTGGTTTAGGAATGCTGATAATGGAGAGGAGGGGAGTAGTGCTTGTTCCACCTGAAGGGGCGTGAAACGTGAAGTGTCATGCAACCAATCTGAGACATAGCGATATAGTTGCCGCTAGGTTATTATCAAGTATGTTTGGAAAATTAATTCCTCCTCTAGCTATGAATTGTTGAAGAGTGGGAAGCGGTATACGTGCCTGTTTACCTTGCCATATGAATGCTGCATACTGCTTGTGGAGTAGGTGGAGGTATGTGGGTTTTAGTAGTAGAGGCAAAACCTGTAGGGGATTGAGCAATTTGGGAAAGAGGGTCATTTTAATCAAGGAGGCCCTTTCCAAATAGGATAGGGGAAGCAAACTCCAGGCATCTAGCAGTGATTTGGTTTGAGTCAAGTGGGGATCAATATAGAGTCGATACAGTTGAGAGAGAACGGCCGGTAGGATGATCCCCAGATATTTAATAAAGGGTGTAGGGCCCAGGAGAAGGGAAATTGAGCCAAGAGCCACGGGTCTGGGTTCCCAAAGGTAGAGCAAGCAACTTGGGTAGTTAATTTGGAAACCCGAGGCCACACAAAACATATCTAAGAGTCAATAGTGGTGAGGCCGCTGAGGCAGAGTCTGAAAGGAATAGTAACAAATCGTCAGTGATAGCTACCACTTTTAGTGTCACTGAGGGGAATGGTGGCTGACTTTGATCGCCGGGGATGTTTCTAGGATGCGATGAGGGGTTCCAAGGCGAGATTGAATAGTAATGGGGATAGAGGGCAGCCCGGTCTGGTTCCGTGCCCCAAATCGAAGGGAATAGAATTAAGGCCATTCGCCGGGATCACTGTGGATATAGAGCGCGCAAAATATGGCTAGAAACACTTTCCCGAAATGATGAAACTTAATAAAGCACACGAAGTAAGCCCAGGAGATTCTGTCGAACGCTTTGTCTGCATCACAGCTCAGTCGGTGATTAGAGGAGTGTGGTGTTAGGGAAGAGGAGCATATCGCCGCTATGGCATTGCGGATGTTGAGGGTGGAGTGTCGGCCATTAAGGAAGCCTGTTTGTTGGGGGCCTATGAGGCGCGCTAGGGGGCCCTTCAGGCGACCGGCCATAATGGTGGACAGCAGTTACAAGTCAGTGTTAAGTAACGCTATGGGTCGATACAAAGTGACTAAGGCTTGGGGATCACCACCACCCGTGCCTCATTAAAATTTGGAGGGGGGGTCTTCCCCTTGCAAAATATTATTGTAAATAGAGGGTAGGTGTGGGACCACTAAGCCAGAGAGGAGCTTATAATATTCCACCCCGAACCCATTGGGTCCCAGAGTCTTACCATTTTTAAGTGAGGCTATCACTTTACGTACTTCAATGTGTGTGATAGGTGCAGAGAGTGCGTCACGGTCAGTCGGGGTCATTTTTGGAATTTGTGCCCTATGGAAAAGGTTCAATTGAGCAGGACAATCATCAGGGCCAGCTTTGTAAAAGTCTGCGAAGTATGTCCGAAAATAGTTAACAATAGCCGCCAGGTCTGTGAGCAAGGTATCATCTACAGTCTTGAGTTGAGATATGAAGCGTCGCGTCTGCGTCTGAAAGTGGACGAGGTTAGCTAGAAGGTGACCGTGTTTATTGCCAAAGTGGTATAACCGGTGTTTCTGACGTTGCCATGAGCGATGTCGGTGGCTAGTGTGTCATATCTGGCCTTGTCCTGCTTGTACATTTGCACAGCTAGGGGGGGTCAGATCCAACAGGTAGGTACTGTAGCTCTTGAGACTATCTGAATGGGCTCTAGTTAGTTGTTGAGAGTCCGCCTTCCTTTTATGGGCAGTAAACTCCATTATCTGGCCCCGAAGCACCGCTTTGAAAGCGGACCAGAATAGATTAACCTTGTCCGTATGTTGTATGTTGTCGTGGGAGTAGTTATTACATGCTAGTTCAATATGTGACTTGAACAGTCTGGAGGTCATGAGGTGGGAGTGAAAGCGCCAATTATGGGTGTAGGGCCGCGGGGTCCCAAGTGTTAGTTCAAGCGCGATCGGTGCATGATCGTTAAGCAGCATCGGGCCAATCGTGGTGTGCAACGCTCGGGAAGAGAGTGAGTCCGAGATCAAGGATAGGTCCAATCTGGAAAATGATTTCTGGGGATCAGAATAAAATGTGAAATCCCTGTCCGTCGGGTTGTGTATGCGCCAAATGTCTACCAAGTTAAAGTGATCCAGGAGGAAGGCGGGACCAGAGGGCTGTATGCATCCCCTGGGCGGCGTACGACCCGGGGCCCGATCTAATATAGAATCTGGGCCATCATTAAAATCCCCACCCACAATTCTGTAGGTGGAGGAATGCTAATGTAGTAACGGGAGCAGTGTTTTGTAAAATGTGAGGTTCGGACCATTGGGAGTATAGATATTAAGTAGCTGAAATGGTTTGTGGCCAATGTTTAGGTTAAGAGTATATATGCCTTCAGGGTCATTGATTGGCAGCAGGTCTGTGTAGGGGAGTCGTTTGTGTAGGAGAATTGTGGTGCCCCTGGATTTTTGAGTATGGACAGAGGACGTTTGATAATCCACCCACGGGGCTCTTAGCAACTGGTCTTGGGAAGTCCAGTCTGTTTCCTGAAGGAAAACTATATCAGGGTCCAACCCTTTGAGGTATTGTACCAGCTTCTTACGTTTAATCGGCGAGTTAAGGCCCTCTACGTTCCAGGACACTATTTTAAAGGAGTTATGGGTGGAGATCTAGGAGCTGCGGATGTCGGAAGGGTAATAGGAGTATCATGTGTCATGGGGGTTGCCAAAATCTAGATTGAAAAGATGCTGTGTAGGAACTAAGTTGCAAGAGGGGCAGGGGCCTTCCCAGCAGCAGACCCCTCCCCTGCGGTACAATGAAAGACATGGTTACCGGTCGGTGGTGCTGTACAAGACCGGTCCGAAACCATTTAACTATATACAACCTAAAAGAAACATGAGTGTCTGCCCCTGAAAAATTTTGGGTTAGCATGTGATCGAACAGGAGAAACAGGAAAAATATAGTGACAAACCCACACAAGGTCCCGTAGAAGAAAGGCGGAGACCGTCGAGCAGTCTCTGTCCATTATGGTGGGTCAACTGCAAGACACAAGAACAGAATAAAAACAACAGTAACAAGTAAGAGAAAGTAGAAGAAACATGCCTCGTCGGCAATGCCAGTCCAGCTGTAGAGCCATCAGCATAATCACAGGGGCGGTGGTGAGCAATAGTTTAGCGAGGGTCCAGGGTCATTCTTCAAGATGGTCAAGGTGTCATCTGGTGTATCGTAGAAGGCGACCTGGCCGTGAAGGTGGACTGGGTACTGGAGCGTGAATCTTATGTTGGCCGTTGCCAATCGCATACAAATAGCAAATGCTCGTCGACAGGCAGCCAACAAAGCAGAGAAATCCTGGTGTGACAGAACACGCTGTCACGCTACGACTTGGAGGGGGCTGTGCGCTAGCCTCCTACCCAGAGACTATGGCCTGTGAAAGAGACTATTGGGGGAACTGGTGGACCTTTTAAATATACAGTTGTGTTCAAAATTATTCAACCCCCAATGCTGTAAAGGGTTTTAGGGAATTTAGTGTACGTTTTTAATTGTATTCAAAATGAAATCCTACAAGGACTTTTTACAGAACCATATGCAACTAAAATGACATCAATTGGTTTTGTAATACAGTAGTAAATGTTTCTTTTTGAATTCTTCATTGACACAATTATTCAACCCCTTAAAGACTACCACTCTGAAGAACAGAGGTTCATTCAAGTGTTTTCAATCAGGTATTGAAAACACCTGTGGATGTCACGGAGCAGCAATAAAGCATAATAAACACCAATTAGGCAGCTTTAAAATGACTGTGATACTCAGCTCCTTCTAGACATTTACTGGTGTGGTTACAAACATGGTGAAGTCAAGAGAATGGTCCAAAGACAAGAGAAGAGGTGATTACTCTTCACAGGAAGGGCAATGGCTATAAGAAGATTGCAAAGATGTTAAACATAAGAGAGACCATAGGAAGCATCATTCGCAAATTCAAGGCAAAGGGCACTGTTGAAACGCTACCTGGTCGTGGCAGAAAGAAGATGCTGACTTCGACTGCTGTGCGCTACCTGAAGCGTAGAGTGGAGAAAAGTCCCTGTGTGACTGCTGAGGAACTGAGAAAAGATTTGTCAGATGTGGGTACTGAAGTTTCAGCTCAGACAATACGGCGCACACTGCGTAATGAAGGCCTCCATGCCAGAACTCCTAGGCGCACCCCCTTGCTGTCTCCAAAGAATAAGAAGAGTCGACTGCAGTATGCCAAAAGTCATGTGGACAAACCACAGAAGTTTTGGATAGTGTTCTGTGGACTGATGAAACAAAATTAGAACTGTTTGGGCCCATGGATCAACGCTATGTTTGGAGGAGGAAGAAAAGGCCTATGAAGAAAAGAACACCTTGCCTACTGTGAAGCATGGCGGGGGGTCAATCATGCTTTGGGGCTGTTTTGCTTCTGCAGGTACAGGGAAGCTTCAGCGTGTGCAGGTACCATGAATTCTCTTCAGTACCAGGAGATATTGGATGACAATGTGATGCAGTCCGTCACAAACCTGAGGCTTGGAGACGTTGGACCCTTCAACAGGACAATGATCCCAAGCATACCTCCAAGTCCACTAGAGCATGGTTGCAGATTAAAGGCTGGAACATTTTGGAGTGGCCATCGCAGTCACCTGACTTAAATCCGATGAGAACCTCTGGTGGGACTTAAAGAAAGCAGTTGCAGTGCGCAAACCTAAGAATGTGACTGAACTGGAGGCGTTTGCCCATGACGAATGGGCGAAGATACCCGTAGATCGCTACAAGACACTTGTGTCAAGCTATGCTTCACGTTTAAAAGCTGTTAGTACAACATCCTTTTACAGTTATAAGTACTAAGATTGAATGTCACTTGGGGGTTGAATAAAACTGATAATGATGTGAGCACAGAAAAGACATTTGTGGTTATTTCATTATAAATGTTATGTTATATTTGTCAGACCTACACGTGCCTCTTTGATTTAATTGTAAGCAAGATGACTGAATGATCAAAATCAATGTCAAACTGGCCAAAACACTCAATTTCAGTGGGGGTTGAATAATTTTGAACACAACTGTATTTAAAAGGTCCACCAGTTCCCCAATAGTCTCTTTCACGGGCCATAGTCTCTGGGCAGGAGGCTAGCCCACATCCCCCTCCAGATGCCCCAGTGACGGTAGGTTCCATCACAGGACCTTTTAAATATATTTGGTTTTTCACGGTTTTAAACATTCCCCCGCAAACTAAAGAGTACTGGTGCCTGTGTGTTATTCCCTTGTTATTGTATAATCTCTTGTTGTGTATTTTACGTACATTCACCTCAATTATCTAACCTCTCTCTGTATAGTGTGACGTCTGTATTAGTACCTGCTCTCTATTGTGTACGTTCTCTATAAGAAATTCCTTTTGTTTTACCTTCCTTCTCCCTCCCCCCTTCTTCTCCCAGGAAATTCCATTGTTTGAAGGTCCTGTTCAGTATTTGATCTGTGATGTTATCTGTATGGCTGTATGCAACGGGGGTTGGAGGTTGACTGTATCTGTGTCTCTGTGAATAAACTAGCATTCTGCTTTTGACTTTGAACGGTGAGCCTCATTCTTTCGGCTGTGGTCAATGCTTTGAGGGAGCTGTTAGGGAAGATTGCTCTGGCGACTGTTACATGGAAGAGAGCCCGCTGACGGAGGTACTAAGTTAAGGTACAGTTGCTCCGTCACACCTGGAAAAGGCGTAAAGTAGTTCCTTGGTAGTCTACGGTGCCCGCCTTCCTGTACGCCTGGAGAACGCGGATTTTGTCCGTGAAATTCAATAATTTGAAAATTACTGTACGAGGGCGATTCAAAGAGGGGGAGAAGTCCGGTCCCAGCCTATGGACTCGCTCGCACTACTGTTAGTGGAACATCATCCAATACGCCCAGAGCTGTGGGGAGCCAGGAGGTGACAAAATGATGAAGCCGTGGGCCTTTCACGGATTCTGGGAGACCCACAATGCGTAGATTGTTTCTGTGGCTTTGATTTTCCAGATCATCAACCTTGTCTAACAGAAATGAAAGAAGCGATTCATCCAATTCCATGGCCCTCTGAAGGGGTGCAAGTCCCTCCTCCAGAGTCGATATCCTCTCCTCCACCTCTGTCAGTCGGTGAGTTGGGAAAGTGCCAAATCAATAGTTGCCGACAGACGGCTTAACTTCTCATCCAGCAGTGGTGAAAGCATTGCGGTAAATTCGGCCAGCTGAGTGGCAGTAGTCGACGGGAGTGAGACTGTCATATGGGGGCTGGCTGGTGCGCTTCCTGACTCCGAAATTGACCGGGTCGGGGATTTGGCTGACGCCGATGTGCCATTACCCTGAGATTTAGCCTTGTTGCATTTGGAGGGTTTGGTGGTTGACGCGACAAAAAAAAACAGAGGTGGTGAGGTCGTCGAAAACAACTATGTAGGACTCGTAGGCTAAAGATGGTGGGATCTGCAGGGACCTCTGAAAAGATTACATTTATTGAAAAAATTAGGTGAGCGTGGGCCCGCAAAACCCCAATGTAGGCAGAAAAAATTAACGTTCCTGAGTAGTGGACCCCATAGGGACCACAGAAAAATTAAGTGAAAACCGTTGAGGGTTCCATGAGAAAGTAAGGCAATCCAAAAATTGTTTATTGGGTATAGTGAACCCCAACAGGTCCACCGAAAAAATTCTTATCAATAGAGCGTGGCGTGCGACTAGCGAAAAGTAAAAAATTGAGGCTGTTTGGACTCAAAGGCAACAGCTCACCCTGAAAAAAATACTGACCGTGATGGAAAGTCCAGAAAAAAATTATGATATGTGGGCGACCAGTTCGAGAAGTCTGAAAAAATCATGGTGCAGGAAGTGTCTTACCCCAGATAATTGTGCAGTCTCTCCTGTTCAAAGTCGAAGGAGTGTGGGGTGTGCACTGGAGGTGTTGTCCAGACGCGGAGAGCTGGGAGTTTTGATGGACGGTATGGAGAAGGGGGAATTGGGCCTGGATGTCTGTCCCCGCCCCCGTCGGAGCGGAGCCTCTGGGCGGCACACAGCATCCCCCTATGTCTCCTCAAGAAGGGAATTGTGTGAGGTGGCACTCCGGACAATGGCCGAAGCCTTCCGGGGATGACATGGAGGAGAGGAGTGCGTCCGAAACACGCCGTTCGTCAGTGCGGGGGGGTCTCTGATCTCCGCCAGGAAGGCCGTGGCGCCGAACACGCATAGGCCTCAGCTCGGGCCGGGTAGCTGGGCGCGCCGACGGGCAGTGATTGTCACGGCAATGAACGAGTAAGCAGGATCGCGTCCTACCATCCCTGCAGGGGAAGATGGAGAGCGCCGAATTTGTTAGGCTCCAGTCAGGAAAATGGTTGCGCACCCGCGGATGCTGCGGGTATGGAAACGGCCGGAGTTCGACCTGAGAACCTCCAGGGGTAAAGGGGGGGAGAAAGTTTGTGTTCCCGAGTGATGAGGGAATCTAGATCTCCCCAGGTGTGGACAATTAGGTGAGTGGGGTGTAAGTAAATCACCAAATTACGGTCCGTGTCCACAGAGCTGAATTAAGATGCAGCCATTTTGTAGGCCCGCCTCCCGGAAGTTCCTGAATTGAATTGTTTTTATTGTAAAATAACAATGAAAATTTGGAGAAACTCTGAATTGTCGTCTATTTTTTTTCAGTGGCTGTCTATTTTTTTTATTAATTTTTAAACTTCAAGACATAAATTACATTTTGGCGCTTAAAACTAATATCAATCTATTACTTTAATGTAACAAGGCTATAGTAGGTCTAGCTGCCATTATCATTTGTTTGTTTTCCAACATGGAGGTGGCCATCTTGGAATTGCTGCTAAAAGACAAGGTTAGAAAACATAGCTACAAAGGCTATTTATATGCGACTTTGAGTTTTCCATAGCCTAGGAAATGGTTCACCGAACTTCAGATGATAATGGCATGTCATTATGGCCAAGGCCTTAGAAATACTGTTGCACGTGCAGGTCCCTTGCTTGCCATTATGTGTGTTTATATTGGGGGGGGGGGAGAAAAGCCAAATGGTATGAGTTCTGTCTTGGGCCCATATGTAATATAAGACAGAACATTAAAGCAGACATATTTTCTAGATCACTTGGTGAGGATTCTCCTTTTGATGCAAACGTGCCCTGCTCCTTTTTATTAATGTTTTTTCCTGGTGTTAATCTCTCATTGCACGCAATGCAACACAATACAGTAGTGAACAATGTAATGAAGCCCATTGGGTTTCTACATATGTAGTGCAAGGTAATTTGACCTGAAAGGGCTCACTTGTGCCAGCGAATGTAGATAGCAGTAAATAATAAAGCAGTGGCTTATAATAGAACCAAATGTGTTAAATGACTAGGAGCCTTTGGTGTCTCGCCAACGTTAATTGACTGTGTCCTTCAAAACAGCCCTGAACAGCTGTGATGTGAATAATTTAGCATGCAGCACAACTATCCATCTGATGCACTCATCTGTGATGCACTCTAAGCGACAAACAAAATGTCATTCCATGCCAAAACATCCCTTTTTTACTCCTTTTATAAACATCCCAACCAATGGTGAAGGTACCCCAAAATAATCTTGAAGATACAGCCTTCTCACTATCAGGCAGTGCAAAGGCATGATCTAAAGAAAGTATTTCAAACAAACAAGCTCAGTTTACTAAACCAATTTTTTCATGACCTATAAATCAGGGAAATTCAGCAACTTAAGGGTGGTGGTAAATTAAAGCTGGGCGCATGTCTGAGCATCACGTTGGGGGACCTGTCCCCTACTGATCATATTTCCATGAGCTCAACAGTTGTCTAAAGTTATTCTGAAACAAAAACCATTACCAAAAGGGACTGTTCCAATATTGTGACTACACTGCTGCAGAAAATAAAATCAAAATTCAGTAAGGTTTAGGCCCGCCCAATATAGCCACAATATAGGGTGTCCATAAAGCTTTTTTACAATTTCAAAAATGTATTACAAAGGCAAATGAAAAGACAGATAAGTGAAAATCATTACAAAATGAGACGTGTGTGTGTGTATATATACAGGCAGGTCCAGAAATATTGGGACATTGACACAATTCTAACATCTTTGGCTCTATACACCACCACAATGGAGTTGTAATGAAATAAACACAATGTGCTTTAACTGCAGACTGTCAGCTTTAATTTGAGGGTATGTACATCCAACTCAGGTGAACGGTGTAGGACTTACAGCGGTTTGCAGATGTGCCTCCCACTTGTTAAGGGACCAAAGGAAATGGGACAGAATAATAATCATAAATCAAACTTTCCCATCTTAATACTTGGTTGCAAATCCTTTGCAGTCAATCACAGCCTGAAGTCTGGAACGCATAGACATCACCAGGTGCAGGGTTTCATCCCTGGTGATGCTCTGCCAGGCCTCTACTGCAACGGTCTTCAGTTCCTGCTTGTTCTTGGGGCATTTTCCCTTCAGTTTTGTCTTCAGCAAGTGAAATGCATGCTCAATGGGATTCAGGTCAGGTGACTGACTTTGCCATTGCATAACATTCCACTTCTGTCCCTTCAAAAACTCTTTGGTTGCTTTTGCAGTATGCTTTGAGTCATTGTCCATCTGCACTGTGAAGCGCCGTCCAGTGAGTTCTGCAGCATTTGGCTGAATGTGAGCAGATAATATTGCCCGAAACACTTCAGAATTCATCCTGCTGCTTTTATCAGCAGTCACATCATCAATAAATACAAGAGAACCAGTTCCATTGGCAGCCATACATGTCCACGCCATGACACTACCACCACCATGCTTCACTGATGAGGTGGTATGCTTAGGATCATGAGCAGTTCCTTTCCTTCTCCATACTCTTCTCTTCCCATCACTCTGGTACAAGTTGATCTTGGTCTCATCTGTCCATAGGATCTTGTTCCAGAACTGTGAAGGCTTTGTTAGGCATTGTTTGGCAAACTCTAATCTGGCCTTCCTGTTTTTGAGGCTCACCAATGGTTTACATCTTGTGGTGAACCCTCTGTATTTACTCTGGTGAAGTCTTCTCTTGATTGTTGACTTTGACACGCATACACCTACCTCCTGGAGAGTGTTCTTGATCTGGCCAACTGTTGTGAAGGGTGTTTTCTTCACCAGGGAAAGAATTCTTCATTCATCCACCACAGTTGTTTTCCGTGGCCTCCCGGGTCTTTTGGTGTTGCTGAGCTCACCGGTGTGTTCCTTCTTTTTGAGAATTATCCAAACAGTTGTTTTGGCCATGCCTAATGTTGTTGCTATCTCTCTGATGGGTTTGTTTTGTTTCTTCAGCCTAATGATGGCTTGCTTCACTGATAGTTAAGGCTCTATGGATCTCATCTTGAGAGTTGAGAGCAACAGCTGCCAAATGCAAATAGCACACTTGAAATGAACTCTGGGCCTTTTATCTGCACATTGTAATTGGGGTAATGAGGGAATATCACACACGAGGCCATGGAACAGCTGAGAAGTCAATTGTCCCATTACTTTTGGTCCCTTAACAAGTGGGAGGAACATCTGCAAACTGCTGTAAGTCCTACACCGTTCACCTGAGTTGGATGTACATACCCTCAAATTAAAGCTGACAGTCTGCAGTTAAAGCACATTGTGTTTGTTTCATTCCAACTCCATTGTGGTGGTGTACAGAGCCAAAGATGTTAGAATTGTGTTGATGTCCCAATATTTCTGGACCTGACTGTATATAAGCTTTTTTTTGCCTCCTTTAATACACCTCTATATGGACACCATTAGTTGCATGAAGCACATCAAGACCGTACTCTATTTCTTGCTATGTTCGCTGTAGCATACCCGCATCAATGGTGGCAATGGCATCAGTGATCCTCTGCTTTAGATTAGTGATGTACCGTCATAGAAAGAAGTGGAGGGGAGTGATATCTGGTGAACAAGGTGGCCAGGGAATTGGCCACCCCTTCCAATCCACCAGTCTGGAAATGTTTAATTTAGGAACCCACGGACATGCAGTCCCCAATGTGGTAGTGCACCATTTTGCTGGAAAATGATGGTTTGTTGAAGGTCATGTAGTTGTGGTGCCATGTATTCAGTCAAAAGGTCAAGGTAAACATTTGCAGTAATTGATGTCTCAGTAATTGATATGGGATTATGATAATATCGGGTATCGCAGTGTTTTTCAACCTTTTTTGTGCAAAGGCACACTTTTTTCATGAAAAAAAATCACGAGGCACACCACCATTAGAAAATGTTAAAAATTTTTACCTCTGTGCCTATATTGACTATATATAAAGTAATTCTCTTGAATAGGAATCAAACACAAAGAAATTATTTTATAATTACTTTTATGAAATAATAAAGTATTTTATAATTGTTCATATTTCTGTTTCCTTACTCAGTGCGAAACCTGGGCCTGTTTGGCTGAACACAAAGCTGATATTCTGGCAGGAATCGAAGAAAGACACACACGTAGCTCTTCGTCAACAGCTCTCAGTCTCTCTCTCTGTCTTTAGTTTTTATAGCAATCAGGCTTGAAAAGCTCATCTCACACAGATATGTAGTGGAAAATGGGAGCAATGTCAAAATAGCTTTGTTTGCCAGAACGGGGAACTCCTTGGCAGTATCCAACCAAAAACTGTCCAAAGGTAGATCAGCAAATCTTAGCTTGAAACCACGATTTTGTCTCAGTTCAGTTAGTTCCTCCTGCTCCTGTAAAGTCATGTCCTTTCCACCAACTGATGCTGAGCTATAAGGGTCCCTAACCCAGTCAAGGCATTCAGTGGAGACTGAAGAGAAATAAAATGACAACTTCTCCGAGAGTTTTTAAATGTTTAACTATTATCTCACCCAGTGCAGCAGTGTGAACACCTTGCCATTGCTTGGTGAGTGTGAACATTTCAAGATTGCCACTTTCCACGTGTTGATGCCAGAGTTGCACCTTTGAACGGAATCCATTTATTTTATCTGTACTTGTAAGCAGGTTTTCATTTCGGCCTTGCATTCGTGTGTTCAGCTCATTCAGATGATGAAAAATATCTGCCAGGTATGCCAGCCTTGCACACCACTCATCACTTGCAAGCAGCTTTGCGTAATCTGACCTCTCATTTGTCAAACACTTTAAGTTCCTCCCGCAGCTCATACACACGAACCAAGACCTTGCCGCGCGACAACCACCGGACCTCCGTATGAAACAGCAAGGTTTTATGCTTCGCTCCCATCTCCTCACACAAAGCTGCAAACATGCGACTTTTCACGGGTCGTGACTTTACAAAGTTTACCATGCGCACAACATCATCCAACACAGGAACTAGGTCTGCTGGTAAAGTCTTGGCTACGAGGGCCTCACGGTGTAAAAAACAATGCGTAACAATCACATCTGGATTTCTTTCCTTCACTCTGCTTACAAAGCCTTTGGTGCGCCCGACCATGGCTGCAGCTCCATCGGTGCAGACACTTGTGCAGTTTTCCCACTTAAGTCCTCCTTGTTCAAGGTATTCTGATGTGACCCGAAAAATTTCTTCTCCTGTTGTTTTTTCCGGCAATGCCTTGCAAAAAAAGAAGTTTTCTCTAATTGCATCACCATCCACAAAACGCACATTGGCCAAGAGTTGAGCATGTCCACTGATATCAGTAGACTCGTCAAGTTGCAATGCAAATTTCTCACTGATACGGATCTTTTCCAAAACCACACTTTCTATGTCTGCAGACATGTCATTAATACGTCTGGAAATTGTGTTGTCTGAGAGAGGGACTTTGTCTATTTCCTTAGCTGCTTCAGGTCCGAGCATCTCCTCTACAATAGCTTTGCAGGCGGGAAGTATTAAGGTCTCTGCCACAGTGTGCGACTTTTTTGACTTGGCTATAAGTTCAGCAAATTGATAGCTAGCTTTAAGAGCTCTTTCATTTACCTTTGTGGTTTTTCTCATGAAAGTTGCCTGTTTCTCCGTGTTTTCACGCAGGCGAACAAAAAAGTCTGCATTCTCGTTTTGAAGCGAAGGGTGTTTCGTTTGGAGATGGCGTTTAAGTTTACTTGGGACCATAGCACTGTTAGATAGCTTTTCACCACACACCACACACAGTGGAGTTGGTTTCTTTGCATCTCCGGTGAAAGTAAATCCAAATGAAATATAGCTTTCGCTATATTGCCTTGTGCCAGAGAATTTCCTTGAGCTAACCATCTTTGCTTTCTTTTGATCCCCACTCATACTTGGGCTCTTATCTGGCTCCGAATTTTGTTCAGAGTCCAGTTCTTTCCTTTTCAAAAATTTGTCCATCGCTGCAGTATCTGTTCCTGTCTCACTGTCATTCAGTACTTACTGCACTTGTCTCCTCCAGATAGCCGCTGTCCGTCACACTCAGCACTCCATCCAGATCCATCAGTCAGCGCTCTTCTGCTCCTGTCTCCTCCAGATCCATCACTCAGCGCTCTTCTGCTCCTGTCTCCTCCAGATCCATCACTCAGCGCTCTTCTGTGCTGCGTCCGCGATAATCCTCCAGAGTCCAGATCCTTCGGTGCTCTTCTGCGCATCGGCGATCTACTGCGATGTCTTCTCCTGTCAGTGTAACATCTAATGATTGGTCTATTTGTGAGCCGAAGCGCATGTTACGGATGAAATTGGAATTTTTCCCACGGCACACCAGACAATATCTCACGGCACACTAGTGTGCCGCGGCACAGTGGTTGAAAAACGCTGGTGTATCGAACAAAGGTACGGGAGATCACTAATCTAAAACAGAGGATCACTGATGCCATTGCCACCATTGATGAGGGTATGCTACAGCGAACATAGCAAGAAATCAAGTACCGTCTTTATGTGCTTCATGCAACTAATGGTGGCCATATAGAGGTGTATTAAATGAGGCAAAAACACCTTAAATATATCCGTCTAATTTTGTAATAATTTTCACTGGTCTTACTTTTCATTTGCCATTGTAATAAATTTTTGAAATTGCAAAGAGACTTTATGGACACCCTGTATATTTGCCATTTTAAAAATAGAAACTCGGACAGGCGGGCTGTACCAACTCCTATATCTGGCAGTCAAAATGCTGCCACAGGTAACCCTCTTCTGCACAAAAAAAAACACTTTTACAGTAAAATTAAACATATCGACTTCCCCACGCAAAGTGTCCCAAAACCTGTGGCAACATATACAATATTTTATTAATTTATTTAAATATTGCTTGTGGCCAAATAAAAGCCCAGCTTACGAGGATCAGTAAAGGTTAGCCCTTTGCTTGCCAAATGCAAACTTTAATGACTAGGAGTACTTTCAACTCTTGCCAACAAAAAACAATAAGTATAGCGCACACAAGTGTCTTGAGGGTACTCTGGAGGCTGGATCTTTCAATAAAACCTCAAAGAGAAAGAGAAGGACAATAAGGTGCAGATTGTACAATTATAGTCATATAGTTCTACTCACATTGTTGTGAGCCCAACTGGCTCTGTGGATTCCACTTCTGTGTTACTTATGGCCAGCCAACAGCCCAAAATTATCCTCTTGAGCGTGGAAAATCCTTGGATACAAATGTAAAAGAAATAGTGTAGACTGCAAACACAATAGTATCAAATCACTGATGGAAACACATTTTTCTGAACCTAAATCAGGTCCTAGATGTGTTCACTCAGGTGGTTGTTTACCAGGTACAACCGCCAAGAAAACCGTATCCACATAGTCAGCGAGGTAGTGATAAAAAGTGTTTTTTTTTATTCAACTTATAAAATTCAAAATAAAAACAAGTAAAATCAAATTTAAATGCAAAAATGTGTTTCACCTTGGGAAAAATATTCCTGTGGCTTCCTTCCGTTGGTTTCCAAGTATCCCGATCACGTGTTGTGTCGCATCATCGCGCGGACACTTCTGGATGATGCGGACTGTCCGAAGCGTCATCTTGAGTGGCATCCTAGATGCCAATTGAAACGTGTGTCAACGTACTGGCTATAATAATTTGCCTGCTTGGTTACTCCACACCATTATTTGTGCACACTAAGGGTTAAAAACAGCAACCTGTCCTTACCTATTGTTACATTATCCACTCTGGCTATATACGTCTATTACTGTATAAAGGGCATCAAACTTATTGTGCATCATTCTTTAACCCTCTAATGGTGGCCTCACCTCTTTATTAATTTAACCCTACACTCCAAACCTATGCTTTGGGATGAATTCTAGATATGTCACCAATTTAAAATAGAAATTATAAATAAGAAATGGGGGTATATCATTGAGTTAATTCTACTCCTAGACAGTGCAGTTGTCAGTAAGGTACCTTATCTGGGACACACCTATTTATATCCTTAATAAATAAAAATGGGATTTAAATGCGTGATCCCTACATATTTATGTGCAATAGGAGGAATTTCATGGCTATATACCAAGATAGTGCTGATGCCTATTAGGGGTATGAGGAAAATCAATATATAACCAGTATGATAAATGCACTGGATGCAAGGTTCGATTGTCCCACTTTTATTCAAATCATAAAAGCAGCAGGGTACAGCAGCTCATCAAAATAAACAAAATGTCAAAATAAACACCTACTCCGTCTATGGAGCCTAACTAAACATATGATTTCTATCTGACAAATACTGGCCAGCTAAGCTGGTTCCCAGTCAAATAACCAGCGTACCTTTTTAGCAGATAAAGTTCAGGAGTTCCTCTCTTCAGGCAGCACACAGACTGTCCATACAACAGCTCTCTCTCTCTCTGTCAGTCTGTGTCTCTCCTAGCATTCTATGAGAGAGAAATAACATTCTCCAGACACCTAATATACGTGTGGTCTACAACCCTGCCCCTCACCCTGTCCCTCACCCTGTCACATATTCCCCTCCCCAGCGCAACACCAGGGTGGGAAGCGGAAACGGCGGAGAGCCCGCGCCCTCGCGACAACACAGCAGCAGGCCCATGGAGCAAACCAGCTCTTTGCCCCACCACACACTGAAAAGGCTGCAGGGACATACATGCCTCATTCATATTGTGAAGTAAAGAAATGGGGACAGCGCTTCAACTTAAAAGGATGCAGTGTATAAGTGATGTGGTAAATATGGAATAATGCTCACAAGCAATGGTAGGTCCCTTAAGGAGGATTAGGCGTGGACTAAATCAAAGTCTTCATAATAGGCTGACCAAAAAGAAATACAATGGTACAGTATTGCACAAAATATACTGCTATAGTAAGGTTGTAATATTCACTACTCACACTTTATGAGAGCTGCTAGCTCTCATATGTAGACCTCACAGGTGTTCAGGGCCAACCTGTTCGCCTCATACTCCCACACTCAGACCTCCAAAAAAGCACAGGAACATGGATTGCATAAGTAGCGCTCACTCCCGGAGGAGCCGCTGAAAATGAACCACGGGTCAGTCTCCCCGCACTAGGGTATAAATATACTCCAGCACCGTTGTGGATTTTATAAATTATATAGTTTACTGAAGTAAAAGGCATATAATAAGACACGGTGTTCGTAGATATATTTACAGTATTTCGTATTGCGGTAAACGCGCAGCGGGAAAAAGAAATGCGGGACTTCGTATTTCTGGAAAAATACACGACCGAGCAGAAAAATACAATGCTTCGTAATTACGAGAAACGCGCAGCGGAAAACAAAATAAGATGCGAATCTTTTCCCCTTTTTCGGATCTTAGGGAGTGAGTCCCGAACAGGTTAAGTCCCGATTTGTGAGTGTATGTGTGTATTATGGTACCCGGGTACTATTCAACTGGCCAGTGAATCTTTTAAGCGATGTCTTCGACTAGTCAAGTTGGGGCCCTGTGGGTTTCAGAAATAAACAACAGCGTGCTTGCTTGAGCCTTTGTAAAACCGGCCTTGGAGGCCTCTCACCCATCCGTTGATCACCAAGGCTCCGTTGACCCAGGACGTCTCTCCGCTTGTTTCCTCGCTGGGATACCGGCCGCTGGATAGGTGGTCAGGCTTTCTGTGCTCCGGCCCGGACTTGTCCAGCTACCGCCTGCTCTCCCGTCCTATGGACTCGCGGTACTCCTCACTCGAGGTCCTCAGGTTGTCTGGATAACAACTTGGGCGATATCTGTCGATGAGTAAGGCTCCTTCTGGCAAGGCAGGATAACCCCACTTGGATCCCAATAGGCCACACTTGCGCTCCGGCCTAATCACGGTTCAGCTCCTGCAGCACTGCGTCTTCCCTCATGCACTCCCTGGCGCGCTCTGGCGCGTTCTCCACGAGGCTCAGGATGTACAGCGTCTGTCTCCCACCCACTTCCTGTCTGTTTGCAAAGCACGCCGGGAAATGTAGTCCCAAGGTTCAGTGTCTCTGATCGCGCTTGTCTCCCTCCGGTGGCCAAAAAGAGGTATTGCCACAGTAAGATTTTAAACACAGCGCTACACATATAATCCAACAGGATTGTAAAGGATAAGCAAATATCCACTCCCCAAATAGAAGTGAATCTCCAGCAGAATTATTCCAGGGTAGCTGCGTGTGTAAACCTCAGAATAGGAACAAAGGTTACATAAAGGCCAGATATGCTGGAAATACTCCGATCTATACCTGGTATACTCCGATCTAAAGTACACAATACATCACCTGAGTCTATAAAGTATATCAACCCTCTAATATGATTATATTGGTTTAATGCAAAGTATATGAACTATGTGTTCATTTAAAATGTTTATTCAGAAACCACATGAATAATTACTATTGCTGCCCATTGGAAGCAAAAAATATTTTACATTTGTACGTATGCACATGTAGGGGCCTCAGTATACCCCAGTCTAAAGTGCACTACACAACATCTGAAGTGTAAAATGTATACTGGCCCTCTAATGTGCAGATTATATTAACCTCCCTGGCGGTCTAATTTTTTCAAAATTTTGTGTCTAAAAGCGTATCAATTTTTTTTTAAAGGAAACGTGTTTTTGTACATAGTTAGCCTGTAATAATTAGGAATCACGCACTGAAATCCGTGCAATCAAAAGTTCTTACTGGTAAAATCCTTTATAAATTAATTAATTAATTTAAAAAAAATAGTAAATACACTGAGTCCGATAAAGTTTGAAACACGAAATAATAATTTATTATCCCAAAAATAATTATCCAAAATAATGCAAATAAATGATATTCAATAAAATACAACAAAAAACACTGAAATCTGTCTGATAACCAGAGTGAGACGATGTATGGTCTATTTCTTATCCTGTACTGCCACCTAGTGGCCGTTCATAAACATTTCCATTTGTATTCAGTGAGTTTTGTGAATGAAATTTGCTGCGGTCCAGCCCCTCTGCATCATGTGACTCGCAGGGAGCCATCCAGGAAGCAGCTCGCTGAGATCACACTGCGGGGACAGCGAGGGAGCCAGGAGGAGGTGAGTAAACATCCAGCCCGAGTGTGGCTCGGGGTTACCGTTCACAGTAGCGAAATGTAACCCTGAGTCACACTCGGGAATACCGCCAGGGAGGTTAACTATGTGTTCATTTAAAAATGTTCATCTAGAAACCCATTAAAATTACTTCTGATGTTTTACATCTGCACATGTAGGGGCCTCAATATACTTCAAATTTGCACTGCACAATACCTAAAGTGTAAAATGATGTTTCTTGTGCAGAGATGTGTGCTTTTTATTAATACATGATATTGTCTCTTTATTCTGCTGAGTTCTTCAATACACTGAAGGCCCTGGTAAATGAATAGGACTATTCCAGCTATAGGTAATGGAAATAAAAATCTAGGATGTGAAAATGAAAGTGTTCATCCCAGGAACGGGAAACCGGAGCTGCCCCACAAACAGACTTATGATGTTTTTGGTTGGTGAAAGGGAATGACAAGCAGCAGCTGTCCTCACTCGCCGCCTCCCGATGACCTCTTGATATGCAAAAACGGAGGTGATTTCTGATTCCTTCCCATGTGGTTTCACTTTTCTGTTCTGGATACGCCTTTTTTTTTTCTTTCTTTGGCTATAATGTGGATAAGTGCAAGATAATGCACCTGGGACGTAAAAACCCAAGGGCTGAATATAGAATATTTGATACAGTCCTAACCTCAACATCTGAGGAAAGGGATTTAGGGGTTATTATTTCAGAGGATCTAAGGGTAAGTAGTCAATGTAATAGAGCAGCAGGAAATGCTAGCAGAATGCTTGGTTGTGTAGGGAGAGGTATTGGCAGTAGGAAAAGGTAAGTGCTCATGCCACTGTACAGAGCACTGGTGAGACCTCACTTGGAGTACTGTGTGCAGTACTGGAGACCGTATCTCCAGAAGGATATAGACATCTTAGAGAGAGTTCAGAGAAGGGCTACTAAAATGGTGTACGGCTTGAAGGAGAAAAGTTACCAGGAAAGGCTTAATGATCTTAACATGTACAGCTTGGAAAAAAGACGAGACAGAGGAGATATGATAGAAACATTTAAATACGTAAAGGGAATCCACAAGGTAGAGGAAGGGAGTATATTTAAAAGGAAACAAAGAAGCAAAACAAGAGGACATAGTCTTAGATTAGAGGGGCAAAGGTTTAAAAGTAACATCAGGAAGCATTATTTTACTGAGAGGGTGGTGGATACATGGAACAGTCTTCCAGTTGAAGTGGTAGAGGCCAAAACAGTAATTGAATTTAAGCAGGCATGGGATAGGCATAAGGCTATCCCAAACAAAAGATAAATCCAGGTAAAGTATCCATGTAATTGGGCAGACTAGATGGGCCGAAAGGTTCTTATCTGCTGACATTTTTCTATGTTTCTATATAAACCCTGAAAGGACTATGGGGGCCACATGCTTTTTGTCCCTTGCCACTGATGAAGCGCCCCTGAGGCGAGAAACGCGTTTGACTGTTTACCGTTTGCTTGTATGTTTTATATTTTATTTTAATAAATATTTTTACAGCATATCTGGCCTTTGTTACCTTTTGTTCCTATACTGAGGTTTACACACGCGGCTACCCTGGAATAATTCTTCTGGAGATTCACTTCTATTTGGTGAGTGGATATTTGCTTATCCTTTACAATCCTGTTGGATTATATGCAATCCATGTTCCTGTGCTTTTTTGGAGGTCTGAGTGCGGGAGTATGAGGCGAACAGGTTGGCCCTGAACACCTGTGAGGTCTACATATGAGAGCTAGCAGCTCTCATAAAGTGTGAGTAGTGAATATTACAACCTTACTATAGCAGTATATTTTGTGCAATACTGTACCATTTTCTGTATTTTTTTGTTTTGTTTTTTTTAGGTCATCCTATTATGAAGACTTTGATTGATTTAGTCCACGCCTAATCCTCCTTAAGGGACCTACCATTGCTTGTGAGCATTATTCCATATTTACCACATCACTTATACACTGCTTCCTTTTAAGTTGAAGCGATGTCCCCATTTCTTCACATTTTGCAATTTGTTCTGGTGACGGGAGCACCACAGTGTGGGAATATAGTGAATCCTTAAAAGTGTATATCTAGCACCACGGAGTATAGCCATTAAGCCTCATTCATAGTCCAGGGTTCAAGGAGGTACACATGGAAAACCTGTCTTTTCCTACGTACGAGCTGACCGACTCTCTATAGTGAACAGGGCCGATCTTCAAGATCTCATATGGCCCTTGCCAACGTGCCAGACGCTTGTTTTCAGGTGTCTGCAGTAGCACCATGACCCGTCACCTTTATTGAAACGCCTTATTACCGTTCTTGTAGCATAATAACAGGCTTGGGCCTCAGGAGCACTTTCCACGTGCTGATGAACCAGGGGACCCCTAACAGCCATCCGTTCCTTCGGTTTTTTTAACATGCTTCACCACACTAGTCCGTGGGGCGCCCTGCTCATCCACCACTCTGCTTCTCGCAGTCAGTAGGGGATCTTTAGCTCGCTCCCTCCCTCCCAAAACCATTACTGACACACTTCATATCACACAGGTCAGTCACAGTGCCATCACTCAGACACCCATTGTCAGATTTTTCCTGTCGTTCGGTTGACAGGTCACGAACAAATGTCTGAAACTCGGGAAAGTCCCTTCCCATAACCAAGGGATAAGGTAGTTCAGGTACCACTATGGCAGAAACAGATAGCACTCTGTTTCCAACGGCAACTTTAATCATTGCTGTAGGGTAGTGCACCGTACTCCCATGCACACATAGACCACCCACAGTCTTATATTTTTGCAAATCAATATGTTTCACCAGGTTCCTTGAGACCAGGGTAATGACACTCCCAGAGTCCAATAGTGCCTCCACATTTTCATTATTCAATAGGACTGACATGCAGAAGGCCTGGGTTCCCACCACCAGACCTGGTTGACCCATTAGTCCACAATAATAATGTGAGGCTTTGCAGAGACCACATTGCATGGGCTCAGGGGCATTTGGGCATTCTGCCCGGGTGTGTCCTGGCTCACCGCACTCAAAGCACCGTATGCAAGCTTTCCTGATCTCAGCTGGCCTTAGAAAAGTCTCATCACCACGATCTATGCCGTATAAATGCTCACCAGAATCTGACTTTACCAGTTCCTCACCACGACTTGGGGATCCCTGGGACCTTTGGCCAAACACCCTTTTCCGGGCAGGTGGGTTCCCTGTGACCTTGAGAACCACTCTTGGTGACTCATCCAGGTCCCTGGCGGCCATGTATTGTTCCACTTGGGCAACCATCTCACTCATCGTAGGTAGTAGGGTTACCTTGTCCCACCCATTCACGGAGGGTGCGTGGGAGTTCTCGTAGAAACCTGTCCAGTACCAGAGTCTCCACAATCTGGGCTGGGGTCTGAATCTCTGGTTGGAGCCATTTATGGGCCAAATGTATAATATCGAACATTTGCGTTCTGGGAGGTAGTTCCTCATTAAACTTCCAATTGTAGAAGCGCTGTGCCCTCACAGCTGTGGTAACACCAAACCTGGCCAGAATCTCTGCCTTCAGCGAAGTGTAGTC
This sequence comes from Leptobrachium leishanense, assembly GCA_009667805.1. Taxonomy (NCBI): domain Eukaryota; kingdom Metazoa; phylum Chordata; class Amphibia; order Anura; family Megophryidae; genus Leptobrachium; species Leptobrachium leishanense. The sequence continues at coordinate 366,305,504 of CM019063.1, read as the reverse complement.
AGCAGCTTGCACCTCATCCAGGTCATAATAAGCTTTCTGAGCCTCTCCCAGCAAGAAGGGTGCCAGTATCCCAGCCCACTTTTCTGCAGGCCAGCCCTCACGAGTAGCTGTGCGTTCAAATGCACGGAGGTATGCTTCCACATCATCCTCAGGCAGCATTTTCTGCAGGTAGCAGCTGGCTTGTATCCCTGTTTTCTGACCGGAATGTGGCTAGGTTAGAAGGCGCTATACCGTCTCTTTAAGCAGTGTATGGTCTGCTTTTTGTGCCTCAGCCAAGGCCTCCATTTGAGCACCCAGTGAGCGGTTGCTTTCCCTCTGGATCTGATTAGTCTCTTGCTGCACTGCAACAGCGCCTTTAAAACGTCCTCCATTTTAAACGGGTTTTGTACTTTTCAATGTGTCCACCGCAGAAACACAGATAAGCAGTATCCCACCGCTGCCACCACTTGTGATAAAGGCACTAGATGCAAGGTTCGATTGTCCCACTTTAATTCAAATCATAAAAGCAGCAGGGTACAGCAGCTCATCAAAATGTCAAAATAAACACCTACTCTGTCTATGGAGCCTGACAAATACTGGCCATCTAAGCTGGTTCCCAGTCAAATAAACAGCGTACCTTTTTTAGCACATAAAGTTCAGGAGTTCCTCTCCTCGCTTCAACCAGCACACAGACTGACCATACAACAGCTCTCGCGCTCTCTGTCTATCAGTCTGTGTCTCTCCTGGAACCACATGCATACCTATATGGGCAGGGCAGTCTTAATTAGGACTTGGTTCAGAATTAACCCTTTCGTGGAAAAATAGCATTCTCCAGACGCCTAATATACGTGTGGTCTACAACCCTGCCCCCTCACCCAGTCACACCAGATATGTACATGTATAGATAGATAGACTTCTGTTTTACATTGAGGCATTGTTCCAGGTAAATGGCTGAGCCACTCTCTAATTGGCCAGAGGCGAGCATTCCTTTAGAGCCGGGATATAGGGGCTCTATATTGTGAGTTAACATTTTTTTCACAGGAATTAATCACTCGGGACTTCTGAATTACTGCACTATTGTGTCTTCTATGCTTTATTTTTGAGATACTAAGCGGAACGAAGACTGTAGTGGATCTGTTGATTTCCCTCTCCAATCCCCCCTTAATGGATTTTTTTACCAGGAATGATGCATTGAGATTTCTCTCGTTTTCAAGTATATCCTGGGTGGCGAGTATGTACCGTTAGGTGTCTTGCCCAAGGACACTTACTGGAGAGGTGCTCTTGCCGGGATCGAACCTGTGTCTCCACAGTCTTTCTCCACGCTTATAGAGCAGTGATGTTACCTCTACTCCACCCAGCCATTTACATCAATGCAATATAATTTATTATTTTAATTTATTCACATTGGGGATTGGCACGTCTTTTATTGTTTATTTATGATTTTATGTCTTATGCGTATTGCACGAGCTTATGAAATTTACGCTATTGCACATTAGAGATATTTCCACCTTATGCACTATTTGCACCTACTTGTACATTGCACATTGCAATACTTGTCTTGTGAGAAACCAAGCACTTTATTGATCTAATCGGGGAGCATACTAATACAATTTTTACTGTATAGCACCTTTACTGATTTTATGCACGTAAATGATTAAATATTTGGATATAATATGTGCATGAAGATGCCTGGAAATAATATATAAGGTCCTATGAATAACAATAATAAGGTCTGTTACAGAATTTAAAAAATCAGAATCAAAAATTTCACTGAAAATGCCTAAAAAGTTCCAAAATCTAAAATGCTTTTTGCTGCAAATGAAAAGAATAAATAGTTGAATAAATATTTAATAAAAACTGGGAATTTTGTTACATTGAAACCTATGGGATTTGTCTGCTTAAATCTGTCGAATGGAACCACAGAAAATCTGACCGCTATTTCTCTATGGGGAATTTCACTGCCGTCGAAGGTCACCGTATTTCCATTTGCCAATATTTGAATAGCAAGAATGGCCACGAAATTGCACATCACGGGGAAATTCAGTTTGGTGCAATAAGGCGGCCAATTCAGTGCTCTCTTAATAGCACCTATAGTTTGCTGTCATTTTAATAACCCTATTTGAAAGGCTGTAAGATAGTAGACACCATCTAGCGTCTAGAACATTTAATCTCCATATATCTGTAAACAAGTTATATATTAACCCCTTAAGGACCAATGACGTAACGTTTCCGTCATAAATGCATTGATTTTAAAGACCCCTGATATATTTGTGTTAAACTTTTTAAAGATCTCTGAATAACTCTATACTCAGTTGTAAACTTAGATGGAAGTATCACTACTTGTCCATTTTTAAAATCAATATTATGCTAATGATATTTCAATAAAAACCACATGGTAGTGAAAGTGTTAAAATGTTTACACTATGCACTTTTGGAAGCTCATTCTGTGTTCTTTGAAAGACTCACAATTGTGATCTGTTATTTGGGGTTTTTACCTTTCTATCTTTTGTAGACGTTTGCTCTTTCATTTGGAAGTTTTGCCAAGACGTGATCTAATGACATTTACATATTGAGGCAGGCAGTAATTTAATACAAATCTTGCTTGCAGGTATGTGGCCTTACCACTGAGCGGACTGCTGGACGTAGAAGAAACGCACAAAAGGAAACCGTCACCAAACCCGGTTCTTGAAGCTTTTTACTCAAACCAGAGAAAGAGACCAACAAAGGTGGGTATATTTTAACTGACCAGAAAAACATTACAGATTGGTTAAGAGTATGCCTTAAATTGCTAATTACAATGTATTAAACTGCACTTTGTAGAAATTATGATGCAAGCATCCTTAGTGTCTATCAGGGTTGTGCACTAATTGACATTGTTTAGCATTGTTGCACCGACAATAAACTTCATCTATCCAAATAGGGAAATTTAAAGAATGTTTTAGAACTAATTAATTTTAAAGTATATACATTTAGCAAATGTCACCCTTTGTTATATACAGGGAGTGATAATAACGTGCTTTACATTTGGAAGAGAGCATAAATTTATACTTCAATTTTCTGCAGCATTTCGCTCCGTAGTTGAAGACAGCCTGGACTCCTGTATTCACTCCTTGCAGTAGTTGGTCTGTATCTCAGTTGCAACATCAAAAAACATGCACTTAGTCAATATAAAACTTAAATGCCTTTTAATTTAATATTTTTTTTTATAAAACATATAATCATGTCCTAGGGGCCCGTGGGCCAATTGTCCCAAATAGTAGTGCTGGGATTAGGGTTCCCACCCGTCCGGTTTTGGAGTCATGTGTCCAGGTTTGACGCCCTCTGCCACCCGGACACATGACTCCGAGCCAGTACTGGGCATCTCCGCCCCATACTTACATTTTAGCGTCCCCCCGTCGCCGCAGCTAGTCCGCACCGCTCACTGCCAGTTCCGCACAGGCGCCACGGCTCACGGGACATTCACGTGAATGCACGTGCGCCGGCGACTGGCGTGCGTGCGGCGGTCCTGGGCCTGCTTCCACCTCCAGTCTTGTAGGATCAGACGGAGAGGGGCAGCCGATGTGAGGGAGGAGAGCGGCCACTGCGCCGGGACCCCGGACCCCATCGATGCGCCGGGTGAGGGGTTACGATAAGCGGCTTTTCGGGTCAGGGAAAAGGTTGCCGGGAGAAGGATGGCGGCGGATTGTCTGTCCCCCCACCCCTTCTCGCCTTGGAATTCGATGGGGGAGGGGGACTAAGGACAAGATGAAGAAGGTAGGAGGCCCAGAGGTCATTGGTGTTGGAACGTCAAAAACTACACGGGCTTCCTGATTGGCCAGGCTGCATCAGAAGGTCTGTGGAGATTTGTTGGTTGGGGACCGAGAGGGAGGTGGGGTCGATACAAATGCGAGGCCAATAACTGCAAAGCCACACACATTCCCGCCCAATAAGGCTCTTTGTTGTGATCCCGGGCCTGCTTCCGCCTCCAGTCCCAAGACTAGTGGTCCTCTGGCTCCTGCTGGTCTCGTCCACCGTCCAGACCTACGTCTCCAGAGCAGAGTGGCTCCAGTGACCACTGAGTCTGAGACAAGCAACTCTGTGTGAGTGAGCGCAGAATCAGATATAATTCCACTGTGCCAGCCATAAAACCAGTCTGCCAGCCATAATTCCACTGTGCCAACCATAAAACCAGTTTGCCCACCATAATACCAGTGTGCCATAACTCCAGTCTGCCATGCATACCACGTGCCATAATGTCGCTATGCCGACTTCCTCAGTCCCAAAAAGAAAAGTATGTCTAAGTGCTTGCTATGTGCTCGAGGTTCTATAGTTCCACTTAACCCTTTCGCTGCTAAGCCATTTCACGCCTCCGTGCTGAGCTAATTTTTACAGGTTTCGCTCATCATGTTTAACCGCGTTTTGAAGCCTTATTTTAATATATGACTCAGACATATTATATATCGTTCTTTCCGGCAGACTCAGAAGATTCATAATATATCATTATTATATGTATATGTCATGTCCTGTCTGTATATTATAACAAAAAATGCAATAACATTAGAATTTTCAATAATTTACAATGTGTTTTTTTCACATTTTAACATGCGATCGTTTGCGGTTATATTTTCTATGGGGTGTGCTTGTTAAAAAAATTAGAGATGGGGACTCGTTACATTTTTTTGGTAGGAAAATTTTGCTATTAACAAACGCACCGCATACAAAAATCGTTAGTGCAGCATCCTTGTTCACATTATAATTGAAATGGGAACAATATTGCTGCATTAACAAATCAAACAAAAAAAAACTTGTTTTTTTTTAATAATTTTTTTATTTTATTTTTATTTTTTTATTTTTTACATGGTCGTGTTTGGTATCGTTGGAAAGGCCATGCTCTGCCATTAACCCCTAGATGCCACGGATCGGGAGATAGGGGGTTCCAATGAACCTCCTATCTCCACCATTGGTGGCAACTAGGGGTTAACTCCAGGACTGGCGTCATCGTGCTATGCAGGGAATACTGGCTAATTGCTGCCTCCTGTGCTAGGACGCGCTCAGCTCGTCCGTAGCACAGGAGGAGCACTTGGAAGGACGCGCTGAGCACGTCCTTAGCAGCCAAGTGGTTAATTAACAATCTCCTGTGGAGTTCCGAGATGGCGTTCAGTTCACTTCCTGTGTGTGGACCTCAGGGTTCCACCACCAATAGTGTCCTCCTTATTTGGCTCGAAGTGCAGTAATATGGCGTCCAACGGCTTCATTTCCCCTTCCTGGTGTTCCAAAATGGCATCTTCTCCACTTCCGATTGGATCTTACTTCGTTTTGTTTCATTTTCGTCGGCGTGTCCTCGATTATTTTGATCGATTAACTTGCGGTGTCGTAATATGGCATCCGGTGGCTTTGTTTCTTATCCCTGATGTCCCAAGATGGCTTCTCTCCCATTTCTGATCGGATTTTTCTTCCTTTTCGTTCCCGCTTCGTATCTTAAGTTATTTCAATCACCCATGAAAACATAGAAAGTGGCATTTGTCCAGAAACTTTTCTCTAGTTGAACTCAACATTCTTATTATACTACAGCTAATTTATCAATCATATGAGGGAATGGTTATAATAATTTAAAATCTGATCATTATAAAAAATGTCACAGCTCAAAATCTGAGTTTAATCCATTTGGTTGCAACATATTAAAATTATAAATAAAACGCAAATGCGTTTACCCTTCATAGACCCAGGTGCCACAGACTCTATGTACTTTTATTTTGGTTTTCGTTGTTTTATGCTCTTCGCACTCCCACGGGGAGTCCATTTTATTTTAATGTTTAGGAATCGAAGGTTCCATTTGTTTCTTCCTGCTGATTGACCCCATATGGGTCTGTGCCCTGATTTGGTTAGATCAGCACAATGTTCTCTAACGGTTCAAATCATGGCCAATGACAATTTATTGTTGCAACAGTTGTTGGCTAAATTATTGATGTTACCATGTTTAATTCCCTGTAAGAGAGTCTGTGTTAGCACTCTAGATTTCCAGATTTGTTCTTTTGTCCTAGATGGGGTTCATTTTGAGGTTTCTAGATGTGCGAAGACATCAATCTGATCTCTTGGGGAGGGGGTTCTGGCTTCCCATCGGGAGTATGCGGTTCTAACATTGAATGTTCAGTCTAGATCCATCTGATCTTTGTTTCTTTTTGAACACCTCACTTGCCTGTGTCGTCAACATCTTGGGCACGTTATTATTTGCTTTGGCTGGTGTTGATATTGCCAAGTTTGGCATGCACTCTATTTGGGGTGTGGCAGCTTCTAAGGTATTTCTTGCTGGTTGTCTTTTGAGGACTTGATGAAGACTGCAGATTGGTCAAAAGAGTAGACTTTCTACTTGTTTATTTTAAGCCAGTGTCTCATTATTCTAAGTTTTTGGTGTGTTAAACTTGCAAATAGGAGCCTCAGAATCTCCTGTTTTGACATTTCCAAATTTTCCTATCCCAGTGACGGAAAGTTTGGATTTTAATAAGGAATCTGTGACAAGTTTATCTTGATACTTGTGGAGATGCCCCTGATACCTCAACTGATACTGGAAGTCAGCACTGGGCTGGCTTGCCAGTCAGTATATGAGGGGCTGGAGCAGCTGGCACAATGCTCTCACAGTCAGGCCCCTCCAGCTGGCCGCATTCCAGCAAGCGGCCGTCAGCAAAGGTTGGAGCGAGGCTGCTCGCTGGGACCTCCAGCTGCGATGTCGCAAGATCCCAGAGTTTGCAAGAGCGTGACTGGAGGTCCAGGCGAGCGGCCGCATTACAACCTTTGCCAGCAGCCGTTGACTGGTAAGCGACCAGTCAGAGGGGCTGGCATAAAGCTGTTAGAGCATTCTGCCAGCTGCCCCAGTGTCTGTATCTGAGGTTTGGTGTGTGTGTGTGTGTGTGTGTGTGCGCGCGCATATACACACAGACAATGTGCCTGAGGTCTGGTGTTTGTGGGTATACATGTATATGAGGTGTGGGTATACATGTATATGAGGTGTGGGTATACATGTATCTGAGGTCTGGGTGTAGGTATACATTTATCTGAGGTCTGCTGTGGGTATACATATGTATTTGAGGGCTGGGTATACATATGTATCTAAGGTCTGGTGTGTAGGTATACATGTACTGTATCTGATATCTGGTGTGTACGTATACATGTATCTGAGGTCGGGTGTTTAGGTTTACATGTATCTGAAGTTTGATGTGTAGGTATACATGTATCTGAGGTCTGTGTGGTCAGGGTGTGTGCAGGCCTGTGAAGTGGGTAAATTCTAAAGTCCTTAGATTGGGTTGATGTGGTTTAGTTGCTAATGTCGTCTAGTGTGTACTGATCAGGTTTCTGTGTCTCCTGAAGGAATTTCACACCCCCTCATGTAAAGACTGTATTCTGTGGATTATGTCATGTTACCTCCCCCTTCCTGGTTCCCATATAACTGATCCCCATTTTCAATAAAATATATTCACTTACCTGCACTAAGTTGTGACTGGTGTTTGGGAAGAGATACATAGAATTAGCACTTCCTCTAGTTCTGGCTAAGGGTTGTGAGAGAAGGAAAGCTGCTGCGGATCAGCTTGACTGCATAGAACAGACGGACTCTATATCAGGTTTGGGTCTGGTCCACAAGCCGGAGACCAGTAACCCCAGTTTCTGTTACAACATGTATCTGGGCTCTGATGTCTGGGTATTCATGTATCTTGGGTTTGATGTCTAGGTATTCATGTATCTTAGGTTTGATGTCTGGGTATACATGTATCTGGGTTCTGGGTATACAACAGTGCCGTCAGGGGAGGCAGAGCCTCACCTGTCATTGAGCAAAATTAATAAAAGAAAATAAAGTAAACTCACCGGCTCCACACTCCCCTGCCGTCAGCTCCTTCCTCTGCCATCAGTAAAAAAAATGTGTAGCGCACATTCTTTTCACAGCCTACGCAATTTGCGTCTCAATATGCTTCTCTGTTTCACTAATCGCGTAAGCTGCTCAAGAAGTCTGCAGCGCGCGTCTGTTCAAATAGAAACAGACAAGCGCTGTCTACTTCCTGAAGACTGCTCCTCAAAGCCTCAGAAAGGCACTGAGAGAGCAATGGAATAGCTTGGACCAATGGGAAAGCACTATTGGTCCAAGCCATTCAAAAAACCACCTGCATGGGAGGTGGTAGCGATGTCTGATTCCTGAACGATTCGTTCCTTTGATTTGATTTGAATCAAATGATCTGGCTCATGATCCGATTCATTCAAGTGAGTCATTCTTAATGAACCAAATCACTTCACTGATCCGGACTTCCCATCACTAACAGGGACTTATATCTATTAAATGTTGGCCAGTCACACCAGAAGGAGGAATTTTCAAGATTTATTTTGCCATGACAAGGCATCTGTTTTTTGTTTTTTTAACCCTATAGTGACCAGGCTATTTTTTTTATCATTTCTACGCTGTTTGTTTAGCTGTAATTTTACTCTTAGTCATTTACTGTACCCACACATATTATTTATAGTTTTTATCACCATTAAATGGCCTTTCTAAATATACCATTACTTTCATCATATCATATACTTAATTGCCAGTAATATGCAGAATCAACAAAAGGGTAACTGAAAAACATGTTCACGGGACAGCATCTGTAAATAACACAGTGAGACCATGCAATATATATTTTAATTGGGTTTTACATGAGTATAAATAGTGAAACTCTATTCTGCTATAAAACGAGAATCTGATGCGTAAATTGTGACTACGTAACCGGTGTGTATCTGGCTCTGATACTAGCCAGTACCTCACCAGCCACTGACCTCACCGCACGTCCCTGGTATACATGTATCTGGGGTCTGGGTATAAATGTATCTTGGGATATATATATATATATATATATATATACAAGGGTTGTGGTGTAGGACTAACAGTGAGATAAAAAGTGTTTATTATTGCAGAAGCCACTTGCACACCATAGCAATTCAAAGAATTGCATCCCAGAGCTCCTGTGCCACATTCCCCATATACAGCAAGGAATTCTGGGTAGGATATGCAAATGACCTCTATCTCATTTTTATGCATCCTGGGTCTGTATATATATACAGTAATCCCCCGGTCATTCGCGGTTCTGCGTTCGCGGACTCAGTGGTTCGCGGATTTTTTCCGCTTACCACGTGGTAGCAGCATCCCGGTGTGTCATCTATGGTTCCTTATCGAATATTGTTCCAAGGAGCCCTCGGCAAAGAACGGAACTCCAACTCCCCAGGCTCCAACACATCAGCGCCTCCCAAACACACACCTTTGTGCAGCCCCCTGATGTGTTGGAGGCTGGGGAGGTGGAGTTCCGTTCTTTTCCGGGGGCTCCTTGAAACAGTATTCGATAAGGAACCATATAGGGCACAACACCCCGGCAGAGAAGCTGCTCCTGTGCGTCTCCGGGCTCACGATCGTGTCCAGGGCATTCCCTTCTCTCGGCATCATTACGAGAGAGGAGATGCCGAGCCTCCTGGATCCCCAGACCATGCTTGCAGGGGTGCACAAGAGTCTCGGCATCTCTGAACAAGAGAGGAGAATGCCCTGGCCACGATCGTGAGCCCGGAGACGCACAGGAGCAGCTTCTCTGCCGGGGTCTAAAAGTCTGGAGATGCACAGGAGCAGCCATTCTGCCAGGAGGACGGCGGCTCCTGGGTCCTAATGCCGCATGGCTGTGCTTTTTTTTAGCACAGCCACAATTCACGTTTTTTCAAAATTTGCGGGGGTTGTTGGAACGTAACCCCCGCGAATTTCGGGGGATTACTGTATATATATTTATATTAATGGCTGAGAGTCTACCTAAGAGTACTGATTGCAACGGGAACGCACAGGTTCTATCCGAAACTCCAGGACCAGAACCAGCCCACTATTTGACAGTCTGTAGTAAACTGAGTATGCCTGTAAAACTGAATTGCGTGTCACCAAATGATGTATGTCTAAAAAGTGTGTCCCTAACATGAAAAGTTTGGAAAGCTCTGGATTAAAGGATTACTACTAGAGCAGTAAGCAAGAGTAAAGTACATTTACAGGGTTATTCAGAGAGCGTGAAAAGCTGGAGAATGAAAAATTCTAGGTCAAAATAGCCAAACCAGAAAAATTCTCCCTTTCATCTCACTTTCCAAATCGGCTATTTTGACCTAGAATTTTTAATTCTACAGTCATTCTCCTGCTTTTCACGCTCTCTGAATAACCCTGTTTGTGTTATTACCACAAGGATGGATATTACCCTTTGAGTGGCACATAGCTACTCACTGGCTTGTGAATGTGTTGCACATATGCTGAAAGTATGGTCAATAATTCCAATGTGCGAAGGGAGCAGGCTGGGTGAAACCAGAAGTGCTTTTATTTAAACGTTTTCTGCAATACAAAGCATGACTTCAGTTCTGGTAGGATTTGCACTTTGAATACTTGGTTCCTTATACACTAATACACATTTAGATATACAGGGTTATTCAGAGAGCGTGAAAAGCAGGAGAATGACTGGAGAATGAAAAATTCTAGGTCAAAATAGCCAAACCAGAAAAATTCTCCCTTTCCTCTCACTTTCCAAATCGGCTATTTTGACCTAGAATTTTTCATTCTCCAGTCATTCTCCTGCTTTTCACGCTCTCTGAATAACCCTGATCGAACAGTAACATTCACCTATGCAGGAATAACGTCCTTATAGAAAATAATAAACAATTAAACATGTACAGATATATGATTACTCAATTTACATTATAGTAGGCTAATGGTGCAATACAATCAATACAGTATAACATGAGATCCTATAGTCATCACATTCCCTGTATGCTGGTGAGCTATGACACATCAGCACAACCCACTGACATCTGTATACTGTTGTATCTAATTCCCAGCAGTAGCAACAGCCTTTTCTAACTACAGGAATGTGAATTGAATCACTTTTGCCCTCTTTATAACCCTGGATATGCTCCCTCTTACCTGCAATACAAAGCATGACTTCAGTTCTGGTAGGATTTGCACTTTGAATATTTGGTTCCTTCCAGAAACTAAATCCCTGCTCTTTTGGTTCCGTCTGCTAAGGGAAGCATCTTAGATGAACACGTGCTCATCATTCAGGCTTTTCACTTTGCTGCCATCTACTGGTGGTTTAATAGAAATGCCATTAGTTTACTTTATAATGTAAAAGTTATTAGTGTATTTATACCTGGTACCTGGTTTATTTTAATGGGGTACCTGATTTTGACATACCTTACAAATGTACCACTCTAAGGCTAGGGTCAGACTGAGGCAGTGCGAACGCGCGTTCTGGCGCACATAATCACGGCCGCACTAGCAGCAGATGACGGGCAATGACAGCCAATATACGAAGTACGGTCGCACAAAAGTCCGGCTGCACAACGCAAGTGGAAAATGAACGCATTTTTTCGAGAACGTTAAACCGCTGGTACTGACGTACAGAGTGCGCTGCGGCCGCATAGCAGCGTGTGTGCGTGATTAGGAGATGTCAGACGCTGCTAGTGTGCGGCCAACATAACGTTCAAACTTTTCACCCCATCGTCATGAAATACGTCCAGAATTGCGCATCGTCTGACCACTTAAGCGTATTCCGTGAAAAAATGCGTGCGCACGCATCGACGTACATTTTGACGGTGGCCGCAGAAAATGCGCTCATCTGTCCCTAGCCTAAGAGCATTTTTATTCTGTTTCAAATCTACAGAAAGCACAATAGATGTGTTTTTTTTATTTTTTTTATTTTGTACGCATACTCGGATTTGGATATTTTGCCCTTGTTTATTCCTTGTACAAACTTCCTTGTGTTAATATCGTTTTACGTTAGATGTTGCTGTGAGACATCCGGGTGTTTTTTTTCGGCAAGGTTATATTGCACATGGTTTGCACTACTGTTAAAAACGTATACCTTACTGCACATATGCATGAGTTTTTGCTTGAAAAAGTGTGATAAGAAAAGTGTTCTAGGTTTTCTTATCCATAAGTTAGTGCACTTGGTTAATATCTTTGGTAATGATATTTGCATCAATTAGTGATAAAATGCATAGTGTTAATAACATGTCATAGTAATATGATTTGTAATTTGAGAATAATGTGTTCCCACTATTAAATATCTGTTGATAGGATTTAGATCTTCAATGGGCAGATGATTAACTTTTAATGCTTATTTTGCAGAGTGACGTTTGCTGCTTATCTGCTCAATGCAAAATGCAGGATTGGCAGGTCGAGCGTTGGTTCAGGTGCCGCAGGAATCAAGACAGACCGAGTACAAGGCAGAAATTTTGTGAGGCCAGGTGAGCTGGGAAGGCATGTAAACATTGAGGAAGAGGAATGCAAATTTGTTACAACAATCTTATCTTGTGTTTACGGATGCTAAATATGACCTCAACCAGATGGAATTTGTTGATAGGAAATAGAGGAAATTCAGAAACCATTCGCGTGTACAGACTCAGGCCAGTCGACCATCAACCTGGTGTGCGGGCATGCCAGGCAGGCCTGACCATTTAGTGAAGGGGCCATTTCTATGTTACTGAAAATGTAACAGGAGTAAGGACACATCCGCTAATAATGACAACCTCTACCAATGCACCTTCAATGATGGGAAGTGATAGAATATTATAGTTAACCCCATTTTCCATAATCCACTAACAGAACCCAATGGTTTTATGGAAAATTACTTTCCAGTACCCAGACACTCCATATATTACCAAAGTGTCCCACTGTAGGTGAGCTCTATTTGACAGGTAGAGGGCTCCCTCTGTTGGCCAAAAAGTGTTACGCTCAGGTGTGAACCCAGCCTAAATGTAGTATCTCATATGCGCCTTTTACGTGCGTTTTTGTCGAGCATTTTATGAATGTGTTTGACAATTAGAAATGCGCGTTGTACACGCATTTTTTTAAGTCTATGGCCGCAAACGCGCTGTAATACGCCCCAAAGAAGCTCCTGTACGTCTTTGGGCGTAGGGCTTTTTACAGCGCGTTCCTACGCGCTGTAAAACGCCCAGGTGTGAACCATGTCCATAGGAAATAATGGGATTTCAGTGTTTGAGTGTTTTATAGCTCGTAGGAACGCGCTGTAAAACGCCCAGGTGTGAACCAGGCCTTTATAGTATAGCTTGGGCTCCATGTTTCCCTGAAGGACAAACAGATCTCAAACCTTTTCAATATATCGACTGTCATGTCCAATGTAATGACATTTTAAGGGCATGTTCTGTAGCCTGTTTGCAAACTAATTTTGTTTGCAATAAACTAAATTTCACTGCATTTCTACAGAAATAATACCGTTTTTCTCGCCATTAAATGGACTTCGTAAAGTTACCATTATTTCAATCAATTTACTATAAAAATATTTGTGTGCTGAGGTCATTTTGACCGTTTTTTATGCTTATCGGGTTTAAACGAAAACCCACATTTTTTAAATTTATTTTTCTTACTTGTTAGTTTTACAGCAAACCTGGCCATGTTTCAAGCCTTTCCAGTGATACCAAACATGACCCTCTAGCTGCTACGGATCGGGAGATACGGGGATCCAAATGATCCCCTAGCTCCACTTGGCAGCTAAGGGGTTAACTGGTGAATTGACGTCATCGCACATATGGCGATGACGTCAGTGGGTGGTGGGTGACCCAGAGGCTTGGCAAACATCCAAGATGTCAGCCACCTCAGGAGCGAATTGCTGTTGGGCTGGCTTAAAGGAAGTCAGGCTGGCTTAAATACTGTCTCGCTGGCTTAAAGGAAGCCAGACCGACATGGGACCCCAGCCAGAGAAGTGAGTATAGGGAGGGCAGGGGTTTAAAAGACCATGACATAAATAGTATGTCCTTGGTCCTTAAGGGGAATTTTCCCGTGGTTGTACTATGTACCTCAGTGGTCCTTAAGGGGTTAAAAGAAGACAGAGTCACCAGCTTAGCACATCACTACATTTAAGTGCCCTTGCTAGGGTAGGTCAATATTTGAATTGTGTACTTTACATACAATAGCGATCTGTGTTTTCTTTACAAATAATAAAATATAAATATTGTGTTCTTCTTGATTTCTTCTAATAAAGCTACAGCCAATTTAGCAATAATTGTTTCATGCAGCTCTATAGAAGCTGTCACCAAGGACATACTTGAAAACAAGAGAAATCTCAATGTATCCTTCCTGATAAAATACTTTATAAATAAATCTTGTGATAGAAACAAGGACAAAGGGATCATGTGATGTTAACAGGCAATCAGTTTCTTTGTTTTGAGCTCTTCCTGCATTTCATCGTACAAGATTTTAAAAAACTTGGTTATTTAATCTCTCGGATTCAGGTGTTTTTAAAAAAGCTATTTGTATTTTGGAAATGGGGGGAAAAAATGGAAGAACATAAGGTGTCTGTATCTTGTAATTGCTATAAGATCCTGTATAATACATAGGCTATTTGTGGAATATTCTAACAGGTCACACATAAAGCTTTTTTTTTTATCAGGATCACTTTCCAGCAATACATGTATATATGCACACAGTACACCAAGGGGAGAGCACTCCTTACACCATTAAAAAACACCATCACAAAGCTTCACAAATTTAAAGACATTAATGGTTTTCAAAGATTTACCAAAATTTTACTATTTATTTTTACATTTTCCATAAATTAAGGACTACACAATGAATCTGACATAGCCCCAAAAATACTTGCAAACACCAAAAATTAAATCCATACGGTCTTCCATCAGTGTGTGGTACTGAAAATAGGCAAGTTCTTGGGGCAGTAACCTGGGGAGATAAAAATTACTTATGTTGATTAGATGTCGATGTGCTGTGTTTTATTATGGCTTGGGTACTTGGATATCAAGTAGGACAATAATTCTGGAATCTCTGTGGGAGGTCAACAACAATCGATTCCATTATCCGTAACTCTCCACATTTCTTCCTTTGCAGGACGGTGGTTCTGCTGGAGATAAATGAGAACCACTTGTTATTTAATTAATGCTTGGAGAGTTGTGTGGCACAGGGTAAACATTTGTTTGAGCTATCTTGGTGTCATGTAGACAATTTTTAAGCCTAATGTGGATACCGTATATGGTTCACAAGCTAGACCAGGTGTTCGCAACCTTAGCTCTCCAGATGATTTGGTACATTCATAAGCATACATTAGCATAACCGAGCAAAGATTTTGCCTAGGAGATTGCAGCCGGTTACTGTAACTCAACTGTTGCTATACTTGGTTAATATTAGGGTAGCTGTGAAAGACAAGATATTACAGCCTCACTTACTCTTCACTACTCAAATGAATTACAGCTCTTAAACTCTGGTGTTAAGTGGTTTAAAGTGTCCTATGGACATCCGAACACCAGTAGCTTCGGCAATGCTGCCATTATTGACCTGTGTCTCACAAATATTTCCCGACTACAGACGCTAATACAATGATTTGATCAGAATCGAGCCGACCTACCAATTGGAAAATAGCTTGTGCAACATTTTTTTCATTTACAGGCAGATGTTAATGGCTATGTTGGTATAGGGCCAGTGTTTTATTTAAATTTTTATCTCTGTGATAAATTACATATCTGTTGCATGTTTAATTTTTGACGTAAAAATACAAGTAGCACATAACTTCAAGCATCTCAAAGTATATATTTATATAAACTATACAATATTTGATGAGCTAGAGCTGTTTATATACAGACAATTCCACATTTGGGTGTTCAGAGCCACATGAGGGGCAGGAGAAGAGGCCGAGAGACAGACCGGAGGATGGAGAGAGACACAAAGAGAGGGACAGGAGGAAGGAGAGACACATAGGGAAGGACTAAGGGACAGAAGGATGGAGAGAGACACACAAAAAAGGACTGAGGAGGATGGAGAGAGACCCAAAGAAGGACCGAGGGAGAGGAGGATGGATATACACAGAGGAGAAGGAATGAGAGACACTGAGGGACAGGAGGATGGAGAGAGAAGGACAGAAGGATAGAAATAGACAAAGGGACTGAGAGACGGGAGGATGGAGAGAGAAATGCAGAAAAGGACTGAGAGGAGTATGGAGAGAGACCCAAGAAGGACTGAGGAACAGGAAGATGGATATACAGACAGAGAGAGAAGGAATGAGGGATAGGAGGAAGGAGAGACTCAAAGGGACTGAGTGACAGGAGAATGAAGAGACACAGAAGGACTGAGGGACAGTAGAATGGGGAGAGAGATGCACAGAAAGGAGGACTGGGGGACAGAAAGATGGAGGGAGACCAAGAACGTGCAGTCAGGGGTGGCAGAGCCTCCCCTGTCATTCCAGTAAATGAATGTTGTCATTGTGCTGTAATGACATGTGTGATGTGTATATTTAAACTGTAAATAAAATGTTATTTATTGAAAAAAGTTCTCATACTCACCTGTTCCACGCTCCCTCGCTGTGCTTGCTTCTCTCTCAATGTGCAGGAGAAAAAAAAAGCGAAGGACAGTTTGCTGTGTGTGTGTGTAATTCACTACACAGACAGCAGGGGCAGCACTGAGCCAGGCTAGCCTACGCAATTTGCGCAGCTGAATGCTACACTAATTGTGAAGCTCAAGCTGGTTCTACGCTCTTTTGTGCCTCCAGAAGCAATGAGAGCAATTGAAAGCTTGAGCCAATGGGAAAGCTCCATTGGTCTTAAGCATTCTTTTTTTTAAAAGAAACGCCCCCCCCCATGGGAGGCAGAGCTCCCCATGGATTGATTGACGCAGGACAGTCATGTGACTGTCCTTGCCAGTCGTGGGGGGGGGGGCAGGCAGAGTTCAACAATCAGCATGTGTTTAATAGCGCCCTCTATTAGTCAGTATTGTAAGTGCATGCTCTTAGCTGTAAAAAAAATGCGAACTTTACTTTATGAATAGTGAAACTCTATTCTCCTATATAACGATAATCAAATGCGTTAATTGCGACTGCGTAACCCTGTGTATATCTGGCTCTGATACTAGCCAGTGCCTCACCAGCCACTGACCTCACCGCACGTCACTGAGGGAGACATACCGATAAAAGTACTTATAGTGTGTGAGTGTGTGACATACATAGTGTGGTATGT
Source organism: Leptobrachium leishanense (assembly GCA_009667805.1). Lineage (NCBI taxonomy): Eukaryota > Metazoa > Chordata > Amphibia > Anura > Megophryidae > Leptobrachium > Leptobrachium leishanense. Next base: position 366,288,542 of record CM019063.1, on the reverse strand, counting down.
GTTGTGTATGTAAAGTGGGCACTTGGGGTGCAGTATGTATGTACCTATTTGTGCTGTGCATGTACTGTGTGCAGTGTGTTGTGGCTGTAATTTGTGAAATGTGCAGTGTATTGTATAGTGTGTTCTGTGTGTGTGTACCTGTATATGTGTTGTGTTTGTAGTATGCATAGTGTGTGATGCAGTGTATTCACTGTGGACTCAGCCATCAACACACCCACTCCTTACCTGGCCAACATCACACTCTGTTAACAATTCACTCACTCCCATCACAATCAGCCAAACATGCTTCCTTACTCTGCCCGACACACAATCCCCTGGCACTCACCCAAATACAGTCATTCCTAGCTCACTCCAACCAAATACACCAGTGACATGCGGTGAGGTCAGTGGCTGGTGAGGCACTGGCTAGTATCACCCAGATATACAAATGCAAAACAGCCAGAAAACCTTCTAGCTCCCAAAGAGGAGGCTTCAGGCATTTAGTACATCAGAAGGACAGACACTGCGAGTAACGACTGACTGGTAGCCGATTCTGTTCCGACAGACCTCTCGCTCCTTTATACAGAACAATTATTTAACAATATGCCTTCTAAATTGCATTGGCAAAGACTTCTTAAATGAAGAATCTACAGTCTGGGTCCTTGTACCTAGACTTGTTTTCATACAGGGTTATTCTTTCAGAGAGAGGTGAAAAACAGGAGAATGACTGGAGAATGGAAAATTCTAGGTCAAAATTCTCCCATTCGTCTCCTGTTCCAAATCTGCTATTTTGACCTAGAATTTTCCATTCTCCAGTCATTCTCCTGCTTTTTACTGCTCTCTGAATAACCCTGATACAGGGCTATTCAGAAAGAGGTGAAAACCTTGAATGAGTGGAGAATTGAATTCTAGGTCAAAATAGTCAAACCAGAAAAATTCGCCCATTTATCTCACTTTCCAAATTGGCTATTTGTTCATTCTCCTGCCAATTCAAGGTTTTCACCTCTCTCTGAATATCCCTGATAGTATTATTGACTCATTGTGCTGGCTCACTATGCCTTAACCTTTTATGAGCCTGAAATACTGAAGAGAGCGTAAGCTATAGTGAGCCAGCACAATGATTCAATAATACAGTCAGGGTTATTCAGAGAGAGGTGAAAACCCTGAGAATTGGCAGGAGAATGAACAATCTAGACCAGGGTTTCTCAACTCCAGTTCTCAGGACCAACTACAGGCCAGATTTTGCAGATCACCTTGGGGAAATGCAGACTGAATGCTGCAATCACTGAGCAGCAAATCATATCACCTGTGCTGTGCTTCAGATATCTGGCAAACCAGGCCCGTTAGTGGCTCCTGAGGATACGAGTTGAGAAGCACTGATTCTAGACCAAATAGCCAATTGAACAATCTAGACCAAATAGCCAATTGAACAATCTAGACCAAATAGCCATTTGGAAAGTGAGGTAAATGGGAGAATTTTTCTGGTTTGACTATTTTGACCTAGAATTTTCACTTCTCCAGTCATTCTCAAGGTTTTCACTTCTTTCTGAATAGCCCTGTATCAGGGTTATTCAGAGAGCGGTGAAAAGCAGAAGAATGACTGGAGAATGGAAAATTCTAGGTCAAAATAGTCAAACCAGAAATATTCTCCCATTTATCTCACTTTCCAAATTGGCTGTTCATTCTCCTGCCAATTCAAGGTTTTCACCTCTCTCTGAATAACCCTGATATTATTGAGTCATTGTGCTGGCTCACTATAGCTTACACTCTCTTCGGTATTTCAGGCTCATAAAAGGTTAACCCAACGCTTGCCCCTGGCAAAACACACACACACAGCATGTGAAAGAAAGGGTGTGTGCAAAGAGACTGGCACTGTAAGAACACACACACACACCCTCTATATGCTGCCCCTATAACAAAGTATTATTAAGAGGAGCCTGGCCACATCCATTAGGTTTCCTTAAAGCACCTATACATTTTGCGTCATTCATATTATACTGAAAGGAAAGCAAGCCACTGACCCAACCTGACGTCTGCACACTACAGGGCAGCACTTTCAGGCACTGACCAGGGATCAAAATGGAGATCTGACACCTCAGCCCCAAGCCAGTGACCTATGAAACACACGCTGTGATCTGACAGCCCTGGTAGATGAGTTGTGAGAGTCTTGCTGGCAACTTTGCATCTGCTGAGTCCCCCGCCTGTCCTGTCCTGTCCTGTCCTGTCCTGTCCCACCCCAGGCAGCCTGGCTAGAGGAACAATACACCATACAAATTGGCAGCTAAGCAGTGGCGTCACTAGGGTTGGTGTCACCCGGTGCGGTAATTTATGGTGTCACCCCCCCCCCGAGTTTTACGGATTTTTTTTTAACTAACCTTACTCCTAAATCAGTACTCCCATATAACACTGAATGCTCATACACACAGCGCACATTACTGTGAGGTTTATTGCTGTGCAGCTTTCTCATATGCTCACACAAATTTTTGCCAACTGCCAGCAAGTACGATGCCTGTTCGAAGGCAGTGAAAGCACACATGGATATATATTGCCACCAGCAGCTCACCCATGGATATACAGTTGTGTTCAAAATTATTCAACCCCCACTGAAATTGAGTGTTTTGGCCAGTTTGACATAGATTTTGATCATTCAGTCATCTTGCTTACAATTAAATCAAAGAGGCACGTGTAGGTCAGACAAATATAACATAACATTTATAATGAAATAACCACAAATGTCTTTTCTGTGCTCACATCATTATCAGTTTTATTCAACCCCCAAGTGACATTCATTCTTACTACTTAGTACAACATCCTTTTACAGTTATAACAGCTTTTAAACGTGAAGCATAGCTTGACACAATTGTCTTGCAGCGATCTACGGGTATCTTCGCCCATTTGTCATGGGCAAAAGCCTCCAGTTCAGTCACATTCTTAGGCTTGCGCACTGCAACTGCTTTCTTTAAGTCCCACCAGAGGTTCTCAATCGGATTTAAGTCAGGTGACTGCGATGGCCACTCCAAAATGTTCCAGCCTTTAATCTGCAACCATGCTCTAGTGGACTTGGAGGTATGCTTGGGATCATTGTCCTGTTGAAAGGTCCAACGTCTCCCAAGCCTCAGGTTTGTGACGGACTGCATCACATTGTCATCCAATATCTCCTGGTACTGAAGAAAATTCATGGTACCTTGCACACGCTGAAGCTTCCCTGTACCTGCAGAAGCAAAACAGCCCCAAAGCATGATTGACCCCCCGCCATGCTTCACAGTAGGCAAGGTGTTCTTTTCTTCATAGGCCTTGTTCTTCCTCCTCCAAACATAGCATTGATCCATGGGCCCAAACAGTTCTAATTTTGTTTCATCAGTCCACAGAACACTATCCCAAAACTTCTGTGGTTTGTCCACATGACTTTTGGCATACTGCAGTCGACTCTTCTTATTCTTTGGAGACAGCAAGGAGGTGCGCCTGGGAGTTCTGGCATGGAGGCCTTCATTACGCAGTGTGCGCCATATTGTCTGAGCTGAAACTTCAGTACCCACATCTGACAAATCTTTTCTCAGTTCCTCAGCAGTCACACGGGGACTTTTCTCCACTCTACGCTTCAGGTAGCGCACAGCAGTCGAAGTCAGCATCTTCTTTCTGCCACGACCAGGTAGCGTTTCAACAGTGCCCTTTGCCTTGAATTTGCGAATGATGCTTCCTATGGTCTCTCTTGGTATGTTTAACATCTTTGCAATCTTCTTATAGCCATTGCCCTTCCTGTGAAGAGTAATCACCTCTTCTCTTGTCTTCCTGGACCATTCTCTTGACTTCACCATGTTTGTAACCACACCAGTAAATGTCTAGAAGGAGCTGAGTATCACAGTCATTTTAAAGCTGCCTAATTGGTGCTTATTATGCTTTATTGCTGCTCCGTGACATCCACAGGTGTTTTCAATACCTGATTGAAAACACTTGAATGAACCTCTGTTCTTCAGAGTGGTAGTCTTTAGGGGTTGAATAATTGTGTCAATGAAGAATTCACAAAAGAAACATTTACTACTGTATTACAAAACCAATTGATGTAATTTTAGTTGCATATGGTTCTTTAAAAAGTCCTTGTAGGATTTCATTCTGAATACAATTACAAATGTACACTAAATTCCCTAAAACCCTTTACAGCATTGGGGGTTGAATAATTTTGAACACAACTGTATATTGCCCCCAGCAGCTCACCCATGGATATATTGCTCCTCAGCTCACACATGGATATATTGCGCCTCAGCTCACACATGGATATATTGCCCCAGACCAGCTCACACATGGATATATTGCCCCAGACCAGCTCACACATAGATATAGCCCCAGCTCTCATGGATATGCCCCCAGCACACATGGATACTGCCCCCAGCACACATGGATATGCCCCAGCAGCTCTCATGGATATTGCCCCAGCAGCTCTCATGGATATTGCCCCAGCTCCTCTCATGGATATTGCCCCAGCTCCTCTCATGGATATTGCCCCAGCTCCTCTCATGGATATACTGCCCCAGCTCCTCTCATGGATACTGCCCCATTCCCCTCATGGATATACTGCCCCAGCTCCCCTCATGGATATACTGCCCCAGCTCCTCTCATGGATATACTGCCCCAGCTGCTCTCATGGATATACTGCCCCAGCTGCTCTCATGGATTTTGCCCCAGCTCCTCTCATGGATTTTGCCCCAGCTCTTCTCATTGATATTGCCCCAGCTCATGGATATGCCCCAGCTCATGGATACTTCCCCAGCTCATGGATATACCCCCAGCTCATGGATATGCCCCCAGCTCATGGATACTGCCCCAGCACATAGATATGCCCCAGCTCATGGATACTGCCCCAGCTCATGGATAATGCCCCAGCTCATGGATACTGCCCCAGCTCATGGATATGCCCCAGCTCATGGATACTGCCCCAGCTCATGGATACTGCCCCAGCTCATGGATTTGCCCCAGCTCATGGATACTGCCCCAGCTCATGGATACTGCCCCAGCACGTGGATGTGCCCCAGCTCATGGATATGCCCCAGCTCATGGATATGCCCCAGCTCATGGATACTGCCCCAGCTCATGGATTTGCCCCAGCTCATGGATTTGCCCCAGCTCATGGATATGCCCCAGCTCATGGATACTGCCCCAGCGCATGGATACTGCCCCAGCGCATGGATATGCCCCCCAGCTCATGGATTTGCCCCAGCTCATGGATATGCCCCCCAGCACATGGATATGCCCCCCAGCACATGGATATGCCCCCCAGCACATGGATATGCCCCCCAGCTCATGGATATGCCCCAGCACATGGATACCGCCCCAGCTCATGGATATGCCCCAGCTCATGGATATGCCACAGCACATGGATATGCCCCAGCACATGGATATTAATGGCCCCAGGCAGCTCACCTCCTGCGCCACGTGTTTGCTCCCTCTGAGCATCCGGCGGCATGCAGCTTGGGCGCTCGCCTGGGGGAGCCACGTGACCAGCCGCGATCGGCTGGTCACGTGTTTCCCCCGGGCGAGCGCCGAAGCTGCATGCTTCGGACGCTCGCAGGGAGCGAACAGGCAGCGGAGGGTGAGACACCCGCCCTTAGGGTGATGTTGTCACCCTAAAGGCAGGTGTCACCTGGTGTGGGCCGCACCCTCCGCCCCCACATAGCGACGCCCCTGCAGCTAAACACTATCTGAACATCAGGAAATTAGCACAGAGGAAAGCCATGGCCTCTCCCTCGCCATCATTAACCCTCTCTCCCCCCATGAGGTGACTTACCTTGCAGCTGGGCAAAGAGGGCTTCCTGCTGCTGCTTGAATTTCAAAGCTTGCACCACTGACTCCTTGGCTTTCTGGACCATGTAAGAGGAAAGCTCGACTTGCCAGCACCATCATTGCTATGAGACAGATAGTCTGGAGCAGACCCTTCTGCCTCCTGCTGCAGATGCAGAACCTTGTGCCCATGATCCCTGCAAAGTCAAACCTATGCCCTCCTTCTCAGTGTCAGCTCTTATTCCAGCATGGGCACCTGGCAGAGGGGGAGGCTGCTGCACCCCCTCAGATCCCTCCTGGGGGGCAGATGTGTTGTGCATTCTTCCAGCCCCAGTTAGCAGACAATAACCAGCCTGGGGTATAAATGGGCATCCCCAGCTGATGCAGATCTGAGTGGCAGAGCAGGGCACCCCTGTGCCAGGCTCCTGGACTGCAGCTCCCCATGCAGCCAGTCAGGGGTTGTCCATCATGCAATCTTTTCACAGCCTGCATTGGAGGGCTGCCTGGCCTATCTGCTAGATGTGCCCCTTCCTGTCAATCAGAGGCAGTCCTCTAATGCAGGCGTTTTTTGGGAATGGCTTGGACCAATGGTGCTTTCCCATTGGTCCAAGCTTTTCCAATGCTCTATCAGTATGTCAGTCTCTGCGAAACTAATGAGCAGTGATCATGAAATAGGCAGCACTTGTCTCTGACATGTGCTGCACACATCTTGAGCAGTTTACTCAATTAGTGCAGCGGGAAACGTCCATGCAAATTGCGTAGGCTGGGGAAACTAGAGGACGAAGCTGACAGCGGGGGAGCAGGTGAGTTTGTTTTTAGTTTATTAACTTATCACTTAATGGCAGGTGTGGCTCTGCCTCCACTGACTGCACGTCCCTGACATACACTAACACAGCCAACCACACACACTCCTTTATCTCAACAACAGACATGTTCACTCCCAGCCTACTCAGCCCCCCATTTCGACACATTGATTCAAGTTCACCAACCCTGCAGTGAATTCACTATTCACCCCAACATCCCCGAAGCACGCCAAACGTGGAACTGCCGATCACACCGCTGAACTGCAGGAAAAAACTCAGAACTCTGCTATTCCCTCTAAAAGGTATTTAAACCAATAAAAATTGCAGTGATCTGTAGCAAATTGCACCGTATTTCGCTGTAGATTCGCCAATATTTGGCAAAATGACAGCTTTCTGAATATATGAACTGCCACAAAATTGCACCGTACAGTGAAATTCACTGTTGGGGACAATTCGGTGGCAAGTTATCTTAATGAATAACCATTACGCCTGAGATACACTGCAAGCGTAGCGAACCAAAGCTTTTGTTCGAGAGAGAGACTAATTAGCATTGAGCCAGGTTTAAGAATTATCCCTGTATTACACAAGAGTGAAAGGGAGGGAGTTCCCTTTGTTCTATGGGATCAGGCATGGGGGCTTTTTTGCTTAATGAGCTGAAGCATGGCCGATTTGTGATTGGATGCAATAGGGAGAGGAACAATGGGAGGGAGGGGAGAGGGGGGTATAAAAGTCAAGGCATGGGGGCAGTGTGTGTATTGCAGTTAATTTTCTTTTACTCCCACCCAACCCACCCTGTTTGTTTCTCTTTCATAGATGCTGCTTCTCTACAACAACGGAAAGGTCACGCATCAGAAGCGCCACGGATAGGGGCAATGCAGTGGTGATTTCACCACTCATTCAAGACTGCCTGTGGTTTCCCATATGGAAATATGCCATGTTGCATGAACCCGGTTCATGGTTTATACAGCCATGTCTGGGGGATTGTCTAAATATGGACATGGTTAGTCTACCTATTCCATCAAGTTATACACCATGTTACATGAAGCCAGCCTGTGGTTTTTGAACGGCCAGGGTTGGGGGATTGTTCTTTGATTAAAAGCATGGTTTAGAGCAATTATTATCGATCAGATAGTATCCCAAGTAGCTTGAAGCCAGTTGGTGTTTTTTTACGGCCACAACTGGGTGGATTGCACTTAAATTGGGTACTTTACCATGTGGCAGGAAGCCAGCTGGTGGTTTGAACGGCCACAGCTGGGGGATTGCGCTTTAAGATGGACATGGTTTAGGTTAGGGAGGAGCGGTGAAATAGGCGGCCTGGCACGTGGAGGGCGATAGTGGGAGGAGGGTCTGCAGGGTACGGGGTGAGTTGTGGTTTCATACGGCCAGGCTCAGATGCCTTCCTGGTTTGCAGATCCTCTCGGCCTGCTATCTGCCATAAAAATACACTGAGCAGGCGTGTGGTCACCCTGCTTAGCCACGTGGAGCGCTATTTCTGGGCAATGCTTGTGGTGCATCGCAGTTGCCAGTGTTATCGGGTGTAGCGTATTTGGCATACGAGGATCGATAATAATAATTCTGCCTTAGAGGCAAAGAATTTGGCCTTAAGTAATAAAAGACGTGACCTTTTCAAAATGCCAATACTTTGTTGTGTTTTCATTTACGGGAAAAGGGAGGGGGGAGGGATGGTTAGTTGGTATTAAGAAGGTAACTTACATGGGGGAAGTTGTAAGAAGAGAATAGGGGTATAATTCTTAGTAGGTTTTACTTGACTCCTCTCCATCTCGCAACCGGTCCACACTGGATTACATTTATTTCTGTTCCCACTGGACAGGGATCCAATACTTTGCAGATCAAACTAGAGAAATGTCTGTTTGTCATCAAGTGATGGCAAAGCACATTACATAGAAAACAAGTTTATAGTACAACAACTTTTAAATCACAATATACATACCAAAATGTTTTCTTTATTTTCACAAAGCGCATGTCATATAGGCAAGGTCTAAACTTCACTTAGCAAAAAATGTCTCCCCAAAAGGAGAAAAGATTCTCTCTTAAACCCTTAAGGTAAAATTTAACTTTTATTTAACGATTAAAAAACAATTGTCCCTGACCAATTATTGAGAAATTCACAATCCTTAATTGCTGGAAAAAAATATTGTTGCCACTGTCCAGCAACAAGATTTCAGACAGTCGAGCCACAATTAGATCCTTGTTACTATTTCCTTATATCTGGTCTCCTTGATTTCGGACCCACCTTTTTTACTTTTCCATAATATAGAAAATTTCAAACAATAGGACCAACATTAGGTTCACAACTTTAATCAACACTCATGCAAAATCTTATTGTAATCCCATAGGGACCAAAATATACCACAAATTTGCCACCTGAAAATAACCAAAAGTGACCAAAATTAAGGTCCAATAAAAAAAAAGCTTTATAGGCACAACCAGTTTGTTGCTACAAGTAAATTTTTCTAGTCTATTGACCAAATATCGGCTCAACGCGCGTTTCTTCACCGCACTAGCGGTGGTTTCATCAGGAGCTCCTGATGAATCCTGAAGAATTCTTGTTGCTGGGCAGTGGCAATTGTTTGATTAAAACAATATTTTTATACAGCAATTAAGGATTGGGAATTTCTCAATAACTGGTCAAGGATAATTTAGCTACAACCACAATAATCACTGCAAACCAAAATCTTTTCGTGTTTTGGATGGTTTTATGTGTATGTATAAACAAATGTTTTTTAATCATTAAGGTAAAATTTTACCTTTTAAGGGTTTAAGAGCGCATCTTTTCCCCTTTTGGGGAGACATTTTTTGCCAAATTAGTTGTGTTTAATCACTGATTTCTCTTTTCTATAATAGTTCTCTCTGTGCAGGGTAATTTACGTTGCAAATTACTTATTGTATGTGTTTAATCTAAACGTCCCTTATATCAGCCGCCCAACTGCATCAATACAGTATGTCCATTTAGAAATTCTCTATTGAATAAAATACATATAAATAACTGCCAATTAAATCGAAATAGGAAAGAAAAAAAGGTAACCCTAATCATGTAGTGCCCCCTCTTATATATGTGTGTGTGTGTGTGTGTGTGTGTGTGTGTGTGTGTGTGTGTGTGGGTATATATCTATTTATGAGGTCTGTGTGTGGGTTTATATTTATGAGGTCGGTGTGTGGGTATATATTTATAAGGTCGGTGTGTGGGGTTGTGTGTGTATATACATACGCAGGGAGCGCTATGTATTATAGAGTAGGGAAGCACCGATGCCGCACACAGACCGCAGATATATATACGTATACCCACACACACAGACCTCATAAATACAGGTATATATATACACCCACACACAGACCTCATAAATATATATATATATACACCCACACACAGACCTCATAAATATATATGTATATATACTGGTAGGATGACCAGGCTTCTCCTCAGGCGTCATGGAAGTTCACAAAAAGAAATATGCTTTATTTGCATATGGGCCTTCCAGCAGGCATAACAAAACAATCACAAAAAAACCACCTACTCTTCCTAGGAGACTAACTCACAATTATCTCCCTAACTGTCCCACCGATCAGCTGCCCTGATTCCAATTATCTTAAACCGTTCAAAATAAAACCGTTAATCAGACTCACTGTTCAGCTCTTGCTGCCTCCCTGGCAGGCTTCCAGCCTTTCTCTCCTCCCCTCACAGGTGAGACCTTTATCATCCTCAATTTGCATACCTAGGTTTTAACTCCTTGGGTGCTGCAGCTACGCAGGGCACACTGCTACAATACCCACACACAGACCTCATAAATATATATATACCCACACACAGACTATTTATATGTATATATATTCCTCAATTGATGGGCAGCCCTCACGGGATTTTTTCTTTTCAAAAATTCTTTATTGTATATGAATTAACGTTTCAGCTCCTCTCAAGGGAGTTTTCTTCAGGATAAAAACACATAAAATTCCAAGCCAACTCACGCTACTTAAATAGGATGAAAAACAAATGCAAACAATTAATTAACTTGCCATCCCTAAGGGCCGTTCTAATGTTGGAACGATGGTTCCTTATTCTTTCACAGAGTGGAGTATCAGTCTTGCCTACATAAGCCAGGCCACAAGGGTGCGTTATTAAATATACTACAAACTCAGTTTTACATGTTATGCTATTATTGATTTTATACTGTCTGCCGTTATGTGGATGACTGAACCTTTTTGCTGGAATCATGTGTCTACACGTGACACACCCCAGGCATCTTTTACAACCCATGTTTTGAAATCCTCCGGATATTCGTGAATAACTCTGTGCTGGATCCGTGTGGACCAACATGTCTTTAAGGCTACGGTTTCTTTTATAACAGAACCTAGGTTTCTTCTTAAATTTACCTGGTAGGGACTCATTGCCTGCCACTGCTGACCAATGTTTTCTGATTATTGAGGTCACTTTAGGTGTCAAGGAGTCAAGTTAATGGAAACACCAATCTGTCCTCACTCTCTTTTACCTGTCTTGGAGTCTTAGCCTTAACCAGAGCGTGATCCAACACCTCCCTAGTATACCCCCGATCCCTGAACCTGTTGTACATGGTAACTAACTGTTCATCCCTAATCCTATCTACACTGTTATGGATCACCCTCATGAATTGTGCATATGGAAGAGATTTTTTAAGTGTTCTGGGTGTGCACTTGTGCCATGTAACAACATGTTGCGATCCGTGGGTTTCGAAAATAAGTATTGTAACATGTCCCACTCCTTGAATAATTTTACATCAAGTCAAGGAAATCTATGGAGGTGTCATTGAATGTACATGTTGTGGCCTTAATGGGGGGGGGGGTGTCTAACATGTTAATATGCTGTTCGAAGGCTAAGGCTATGGCTTCACTGAGAGACCCTTGCCACAATATAAAAATATTGTTGATTAACCTCACATACTGTATGATCTTAGCATCAAACTCTTTTAAAATATACTCAACTTCAAATTTAAACATGAATGCATTGGCATACATAGGGGCCATCGCCGCCCCCATGGAAGTGCCAGTGCGCTATAAGTACCATGACTCTCCAAATCTAAAGTAATTGTTCTGCAGTGCCAGTGATAACTCCAACATAAACTCAATAGGTGGACCTTCATAAGATCTTGAATTACTTAACAAGTCCCTCATGGCCTCTACACCGGCTACATGGGGAATTACTGTGTATAGTCTTTTCAAGTCCATAGTAATCAAGATGGTATCCTCAAGGGTTGTGTTGATTGATCGGATCTTCTGGAGGAAATTATCAGTGTCCTTAATACACGTAGGTATATCCTCGACAGGTTGCTTAAAAACAAAGTCCAGCCACCTCGCCACTGGGTCAATGACACCCCCTATCCTGGAGCTCCTCGGTGAGTTTATCCCATGAAGGGCAGTCATTAGGTTTGCAGAGTAGGACCTGCCAGAGGGTGGTTTACATTGACGTTGTTGGCAGGCTTTTTTTTGTAAATTAAAAGTTTATTGGAAATCTTAACACGTCTAAGTTACAAATGGTGTCATAGAAATTATGTATATAAATCTGCGTAAATAAGTTTGAAATTTGTCACGACATAAAATTCAATGTATGATACAATCAGGAAAAAAAGTTGGACGTCAGTCCTGTGTGAGCGCACGTCTATAGCTTAGTATTACTAAACACCTCTTATTAGTTTAAATACAACACTTATCTTTTAATGTTGTTCTCGAGGGGTAAAATCTGTCATACATTCAAATCCTATAATGTGAATGAACAGAATAGAAACATATGGTGCAATATTGTTTGTACACGAGTGATAGGCAGATTAATATTGTGACAAGTTTTCACTCACAAAGGCGGAGCCCCAATATGGCTCAAGTAGTGGGCCTTCTGACCTCTTATAGGGGGGTCACGCCCAATTCATGGAGTCTTCTAATGCTTCTAATCACACCAGTCAGACAGCTTCTTTACTTAAAGAGAGGAGAAAAACTCCATTGCGCAGATATATTCTTGGTATGGAAATAATTAGAAGATATTAATATGTACTCACACTTTTCTGAGCCTCTACAGTAAGTGGCTCAGTATCAAAGCGTGTAGTGAATTCCAAATCGGGGGAAGATGCTGCAGTCCCACTCCTTCCTCCAAGATGATGCTATCTCTAATCAGCAACCGGAATTAAGCTCATCAAGAATGTGGTCTAAAATAAATTTATTCTTAAAAACAAAATAAAACAATCATAGTAAAATCCAGATACGCGTTTCACCTGCTTGCACTGCAGGCTTCCTCAGTCTGTACAGACGCAGGTGAAACGCGTATCTGGATTTTACTATGATTGTTTTATTTTGTTTTTAAGAATAAATTTATTTTAGACCACATTCTTGATGAGCTTAATTCCGGTTGCTGATTAGAGATAGCATCATCTTGGAGGAAGGAGTGGGACTGCAGCATCTTCCTCCGATTTGGAATTCACTACACGCCTTGATACTGAGCCACTTACTGTAGAGGCTCAGAAAAGTGTGAGTACATATTAATATCTTCTAATTATTTCCATACCAAGAATATATCTGCGCAATGGAGTTTTTCTCCTCTCTTTAAGTAAAGAAGCTGTCTGACTGGTGTGATTAGAAGCATTAGAAGACTCCATGAATTGGGCGTGACCCCCCTATAAGAGGTCAGAAGGCCCACTACTTGAGCCATATTGGGGCTCCGCCTTTGTGAGTGAAAACTTGTCACAATATTAATCTGCCTATCACTCGTGTACAAACAATATTGCACCATATGTTTCTATTCTGTTCATTCACATTATAGGATTTGAATGTATGACAGATTTTACCCCTCGAGAACAACATTAAAAGATAAGTGTTGTATTTAAACTAATAAGAGGTGTTTAGTAATACTAAGCTATAGACGTGCGCTCACACAGGACTGACGTCCAACTTTTTTTCTGATTTTTTCTGTGTATGGGGTACACATGGGTGTTTGTAGCAGCACAAGAGTATAATACCACCTGTTTATAGTGATTTAGCGCCAATCATTCACTCTTAGCCCTTGTGGGCTACCGATATAATACAATCAGGAAACCTATTGGAGTGTGGACCACCACAGTTAAATAACGACTTTGTAAAATAGTGAGGGTACGTGAACTATCACAGACCGAAGAAACATTAATTAAAAGGCGGTGTTTAGTGATTTGCTGTGAGTATAGGTACTTCGCAATAAAAGGAGGAAAAAAGTAAAATCCAGTATATGTGTGTTATTGTAAGAAAAAGGCAGGTAAGAAGTCAAAGAACAAGAGAACCATAGGAAGAAAGAAAGGGAATACAAATATTCAGTATAAAGAAAATATCAGAATAAAAGAAAGCTAAAGAAAGGGGTTGAAGAAGAAAGAGGGAGAGAGGAAAAAAAAAGGGGGGGTCAAGGGGAATGTAGGAAAGGATAAGATTAAAGAGTAGGTTGCCATATTCATGCCGGTATGCTCAATTCCGGTTCACCGCCACAGTGGTTTTTCCTCGTCTGTCATGAGGACCTTATGGTATCGCTAGAGGGTCTGCGGGCTGTGGGCTATCCATGACAGGCTGAGAAGGGAGTCCTTGACGTTGTTGGCAGGCTTAAGCAATTCACGGCCCTTCATTGCAAACTAAATTTCCAACATTTTATTCAACAAAGCTTAGATTTAAGAATTTTTCAACATGTGGTAAAATCTGCTATAATGTACCCATGCATGAAGCTGTTGTTGCTATTTTTTGAATGTGTTGACGGGAGTGCTCTCTCCCTGGTTTGTGTGATATTATATATATACTCAAAGATCTCAGACTTTTTTTTACTTGAACTTGTTAAGTATTTAAGAATGATATTCTTTTCATTGCATTGTTCTTTATGTTCAATGTGATATCCACTGCTGAACCTGTTGGTGGCAGATTTTTTTTTAATATTTAAAGAGTTTTGAAAAGATTTTTTTTTTCTTCCAATTTCCATAGCAATCATATATATCAAAAATCATGACTTTAATTTGCATTCTGTCATCTACTTAGGTTAGGTTAGTCTAATATAAAAAATATGTGGTTTTAAACACGAGAACAAACACTTGTTTAGAACATCCACCACTTCGATTGAACTTTTTAGATTCTAGCCTTGCCCTTATATTACTCGTACTTGGTTTTAACTTCACAAAAATTAGAGTGCATTGTCTTTATTTTTTTACTTTCTTCAATCATTGAATTTTTATGTATTTTTTTTTCCCAGCTGGAGATTTGCCTTCTATTTAATTGCACTCCTAACTGGCATTGCTGTGCTGAAAGATGTGAGTATAAAGTGATTATCTGCAGGTAAAGGTTTGCAGTTGTGTTAGATCTGTCTCAGAGTTATACAATATATAATGTTATAGAGTTAGAGTACACCCAAAAATAATATTTAATGCAATTCCTTAAAGTGCCTCTGTCATGGGAAAACAAGTTGTGCTCATTTGACAGGGTATCTCTGCCCTACATGGATCAGAGTGTTTTTATTGCTGACCTAAATAATTGAATAAAGGTAGTTGTTGCTGTAATATTTGTATATGTATATCCTAACCAATCATATACCAGTGTTCAAATTGTCTGACTCCTTCATCAGCTGGCTGTATTAAAATAAAACCAGCACCACGCTTATCCTTAATTCTGCATCCAAGAGTCTTTTTGGTACAAACGCTTCGGCAGCACGAAACCTAAACATTACATGGTGTCAGAAGAAACGGATCTCTTCTCTTAACATGGATGCCTTTGGAAACCCAATGCCCACAAATGAATTGGGAAGCAAGTATCTTGCCTGACGCATGGCGGAAGTTCAGGCAGCACGCAGATCTCATGTTCGATGGACCCCTGAAAAGTAAAGGTGAAGATATAAAATGTAATTACCTTTTACTATGGGCTGGTGAAAAGGGCAAAGGCATTTTCAATACATGGGCCTTACCTGCAGACGATGCTATGTCACTAAATTCATATTACGACCGTTTCGCAGCATATGTCTAAGCTAACGTAATATTTGCACAATATAAGTTCCACGAGAAAGTGCAGCAGGCTCGGGAACCTTTTGAGCAGTTTTGACAGACTTACGGCTCCTTGCTCGGGACTGCAATTATGCTCAGAGCGGTGAGATGATCCGAGACCGCATTGTCTTCGGCATACACTCTCAAAAGGTGAGCGAGAAATTATTAAATGTCGGGTCTGAGTTAACACTAGAGAAAGCGATCGCTATTGCCAGATCAAATGAATTGACCCAGGCGCAGCTACTGTCAATTTCCTGAAGCTCTGGCGCTTCACCTAGTGACAATGTTCACAAGGTTTCTCACCAAACAAACATTGGCGTGGACTGGAGGCAATATGGTGCCCCTCACATACAGAAGTATGAAATTTTTTTTGTTTCTCTTAGCTCTGACCCAGCGCAACCCACAAAGTGCAACTACTGTGGAAACAAGCAACATACCGCCCGCTGTCAATGTCCTGCAAGAGTAAAAGTATGCATGTCATGAGGAAAACCTAACCACTTTGCCAAAGTGTGCCGCTCCAGCCACAGTAAAAATGTTCATTCTGTAAACAAAGATGGCGCTGACCCAGAAGGGCATCATGAAATGGTCCTAGACTTTGTGACCCTAAATAATCTCCGCCCAGACATGGAGCAAGCTTTTGCCAGTCTCCAAGTCGGTCAAGACACTCAAATGTTCCTGATATTTTACATCGTCGACACAAGGGCACCTCTTGTCGTAGGCCTAAAAAGCAGCATAGATTTTGGCCTCATCAAACTGGTACTATCTGTCGCAAGCAGAGTGAAGTATCAATCATGGAGGAATTTGCAGAGGTCTTTAAAGGAATTGGCTTATTCCCTGGTGAGTGTACCATTCACTTAAACCCACAGGTAACTCCAGTAGTGCACCCACCAAGAAGAATCCCTCTAGCATTACGCAAGTGCCTTTAAAGAGCTCGAGAGAATGGAGAGACGGGGTGTAATCATTAAAGTTACAGAGCCTACTGATTGGGTTAAATCCATGGTTATTGCAGAAAAGCCACGTACAGAAAAATTACGGATAGGTCTACACCCAAGAGATCTCAAGGCAATCAAGTGACCTCATTATCCTTTACCTACTCTAGAAGAAATCACACCCAAGCTAGCAGGTGCTCTGTATTTTAGTGTCCTAGATGCTAGATCTGGCTATTGGGCTATTAATCTCACTGAAAAATCTTCAAACACACTACTTTTAACAGTCTTCGGGCAATACAGGTTCAAACGTCTTCCTTTAGGAATATCAGCCCTAGATGAATTTCAGTGGAAAATAGATGAAACTTATGTAGGTTTAAAAGGTGTAACAGCTATAGTTGATGACATCCTCATCTACAGGAAATCAGAGGCAGAGCACAATCAAAATCTTTCTGCTCATTTACAGCGTTCAAGAGAAAGTGGTGTTAAGCTTAACCCAGAGAAAAGTATAATTTGTGCCAGAAAAGTCCGTTATTTTGGGCATCTCCTCATGACTGATGGAGTAAAGCCTGATCCTGCGAAAATTAATGCTGTGAGAGACATGGAGCCACCGAATGACAAAGGTGAACTTAAGACAGTTCTAGACATGATCAACTACTGCACAAAATTCACACCCAACCTTTCTGATGTTACCTGCCTCGTTGTGACAACTTCTAAAGCAATCAAGTGAATTTGTGTGCGATGCACAGCAAGATGAAGCTTTCATCAAACTAAGAGTTCACGTGCGTGCCAGGACCATTTTTAGCATACTTTGATCTTCACAAAGAACTAAAGCTACAGGTTTATGCTTCTGAATATGAACTTGGGGCGGTACTGCTGCAAGATGGAAGTTTTATCGTGTACATATAAAAATCACTCACAGAAAGTGAAATTAACTACGCGTAAATTCAAAAATAGCTTTTGCCATACTATTTGACTGCAAATGTTTCCATCAATAGATCTATGGCTGTCAGCGGCATGCAGAGGGGGGGCGGCAGGGCGGTGGCCTTAGGCATCCACTTCAGGGGGGCATCCAAGTGCTCCCCCCAGGAACATATTGCCGGCGGTCGCGTGCTTTTCCCTCCGAGCGGCCACCTGCATGAATATCTGCCACTCGCCTGGGGTTCTATACACCAGCCAGCCGCGTTCTCTTGAACTCCACGATCTCAATCTCGGCTGGCTGGTGTATAGAACCCCAGGCGAGCGGCAGATATTTATGCAGGCGGCCTCTCTTAGGGAAAAGCACGCGACTACCGGCAATATCTTCTCTGGGGAAGCAGACCAGACAGGAGGTGAGAGCTGGGGCAATATATCCATGTGTGAGCTGGGGGCAATATATCCATGTGTGAGCTGGGGGGCAATATATCCATGTGTGAGCTGGGGGCAAATATATCCATATGAGTTGGGGCAAATATATCCGTGTGTGAGCTGGGGGTAAATATATCCATCCGAGCTGGGGACAAATATACCCATCTGAGCTGGGGGCAAATATACCCATGTTTGAGCTGGGGGCAATATATCCATGTGTGAGCTGCTGGGGCAATATATTAATGTGAGCTGGGAGGGGGGTGCCCTGGGCCCATGGTATGGAAAGGGTTCGCAGGGCTTTTCTCACATGTCTTATTACTAGATCTTGTACTTGATTTGGGGGGGAGCGTGCAATCAAAGGGTTGGCCCCAGGCATCAAAAGCCCTCTGCACGAGACTGATGGCTGCCATATTATCGTGGAAAGTGACCATAAACCCAGAGTCCATCATGCGCAAACAAATGGCATCCAGTCCTCCAAGGCTACAAAGAATGATTCTACAGCTTCAGAGGTATAACTTCACCATCATTCACCGTCCACGCCTCAGTGAAGGTATGGACATACAAGTGCATACTGTATATATAGCAGTCTTCCTGTTAACGAGCCAAAGCTAGAAGAAATCAAAGCTCATACTGAAAGGGACCCACAGTTCCAAATACTAAAGGACACTATACAAACTGCAGGCCTGATGAGAGAAAGAAATGCCCCCAAACCGTCTTGGAATTTGGAATCACCAAGATGAACTCTCATATTTTCATGGCATAATATTTAAAGGTGAGAAAATCTTTGTTCCATCCAGCCTTTGTCCAGAAATGCTCTCACACATACACGACAACCACCTACGCATTGAAAACTGCAAGCAAAGAGCACGGGATATAGTGTTTTGACCTGGAATGACAAAGGAAATTGAAGAAATGGTCAGTAAATGTTCTGTATGCCTCACATACCACCCACCCAACTCTAGAGAGCCCATGAGGGCAGACAGTTCCTGTACTGGAATATGGTCAGTGGCACCCAGCATACATCACCAAAGCAGATAATACCAACAAATCGTACAATGTGTGCACCAGTGATGGACTAGAACAGTGGTTCCCAACCACGGTCCTAAAGTACCCCCCAACAGGTCAGGTTTTCCAGATAGCTCAAGCACAGCACAGGTGATATGATTTGCTGCTCAGTGACTGCAGGATTCAGTCTGCATTTCCCAAAGGCAATCCTCAAAACCTGGCCTGTTAGGGGTACTTGAGGACCACGGTTGGGAACCACTGGACTAGAATATTGTCGCAACAGGCATCACCTCCTAGATACAAGAGTCCTACAGTACCAACAAAAATGTAGACTTCATACCAGAGAACACAGGTGCACAATGACAGCTTCTTGCTGCAATGATGGAATCATTCTGCCTAGTTTTAATTGTGGATTTAGTAAGTTATATGTAAATATTTATATGCAACATTTAAAAATCTCAAAACTAAATGTTAAAATATATTTTATTCTTATTTATTTTATTTTTTTTAAAAAGGGAGATGTAATATTTGCATATATATATATCTCCTAACCAATCATATGCCAGTGTTCAAATTGTCTGATCGTTGCACTGTCTGGGCCTTTCAAGTGGGCAAAACTTGTAAAGCACATAAAAGTGGCACTTTAAATAAAGCTTGTACACTTTTTCACCATTTCTTACGTGTCACAGTACTTCTGAGGCAGTAATGTGTCTACTCTTTTATTCTTGAAGGCATTGTGTTTATAATTAAATTGGACAAAGGGTTGTCCCACAAAACATTTGTCCCCACTGGCTCCCTCACTCCCTGCCCCCTCTTCTATGTCTTCCTTTTCTCCAGTCTCAGGGAGGATGTCTCAGAAGTTCTCCTGTCCAACCATCTGTCCACTTGATCCCATCCCCTCACACTTTACTCGGGCTGTTCTACAAGTCACCATCCCTGCATTGACTCATATTTTTAACCTCTCCTTCTCTTCTGGAGTCTTCCCCTCTGCTTTCAAACATGCTTTGATCACCCCCATTCTAAAAAAAGCCTTCTCTTGATCCTACCTCCCTCTCGAACTACCATCCCATCTCACTGCTCCCCTATGCCTCCAAAATCCTAGAACACCTGGTCTATAACCAGCTCACCAGTTTTCTTGCTGCTAACTCTCTACTCAATCCGCACCAGTCCGGCTTTCGCTCCCAGCACTCTACGGCGACTGCTCTGACCAAGGTGACTAATGAATTGGCTGCTGCTAAAACCAAAGGTCACTTCTCCCTCCTTATTCTTCTTGACTTTTCTGCTGCATTCGACACGGTTGACTACCCTCTTTTGCTCCTCTTGCTGCGTCAGCTTAGCCTCAATGATGACACTCTTGCCTGGTTCTCTTCCTATCTCTCTCTTCAATCCTTCAGTGTCTCCTTTGCTGGTGCCTCTTCACCACCTGTTCCTGTCACGTTCCCACGTTCTAACCCTGTCTCCCTGCCCTCTGTATTCCTTATGTCTTGGTTCCTATGTGTTTCCCTATGCTGCTTTCCCTGAGATGCAGCTCAGGGGTTAATGTGTCTGCTAGTCTCAGTTGCTCGTTTAGCTTCTGTTGATGATATGGGCTGATTACTTCCTTTATATAAAGCCATGGGCCCATATCATCATGCTCTTGCATCTGGTTCATTTTCAGTCTTTGTTTGCTGCTGACTTCATGTTCCTGAGAGCTAGGCTTGTGCACCAATTTTTTTTTCGGTTCGTTCGGATTTTGTAAATTTTCGTTTCGACTCGTTTCGGTTCGTTTTTCGTATCGACTTTTTTTGTGATTTCGGAAATTTTCGTTTTTTTCGTAACGTCTGTTCTCCTCGTTTCAAAGTGTCTATTTGTTTTGACGTAAACTAATGGTTTTTCGGATACGATAATTATATGATACGATAATTCTGCCATTGAGATTTCTCATGTTTTACAAGAAGGATACATTGAGATTTCTCTGGTTTTCCAGGAAGGATACATTGAGAGTTCTCATGTTTTACAAGAAGGATACATTGAGATTTCTCATGTTTTACAAGAAGGATACATTGAGATTTATCTGGTTTTCCAGGAAGGATACATTGAGATGGGAATGATACAAAATTTAGTTACAGAATCAGCAATATAAAACGATGTCCGAAATCAGGAATGGAGCCGAAATCACGAATTGAACGAAAATGAATTTCGATTTTACACATTTCTACTCAATTCGAAAAGTTTTCGTTTCGGCTCGAAAAAAATTCGGATCTGCCGGTTTCGGATCTGAAAATTTTCGGAAAATCGTCCGAATTCGAATGCACGAATCGGGAAATTTCGTGAAAATTCTGAAACGCACGTCCCTACTGAGAGCTCCCTGTTGTTCTGTCTGGTCAAATCTAAGTTTTTCATGTTTACCTTATTTCTTTGGTTTATCCGTCTGTTGCTTCTTTCAGTATTCCCAGGTTCCAGTTCATGTCCAGTGTTTTACATGTAATCAGTTCAAGTATTTCTCCTTCGTCTGTTTCATGTTCTGACTGATTATATGGTTTTGACCCTCTGGCCTGGCTAACCGATTTTCTGCTTGTTTTTAGGTAAACATTCTGGTTTTGACTCCTGGCCTACTCACTGACTACTCTATTGGATATCCTTGTCTGTATCGTGCATATTGATTTATTGTTTTGTTGTGTGTCCCTGCTGACCACGGGTTTTATGATTTGAAGTCCTTCCCTGCAGGTTGCAGAGTATAACTCCTTCAGGTATTCTGTTTACACCCTGGGACTCTGTACGGCTACTAGGTAACCTTTTTCTATTAGTGCTGATTCGGCCACTCTAAGGACCGATCTATTGGCATAGGGCTCCTTTCGGTATAGCCGTGCAGAGGTCCCCAGTGTCTCCTGTGGTTATTTTACATTTCTATGGTTATTGTGTCCTGCGTCTCTGCATATAGGGGCTTTTACTCATACCAGGGCCTTATTCGGCGCATGCCAGGTACCGCCATTGTGACTGAATGTGACAGTTCCTCTTTCAGTTGGGGTACCTCAAGGCTCTGTTCTGGGTCCCCTACTCTTCTCGATCTATGCTGCCTTTCTGGACAACCTCCCCTCTTCCTATGGTTTCAATTATCATCTTTATGCTGACAACACCCAAATCTACCTTTCCTCTCCCGATCTCTCTCCTCCGGTGTTGAACCATGTTACAGCCTGCCTCTAAGCTGTCTCCGACTGGATAACTTCCCGTTTCTTAAAGCTCAGCCTCTCAAAACCTGTACTTCTTACCTTCCCTCCAAGACCTCAATTCCTGCGCCCATTTCCCTTCAGGTGAATGATGCCATAGTTACTTTTACCTCTCAGGCTCGTTGCCTCGGGGGTCCTCTTGGACTCCAATCTATCCTTTTCTCCTCACATTCAGTCTCTAACCAAATCTTGCTACTTCCACCTTTAAAACATTGCACGAATCCATCCCTTTCTTAATCCAGATTCTACTAAAATGCTTGTCCAAGCTCTTATCTCCTGCCTTGACTACGGCAACCTCCTTCTCTCTGGCCTTAAGAGATTGGCAGATTATCCCTCCGCAGTCTGTATGAACACCTGTGCCAGACTCATACCCCTCACCTCTTACACCTCGCCCCTCTGTCAGTCTCTACACTGGCTCCGTTTCCTTTAGAATCAATTTCAAAATACTGGCCAGCCCTCGCTGAGCCAAGCTTCAGGAAGGAGTTAACACTTAATTTACAGGATTCACTATTTACCCTTCCACTGAAATTTTGAAGCATCTAAAAACTATACACTAATTTTCCATTATCACAAGGAATTTTACAACAGAGAAGTCAATGCAGCTCAGCAGAGGCATAAGCAGAAGCCTCAGGGCCCAGATGCAAGAATCCATGAAGGCTCCCCCCTCTCTGTAGGATCGTATCACGGAACTCCCCATCAATATTACTCAAAACAATTTGTAGTGTGTATAAGCAATAAAACTCACAGTAATGTGTAATAAAACTCAGCAATGTGCGGTGTGTATGAGCGTATCACGGAGCTACACAGTGCCGAAGGTACAGAAGAATAGGCCTCCTTGCCCTTTCAACATTCAAGGGCCCGGATGTGGTGGCACACTCTGCACCCGCAGTAGATCCACCCTGCAGCTCAGGTATTGTCATCGAATTATCAACTGACAATAGTTATATTGTATACTGTACACATAGTTTCAATATTTAGCTACAGCATTGGTAAGAAATTCTCACAGTTGGTATATCACAGCGTTCCCTACAGGTTTAATTTTTAATTTTTTTTGGAAATTCAAAAGTTTTATTATTATAAAAAGACAGAAAAGTAAACACAACCCATAAGGGTGAAATAGGAGTACAATAAGAAAAGGAAAGGGCCAATAACAATGTAGACAGAATATATATGGACGTACTCCTGACAATATTGAAGAAATAAAAAAATCGACAACTGATCACGGATCTCAAGTACACCCCCGGCACCACGAGGATCGGATCATCAATAATCGGCCATAGTGCGCGTGTACGACTGGACCCAAAATAGGGGACCGATGTATACAGGATGTGGAGAGTGAAGGAGAGACCATGAAACAGAAACTAGAGTATAGGTGTACTAGATAGGCACGTGAGGAAAAGAGAAGAGAGAGAAAAAAAGGGGGGGGAATGGGAGGGAAAGGGAGAAGGACAGAACAGAAATACACAAATCAAGCAGCTGACAGAAACAAGTTCTCAGTGCCAGAACAGGGTCAACTACTGCGTCAACTGGTCTCTCGCAGAAGGTTAAACAGAAAAACAGTGAAGCGCCTCTAGAACGGTGACTAAATGTCCACGCTACACATTGAATATGGGGATTCTCCTAAAAACCAAAATTCATGTATTACAAAAAGTCAACGGAGCGCCAGTAGAACTGGATGTACAATCAGTCACCATACATGTCCAAAAGATCTTTTCAAATAGGCTGTCTTCTAGATCGTTCCAAAAGGACCACTTCTCCAATATAATTTCTGCAGAAGAAAAAGAATATACTAGTGCAATATGTCATTCCACCATAAGAGTGAAGTTAACCAGTCATGGTCCTACTCACATGGTGTTGAGCCTAGCCTCGGCTCTAGGGTGAATGGCGTATTTGGGTCTTCAAAAGGATATTCAGGTGCCCATATACCCGCACTAGAAATTTTTCTTCCAAACACTTCCCCTGCAGTGGATCAGAAAAATACCAACGCACTTTTGGTGCAATATCGTTATGGGATAGTATAGAGTAGGTATTAAAAGTGGTTACACTCACATATTAATGAGCCGCATTGGCTCCAAGATGACACATGGGAATATCAAGGTCATTCCAAAACCTTCTTTAAAATCACGTTCCAGGAAGCAGCAAGTTTAAAAATAAAATACATTTATTTATTACATAAAATTATATTTACCAGAACGCGTTTCGCTCCTTAGAGCTTCTTCAGCTGGTATCAACATGTCTTGTGTCTGCTGCTTCCTTATAAAGTCTAAATGATCCATTACATCTTTAACTTTAATTAAAACACCTGAGTTTAACTAAGGCCAATTAAAACCTATTAAAATAAATTGAAAACAATTGAAAACACTTGTGGTTTATAAAATGGTGGATGTATGTCCTTTAGCACTGTCCTCCAGCGTGAACCGCATATCCACACCTTTAGGTAATACCTAATCACAAAGGCATTTATGGGTCCCAAAGAATGCAATCACGCATGCGCATAATAAGACGCATGCGTATAGCCGCACCGGGCCGTCTCATAATTGAGGTCCGAATTATCTTTAAGTGCATAGACCACGAAATTATGCATTCTACCATCATATTGGCCGCCATGTTCCAGGTGGTATAACGCTCAGCCACAGGCCGCCTCTAATCCAGCACCTGATCTCACACGCCGTCCCACCAAAAACATGGCAGACGGCGGAGTGCTATACCTCGGGACAAAATCAACCCTGGACATAGATAGCTAGGTTCACAGTGGACCCAAGTGTACATTCCAGTTATAAAAGGACTCAGTTATCCAACTCAATCAGGACATACGATCGCAAATAATTTCGATCGCGCATATACTTAATACATGTATACAGCCGATTGGTCATCCTATCACCCAATCGTCACAGGGGTCCAAAAGTACACTGTCCCACCAAAAACATGGCGGACAGTTTTATCTCTCGCAGACCCCAGGTGCAACGACACAGCATACTCCTCCCAGTAACACCACTTCATCGCGAAGTCCGCCGACAGTCCCCTGTCCGCCGCCTCTCGATCTATATAGATCGAAGGACCTCAACTCTACCAATCCACTCTCTAGTGGAAGGGATCCTAAGACCAGCACAAGAGAGCGAGCTGCGAGCAGCATGGACATTAGCACAGAGCGCTTTAGATTTGAGGGGGAGTGCTATATGAAACAGGAGGAAGCAGGCTGGAGAGCGTTACAGGTCGACATCTGTGACCCAGAGAATAGCATCGTGAATCGTGTGCCAGAAATCCAGCAGGGGGGACATGACCACCAAACATGTAGAAACGTTCCTTCAGCACTATTGCACCTCCAACACACCGAGGAGACCTGTGGAAAGAGCTGATGAAGGAAGCTGGGAGTTCTATACCAAAAGGAAAGAACCTTATTAAGATGTTTCCTGTATGCGATTAGCTCCACAGCCCTTATGAACCAGTGTGAACGTGTTGGACCATTGAGCTGGGGTAAAAGTGGTTCCAAGCTCCAGTTCCCATCTGGACACAAACAGCGGATCTTCTGAGTCGGATGACATGATCAGACCGTAGATAGTGGACACCCCTCGCGCTAAGGGAAGACCCAAATGGCAGAAGTTTTCGAATGGCAGTAGCGGGCGACTTAAACTGTAGTCACAGTTAAGGCTCATCAGGTATGACTTGATTTGAGCGAAATTGAAGCGCTCCAACAGAGAAAGAGGGCCTACGGCGGCCGAGCGTGGAAAGAGGTCTAAGTGACCATCTGGGGGGAGATCTAATGCCCTAAGTCTACCAGAATCGTACAATCGGTCCCGCAAAGATGGCAGCACACTACCTGGCAATCCCGGATTGTGCATCAGGGGTAAAGGCGGAGAGAGGGCCGAGGAGAAACCATACATTAGTTTACACGAATGCCAGATTCGCAATGTAATCGAAACCGGGTCGGGATCAGGGCATATACCAGTAAGACGGCGTGAGAGCAACCACGGTAATGTCCATAAAGGACGGGGAGAGGGCACGCTCCACATCAAGCCAACGTTTATCCAGCTTTTGCGCTGACCATTCAACTACCCGTGCCATGTGACAAGCGAGATAGTATTTCCTCGGGTCCGGAAGGGTCAGTCCCCCTCAGGATTTACCGCGACATAGCACCGCAAAACTCGCCCTTGGGCAACCGTGGGCCCAGACAAAGCGTAACAACTCCTTTCGCAGAGCGGTAAAAAATGAAACCGGGATCGATTATAGGCAAGGTGTTAAATAGGTACAGGAGACGCGGTAGCAAATTCATCTTAAGAACAGCAATCCTACCGAACAAGGACAGCATTTTACCATTCCAGTCCGCCAAGTCCGATACAAAAGTGCAGAGGATTGCTAAATAAGGTCGTAACTTTGTCTGGAGGAAGCTGCTAACCAAACACCAAGGTACCTCATTCGATCTGGGCAATATCGGAACGGATATTCCTTCCGAATCGAGGCAACAGAAGAGTGTCGTAGGGAAATACTCATAAATTCAGACTTGTCTCGATTAATTCGATATCCCGCAAACTCCCCGTAATCATCCAGTGTCCGCACAACCGCTGGCAGAGAAGAGTCGGGATTCGTAACAAAGAACAGCAAATCGTCAGCGTACGCCGAGACCTTGTGTTCAGAGGAGTGACCTCGAATACCTGTAATGTCAGCAGTAAGACAAATTGTTTCCAGTAAGGGCTCGAGAGAGATGGCGAACAAGAGAGGGGACAAGAGGCAGCCTTGGCGCGTCCCATTCCTTCTATCAAAGCTATGTGACAAAGCACCATTGGCGCGTACCCTGGCGGTAGGGTTACAGTAAAGCGCTTCAGTCCAACGCAGGAAGGAGTTACCCACACCACTATGTTGTAGGACAGAAAACAAAAAGCTCCAACGAACTCTGTCAAAGGCCTTCTCCGCGTCCGTAGACAGCAAGAGAAGGCACGTGCCCTAAGCTTTGGCCAAACCAATAGCGCTTAAAACACGTGTTGTTGCGTCTCGAGCTTCGCGGCCAGGAATAAAGCCCACCTCATCCGCATGGATCAAAGATGGTAGGAGGGGGCGCGAGGTGATTCATCAAAATTTTCGCTAAGATTTTTAGGTCTGTGTTCAAGAGGGAAATGGGACGATAGTTACGAACATCCGATTTGTCTTTCCCTGGTTTGTTGATTACTGAGATGGTAGCGGAAAGAGTATGGGGATGAAATTTCTCTACTTCTTTCAAAGAAGAGGGAGACCATGTGAGGGAGTAACTCGTCCGGGAAAGTTTTGTAGTACTCTGCTGGGAGCCCATCCGGGCCCGGACATTTCCCGTTTTTAAGAGCTTTAATAACCCCCTTGATCTCTTCCGCAGAAATCGGTCCATCTAGGGCTTCTACAGCAATAGGGGGCAGGAGGTGGTTGAGTTTGCTGTCGAGATAGGCATCAATTTCAACTTTAGATGGGACCCCCCGATCCGAACTATCATCAATGTGATAGAGTTTCTCGTAGAAACTCCTGAATTCTTCGAGAATCTGATCCGGGTGCGACGTAAGCATCCCCGTAGAAAGTTTAATCCTAGCGATATAAGCTGCATTCCGTTTTTTAAGAAGAATACAGGCCAAATATCTACCCGGTTTATTCTCCTTCAGTGTGAAGAAGCATCTAGCTCTCTGAGCTGCGAAGCGGATGTCGGCATTGCGCAGGTCATTAAGTTCTTTGCGTTTGGACACCAATAAGGCATAGTCTGAGGGGAGGGCAGAGGAGTGGTGGGAGAGTTTAAGGTCCTTAATTTCTGCAAATAAAGCGCAAAGTGTCTCAGAGCTTTCCCTTTTAAGAGCGGTAGCCTTACTAATGAATACTCCTCTGAGGACCGTTTTATGAGCTTCACATAAAGTAGAAAATTGCACTTCAGTGTTTTCATTTTACGAAAAGTAGTTGATTAGACATGTTGTAATGTCTTGGCGAAAGGTAGGGTCCTGCAGCAGGGAGGTGTTAAGGCGCCACTGGCGTTCTGAGGGGCAGGATAAGGGGGAATAAAAAGCCATTAGGAGTGGGCAGTGATCCGACCAAGTTTGGGCCTGTATGGCGGAATCCACCATGTTGAGCACCGTGCATTGTTGGACAAACAAGTAGTCTAGCCTCGAGTACGAGGACTGCACGGGAGAATAGAATGTGTAATCTCTTTCGCCTGCATGAAAGGCCCTCCAAACATCCACTAATTGTAGACTATCAAGGGAGCGACGCATGTGTCGAAGCACATTGGATGGGATCGAGGATCGACCATCAGAAGTGTCCATCCGTGGGTCAAGGGGGACATTAAAGTCTCCAGCCACCACCAGGGTACCGGACTTGATGGTATCAAGACGGCGAAGGATGGAGGCGAGACAGTGATGCTGGTTAGTGTTTGGGACATAGACGCAAATGTATAAACAGAGGTCTGCTATAGTGCATTTGACAAAAAGGAAGCGACCTTCCTTGTCAGAACTTTATCCAAAACCATGGGTACATCTTTGGCAAAAAGAATTGCCACACCACGACTTTTACTCTGATCGTGATCACTAAAGTAACCCATCGGAAAAGATGGATCCCTTAGAATCGGGGAAGCTTCCGATTTAAAATGCGTTTCCTGAAGGAAAGCCACTGACGTTCGAAGCGCCTGGAGCTCCCTGAAGAGCCGTTTTTGCTTTTCAGGCGTATTGAGTCCTTTAACATTATACGTAAGAAAACAAAGGGATTTTGGGGAAAAACCTGGCACTGCAGGCATGGTTCACAAACAAACAGACAAAACAAAACATGGAAAAAAAGGGGAGGGGGGAAGGAAAGGAGAAAATAAAAGGTTACACAGAGAGAAGAGTAAGCAAGCAAGGAAAAGATGAGCGGGAAAAAGTTCCAGAAATGGAAAAGAGAAAAAAGAGCGAGAATGAGGAATAATACGTCACCAAGAAAGGCTATTTTGACCCGGTCAGAGGCCAAATACCTTCTTGTGAAAAGGTTGACGTCCGATCCTCGTGGGCGACAGGCAGTGGTGTATTTTGGCCTAGGCGACAAGGCCTAGGCCAAGGGCGGCACTTTCCAGGGGGCGGTGGCCCCTCCCCTAAAAAAGAGATTTCACTCATTTTCAAGTATGTCCTGGGTAGGCAAGGCCTAGGCGTTCACTTTACAGGGGGCAGCAAAAAACCTCACCACTATATGGGTCGCTCACAGAGCACCGAAATGACGCCAACATTTTGGTGTTCTGTTGTGCCCTGCACTTTGGGGAATAAAATTTCCCCACCCTGCAGTGAATTCACCATTCACCGCAGGGTCCCCAAAGTGCATGGAGTCGGCCTCTGAATGCTGCCACTGCAAACCCATGGCCTGCTGTTTTCAAAAGAACTACTGAACAAAAATGTCTGGAATTTACATCTAACATCCTATGATTGATAATAAAAAGTTCTGTTACAGAAAAAAGAAAAACCGCTATTAAAAAAAAAAGGGGGAAATTTTACCAAAAAAATCTGAAAAATGACTAAAAAGGTACTAAAAAAAATTAAAGACTTTTTACTGCAGATTAAAATAATAAATGGTTTATTAGATATCGCATAAAAACGGGAATATTTTTAACATTGAAACCTATGGAGTTCGCTTGAATAAACCTGCTGACTGAAACCATCGACCATCAGGGCATTTCACTGCCATTTCTCTGCTGTTTGGTGTTCTCTGAATAGATTAACCATTCCTTCTCTATGGGGATTTGCACTGCCTTCAAACAGCATCGTACTTGCCAGCAGTTCGCCAAACTTGTGTGTGAGCATATCACAGAGCAGTGGTGTACTTAGGGAAGTGGTTGGGGGGCGGGCCGCCCCAGGTACCAGTGATTATTGGGGTACTAGGAGGTGCCACTGTCACTGTGTGTCAGCTTTGAGCTGTGTTCTCAAACAATGAGGAGCGGAGCAGGGCGTTTGCATACGGAATAAAATTGAATAGAATAAAAATCCCCCTCTCCTCCCTCCATAGCTCCTCCCCTGCCCCGCAGCAGCTCTAGGAGAGGAGAGGGGGATGTGATTTGTGTGCAGAGAGAGAAGATGACAGTAAACGGCAGGTAAAGGGGGGGTTATCAGCAGAATATGAAGCCCTGTCTGCTTACTGCTGTTTAAAGTGGACCTTTCCTTAACCAGCACTGCAGTGATAGAAATTTGTCATTGAGCTGCATGGCTCCTGGTGAGGCTGCGTGCGTGCAGGTCGCACGGTCCGGCCAGTCAGGTGGTATGGAGTCTCAGTACCACCTGACTGGCTGTGACACGCAAGCACGCAGCTGCCCGCCCTTTCGTTAATACGGACTCTCACTCTATTCTGGACTGAACACCCACCAGGAAGGGAATCAAAGCCACGGTGCACCCTCTGGCAGTGGCACCCCACTGCTGAGAAGATGGCTACAGGCACAGCCACGATCCTAACGTGGCCTGGAGGGACCTCCTGCGGAGTCCGTACACAGTCCCTGCTGACTCTGCACACAGCCCTACCGCGGACGAAGGCCGGTAAATAGAGAATAAATAATTGCTGTGTGCTCATATTCACTCGGTTTGCTGGGAGTTTTATTGTTGTGGATTCGGTTATGCTGACACACACCACACATTGCATTGCTGTGAGTTTTATTGCTGTGAATTCTGATACGCTGACACACACACCGCACATTGCATTGCTGGTAGTTTTATTGCTGTGGATTCTGTGATACACACTGCATATTACTGTGAGTTTTGTTGCCCTGGAGCTATGGGATACGCTCATACACCATGCACATTACTGTGAGTTTTATTGCTGTGCAGTTCTGTGATATGCTCATACACAGTGCACATTTCTGTGGGTTTTATTGCTGTGCAGCTCTGATATGCTCATATACAGTGCCCATTTCTGTGGGTTTTATTGCTGTGCAGCTCTGTTATACGCTCATATGCAGTGCACTTTTCTGTGGATTTTATTGTTCAACCAATTAGAGCAGCTGTGATCCAGTATACTTGACATGCGTGGCTGTTCTTTGTAAAAATGCTTGAATTTAAACATTTCATAATTTTATTTATCTCAATAGATACATTTGAAATGGTATACAAAATATACAAGTAGGCACTCGAGGCGATGTTGAGGGCCTGTCCGCTATGTTAGGTGCCACCTCGGAAGACAGCGTCGTCGCGGGCGGGATGAGAAAGGAGTCCAGAGAGCCTGTGGACCTAGTGGGGGGATGAGCAGGAGCCTTCGGGGTAAATAATCTCCCTTTCCCATGAACCATGTCCTGTCAAATGTCGAGAGAGCGTAGAGAAGTCGGAGGGGACTCGAGAGCTCGTTTAGAATGCGCCCATCTTGGTCGAATGTCAGGACACGCCCCCTACAGGTTTAATTTTAAGCTGCTCATGGATTAGAATGTGAAGGTCTGTTGCAATATGATTTTGTTGTGGAAATAAATTCTCTGACACCAGCAGGGATTAAATGTTCTTTGCATTGATCATTATTTCCTGTTTTACCTGTACTTTTAGAATTATTTTCTCAGCAGCACCTGTCACCTGTGTGGAATGCTTTTAGACCCCTTTTAATTGTTTACATACTACCAGCCCTGAATGAAAAAAGTTTTTTTTTTTTTTTATGAAAACCACAAAGGAATTCCCATAACATCACATTAACAAATTAACAATAAAAGAAGGTAGAACTCCATATTCTGTTACATTTTCACCTACTATGTCCTTGGAGGGGTGTGGCTCTGTCACTTTACTGCATATTTTGTGGTCTGACAAAACTATACAAAGTTGCCATCTATACAGATCAGTACGTTAAATTGTAAATGTTAAAACTCCTTATAAATGTATAAAAATGAGTAGTAAAATATACATTTGAAAAAGTCTTTAATAACATGAAAATGTGTATATATAACATATTTAATTTTTTGTGTATAAGAATTTGTACAATCATATAACCACTCTACTCCACATAAAATATAATCTAAAGTACACAAGCTTTTGCAAGTCTCCAAATTACCACTCCTCACTTCTTCAAATATGGTATTTAAACTGTACTAAACATGCGCTACAATCAGGGCCAGCCATTCCATGGGGCCATGGCTCCAGGCAGCCCTTTGTCAGGTACGGTATTTTACCACCCTGTCAAAGGCTGCGGAGACCCAGGGGTTGCTGGGGCCTCTGCTAGACCCAGGGGCCACTGGTGGCCTATGCTAGACCTGGGGGCCGCCGGTGGCCTATGCTAGACCTAGGGGCCGCCGGTGGCCTATGCTAGACCTGGGGACCGCCGGTGGCCTATGCTAGACTTGGGGGCCGCCGGTGGCCTATGCTAGACCTGGGGGCCGCCGGTGGCCTATGCTAGACCTAGGGGCCGCCGGTGTCCTATGCTAGACCTAGGGGCCGCCGGTGGCCTATGCTAGACCCAGGGGCCGCCGGTGGCCTATGCTAGACCCAGGGGCCACCGGTGGCCTAGGCTAGGCCTGTTCAGGGTGTGTGTGTGTGTGTGTATGTATGGTATATGGATTTGTGAGCTCTGTGATACTCGGACACACTACACATTACTATAGGGGTTACTCAGAAAGTACTGAAATCTTTCTCATTCGGCACACTGCGTGCATTGCGCTTCAGCGATTCCCTTGCACCAACCCTGTGGTGAAATCACTATTAAAAAAATACATAAAGGTGTTCAAAAATATAAATAAAAAGACTGTTTGCGGAAATTGAAAAGAGTAAACGGTTGAATAATTTTTTTTTATAAAACCAATAATATTTTTTTTATTGAAATCTATGGGATTTGCCTGATTAAACCTGTCAAACTGACTTATCGAATATCAGGGCATTTCACTGGCAGTTCACTGCAATTCGGCATTCTCTGAATAGATTAACCATTACTTCTTTATAGGACAATTTCGCTGCTGCGGAAGATCCGTGAATTTGTATTCGCCAGTGTAGCGCTCACTCCCGGAGGAGCCGCTGAAAATGAACCACGGGTCAGTCTCCCCGCACTAGGCAATAAATATACTCCAACACCGCTGTGAGTTTTTATCATTTAAATAGTTTACTAAATAATAAGCAGATGTTGAGAGACGGTATTCACAGATATTATTACAGTACTTTCGTATTGCGGTAAAACGCGTAGCGGAAAAGAACCGAAACACGAGGCGTCGTATTTCGGAAAGTAAAATATTCGTAACCGAACAGAAAAGAAATGCAGTTGCACGAATTTTCGGAAAAGGGACACGTAGCGGAACCCCAGAATACAATCTCTTCGTATTACGATAAACGCGTAGCGGAAAAGGGAAAAATATATTCGGAACGTAGCTTTAACCCCTGTTCCGATTCGTAACAAAAGTGAGTCCTGCACAGGTTAAGTCCCGGAATATAAAAGGTGTGTATGTGTGTGTATGGTACCCGGGTACTGTTCAACTGGCCAGTGAATTTACTTAAGGAATGTCTTCGACTAGTCAAGTTGGGGCCCTGTGGACTTTAAAGAGAAAACAGCAGCGTGTCCTTTAATCACAAACAGCCTTGGAGGCCTCTCACCCATCCGACGATTGCTTTAGGCTCCGCTGACCCAGGACGTCTCTCCGCTCGATTTGGACTGGGGATACTAGCGGCCGGATCCGTTGTCTGACTTTGCACAGCTTGTCCAGCTCACCGCCTGCTCTCCGTACCCGATCAACTCGCGGTGACTCCTCACTCGAGGTCTTCGGTTCCTCCAGTCTGCAGCAATTCCTGGATTCTGGCAAGCCTCCTTCTCCTCAGGTTGAGTGACCCAATAAGGACTGACAGGTCTCACTTGGGCTCTGGCCTAGGCCCTCTCGCGATGTCTTCAGTGCGTCTGCTTTCTCTCGTTCCCTGGCGCGCTCTGGCGCGCTCTCCACGAGGTGGAGGATGTAAGTCCGTTGGGTCCCACCCACTTCCTCTCCTTTTTGCAAAGCACGCCGGGAAATGTAGTCCCAATGTCCAGTGTCTCTAATCGCGATTGTCTCCATCTTGTGGCCAAAAATAGGTACTGCTAGCAGCAAGATTTTAACACAGCGCTACACTCTCCCCCTCCTAGAACTCTTGGGTCTCTCCAAGGAGGTACAACAGTTACATTACATTTCCACAACATTTGAATACAGTTTACATAACATGTACAGGCTCAGCAGCATACACATAGTGGGTTAGGAACACTTCCTCAAGTTGACTCATATTTTGAGCTACCTCAGCTAGCATAGCAGACACTTCGGGCAACCTCTGCACTGTCGTGATGGCCTCTTCAGTGCTATGTCCTGGTGAGTCATAGGTGAGTCGTTGGAGCGGTCGAACAGAGCGTTTTGGTTCTGGCTCAATCAGTTCCTCTTCAGGTGGAAGTACTATAGGGGTTGGCTCAGTCCTTCTCTCTATCACTGGAGCAGACGTCTCTTCAGTGTATGATCCCTCCAGTGAAGGCATAGAACTATAATCGCCTGAATAGGCTTCAACTTCCGGAGCTACCGGGACCCCAACAGCCTCAGGGACTTCTAGCTGAAATTCAGAAGCTTCAGGGATTTCAGCAGTCTCAGGGACTTCTAGCAGAAATTCAGGAGCTTCAGGCCTCAAGCTACTCTCCCACCGTTCGGGAACAACGACAACCTCTTCAGGCTCCGGCGAGCGCATCCAATCTAGACAATAACTCTCTTCTTCACTGTCTCTTTCGCTCTCTTCGGCACCCCGGGTCTGTTGTGACCGAGTAACAGGAGGTAAACATGGAACAGGCGGATTCGGCGGAGGCAATTCGTCCCCAACTGGCATCCTCACAGCCTCTCTCAAAGGTAACAAATGATTCCGGTGCCAGTTCTTGAGAGGCCCAGCCTTTCCATCCGGGCGATACACTGGTAGACCCGGCAGTTGTTTGCAGACAATGTAAACCTGAGAACTCCACCTATCCGCCAACTTGTTTCTCGCAGCAGCACCCAAGTTCTTCAATAGAACCCTATCACCGGGTTGTAGATCTTGTATTCGGACTTTCAAGTCATAGTTCCTTTTGTTTCTTTGCTCCCTGTTTCCTGAGGTCAACCGGGCCTGTTCAAATGCAGAAGCCAAATTCTTTCGAAGTCTATCCACATAGTTTCTATGGGAAGCTACTGACGTCTGGTCTAGAGATAACCCAAATGCCAAATCAACCGGCAGTCGAGCCTCTCTTCCGAACATAAGACGGTACGGTGAGTATCCAGTTGCGTCACTCTCCGTACTGTTATATGCATGCACCAGAGTAGCTATGTGACGACTCCAACTCTGCTTCTCCACATTCGACAAGGTCCCCAGCATGTTTAGCAGTGTGCAATTAAACCTTTCAGGTTGAGCATCACCTTGAGGGTGATACGGTGTAGTTCGGGTCTTTTGGATTCCCAACAGCTCTAACAATTGCCCCACCAGTCTGCTTTCAAAGTCTCTACCCTGATCAGAGTGTATCCTCCTTGGCAGTCCGTAATGAACAAAGAACTTTTCCATCAACACCTTGGCCACTGTCGGAGCGCGTTGATCTTTTGTGGAAAAAGCTTGGGCGTAACGAGTGAAATGATCAGTCACTATTAGAATGTTCCCTTGCCCACTAGCATCTGGTTCTAAGCACAAGAAGTCAATGCACACCAAATCCATGGGTCCCTGGCTCTGCAGATGGCTCATTGGAGCAGTTCGGGTTGGTAGAGTCTTTCTCTGAATACACCTCAGACAGGAATGACAATAACTCTCCACTTCAGCTCTCATGCAAGGCCAATAGAACCTATCTCGCACCAGCTTAAAAGTTCTCTCAGCACCCAAATGTCCATGCTCATCATGTAGTGATCGTAGCACACTCTCCCTATGTTTAGTGGGGAGGAATAACTGTTGAATCTCTTCAGCGTTAGTTGAAGGGCCCCTTCGGTAGACCACCCCATCCAACATCTTTAACCGCTCCCACTCTTTGTAGACCAACCTGGCTCCACTCGGGGAGTTGATTAACAAAATCTCTCGCTGGTTTGCAGTCAGGGCCTTTATGGTCAAGGCAATTAAAGGGTCTCTGGCCTGATCCGCTTTCAGGTCCTGTCTCGAAAAGGTAGGTAAACTTTCATCCCTTAATTGCGTAGGGTTACAGTAAAACTCAGGAACAGCTGCAGCCATGACTCCTATGGCCTCCGCTTCAATCCCTCCTTTGACCCGGCGCTCTGTTCCTTAACACAAAGCTTGCACCCCGTCTGGAGTCAACTGAGTCCATTCTGTAGTGTAGGGTCTTCTCGATAACGCATCAGCATCTCGATTATTCACCCCAGGGCGGTACTTCAGGCTGAACCGAAACCCTGACAGAGCGGCCAACCACCGATGACCTGTTGCGTCCAGTTTTGCAGTAGTAAGGATGTAGGTAAGAGGATTGTTATCCGTCTTGATCACAAACTCGGCTCCATACAGATAGTCTTTTAATTTGTCTACCACTGCCCACTTTAAGGCTAAGAACTCCAACTTGTGAGTAGGGTAGTTCTTCTCCGAAGGCGTAAGGCTCCGGCTCACGTACGCTACAGGCCTCAGCAATCCACCATACTCCTGATACAGGACTCCTCCCAGACCTTCTCGGCTGGCATCCACATGTAGCTCATACGGCTTGTGAGGGTCCGCATAGGCCAAAACAGGAGCTCGGGTTAGACTCTCCTTCAGCTTCATGAAAGCTCCTTCACATTGACTGGTCCATTCACCTTGTATAGACTCTCGAGCTTTCCTTGGCCCTGGAGCTGACGGGTTTTGGTCAGAGACCTTGCAGCCTTCTTCTGTGGTTTCCTTCTGCAGGAGTTTGTTCAGTGGTTGAGCTATTTTCGCGAATCCTCCCACAAATCTTCGATAGTATGAACAGAATCCCAAGAAAGATCCAAGCCCAGTGACGCCTTGGGGTCCAGGCCAAGAAGCCATGGCCTCCAACCTCCGAGGATCTGTCGAAACACCTTCCGCTGAGACCACACGTCCCAGACACGTAACAGAGGGCAGACAGAACTGGCACCTCTCCAGAGACAGTTTCAGCCCCTCTTCATGGAGCCTCTTCAAGACCTTCTCCAAACGTTGCTCATGTTCTTCCAGAGTCTTCCCAAGCACAATTATGTCATCCAGGTACACTAATACTTCAATTAGATTCATATCCCCGACTGTCTTCTCCATCAACCGTTGGAACGTGGCTGGAGCCCCCGTAAGGCCTTGAGGCATCCTGTTGAATTCAAAGAACCCCAGTGGACAGATGAATGCAGTTTTCTCCCCGTCTTCAGGACGCATGGGCATCTGGCGATACCCGCTTCGCAGGTCCAGCACACCAAACCACCCTGCTCCAGACAAACACTGTAGGGCATCCTCCATCCGAGGAGTGGCATATTGATCGGGGATGGTTCTCCGGTTCAACGTGCGGCAGTCTATGCACAGACGGACAGAACCACTCTTCTTTCGGACCAACACCACGGGAGATGCGCATGGACTCCTGGACTCCCGAATCACCCTGGCTCCCTGCAATTCATTCAGCTGCTCTCGCAGATCATCCAAGCCTCCCAGCGGAACTCGCCTTGATCTTTCCCGAAACGGCTTGTCTTCTTGTAACCGGATGCGGTGCTCAGTACTCTTTGCTAGGCCCACATCGAACTCATCTTTCGAGAACAATTCCTTCCACTTTAGGACTTGAGACTGAAGACGTTTCTTCCATTCAGGTGAAATGGGAGCGTCTTTGGGGTAGAATCTTTCATCTGGAATCTCTTTATCCACTCCCCCTCCTAAATCGGTAGAGAGGGGTGTAGCAGACTCTACTTGCCCGATAGGCATTCGTGCTTTAAGGACTACTGGAGAATCCGTCACATTGCACACGCTGACCGAGACTCTTCCTCGTGTTCTCTTCAGAGCTTTGGTGGAGATTATTTCAGGAATTACTTCGACTCCGGTTTCACTCCCATGATTAAAATCGGTTCCCAGCACCACATAGGGACCGGGTTGCGATCCGTTCAACTTGACTGAAGCCCGGAAGCTCGCTACTTCTCCTGCTTGCAGAACCTTCTCTGTTCCACCCAGTCTCCACAGTCTTCCCACCTCGGCAGGTGCCTTTCGTTCTTCGACCATCCTCTGATAGACTGGACGCAACATTGGGTGTACTCCTTGAGTTGAACCTTCTTCCAACACGATAGGCGTCAGGAGACGCCGTACTAGGTCAGTATTCGTCCCCACTATCAGGGAGCTTCTGTTCGCACCCGAGGGTCGAGGACACACAATAGCCAATGCATCACAACCCCCAGACTGCCCGATGACTTCAGATCCGATCTCCAACTTCACTTGCAGGTACCCGTCATAAGGGAGTTTCTCGGTGCCGATACCCCATATTTCCAAATCCTTCAGTTCTTGCAGAGGAATGTGCTTTAAGTGTTTCTCGTAGAAGTCTCTGTAGATCAATGTCACTTGAGCCCCTGAATCTAACAGGGCTTTAGTGTAGACTCCCTCCACTTGGATTGGCACAATAGGAGAAGGACCTATCAGTTGGTCAGGAAACTTGGTGGCGGTATCCGGACACTTAGACCCAGTTTGCTGTACCCTGGCCTTTTTCTTGGCCCGTGCAGGTTTTGGGTGTGCATTGCCTCCCCATGACGTAGACCCGGATGCTAAGGGAGTGACTCTTTCAGTCCTGGCAGGCTCCACAGTTGGCTCGGCTTTGGGCCTTCTCGCCCTCTTAGTCTTGGCTTGGTTTCTGGAGCGGGGTTCAACCTTCGGGCACTTAGGTTGCTCCTTCACTTGTGCCCTCTGGCGTTTCCCGCCGGTGAGGTAGATAACAGTCCTTCCAGGGCTTCCAGCAGTCCCTCGACTCTATCCTTCTCAGGCTT
This sequence comes from Leptobrachium leishanense, assembly GCA_009667805.1. Lineage (NCBI taxonomy): Eukaryota > Metazoa > Chordata > Amphibia > Anura > Megophryidae > Leptobrachium > Leptobrachium leishanense. Next base: position 366,249,707 of record CM019063.1, on the reverse strand, counting down.
TTGGCCTTTGCACTGTGCGCGGAAATGGCCCATTTCTCCACAACCAAAACATCTCTTCTTAGAGAGCGGAGACGTAGTTGCTTGTTGGGATTTTGTTAAGGGACTTGGACCAGACGCCACAGCAGCTCCCGTCGTTTGCATATCTGTGAGGAATTTCTGCATTTCTGCCTGCATTTCGGTCACCTTCATCAGCACTCGGCACAGTTCCGCGTGCGCTTGTTGTAATTCAGCTTGAGCTTCCTGTACTTTCTTAACGGTCTTGGACAATTCACCACGTTCAGAGAGGTTCGATTCTTTGGCAGCCCTCTCTGTAGATTTAAAAACAACTAGGTGTTCTTGTTCGTCCTCGTCAGATCCATAAGTATCTAGAGAGTCGCTTTCAGGCTGCAGGCCGTCGTTATGTCTCACAGGTTGTGCATAAGCCCTTTCCCCCCGCCCGAAGGATCTCTCTTCCAGCAAAGCCTCCTCCTCTCGTACAACTCGGACCAGCCCCAGGCACTTCAACTCTCGGCTACCTGCTCTGCCCCTCAGCCGCACCACCACTGGACCCAGAGGTTGAGAGCCCCCCAGAATCTGCCCCATTCGGATCTCATCCACTTCGGCCGGCCCGGCCCCTTTCTTCAGGAGTATCTGGTGTAGAATCTTATCTAGGCGCCTCATGTACTCGGTCATCCTTTCACCTCTTCTCTGATAGGTGTGTTCGTACTGATATACCAGTTCGGCTGCCTTTTCGGTTCGCCCAAAAACTTCTTCAAGAACGTTTAAATAATCTAAAGCAGTACAATCTTTTCTACTCAGTTTTAGATTTCTCACCGCTTCCGACGCAGGTCCCTCTAAGCTCTCGGTGATCCTTTGCTTCCTCTGGGCCTCAGGGACGTCCCACTCATCCAGAGCCTGCATCGCCTGTTCCACCCATTCTTCAAAGGTTTCTTCTCCCGCCGGAGTTGGTACGTTTCCTGTAAAATTTCTTAACCGTCGATAACCGAAGTTAGTGTGAGGAGGGCTTGTTTTCTGACATTTAGCCAGTAGATCTCCAATAGCCACGATAAATTCAGGCCCGATCATGGCCAACGGACTAGGCGCGGGAACACTTGCGGATTCGCCACGTGGCGCACTTGGCTGAATCAGTTGGACTTCCACCTCATCGGCCAGTTTCACGCTCGCGCCCTGAAAACATGGTGGAACGCCCTTTCTCCACTCGAGAAGAACATACGTGTGAGAAGTATCTGGGGTTTTTTTTATGTCCAGTATTAACCCCCGATGATCTGGTGCTAGCGTGGCCACGGTCTGGCGGATCTGCTCTTCGGCCCAAGTGTCTGCGGGAATATCCATGACTATACAACATTCTAACTGGCTACTGTGCTCCTCACACCATTCGGCAACAGTGTCTGGATCCATATTTAACCCTTTAGATGCGGTTTTTCCAGAGACTGAATCCCGGACGAGCCCCCACGTGTAGCGCTCACTCCCGGAGGAGCCGCTGAAAATGAACCACGGGTCAGTCTCCCCGCACTAGGGAATAAATATACTCCAACACCGCTGTGAGTTTTTATCATTTAAATAGTTTACTAAATAATAAGCAGATGTTGAGAGACGGTATTCACAGATATTATTACAGTACTTTCGTATTGCGGTAAAACGCGTAGCGGAAAAGAACCGAAACACGAGGCGTCGTATTTCGGAAAGTAAAATATTCGTAACCGAACAGAAAAGAAATGCAGTTGCACGAATTTTCGGAAAAGGGACACGTAGCGGAACCCCAGAATACAATCTCTTCGTATTACGATAAACGCGTAGCGGAAAAGGGAAAAATATATTCGGAACGTAGCTTTAACCCCTGTTCCGATTCGTAACAAAAGTGAGTCCTGCACAGGTTAAGTCCCGGAATATAAAAGGTGTGTATGGTACCCGGGTACTGTTCAACTGGCCAGTGAATTTACTTAAGGAATGTCTTCGACTAGTCAAGTTGGGGCCCTGTGGACTTTAAAGAGAAAACAGCAGCGTGTCCTTTAATCACAAACAGCCTTGGAGGCCTCTCACCCATCCGACGATTGCTTTAGGCTCCGCTGACCCAGGACGTCTCTCCGCTCGATTTGGACTGGGGATACTAGCGGCCGGATCCGTTGTCTGACTTTGCACAGCTTGTCCAGCTCACCGCCTGCTCTCCGTACCCGATCAACTCGCGGTGACTCCTCACTCCCTCACTCGAGGTCTTTGGTTCCTCCGGTCTGCAGCAATTCCTGGATTCTGGCAAGCCTCCTTCTCCTCAGGTTGAGTGACCCAATAAGGACTGACAGGTCTCACTTGGGCTCTGGCCTAGGCCCTCTCGCGATGTCTTCAGTGCGTCTGCTTTCTCTCGTTCCCTGGCGCGCTCTGGCGCGCTCTCCACGAGGTGGAGGATGTAAGTCCGTTGGGTCCCACCCACTTCCTCTCCTTTTTGCAAAGCACGCCGGGAAATGTAGTCCCAATGTCCAGTGTCTCTAATCGCGATTGTCTCCATCTTGTGGCCAAAAATAGGTACTGCTAGCAGCAAGATTTTAACACAGCGCTACACCAGTATTTGGTGAGTAGACGAAGTGCCACAAAATAAAACTGGTGCAATTCAGTGGCAAGTTTGCTCCTTACTGAATAACCCCTTATGAGTTTTATTGCTGTGGAGCTCTGTGATACGCTCATACACACCACATGTTACAGTATCACAAAGCTCCACAGCAATACAACTCATGTCACAGCAAACCTTAATAAAAAAATTAAAATCCTGCTTCTTAGATAAGAGGTGCAATGCAACACTTCATATTATTCTTCCCAAAGACGATCACTTAAAGGGATATTCTACACACCCTGACCACTTTAGCTTTTAGCATCCCACCTCAAGGTCCCCCAAACACCTTAAAATGTGGGATGAAGTGGAGAGATTGCTGCTCAGGAAGCCTGAAAGGTGAGACAATCTCCTCATGATGCAATCTGAAAATCTTGGAAAATTAGTTCCTGTGTCATTTCGCTGAAACTAGCACGACCGGTGATCTCCTTTATGAGATCTTGCACAGCTCCTGAGTTTACACTCAGTGGAGTCCTGTGGATACCAGAGTGTATGCTGCAAGTGGTTTGCTTACTGCTCATTGTATTAGCGCCTGCTATAAATGCCTTGCGTTCCTACTTGAATATAGGTGGTAACTTGCTCGTGCAAGCAGGACTTGCTTGAGCTAGCAGATTACCATTCCTAAAGGAATAGGGCTGAATAGGTTCTGGTAAGCTTACCTGTGAGCTGGTGAATTTTACACCCAACTAGGGGCAGTATTCCCTTGTTCTCGTTAACATGGGAATGCTAACAGGGAAAATCTGCACCTGCACATTTCCCTGTAGTATCCCCATATTACTGCGATATTCCAGGACAGAGGCTACGTCCGCACCTTGCACCGAAACAAAGCACCAGCTGCTGGGATACTCGTGGTAGTGCCTCCGCCACACCGTGAGGGTTGTGCTTCCGGTCCACAGAGTGACCGCGAAGGAGACTGGGAACTATTTGCTCCCAGTCTCACTCTGTTCGCAGCTAGAATAAGAGGCAGATGAGAGGTTTTATTGGAGGGGTTTATGGGGTGCTACATGATACTGCAAATGCAGAATCGTGTAGCGCCAGCTTTTAGAAACGTTTGGCTCTCCGCTTCCTGATGGTAATTAGTGCTAGCAACTTGTAATACCTTACTTATTGAAACGCTAATGTGACGGGAAGAAGGCTGCAGCAGAGCTGCTTTGAGAGAAGTGACAGACAGTGTACCAAGTTTAGGTCTGGTCTTCAAGGAGAGCACCATTCACCCCCCAGTTTCTGTTACAATCTGGTGGCAGCGGTGGGATTCGGACCCACGCCCCCGAAGAGACTGGAGCAGAGATACAGCACAAACTAAGAACAGACGGCAAGTGATAGGCGAGACACAATCCAAAAATGGAGAGCAACTTCATTAGAAGAAAACGTCTTGAAGGGTAAGGGCCGAACCCCAGCCATACCATTATCACAGAAGTCACTAAATTACAGAGAGAGGAGAGAAAACTGGCAAATGATGGCCATGGAACAGACGTTCTGAAACCGGATGTTGGAGGATGAGCAAAGCACAAAAGACCCTGTGTCCTCATTGGGTGATAATGGTAGCAGGATCCTCTGGATGCCAGAAGAGGAGAAGCAGTGCTGTGCCACCGACAAAGGGAATAGGGAGGTCAGGTTTGATGCCTCCAGGAAAGGAGAAAGCCACCTAGAGCCCCCACTTGACTGCTCTGCAGACTGTGATACCCAGGAGGAGGAGAGGGGGCTGGAACAAACGGCAACAGTGGCAGAGGGACCATTTGTGGTGAGCACTGATAGACTTTGTTCAAAGCAGCCATTGGGAGTTTCTGGAAATACTGCAGTCACTGAAAAGTCCCAGTTGGAGTTTGATATCCATAGAGACAGCACTGTTGATGACTTTCATCCGCATGAAAGTGACTGGACATGGTTTAGTTGGATCAACTGCACAACAGCAGAAGACAGTCCAGCAAGCGGGCACTATCCCTGAGCCTTTCCAACAGTGGACTCCACTTCCTGTTAAAATTGGCATTGTCGACAATGGCATGCTTGAGCAGCAGTTGCCAACAAGCTAAATACACAGAAAAGTAGCTTATTGGTTGAACACGTAGGTCAACATGTAGTGAATTGCAATCGGAATACCAAAAAAAGGTGTTGAACTGAGAATAGTCCCCAACATGTGAACGACTTCCTGCCACTAGGGGTGTGTTTGAATATCTCCTATAGATTTTACCGTCAGCTAAAAAAATTAGTAAATGGGATTTGTGTGGCGAAACAAAGGATGTGCTAATTCCATATATATCAAGGCTAGAAGCTTGATGTGCCTAGAGGGGTGTCAGGCCTCATCAGGAGGGTATAGCTAACAAGGCCGAAACATTCATCGATGGTTGCTGCACCTCTCGTGCAGGGATGACGTCCTTAGCATTTCACTACTGGCCACCATTTCTGGGTGATTGCAGTCTGATTTGCATATGGAGCAGTTGTCCCTGTAATGGCACAAACAAACTAAAACCATGTGAGACCTGAGCAAGACCCACCGTAGAGCAGGATAAAGGTGCCGTTGCTCATCTTCAGGACCCTCACAAATCTTTTTCTCACTATATGTCAAGGCTAGAAGCTGACTGTTGAATATCTCACTGACCAAGAGTGTTTCTGGATAAATGCTTACCACTGCATTCTGTATATGGAGAACTGAATTGCTGTTTGTCCATATAAGTCTTTTAGCAGGATTGAGAAGCAGATTACTTTGTACTTCTTTTAGTATTTAAGTTACTGGTTTCTAACCAATGAAGGCAGACCATCTCTGTAGCCGAGAAGTACCAGGTCCACATCTGTTTCTGCATGCATGCAAAGACTTATTGTCACAGCTGTTACCATCATTCTGTCTTGAAGCTATGTCTTAGATGGTTTATTCATAATGACTTCTTCCATTTTTTTTATACTCCTCGTCTGTAAGTATTTTTACTTAGCACACTGACTGTACGTATGTAAATGCTCATTGCGACCGAAGTCCAGAAGACCATACATACGAATGACACACAAAGATAGTAAAGTGTGTGCGATCTTTCTTTTTAAAAGGGTGTACCTCATGTGGAGTAGTAGAAAAGAGAGATGAAAGAAAATAGATGGGGGGTTCCCTCCTAACTTCAGTACCACTCCCATCCTCCAAGAGCGTGGATTTAGTTACAAGTATTTGTAAAGCGAGAGGGTGGCATCACTGAGGCCAAGTTGATGCAGCGTGAGGAGCAGGAGAGGGTGGTCAACAGTGTTGAATGCAGCAGAAAGGTCAAGAAGAATAAGGAGGGAGTAGTGACCTTTGGTTTTAGCTGCAGCTAAATCATTAGTCACCTTGGTCAGAGCAGTCTCAGTAGAGTGTTGGGAGAGAAAGCTGGAATGGTGCACAGTGAGTAGAGGGTTGGCAGCAAGAAAAGTGGTGAGCTGGTTATAAAGCATTTTACCAGGGAGGATACATTGAAATCTCAAGTACTGTATATAATTTGTTATAGACCAGGCGTTCTAGGATTTTGGAGGCAAAGGGGAGCAGAGAGATGGGACGGTGGTAGATGATATCTGTATTTTTATATTTCTATGATCCAATTAGTTACTCTTTTTTTTTTAATTCCATTCTGTTTAATTTTATTGCAGATATTTAGTTCAGGAAATTCTTGGTCCCGGTCTAATGACAATATACAATAACATGTCTATGATATGTGCAGTTCATGTATGCATTTACATATATAAATTGAACCTCTGTTCCTCAGTCACAGTTTAATACGTTCATCCCAACTTGAGAAATCCATTCTAGCACGGTCAATAAACGTTCTATGACAACTTTGTTGTGCCAGAAGATTTCAGAATGCTGCTATAAAGTCTTTTTCTTGGTCACAGTTAAGACTGCTCCTTTTCCGGAGCATTTATTATTTATTTAGGGCAAAAAAGGGACCTCCACTTTTCAGTGGCGTGTTTCTTTAATAATAAAGTCCTAGTTATGCATTTGTTAACTGAAAATAAATATAGAATATAACAACTCTGCAACTTTCCCCCCCATTCTAGAAACCTTGGCTTTGGAACCAAAAGGAATTCTGGACAAACTATCCTCAACAGGTCAGTAACAATTTACTTCTTGTCTTGTGTGCATTGTTAAAGAAGAGTTAGTGTATGGAGATCTTACAAAAGGATAGAGGAAGGAAGCAGCAGTTACACTAAATTCAACTGAAAACATAAATGCAATTATAGCAGACCTCTGTACCCCAAGTGGGTATATCTACTAAAGTCAGCTTACTTCACTACTACGCCGACCACTGAACCTATAACTTAGTATCACCCTTACGCCCAGACACCAAGCTGTAGCTTGATGTAGGGTAACGTCGCTTCACGCCAGAACCAGTGGAGATATATCTACGGTTGGCAATATGACTGACTTTTATTAGGTTGAGTGCACACATATTTTTATTGAACCTCCCCACACGGTACATGTCCCAGGAAAAAATCCCATCAACACATTACAAAAAAATGCCTCACAGGACAAGATCTTTACATTCCAGGAAAACAATAGTACAGCAGAATCAGATTTTACTTTATCTGTTTGATAACTCTAACCAGGGAGGGATTATCACATTAACCTAATAATATATGGAAAATGCAAACAATAACTTGGACCGCACACCTGTATCTTTTCTGATACCAGGAAACCCATACAATAGAATAAAGTCTGCCATAAATGTAACCAGGTGCATACAGTCTGAGCAGTTAACCCCTTTGTAAGTCTAGACCTGATGAAAATTAAGAGCAACTGAAACCACCAAGTCCATCACAGTAATTATGTGACAAGATTTTCAAAGAGATTCTAATTGGATATAGAAAATAATATACACTATATAAATATATATGTTGCAGTTAAACAACAAAAATACAAAGCTACCTTTAAAGGCTTCTCCAAAACTGTCTTTAATAGCTAGTCTCAGGTTTACCTTGGACTAACCCTTGCTAACTGAGAGTAGACTAACCTGACATAACATATTTGTTCATAGCTAGGTAAGGGTGATCATCAGGGCCGGATAACCATAGGGGCTATTGGAGCAGCAGCTCCAGGCCCATGCCCCATAATAGGCCCAGAGATAACTGTCTGCATTGATGGGCATTTGGACAAAGGTTTCGCCGACTCCATAGCAGCTACAGGGACATGTGAGAGATATCACTGGTGAGGCCTGAGCATGACCTTTCCAATGCTACCAAACATGGTTTTGTGTATCAGTAAAAATAAAATATTTGTTTTTTCTTTCTAACACAGCAATATTGTTCATTTTTCAATTATAAAGTCATCAATGTTGCTACACTAACTCACCGTCTCATATCTCATGTCACAAATATCACAAACAAGTGTGGAGGCGATGGCACAATCTGTTATTATGCATTGTTCCATCAAAATCCTAAACCGAAGCACTGCAGCGAGGAGCACTGGGGGACGACGACTTTAGAACCCTGCGTCTCATGTTTATACTACACAAGGTTAAGTGAGACATCATTGGAACATCACAGTCTGGCCTTTGCACGGATACTAAATATCAAGTATGACCATTGATGCCCTAATGGGGTGTGTCACCATGGTGTGCATGTAAGTCAAGATGACAAGCTGCCTAGCTGGGCAGCCAATCAGGACTGCTCATACATGAATGCTGCGCTGCCACAAAAGTATAGGCCCGCAAAGCCTTGATATTAACTATTTAAGCACTGTGGGCTCCACAAAACCGGTACTAGGTGCATTTTCCCTTAGTCCTTCCTAAAATTGTGTGACATCCTTGTGCTGTCAGGTGTTCAGGAGGAATGAGTGAAAACTGTGTGACTTAGCAGATCTGCAATAATGGCCAACCACTTTACAGATCTATTATCAGCAAACACTTCTTCTGCTTGCCAACTTACTTGACCTTACATGCTCCCTTCCTATGCTTTCATTCAGTCTCATTGGGCTAGACTGAATTTAAATTCTAGATAGATGATAAAATCCAAAATATCTCTCCGGGACCTCTCAAATGAAACAAAAAGACAGATTAAATAAAAATGGCTGCAATGACAACTGTGAGGTTTTGTCAATAGTATACATAGGGACTAGACATTGCATTAAATTTTGAGCTTTTAAGTGTGGGACACAAATGGCTGCTGTAGATAAGTAGTGAAATTAATGAACAGGTATTTTGCAACTGAACTATGTAATAAGTTTGCATGAAAAATTTTAAACAATTGTTTAAAACAATAAATATGAATATATATATATATATATATATATATATACAGTATATATGTTTAATATTGCAGAAGTCATCTGCACATCATAGCAATTCAAAGAATTGCATCCCAGAGCTCCTGTGCCACTTTCCCCATATGCAGCAAGGAATTCTGGGTAGGATATGCAAATGACCTCTGTCTCACTTTTATGCATCCTGGATCTGTTATTACACAGAACCCTAAAATCAATGCTATGCCACATTGTGGCTTTGTAGCAAAGATAAGGTTATGTATATACAGTTGTGTTCAAAATTATTCAACCCCCACTGAAATTGAGTGTTTTGGCCAGTTTGACATTGATTTTGATCATTCAGTCATCTTGCTTACAATTAAATCAAAGAGGCACGTGTAGGTCAGACAAATATAACATTTATAATGAAATAACCACAAATGTCTTTTCTGTGCTCACATCATCATCAGTTTTATTCAACCCCCAAGTGACATTCAATCTTAGTACTTAGTACAACATCCTTTTACAGTTATAACAGCTTTTAAACGTGAAGCATAGCTTGACACAAGTGTCTTGCAGCGATCTACGGGTATCTTCGCCCATTCGTCATGGGCAAAAGCCTCCAGTTCAGTCACATTCTTAGGCTTGCGCACTGCAACTGCTTTCTTTAAGTCCCACCAGAGGTTCTCAATCGGATTTAAGTCAGGTGACAGCGATGGCCACTCCAAAATGTTCCAGCCTTTAATCTGCAACCATGCTCTAGTGGACTTGGAGGTATGCTTGGGATCATTGTCCTGTTGAAAGGTCCAACGTCTCCCAAGCCTCAGGTTTGTGACAGACTGCATCACATTGTCATCCAATATCTCCTGGTACTGAAGAGAATTCATGGTACCTTGCACACGCTGAAGCTTCCCTGTACCTGCAGAAGCAAAACAGCCCCAAAGCATGATTGACCCCCCGCCATGCTTCACAGTAGACAAGGTGTTCTTTTCTTCATAGGCCTTGTTCTTCCTACTCCAAACATAGCGTTGATCCATGGGCCCAAACAGTTCTAATTTTGTTTCATCAGTCCACAGAACACTATCCCAAAACTTCTGTGGTTTGTCCACATGACTTTTGGCATACTGCAGTCGACTCTTCTTATTCTTTGGAGACAGCAAGGGGGTGCGCCTGGGAGTTCTGGCATCGAGGCTTTCATTACGCAGTGTGCGTCGTATTGTCTGAGCTGAAACTTCAGTACCCACATCTGACAAATCTTTTCTCAGTTCCTCAGCAGTCACACGGGGACTTTTCTCCACTATGCGCTTCAGGTAGCGCACAGCAGTCGAAGTCAGCATCTTCTTTCTGCCACGACCAGGTAGCGTTTCAACAGTGCCCTTTGCCTTGAATTTGCGAATGATGCTTCCTATGGTCTCTCTTGGTATGTTTAACATTTTTGCAATCTTCTTATAGCCATTGCCCTTCCTGTGAAGAGTAATCACCTCTTCTCTTGTCTTCCTGGATCATTCTCTTGACTTCACCATGTTTGTAACCACACCAGTTAGGGATGCACCGATACCACTTTTTTAAGGCCGAGTACCGATACTTTTTAAAAGTACTCACCGATACCGAGTACCGATACTTTTATTTAATGTCATGTGACGCTTTCCAATAAGAACAGACCTCATATAAAAATTTTATATGAGATTTGCCCCAGCTCACATGGATTTGCCCCCAGCTCACATGGATTTGCCCCCAGCTCACATGGATTTGCCCCCAGGTCTCATGGCTTTGCCCCCAGGTCTCATGGCTTTGCCCCCAGGTCTCATGGATTTGCCCGCAGCTCGAACGCTGGGGAAGCTGGCCGCATGCATGAAAAGCACGCGGCCAGCGTTCCCTTTCGGCGCGCCGCGATACTCACACATCCTGAAGGTCCGGTCGCTTGTTGGCAGTGATGCGATCACGTGGCCGCCGGGCGCATCTGTGACGCTGCCTCCAGCCGAGAGGCAGCGTCACAGGAGCGCCCAGTGGCCGCAGGAACGCATCACTGCCAAGCGACCGGACCTTCAGGATGTGTGAGTATCTCTCTTGGTATGTTTAACATCTTTGCAATCTTCTTATAGCCATTGCCCTTCCTGTGAAGAGTAATCACCTCTTCTCTTGTCTTCCTGGACCATTCTCTTGACTTCACCATGTTTGTAACCACACAGTAAATGTCAAGAAGGAGCTGAGTATCACAGTCATTTTAAAGCTGCCTAATTGGTGCTTATTATGCTTTATTGCTCCTCCGTGACATCCACAGGTGTTTTCAATACCTGATTGAAAACACTTGAATGAACCTCTGTTCTTCAGAGTGGTAGTCTTAAAGGGGTTGAATAATTGTGTCAATGAAGAATTCACAAAATAAACATTTACTACTGTATTACAAAACCAATTGATGTCATTTTAGTTGCATATGGTTCTTTAAAAAGTCCTTGTAGGATTTCATTCTGAATACAATTACAAATGTACACTAAATTCCCTAAAACCCTTTACAGCATTGGGGGTTGAATAATTTTGAACACAACTGTATATATATATATATGTAGAACATCACAAGAAATCTGAAAGCACCATGTAATCTGAATGTCTTAGCTCAGGAGTCAGCTACCTTGGCCCTTCAGATGTTTTGGGACTACATTTCCCACAAGGGTCTGACAACCTAATGAATAGCTGAGCATCGTGGGACATGTAGGTCGAAAACATCTGGACAGCCAATGTTTCTTACTCCTGGCTTGGCTCAAGAGGAGATAAAGGATGTCTCCGCTTTTACTGGAACAGTATTGTCTATTTTCTTTTCCACACAGCCACTGGTTTCATCTTTGTACTGGTACTACATATTAGAACTAGGATTCTACTGCTCCCTGCTACTCACCCTAGCATTTGATGTAAAGAGGAAGGTGAGAACTATGTGTTTGTGTATTATCCATTTCTTCTTTTACTTGTGTATGATTGGTAAATACTAGTGACACCGTGTGATTGCATCTCTTTGGTTTTCTTCTTTTTCATTGTTTATCTTTACTATATTTTTAATACCCCATCTAACTGATGACTGTACAATATTTAGTATTCTTTTATGTAGTATAGGCAGATCGATATCTTGTTTTGTTCCTGGCAGGATCTGAAAGAACAGGTAATCCACCATTTTGCCACCGTTTTCCTCATAACATTCTCATACTGTGCCAACTACATACGAGCTGGAACATTGGTGATGCTTTTGCATGACTCTGCCGACCACATCCTGGAGGTGAGGAGATAATAATTCTTGTAAAACATATATGAAAGGCTAATGTTTGCTAAAAGGGAGATGGAAAACACTGGATTGGGCAACCTCTTACTGTTCAGTAGTGATGGGAGTAATCATACAACACATTGATGTCTGCCATCTGCATCAGATCTGAGCCAACAAAATGTTTATTGAAAGGAAAGACGCTGTGACACTTGGCTAGTTAACAATGGGCCTTTACTTGCATACAGTGTTCGGTGCAGGAATTTAAATTAACTTGTAAAATACACTTGAGATTGAGAAGCCAAGAATTAGGTCACAGTGGAAAAGGTTTATCATATAGAAAATTAGAATTAATATTGAATACCACACATCCGGTTAGCGTGTATTTTTAGGATTTAGAAAATCAAAAATATCTTAAAGGGACATTCTAGGCATTGTGTCCACTTAATGTAAATTGACTAGTCAGTGTGTTGAGTATCCTCACCCGTATTCCCCCTCCTGTGGAGCTCATTGAGGGCTGATTCAGCCCTCCAAGTGCAAGGGTTAGTTTATCCTAGTAGCTCAGATCAGGCATCAGAAACAGGAAGAGGGAACCAATTTGGGTCACACCATCATTCCAGCCCCACACACTCACGGCCATGTGAAATTCTTCACTTGCAGGAAGCCAGCAGCATGTCCTGTCCAGAGGACTGGAGAATCACAGCTGTACCAGAAAGGTGATTTTTAATTATCATGAAAGCTAAAGTAGAGAGGGATGCAGAGTGTGTCAGAACTGAAGGTGTTAATGTTTATCTATTAAGTCCCCTCCTCCTCCCATTTTAGCTACAAAATGTCCCTTTAATGAAAGAATATCCCGGTATGTTGAGCTCTGAATGTGAAATTGCAAGGCCATGCACATAAACTCATCGAAGACCTGCAAGTAGTGGTGGGAAAACCTAATAAGGAAAGCTGAGTATTCTCATGGTTTTTTAATTCCATGAGAAAATTGGCAGATTGGGCAGCTTAATAACATTCTTTAATTAAATTTTATGGATGTTAATAATTTCTTGTTCAGATTTGCTGTACAATTAAGTTTATTTACTTTCAAATCTTGCATTGTATACAGCCCAGACAAATACACTGAATAAACACAATGGGCTAAATTACATAGTAAGTGCTACCGTTAGCTTTAGGATGAGTTTGTGTTAACACTAGGATAAGTGACTTTAACAAATGCAACCCCCATGTTACATTCCTAACGATAAACCCGTGAAAAATCCATTCTGTGATTGCGCTAGTTTACGCAACTTCACTGTACTTTGCAAATCCTGTTCTTAACATGGGGAGCACAATTAGTAATTAGCGTTAGGATAAGTAAGGTATTCCAAAGACCTAGCACTAATTACCGCACAAATGGACTAAACAAAATGTAAGCGACATCTAAAAGCTGGTGCTAATGGATTCCACTTCTGCAGAGAGAACGGTGGCCCGATCTGCCGCTTCTCCTGCAAGCAGAGTGAGACTGGGGACAAGTAATCCCCAGTCTCCCTCTGCGATCACTTTGCGGTGCCGCACAATCTCGAGGCAGCGCAACCCTCCATGGAGTCCTATGCACTCCAGGAGGTGATACTCGGGTTGGTGCAGAAGCGCTAACGTAAGTAACATTGAGGGTAGTGCTTCGTTCCGAGGCAAGGTGCTGAAGTAGCACCTGACCCAGAATCTAATGCTAAAATGGGGACACTATGGGGAAACCTGCAGGTGCAGGATTTACCCTGTTAGTGTTAAGTGTTGGCTGGTACGTACACATAATGGGCCATATTACATAGTGACGCTAAAATGGGAACGCTAACAGTTTTCCGGTGTGTGTGTGTGTGGCATTCTATATGCTACAGCACCTAATATCAACTAACACGTGGCTACAGCCTGGCAGCTCCAGCATAACCAGTTCCCCTTTTCATACTGGTCTTTGTGTAGTTTCTGTGGTCATTATTGCAAGAAGGAGAAATTGAGACCAGATGGGAACTTCAAGATGAAGTTCTAAATAGAGGGTTGTACATATAAATCAATCCCTGTTCAGCACAGACCTATATATACATAGTGTAAATAGTTCATCACCAGTGACTAATTTCTTTTGTGAAACACATACTGTACGTGGTTATTTGACAAGTAGTGAATTGTACAAGAGATCATGTGTCACATCCCACGTCGAAGATCGGGCCCGGCAGCGCCATGCTCGCTGGCCGGGCGCCGAGTGATCTGCACGTCCATGGTGGTCATGTGGGTGGCCGAGGGGTGGGGTGCGGCGTGATGACGCGGTTCCACCAAGTTTAACCACTTGGCTGCTATGGACGCGCTCAGCGTGTCCAGCCAAGTGGTTCTCCTGTGCTACGGACGCGCTCAGCGCGTCCGAGCACAGGAGGCAGCAATCCGCCGGATTCCGGCGGATTGCTGCGCCCCCTCGGTGCGGGCTGACATCTTGGATGTCAGCCCAGCACTCGGGAGCCCGGAGGGGACATTAGATGTCATTGCGGCGACGCGATGACATCTAATTCAGGCGCCCCCCCGCGCATGTGCGGAGGAGGCGCCTGAAAGGGAGGGGGGGAGGTCCTTCGGACCTCTCTCCCTCCCGATCGCCGGGGAGCAGGGGGTTAAGACAGGCACCGCTTGGAAGGGCACAGCCTGCCCTTCCAAACGGTGGCTCTCATTAACCCCTGGGGAGCCGGATCACGAATCGGCGCTGAAAAGCGCCGGTTCGTGATCCTTTCCCGGAGCTGGCCGACATCTTGGATGTCGGCCAAGCCTCCGGGAACTCCCCCTGAGGACTGGCGTCATCGTGCATAGCACGATGATGCCAGTCCTGGAGTTAACCCCTAGCTGCCACCAACGGTGGAGATAGGGGGTTCCAATGAACCCCCTATCTACCGATCCGTGGCAGCTAGGGGTTAAAGTTTGGTACTGTTGGATCGGCCAGAGCATGGCCGTTCCAACGATACCAAACACGACTGTGAAAAAAGTTTTTAAAAAAAATAAAAATTAAAAAAAAAAAAAAAAAAATATTTAAAAAAAAAATAAACAAGTTTTTTTTTTTTGGGTTTGTTAATGCAGCAATATTGTTCCCATTTCAATTATTTTTTTTGAATGTAAAAGTTTTTCATTGGAGTTCACACATATAATGATACAGCATTGCAGAAATGATGAAACTTCGGAGATCAAAAACATAGATTCCTATCATTGACAATAGGCAATGCAAATGAAGCATCAGTGTTATCTGATATAAGGTCATTAGTGCGGTCTCCATTTTCCACAAACAGATATAATCCTAAACTAACATAAAACACTAAACACGGCAGCACTGCAGTCGTACACAGTGAAATATCTTATATCAAGGTTCCTGACTCGACAAACACCCTCCACCCCTCCCATGTATCATCAAACTGGCACATTGAGTTATTCGCGCTGTGGAACATTTCTTCATATTTACAAACACTTTCAAGGGTCATCATAACTTCTTTCATAGATGGGCAGAATGAGGAACGCCAATGTCTTGCAATGACCGTTTTTGCTGTCCCCAGTACCATAGAGATAAACCTCCTATGACGGATCTGAATAGTAATGGGTATGATATGTAGGAGATACATTTTTGGGCATAGTGGGAGTCTAAGTAAGGTGCAGTGAGAAATTAGTCTACTGATTTTAACCCAATAACCCCCCAATGCGGGGCATAACCAAAAGGTATGTAGTAGGGAACCGAGGCCGGTAAGGCATCTCCAACAGAAGCCGGTAGTCCCCGAGATATGGGCCAAACGGGTTGGTGTTAGATACCATCTACACAGTAATTTAATATGGGCCTCACGTAGATTGGTGCTTCTAGAATATTTATATATTGTGTCCATGGCATATGACCAGTCATCTACGGAGAGCGTGAAAGCTAAATCTTTTTTCCCATTTAACCATATAGGGTAATTTTTTAGGTGGGTTCGGGGTTAAGAGGCTATTGTAACAGAGAGATAGCGGTTTCCTTTGACATTTCTTCCCCATACACAGTTTGTGAAAAGCTGAAAGGTTCGTAGGTGTAAAAGAGGCCAGGCCCTTCTGGTGTAGAGCGTGCTTCACACGTAGGTAACAAAAACAGTTACTCAATGGGATGGCAAACTCCTGTACCAAGTCTGGAAAGGGTTTCAGGGAGTGGGGTGTAAAGAGCTGCCACACATGCGTCAAGCCGCGCAAAAACCAAGAATCTAAGTTTAAGTCTGGAATATAGCGGCACAGAACTCTGAGCGGGGCGAGATATAATAAGTCATAAGGCCGTACCAACGGGCATCCCCACTGACGCCAGGACGTGAGGGAAAGCATCGAGGCGGGTAGTAGACCCATGGTGCTATTTCTAGGAAGGAGTGGAAGCCACAACAGGTCATGAAGTTTGTATGGGAAAATCATGGCGTTCTCCAACTGTAACCATAGAGGTGTTTCTTTGAGATGCATCGACGACAACAATTGGGCTAGTAAGGCTGCTTTATAATACGATTGTAAATCCAAAAAACCCAACCCTCCGGTACGTCGCGGCGCAATGACTGTAGAGGCCGATACTCGAGGGGGCTTCCCTTTCCAAATGTGCGCATGCAGCAGTTTTTGCAGCCGGAGCAATAAATGCGCCGGTATGAAAACTGGAATGTTTCTGAAATAATATAAAATTTGGGGTAAGATACTCATCTTTATGGCCGCCATACGTCCCAGCCAGGAGGATTCGTTTGTGCTCCATGTAGAGAGCTGCTTCTCGATGGAGTTCAAAAGTGGCATGAAATTTTCCTTTAGGATGGTGCCTCGCGATTTAGTAAGGGAGATTCCAAGGTATTTTAAAGAGGTGGAGCGCCAATCAAAAGGGTACGTGCTACGCAAGGAGCTAAGGGATGAAGCTGCAATATTTATGGGGAGAGCTTGTGTTTTACTCACATTATTTTTATAGTAAGATAACGCGCCAAATCTGTCAAGGAGGCAAAACAGGGGAGGGAGCGATGTCTCCGGGGTGGTCAAAAAGAGCAGTATGTCATCTGCGAAAAGTGCCATTTTGTGCTCCCCATGCGGGGTCGGCATACCTTTGATCGTCTGGGAGATTTTAATCTGCAGCGCTAAGGGTTCTAGGGCCAGGATAAATATTAGCGGGGATAACGGACAGCCCTGTCGGGTGCCATTGGTTATGTGGAAATAGGAGGATAGAAATCCCGATGCCAAAACTTTCGCCGATGGAGCGGAGTAGAGGCCATAATACTGTGTACAAATTGTGCTGGCAGACCAAACTTTAGTAACACCAGCCGCATATACCCCCAGTGTAGGCGATCGAACGCCTTTTCGGCGTCCAATGCCAGCAGGAGTCCGGAGGTATTAGTCCTATGGGCCAAATCAATTATATCATAAAATCGTCGGGTATTGTCACACGTCTGGCGGCCTGGGACAAAGCCGGTTTGTTCAGTTGCGATCAATGATGGAAGTAGGGGGCCCAGCCTATTAGCTAGTAGTTTAGCATACAATTTGGCATCTACGTTCAACAGGGATATAGGGCGGAAGTTGGCACAGTGTGTCGGGGCTTTACCAGGCTTGGGCAGGGTTACTACCGTTGCTTGCAACATCTCCGGAGGGATAATGCCAGTGTTCTTAATGTCATTAAAAAACAGGGTAAGAGTCGGAACTAGTGAGGATGCAAATACCTGATAATACAGATTCGTAAAACCGTCGGGGCCAGGAGCTTTATTTTTTGGAAGTGCCTTAATAGCCTTAAGTACCTCCTCCTCTGTAAACGCAGTAAGCAAATCTGTAGCCTGAGAGGGAGAGAGGGAGGGAAGGTGCGCCGCTTGGAGAAAGAGATCTATGTCAGCCTGGGTAGGGGACGGTACGGTGTGATCCAATCCTAGGTTGTACAGGGAGGCATAATAACGTGCAAATTCATCAGTAATGAGGGCCGGATTATAAATTTTGACATTATTAGCATCCAATAGGTACGGTATGTTGGTTTGCATTCTTTTCCCTTTCAGTTTGGACGCCAGCAGTTTCCCCGATTTATTCCCTTGGGTATAATGAGCATAGTTAAGCCGTCTAATTGAGCGTGCCGTGACTTGGAGCATCAGGTGCTCCAACTCGCGGCGCTGCGCAGTCAATTGAGCGGTAATATGAGGGGTGGGCGAGGCTTTATTCTGGGTTTCTAGGTCAGTGATGCGTCGTGTAAGAGCAGTCATCTGAGCATTTAGGCGTCTTTTACGCTGCGCTCCTTTCTGTATAAAATGTCCTCGCATCACTGCTTTGTGGGCCAGCCAAACCGACGCTGTTGCAACGTCCCCAGTTACATTCGTCATGAAATACTCCTGGAGGAGTTGTAACGTTGTTTGCACGTCCTCTCTGTCTACAATGAGTGAGTCATTAAGTCTCCAATTCCCCATCCCCCTCGGTGGAAAAGCAGCCTCAAAAGTGAGCGTGAGCGGAGCATGGTCAGACCACGTAATGATGCCAATGGTCGCCTCCAGGAGACGAGACAAGGCTGAGCTATGTATCAAACACAAGTCAATTCTACTATATGAGGAGTGGACATGAGAGAAATAGGTGTAGTCACGTGTGTTGGGGTGACATATCCTCCAAGTATCATATAGGTCAAATGATTGCATGAATTCCCGTAGTTGTTTACTAGAGGGCGGGGGGAGCGGGAATGGGGGCGGGGTTGGCTCGTCTGAGTGTCAACTTCGGGGTCAGGAGTGCAATTAAAATCCCCACATAGGAACATCGTACCACTAGACATTTTTTTCACTCTACAAAAAGCTTTCCGCAGATAAGAAACCGGTTATCATTAGGGAGGTATAAATTAGCTATAGTGACCGGTAACTCGTTCAGCGTACCCACAAGAATCACAAGGCGGCCCAACGGATCAACATACTGAGCCGAACACACAAAGGTCCAATCTCTATGAAACATAATCGAGACGCCTTTGGACTTTGTCGGAGCAGTGGAATGGTAGGCCTCAGTGTACATACGCGATTTCAAAAATGGAGGACGCCTCTTACAAAAATGGGTCTCTTGCAAACAAACAATAGCCGGTTGAGATTTATGCAGGTCACGAAATAAAGCATGGCGTTTGTACGGAGTGTTCAAACCCCTGACATTTAAGGAATAAATCTGGAATTGGGGTTTACTCATTTGTGGTTACGCCCAGCCCTCTAGAACTCACAGCGGACAGTGAAGACAACCTCCTCAGGAGGATGGAGGGATTCCCCTGCACATAATAGCACCTGTAACCGTGTAACATAGTGCATGCCAACAAACAAACAATACATACATTACATACACAGGTCGAACCAAAAAGAAACAAAAGAAGAGAAAAAATAAAAAAGCAAGAAAAAAAAAAAAAACCGACCAAACTTCAGAGAAAAAAACTGCACTCCATGAGCGCAGCTGAATGGAGTCAATCAACACAGCAGATTGGTATAAGTAGAAAACAAAACTGTCAAGAAAACTCCAGTAGGGGAAACAGCAGTCCCAACTCTACCTGAGAAGGACCGCGCCAATTCACAGGCCATTGGAAGGCCTCGGGGCTTGCCGATTAAGAGACCAGAACAGGCCCCCATGAGCGCCCAGTTGAGGTAGATCAAAAAAAGGGGTCAGTCCAGCATCCGTGGAAGAGTTCTGACGCCCAAGGAGACGGGAAGCAGCATGGCAAAGTGGTAGGAGCACGCCCCAGTGTTGGATCTTACAGGGCCAGAGCCTCATTTCGGTCGAACCGATGCCACTCCGGAGAAACCTTCAGCGGCGAAGATGATTCCTCCCTGGGGGGAGTAAACTCCGACACAACTTTCCAGTCCGTCAACAGACGCATGCCAGTGAGGGGGTCAGGGATAACGTGCAAGACTCCCTCCCGCCATAACAAGATCTTTGTGGGGAATCCCCAGCGATACGCCATGTTGTGATCACGTAGAATTTTTGTGAAAGATGAAAATTCCCTTCTTTTAGACATGGTAGCAGTTGACAGGTCAGCGTAAAAAGAAATTTCAGCATACGGAGAAGGTAGAGGCATAGATTTCCGTGATGCTCTCATTAACGCTTCTTTAACATGGAAGAAATGCACCCGGACTAGAACATCTCTAGAAGCTGAGGGCGGCAGGTTCTTAGCGCGTGGTAATCTGTGTGCCCGATCGATCAGGAAATCCTGGGACGAGTACGTTGGGACTAGGATCTGGAAAAGTTCCAAAATATAGGGCTGAAGGTCAGCAGGGTTTACTGCCTCTGGAATACCCCGGATCCTTACATTGTTACGCCGCGAGCGATCCTCCAAATCAGCCAATTTCGTTGCCATGGCGTCATGTGCAGACTGCAAAGCTATATGACGGTCCACTAAATCGTTATGGGCCAAACATAGGTCGTCTGTCTTAGCCTCCAATGAGTCTGTCCTCTCACCCAGATCTTGTACATCGCGCCTCAGCTCCTGCAGCGCCTCTTTAAGATCCGTTTGAATAGTAGCTCTAAGTTCTTGCAGCATGGCATGAAGTCTGCTTTCTGAAGGTGGTAAGCTGTCAGACATGCAGGGTGGGCCTGCTACGGCCGCTTCCATGGTGAAGGAGGAAACAGAGGAAGGAGATCCGCCATCTTGGGCCTCACGAACCCGGTCTTTTTTTGCCGGTTCCAACGCTCGTTGCGCCTTAGGGGGCACCATCTGGAGGCTAGGAGATGTCACCCAGCTGTGGGTGAAGTTTCAGCCCCGGGGTTGCTGTAAATTAGCCGCAGGAGTTAAAAGTTTAGCGCCGGTCACAGGAGCTCTCCTCACATGCGACCGTGCGCTGCAACGTCCGGCCACGCCCCCCCATTTCAATTCTAATGTGAACAATGATGCTGCACTAATGATTTTTGTATGCGGTGCGTTTGTTAAAAATCGCGTAATTTCCCCCCAAAAAAAATTAACGAGACCCCATCTTTAATTTTTTTAACAAGCGCACCCCATACAAAATATAACGCAATTGCTCGCATGTTAAAATGTGAAAAAAATACACTTTACACGTTGTAAATTATTGAAAATTCATATTTTATTGCATTTTTTGTTAGAATATACAGACAGGTCATGACGTATACATATAATAATGACATATTATTAATCTGCCGAGTCTGACGGAAAGAACGATATATAATATGTCTGGGTCATATACTAAAATAAGCCTTCAAAACACGTTTAAACATGATGAGCAAAACCGGTAAAAATGACCTCAGCACAGAGGCGTGAAACGCCTCAGCAGCGAAAGGGTTAAAGCTAGTCTGCACAGGCAGACTCGTCGCCCTGACATGGTTCTCATATTCCTCAGTGCTTTCTAGTATATTATTGGCTACTCTGTGTATTTGACCCTGACTATTCCTGACGAACCCACTCTGTGTACCGACTTGGCTATTCCTGATGAACCTGCTCTGTGTATTGATATTGGCATACGTCTGACTACCTCTCCGGGTACTAAGACCCCTGTTATCCCGACCAAGTATCTCATTGTATTTTGATATCTGTTAACCCTTGCTGGGTACGTGTCGTTCTGTTCCCTGAATATATAGTTAGCTTTGCCGACCACCTAATGACCGGAGAGGTAGATATAATACTGTTTGTAGGGACCAGCATCATAAACCCAAGGGGGACTTGTGACGTGTTCATGGATGATGCTGTTTGCACCCCTAAACATGGCTGATTTATACGGTAACAAACGAGAAAGAGCCCTTATGCTTGTTTTAACCCTTAAAATGTGTAAAGGTCACAATCTTATCCCCTCAAGTGGGTTGACTTCTCACCAAATCAGTTGGCTTTCAATGCAAACACAAAACGAGAGGCATTGGCTGACCAGAGCTACACATTCTTTGCAGTGTTGTTTAGACACTAGTAAAGCTGTCCCTGTGCAAGATGATTGGGAATTTTGTAATCAAATCGAAGTCCTGTGCTTTAAAAAGCTGTCAGCCTGTCGAAACGCCCAAAAGAGATGTAGATTGCAAGGGGAGGCAATCCAACTTATCATACGTATGCAGGACAGCAAAAATATCCCATGAAAGCATGCAAAAGGGTAAATGCAATAGTTTAAAAGGAACTAGAGACAGGGAATGTCTTTCATTGTAGCCAATGCATGAATCAAATATTATAATCAAGGGGGGGGGTGGTTGTAAAGAGGGACATGGAGAGTGCAGAGGACTGAGAGCTGGTGGCGTCCTCATTACGGGAGGTAAGTGCACATGATATCTCAATAAGCAATGTTTTGTATCAGTGATCTTTATTATTCCTGATTGTACTGATTTATTCATGCTGTTGTTGGTTATTGCATTAAAGGTTGTTTTCTTTTTCTTTTGACATGCTTAATAGACACTTTCCTGATAAGTATCTATGAAATCATTTAAAAAAAGACAGCGACTTTTCTGCTGCTGGGGCTAACAGGTGCCTGGCACGCAGAATCCTGTTACTACCCAACAAGCCCATTCAGTAAAAAGGTATGCCAAATTTCAACTCCAAAACCCTGGGGCAGAACAAAGATTCCTCTAACAGAGAAATGCAGATCAGGCCCCTCCAGACACAGACCTATACGTCTCAGATAGCAGTGCCTTTCAGATGGAGCAAAGCCATATGTGACAGAACAAAGACTCATTATTCCCTCTGTGCCCCCTCCGCTCAGACTTCAATGTCTCCCCTCCTACCTTATCCTGTGTGGGAGGTGTAAAAAGAGAGAACTACTCAGAAACAGAAACATGCAACAATGGAAAACACAAAAACCAAAAGCTTTTAAATTAATGACTCGGCTAATCCAGGTTCATTCTTTCTCCCTTATTTATATTACATAGTTCAACAGTTAGTTCTATAAAATATACATAACACATAGCAAGAATAATGTACAGGCAGGACTCTCACACTGTTCAGTGAATTTTTAAAAAAAAATAACCTAGAGTATATCAGAATTCCGTGCCCCCGCCCCCTGATAGGTGGCGTTCGGTGGTCTGATCAGTCTTCGGCGGCTTCACATTCGGTGCACTTTGGAAACCCTGTGGTGAATAGTGAATTTACTGCAGGGTCGGCGAACTGGAATCGCCGTAGTGCAGCAAAGTATGCTGGATGAGAATGCACTGAAATGTCGGTGCTTTCTGAATAACCCGGTCTATGCTGCCCATGTCTTTTCTAAACACATCTCTGACCGTTACCAGCATAACTAAAAAGAAGAAATGTGACCATTAAAATTGGATTATGCGCCAAGTTAAAAAGGTGAGATCAAGTGAAGAAAGTGAGAACAGCATCATTATTCATTAAAGCTGCACTTTAAATGCACTATCATAAGTACATAGGGCCTGATGATACCAGGGCCAGATTAAGATCTCTATAGGCATGGAGCTGAAGATTTTGGTGGAAACTCTGCATCTCTAATCTTTGCACTATGCAAGGTCAAGTGAGGTGTCATTGGAAAGTTCAGAGTCTGGCTTTTGCATTGATATCAAACATGGCCATGTAAAATCTAAAGAAGATTCAGACTGACCTGTCCAATGACGCCTCACTAGACCTTGCACAGTGCAAAGATTAGAGACGCAGGTTTCCAAAGTCTCCCCAGGGCTCCTCGCTGCAGTGCGGCGGTTTAGGTTTTTGATGGAACAATGCATAATAACGGATTATGCCATCGCCTCCACACTTGTTGGTGACGTGAGAAATGAGATGGTGAGTTAATGCAGCATCATTGTTCACTTTAGAATTGAAAAGTGAACAATATTGTTGTGTTAGAAAGAAAAACTAAAAGTTGTTTATTTTTATTATAATATTAAACCTGGTCATGTTTGGTATCACTGGAAAGGTGACCATGACCCTGTAGCTTCTATGGAGTCAGATACAGGGGTCCAAATGTCCATTAATGCAAATAAATTTCTCCTTTCCTGGGCCTATTATGGGGCATGGGCCTGGAGCTGCTGCTCCAACAACCCTATGTTAGTCCGGCCCTGGATGGTATGTATGGGTAGGTTAGCTTCTCTTTTCTTCCTTGCTATCTTTAAACTCTCTTTGTTTGCTATCCACTTGTCTGAAGAGCTTGTATAATTTGAACACTGGTTACTGTGCGTTCAAAGATTCCTTGACTGATTTTATGATGATTTGGTTGTTTTTTTGTTTTAGTCTATTTTATTCCCTGCACCAGAACCTAGCATATTAAATTCGCAGCTGATGTTAGGGTTAGGATAGGATTAATGCATGTTTTAGGGTTACTTTTAGGATTAGTTTAGCCTAGAATTTTGCTTAATTCTTTCGATGCAGTGCAAGATTCTGTATGCAAGGCACCTGTTAACTCTGGCAAGAGAAAAGCGTGTTAAAATATATATATATATATATTAAAATGATTGCTGAAATACTACATTTGGCAGATGATTGGAATAAAATTAATTAAATTTACAAATAACCAATATTTTCATATGGAAACACACTTGAGTTCTAGACGTAACTCAGTGGTTTCTCTCTTCATGGTTGATAAGCTTTGCTTTTGACCAATGAATATTTGACAATGGGCAACGGACAACAGAGCAAGATAAATAACAGCTGATCCTACAAGATGTATTAATTTACACGTATACATTACACAATAAGACACACATGATATTAACAATGAGAGTTGTTTGGGTTTACAGTGTGAGAAACCGATGACGTTTGTGTGCCTGCCAATCCTAAATGTACAAATCAAAGACCATATTACAAATCCGAACATCTTTACTATGCAAAAAGAATAACAGACACCCAACACCTTGGGCTTTGTTCCTGCTGCAGCCTGTAAGGTTTACATATTGGAATTTTCACTCATTCGGAAGACAAATATGGTTTTAAATTCCCTGCTCTGCTTACCTGCTTTGGTTAAGAGACGTTGGGCCCTATCACCTCTGTGCTAGCACTCACATAAATGAGCGTTAGCGCTAGGTTGAGGTGATAGCGGGACGCCTAAATCCCCAATGGGTTAAAAAACAGCACATTGGTATTGGTGCTTTTTAGCACTTGCTTACCATACTTTGCTCTCCCTATGCTTAACATGGGGAGCGCAAGTAGTAAGCAATCAGTAATTAGCGTTAGGATCACATAGTCCTAATGCTAATTACTCACCGCTGCCGCTAAGTAAGAACGTTTTCTACAGCTTTTCGCTTCTGTGGAATCAGTTAGCAGCATCTGTAACCCCCCCCCCCCAAAGAAATAAAATACTCACCTCTCATCCTTTGACGAGAATGGCAGCTCGATCCGCCGCATCTTGTCCGTCGGGAGCTGAGACTGGGGGGAAAAAGTCCCCGGTCTTCCTCCACGATCGCTCCGCCATCCTGAAAGATCTTGTGAGAGGCGAGATCCTGCCAGTCATGTAAACCAACAGGAGAAGCCATAGGACGCCATGGAGGGGGAAGCTCGCCACGCGTGTTAGTGCTGTCCTGAGCATTTTGGAGGCTAGTGGCCGCAACCTTGCAGGCTGCTGGATTCAGCGCCTGACCCGTAATCCACTTGTAAAACAGGGACGCTAAAGGGAGATTTGCGACCACAAATTTTTCCCCTTAGCGTCTCCATTTTAGCTTAGGGCAGGTGATAGGGCCCGTAAGATGGAAATTGCACATACATTTTACATTATATAGATTATGCAACAACATCTATGTATAAAAATGATTTTAACAGGGCAGAACAATTTACTAGTACCTGTTGGAGCACCCATGAAAACAGAGAGCCCCTCCACCATTCAGAACCGCTCATAGTAAAGGTTCATTTGATATGTGTTAAAACCTCCAGCAGAAATTACATTCATCACAATATGTGGGTGGAATTGCCATGTACAATAAGGGCATCATGACCTCTGCTCCCAGCTTAAACAGCACAGCCCATATGGCTACTGTGATTGTGCTTTATGGAAGCCTGGCCCAAATCCTGTTCCTAGCTAATGATTTGGGGACACTTACTTGAAAGTCAGAGGTGAAGAGTAGATGGCTGATGTGCCTACTCATTTCTTATTTCCTGCTTTCAACTGGAATTGTGTTTCCTGTCCATAAACTAACTACAGGAGATGTTATGTGTAACGTTTCCTGTAGTTAGTTATCGACAACTAGGGAATATAGCCCTGAGTCTCTTAGACCAAAGTGTACTGCAGGCATTGTAATGTCTAAGTGGCAAAACATAATACATTATAAATTTATTTACTTTGGTTTCGATTGATTATCCTGCCCAGTAAACCTTCCTGTTATTGTTCACATTATTCTTCTTATATCTTTCTTTTCCAGTTAGCCAAGATGTTTAATTACACCAAATGGAAGAGAGTATGTGATGTCTTTTTCATTATCTTTGCTGTGGTATTTTTTATCACCCGCCTAGTTCTTCTCCCAACAAGGTGAGTTCTGGGAATTATTTTGTCTTCTTCCACAGCCCCAATCTCTTGAAATTACAGGAAATTTAGAGAGATTTTAGACTATCACAGTTGTGACAATGGTGTACAGAATAACAGTATATGATGGGCCTTTGATATATTCCCAATAGAAAACGTACGCTTGTGGGATAGGCACTGCCACATTGGAAACTGATCTAGTCATTACATCACAGAGAGACATTATTGCTTCAACTAAAGGTTAGCATAAAAAGACCCTGTATAGATCATTTCTGACGAGACAGATATTTTTCAGCATTATTAATTATTTAACCCCTTCACTACCGATATCGATATATATCTGGCTTCAAAGGCACCATCTGGTGCCCCGATATCAAGATATCTCGATATGCTGATCTGCAGCCCAAAAGCAAATGAAATTTGTTTGCTGCAAATTAATTTTGTTTGCTTTTGGGCTGCAGAAGGTGCCCCCATAGTTTTAGCCCTGTGGGCATAATGCCCAAAGAGCTAAAACTGTAAAATCAGCTGCTGAAAGCTCTGAAATATCAGGCTTTCAGAAGCTGTCAGCAGCCGATGCAGGAGAAATAGAAGAAAATAGATCTGCTGTTAAAACCTCTAACTCAATTTGGCAGTAGATAGCGCCAACTACTGGCCAAAAATAGGTTATTCATAGTAAGACATACAATAGGTATAAACTCAAATATTTCTTATTTTATAATTACTTAAAAATGCTTGTCAGAATCCAGTGTTTTTTTGTAAAATCGCTTGGTATTGAAGGGGTTAATTGCAAAAAAATATTTTCTGTTACACATTTACGATGAGGAAAAAATTCAATCTATTACTACATACAGTATTCACTAACCACCATAGTTTACTATTGTTGCAACATTGTTTTAATTTTATATAGCACCAACCTATGGCACAGATCTGAACAATAAGTGTAAGGATATAGGGTCACCCAGCACGCAGACAAAACCCAGAAAGGCAAGAAAGGACCCTAAACTGAGAAGCTGGTCCTTAGAATGGCCAGGTACTAATCTAGAATACACAGAAGTACAGATCAGGGACAGGAGAGATATCGTAGTATAAACAAGCCAGAGGTCGGTACAACGAGGTAAACATATGCCAAGGGATAAAGCAGAAAACACAGTCAAAATACAAGCCAGAAGTCAAACCAGAAAATCAATAATCATAAGCTGTAGAAACGCGCTGAAGGCTAGAAATAACCACGTCAGGGCTCAGAGCACAGACTGGAACTGATATTTAAAGGCCTAGATCCCTGACCAGGTGTGGCATACAAAGTGGCCTGATTCAAAGACTGGCGCCCTCTCTGTTGGGAAGGCCGTACTGCAGGAGCAGTAGCAGGCATGACAGTACCCCCCCTCCACGAGCGCCCTCTGGGCGCCGAGATCCCGGCAGTGGGATGAGAACGGTGAAAGGCACGGACCAGACGGGGGGCATGGAGATCAGAAGTAGGAACCCATGAGCGTTCCTCCGGGCCATACCCTCTCCAGTGCACCAAATATTGAAGACCACCACGGGAATGACGGGAATCAACAATGGACTGGACCTCAAATTCTTCTTGTCCCTGGACCAGAACAGGACGTGGTCGAGGAATAACAGTGGTGAACCGATTGCACAGAAGGGGCTTCAACAAGGAGGTGTGAAAGGTATTCGGTATACGGAGGGTATGAGGTAGGTCCAGCGCATAACTGACTTCGTTGATACGTCTTAGGACTTTGAATGGACCAATGTACCGCGGAGCAAATTTCATTGATGGCACACGTAACTTAATGTTACGGGTAGACAACCAGACTCTCTGGCCTGGAACATAGGAAGGACCCATCCGCCTATGCCTATCTGCATAGGTCTTCTGTTGGACTGCAGCGTGACAGAGGTTGGAACGTACCAAAGTCCACACTTTATGAAGAGACTGAACATAGGAGTCCAAGTCAGGAAGACCAGTGTCAGCACTAGGGGATGGCAAAAAAGTAGGCTGGAAACCATGGGCAACATAAAACGGGGAGTGACCAGACGAGGCATTAACATTACTGTTCAGAGCAAATTCAGCCCAAGGAAGCAAAGATACCCAATCATCTTGCCCTTGAGAAGAGAAGCTACGAATGTAGTTCTCACTAGACTGATTGGCACGTTCGGCAGCTCCATTGGACTGTGGGTGATAAGCAGAAGAAAATGATACTTTAATACCCAACTGTGAACAGAAATTTCTCCAAAATCTAGAAATGAACTGTGGACCCCGATCAGAGACAATTTCATGAGGCAAACCATGTAATCTGAATACCTCTTTGGCAAATATGTTGGCTAGACCTTTAGATGTTGGCAATTTCTTGAGAGGAACCAGATGAACCATTTTAGTAAAGCGATCAACAATGGTCAAAATCACTGTATGCCCTTCAGAAGGTGGCAAATCTACTATGAAATCCATAGAAATCTGTGACCATGGTTTGTCAGGGATGGCTAGTGGTTGCAATAGCCCTGCAGGACATTGAGTAGAGGCTTTGGATTGTGCACATACCACACATGCCTGTACATATTCTCTCACATCCTTGGCAATGTCTGGCCACCAGTACATCGGTGTAAGGGCTGACAATGTCCTTTTTATACCAGGATGACCGGCTGGCCTGGAGGCATGATAACAAGAGAGTAGTTCCTTTCTTTCTGCGTCAGGAACAAACAACTTGTCAGAAGGAGTCTCAGGAGGAGCTGTACTTTGCATAGCTTGGATACGAGTAAGGAGTGTAGAAGTAAGGGTGAGATGAGTAGCTGCCACTACTCTCTCCAGAGGAACAATCGACTCCACTGGTCTATCTTGCTGTTCTGTGACCTCAAACTGCCTGGAAAGCGCGTCTGCCTTCGCATTTCTGTTACCGGGCCTATAGGTGATTATGTAATTGAAATGAGTCAAAAACATCGACCACCGGGCTTGACGGGATGACAGTCTTTTGGCATCGGCAATAAAGGTCAGGTTTTTATGGTCAGTCAGAATCATAGTGGGAGTAGGAGCTCCTTCAAGTAGGTGTCTCCACTCCTTCAAAGCAGAAATGATAGCCAGGAGTTCTCGGTTACCGATATCATAGTTCCTTTCAGCACTAGATAATTTCTTGGAAAAGAAGCCACAAGGCTTGAGTGGTTGGTCAGGGGATTCTCTTTGGGAAAGAACAGCTCCCACTCCTGTCTCAGAGGCATCAACCTCTAGGATGAAAGGCTTCCTTGGATCAGGGTGGACAAGTATAGGGGCCGTAGAAAAAGCCTCTTTAAGAGTCTCAAAGGCTTTAACGGCTTCAGGGGACCAAATACGGGTATTGGCTCCCTTCTTGGTCATATTGGTAATGGGTGCCAGTATTGTGGAGAAATTGAGTATGAACCTGCGGTAGTAGTTGGCGAACCCTATGAATCTCTGAATAGCTTTTAGCCCTATAGGACATTGCCAGTCAGTAACAGCAGTAAGTTTAGCCGGGTCCATGGAAAATCCCTCTTTGGAAATGACATAACCTAGAAATGCTAACTTAGGTTGGTCAAAGAGACACTTCTCCAATTTGCAGTAAAGGCCATTGTTCAACAACGTCTGAAGAACCTTTTTAACCTGCAAGTGGTGAGTAGCGAGATCAGGTGAGTAAATAAGTATATCATCCAAATACACGATGACACAGTCGTGTATGAAATCACGCAAAACATCATTTATAAAATCCTGGAACACAGCTGGAGCGTTACATAGCCCAAAGGGCATTACAAGGTACTCATAGTGACCAGATCTGGTATTGAAAGCGTTTTTCCATTCATCACCATCCTTAATGCGCACTAAATTGTACGCGCTTCTTAAATCAAGCTTAGAAAAAATCTGGGAACCTTTTAACCTGTCAAAGAGTTCAGCAATCAATGGAATGGGATAGGCATTTTTCACAGTTATTTTATTTAAACCCCTATAATCTATGCAAGGTCTTAAGTCCCCTCTTTCTTAGAGACAAAAAAGAACCCAGCACCAGCAGGAGATGTGGATTTCCTTATGAAGCCCTTAGCAAGGGAATCCTTTATGTACTCCTCTAATATGAGGTTTTCATGTTGAGACAGAGGATACACTCGTCCCTTGGGAGGAAAAGTGCCAGGAAGGAGAGTAATAGCACAATCATAGGGTCTATGCTCAGGTAAAGTCTCAGCCCCTCCTTTGTTGAAAACCTCCCTGACCTCCTCATACTGTATAGGAACCAATACAGATAAAGGAGCAGCAGTGGGTACATTTATAGTGTGCACAGACTTGACAGGAATCATGCATGAATCAAAACAAGACTTGCTCCATGACAGAACAGTGTTTCTTCTCCAGTCTATGACTGGATTGTGTTTTTGTAACCAGGGATACCCCAAAACAACAGGACATGAAGAAGATGATAGGAGTTGGCATACCACAGTCTCTTTATGGAGAACTCCTACAGACATGGAAATAGGACTGGTCTCCTTAGAAATATATGGGTTGGAAAGGGGTCTGCCATCTATAGCACGAATAGCTATAGGTGGGTTTTTTCCCACACAGGGAATCCCTTTCTCCAATGCAAAAGTAGTGTCCATAAAATTGTCATCTGCCCCTGAATCAAGAAGTGCATCTACCTGAATAATGGAGGAACCCACGTCAATCATAATAGTAAAGTAACATCGCTTTCTATAAACAGAAGGAGATAATGTCATGACCTCTGATACCAGTCCCCTCTCCTCTGACGGTTTAATCTCTCCAGACTGCATTGGTTGAGGTACAGAGTTGTCAGATGCAGCAGGGTTAAGCTCTGGAGACACATACGGCATTAACCTATTAGGTTGCGCTTTTGTTTTACACACATGTTCCTGATTTGATCCTCCATCTCCATACAGAATGGAATTAGATCATTCAGATTCCCAGGAAGATCTCTTGCTGTAATAGCAAGGGTTAAAGAGTCAGATAAACCCTTCAGAAAACAGGACACCAGAGTTTCATTATCCCAATTAACCTCGGCAGCAAGTGTCTGAAATTCAACAGCGTATTCCAACACAGGTCTGTCTCCCTGACTTAACCTCATTAACCGTTTCATAGCAGGATTTGTTCCTCTGGAAGGGTTAAACACACTTTTTAAGGTGGAAATAAATTCCTCGTAGTTATTTATTATGTGATCATTAGACTCCCAAAATGCAGTAGCCCAGTCTAAGGCCTTGTCTCTGAGATGGTTAAAAAGAAAACATACTTTAGCTCTGTCAGTTGTACACATAAGAGGATTTAACTCAAAACATAATCAATTTGCTTCAGAAATCCTCTGCATGCAGCAGCCTCACCACTGAAAGTAACAGAGGGCAACATTTGCACTGGAACAGCAGAGTTAACCATCGAAGTGTCAGAATGGGTTATAGGAGCAGGTGAAGGAGACTGCATGCATTCTGTATTCTCCAAGAGCGTTTCCAGCAACATTGCAAAACGATACATCTTGGCATCAGCCTCCCTTATATGGGTACAGCAAGCAGTAAACTGCTGAGCAATGTCTGCAGGGTCCATGGCCCTGACGTAATGTAAGGATATAGGGTCACCCAGCACGCAGACAAAACCCAGAAAGGCAAGAAAGGACCCTAAACTGAGAAGCTGTTTCCTTAGAATGGCCAGGTACTAATCTAGAATACACAGAAGTACAGATCAGGGACAGGAGAGATATCGTAGTATAAACAAGCCAGAGGTCGGTACACGAGGTAAACATATGCCAAGGGATAAAGCAGAAAACACAGTCAAAATACAAGCCAGAAGTCAAACCAGAAAATCAATAATCATAAGCTGTAGAAACGCGCTGAAGGCTAGAAATAACCACGTCAGGGCTCAGAGCACAGACTGGAACTGATATTTAAAGGCCTAGATCCCTGACCAGGTGTGGCATACAAAGTGGCCTGATTCAAAGACTGGCGCCCTCTCTGTTGGGAAGGCCGTACTGCAGGAGCAGTAGCAGGCATGACAATAAGTACAATATAGACAGTAGTACATTACTTTGAAACAAGACAACATTTGACAAACGGTAACAGGAGGCATTGAGGGCCATATTCCCATGGGAATTTACAATCTAGAAAGGTTGGAGGATGAGAAACCGTAGGAGAGGACTTCAAGTTGAGAGTGATGACAGTGGTTGGCTAAGTGAAGTGTACTTGTCAGCGAGATGGATGGGTAGCACATTGTTACACACAGATTGCATGTGCATGATGTTCTGCAGATTACAGTAGTAAACTCTGCAGCCCCTCTCAAGTTCATTTCCATCGGTACATTTTCTTATAATCGTTGGGATAAAAGCTGCTCTTTATTTTTATTTTTATTAGTGATATTGCAGAAGGTATTAATGGAAAAGTATGTATTTTTGCTGATGACACAAAGATTTGCAACAGGGTTGACGTTCCTGGAGGGATCAGCCAAATGACAAATGATTTAGGTAAACTAAAAAAATGGTCGGAGCTGTGGCAATTGAGTTTTAATGTGGATAAGTGCAAGATAATGCACCTGGGGCGTAAAAACCCAAGGACTGAATATAGAATATTTGATACAGTCCTAACCTCAACATCTGAGGAAAGGGATTTAGGGTTTACGGGTTATTATTGCAGAGGATCTAAGGGTAAGTAGTCAATGTAATAGAGCAGCAGGAAATGCTAGCAGAATGCTTGGTTGTGTAGGGAGAGGTATTAGCAGTAGGAAAAGGGAAGTGCTCATGCCACTGTACAGAGCACTGGTGAGACCTCACTTGGAGTACTGTGTGCAGTACTGGAGACCGTATCTCCAGAAGGATATAGACATCTTAGAGAGAGTTCAGAGAAGGGCTACTAAAATGGTGTACGGCTTGAAGGAGAAAAGTTACCAGGAAAGGCTTAATGATCTTAACATGTACAGCTTGGAAAAAAGACGAGACAGAGGAGATATGATAGAAACATTTAAATACGTAAAGGGTATCCACAAGGTAGAGGAAGGGAGTATATTTAAAAGGAAACAAAGTAGCAAAACAAGAGGACATAGTCTTAGATTAGAGGGGCAAAGGTTTAAAAGTAACATCAGGAAGCATTATTTTACTGAGAGGGTGGTGGATACATGGAACAGCCTTCCAGTTGAAGTGGTAGAGGCCAAAACAGTAATTGAATTTAAGCAGGCATGGGATAGGCATAAGGCTATCCTAAACAAAAGATAAATCCAGGTAAAGTATCCATGTAATTGGGCAGACTAGATGGGCCGAAAGGTTCTTATCTGCCGACATGTTTCTATTTATTTTACAATATATGTTTAACCCCTTGCCGACTGCTGACGTACCATATACGTCCAATCGGGATGTCTCCCTTAGACCCGTGGACGTACATGGTACGTCAGGGTCTCCTACTGTCACGTGTAGGCTGTAATCTGTGCAGCAGGTGTTGTTGTGAGTCCAATATGCAGTGCACTGAAGGAGATCAGGCTGGTTACAGGGTACAACAGGATTTATTGAAATAAACACAAGAACAAAAACAGGAAATCAGAACTATACAATGGAGGAGACTGGGCAAGATGGGGAATAGATTAGAGAAGAAGAGGAAATGCAGGAAAAGGTGGTTGAGGCAATAGAAGGATGGCTGAGAGTAGTGGGAAGGGAGGTTAGGGAGAACTGAATATGGGATTGGTTCGGAAACAGGAGAAACCAGGAATAGCAAGATGAAAATACTAGAGAGGAGAAATAGACACAAGGGGAACTAACAGTACATAGGGGCAGACTCTGTATGAACAATAAACCGATAACATAGTTATTTCAGGCAACGGTACAGTTAAAGGATCAGGCGAATAGAATAGTTGGTAGTATAATGCAGGGGTCTAGGCAAGGCGGCAGGCAGAGTGGTCAATGTCCAATCAAGGGGTCTGGTAAACGGGGATCCAAGATGGGGGGCACAGGGAGCAAAAGGGTGTTACCGGTATGTAGATAGTGCAAAGGAGGATCAGCAATGAGGGAACAATGTGTCGAAGATATATTCAAATAAGAAACTTATACGAGATATAAATATCAATCGTCTATATTTCCTAGAAATTCTCCTAAATTCTTTTAATTGTATGTGTTTTGCTTTAAAAAATATAATAATCAACAACCGGATAAAAACCTATATATATATATATATATATATTTATTACGTATACAAAAAAGTTTCAAATCTCATATCATAAACAAAGATTTATAAACAAAAACATCCATCAATCAGCATATAGATTACTAGCTTCCCAATATATGTATCTCCTGTTAGTAACTGCATATATGATTAATATCATTTACTTTATCAGTTAGTAACTATACACAGATGGTTAATAAACATTTCTGCTTAACGAAAACAATTAACATGTATTTCCCAGAAAACCAATGTTTAACAAGCTAGATCTTGTAGAGATATATGTATCTCTCTATGCTACGTGGATCAACAAGAGATGAGCTATCACTTTTTCTATTTCTAGAATAATAAGTAATAAAAACTTATTTTGTGAATCCTCCCCTAATATCGAGAATTAAGCTTCTAATCTTCTGCTTTTTATTTTGTAGTTATATAATTCCTTGCTTATTAATTTCAATCACAGTAACGTCTAAATTCAATATATATATATATTTATGTATACACTATTGCAACAAATACTTTAGGATAAAATCCTTATATCCGATTCTTCTTCTTATCTCTATCTGCAGATTTAGTAATATTTTGAAGACTCTGGATCTATTTCATTGCAAAGTACACACTCCTATATATATATTTCTTACATTAATCCCTTAATTTTGCTTTCTCATACATTACCTGTCCAAGATCTGGATTCAATATTTCTGTAGTTACAGCAGCAATATTCTTTGGATATAATGTATTGTTTTGGAATATGTGAAAATTATCAATATCAGATAATCAATACATAAGAGTTAGAATTGTGCATTCCCATGAGGGAAAATTTAGGTGTGGTCCTAATTAAGTGAGATGTAATATCCTGAATGCATTGTGTCGTGTCCTGGAATGATCTGAATCAATGCATTGTGTGTCATGTCCTGGAATGATCTGAATCGATGCATTGTGTGTCTTGTCCTGGAATGATCTGAATGCATTGCAACGAACAGTACATATCCAGTTATAGTAAATTCGACATCACTGAAAATCTACCTCTTCATTTAAATATTTACTTTCTCTATAGATCCCTTATATTTATTCTTAAAATATAATATTTACTATACCTCAAGATGGCAGTGTTGCTTTTCAAAGATAATTAGTAATATTTAATTCTACTATTTTTTAATTATATAACAGAGATCAAAGATCAATATTGTTATCAAATTTTTAACAAAGAACAACTATAGTTATTCCAGACAGTGCGTCTCGGATTGTCAAATTTGATTTAATATTTCTACTCTCATAAACATTTCAAAACTTTTACCAAATACTCTTATCTATAGACATTCCATTCTAGTTAAATCAGCAGAAAATACTTCTATATTTAAATAGCTTATTCTATTCTTCAGTAATTATACTGTTGCACAGTTATACTCTACAAATATTTGGAGCATCTATTTTTTACTGTGAATATATAGAATATATTGATTAGAAAAATATATTTCATGAATATATTTATACACTTGCATAGATATTTTAAATATGTTTCTATACCCAAAAAGAAAAAAATCTTTAATTCAAGGACTTGTTAAAACAAACCAATAAATTTAAATATGACATGTCTTAGCAATTAAACTCTGCATATATCATATAAAGACATTTTATTGTCTATATCATCATAGTCTGGCACTTATAGAAACACCCATAACTCTTCTGGTTCACCTAGCAATGAACTTATAAAAAATAATCTTTGAGTACATTTCTAAAACTAGGATAAAAATTGAAAAAGAAAAGACTTGTTTCATATAAGAATTTAGATATATGTTTAGACAAGATGGCTACAGGCATCCCTTTTAATTTTCCATTGTAATATACCTGACAAATGGAAAGTCTGTGGATTTCAGGAGGGTCTTAGAATGCAGCTCTGCTCAGATTGATAGCCAGGGACTTCAATTTGGAGGTGTAGCTTTCTCTTAAGGAATCCTTCATTATGCAGGATGGAGTTCACCTGAGGTTGCAGGGCTTGAAGTCAAATCAGTTTATCAGAAAGTCCAGGAACCTGTATAGTCCATGTTCACAGGTCTTAAAGGGGGTGCCAGGGGCCAGAGCATAGTGACCCTGACACCTATCCTCCCTCCCGATACTCACCTCCCTCGCTGGGCTCTTGTGGTGGACTAGCAGGCTGGAAGCCTGCCCCACCTTTTCAGGGGGCCCAGCAGCCGCGATGATGTCCTCACAGTGCGTGATGACTGTGATGATTATAATATATATTCGTCATAATGTTTGGTAATATTTTGCATGACGTTAATAATTGGTAATATTTCTTTATGTAATTGCGTTACAGTGCCAATTTATATGCAGCCTGATGTGATTTGTTTCAGGAATTCATTAAAAATTTGAATGGCCTTTTGTCTATTCGCCAGCAATTAAGTCCCCTTGTGCAGCCAGGGAAGATGTGGATATCAATGGCTATTGTGAATTACTAGGTATAGATCTTCCTGTCACAGCATGGTGGGCCAAATTAACAACTTTTTGAAATGCTAAAGGGAAAAGAATCTTCCTGTTGGTGAATAGGTTTTCTTTAATCTGCATGATAGGGTAAATTGCCATTTGGTCTACACAGTATGGGGGCCAACAACTCGCACCTTGGGAAGTGTAAGACGCGAGCCAATGAGCACACCAAAGAGTGTTCTCCCAGACTGAGTAGCAGCGCCCTGTAATTGATCATGTATATCAAAGAAGTGCTATGTAGCTAGACACTATCTTTTGATAATTTAATTATATTATCATTAAAATTAAATAAGAAGTGAACTGAGCATGCCCACGAATTGACAGGAAGGGGGATTCTGGGAAGTGGAGTGGGCGGGCTGTATCATCTATGGGCATGACATTGGAGGAGCATAGGAAATGTATAAATTCTGGAACCAAAGCCATGCTCATCGCTTATTTTTTAGGAGGTCAATCAAATTTGAAAAAGTATTTGCCATCTCCTACCAGAGCCTCCCTGGAGGCTGATCTCTTAGCTTGCATCGTAAGTAACTAAAATCTGCTGTTTATCTCCTTTTTATTTCTCTGCTTGTGGATGTAACTATTAATTGTAATATCTTATTCCTGTATATGCCTGCGATCATAATTTTTAAGGTCTGCCTTTGACTGATATATGAACCTCGTTAACCGAAGAGACAGGATTAGAATAGTCTCTTGTTTAGCTTGGGATGACCTACTAAAAGTCAGTGGAGGTGAAGTCAGTCTTTTGAACTGTTCTCAGGTCAGCTCTGGTTCAGATATTGGGCATCTTGGGCAAA
Organism: Leptobrachium leishanense; assembly: GCA_009667805.1. Taxonomy (NCBI): domain Eukaryota; kingdom Metazoa; phylum Chordata; class Amphibia; order Anura; family Megophryidae; genus Leptobrachium; species Leptobrachium leishanense. The sequence goes on along the minus strand of CM019063.1, from coordinate 366,211,948 downwards.
AATATAATTGGCCTGTGGTGGCAGTGTTGATAATTTACAAGGGAAGTGGGTGCAGGGATTTGGGTGCAATGTAGTAGTTATTCTGGGTCTAGTGCAGACGGATAGTGATTTTTAACCCTGCGTCCACTTCGCCAAGTCACGTTCCCTCCTGGAGTGAAGGCGTTACGTGACAATGACGTCATCACCGCGCCTGCAGTGCAAATCAGGAAGGGAAGGGTGGACTCCTTTTGGAGCCCTCTATCTCTCCAACGGTTGAAGATAGGCAAAAACAAATTGCACCGCTGGAAAGCGGAGAGTGCATAGATTTAACCATTTCGCTGCTGGATCGCCTATCGGCACCGAAGCGCGATTCAAACCCGGATATGCCTGACATCTCGGATGTCAGCCAAGCCTCTGGGTCACTCCCCCCCACCTACTGACATCCTCACCATATGTGTGAGGACGTAAGTGGGCCAGTTAACCCCCTAGCTTCCAAGTGGAGATACGGGGATCCAAATGATCCCCCTATCTCCCGATCGTGGCCTCTAGAGGGTCATGTTTGATATCATTTGGAGAGGTCTGATCATGGCCTTTCCAATAATACCAAACATGACCAGGTTTGTTATAAAAAAAAAGAATTGTTTTTAAAAAAAAAAAATTGTCTGTGGGGGTTTAATTAAATAGGACCTAAGCTGGCATCTAAAATGATGAGTATAAAACGGTCAACATGAGCTCCGTGCACAGAGGTGAACTGGCTCAGCAGTGAAGGGGTTAAAAAGCAAAAACATGTAAAATTTGGGTATTTGTGGTCTCAGGACAAAATTTTGAAACTATTTAGCCGGGGTCTTTTTTGGCGGTTGTAGATTTTGGGGATTAAATTTTGAAAAAGTGTGGGTTTTTTTCCATTTTTTTTCATCATATTTCATATTTTTTATAGTAAACTATAAGATGTGATGGAAATAAAGGTATCTTTAGAAAGTCCATTTAATGGCGGGAAAAACGGTGTATAATTCCGGATTTCCCTATTACCATGACGGGAAGTCCTAATTTTATAAAGGATAAACGGAGGCGAGTATTATAATGCCAAATTCTTTTAATACCACTTCCAGCAGCAAGAAGAAAACAAACTTTTTCAGGGATACCCCTGTAAGATGTAATGGTAGTGTCCATAGTCCTGGCAACCCCCCTATGAATCGTCCAGCCCACTCCCAGAATCCTCTCTTTTTCTTGGGAACGATGACAGGAAAACACTTGAACTTGTATCCCGAACACTTGAACACTTGAACTTGAACCCAGAACGGAGAAGAACTGAAACGGCTGGAATACAGAAACATATGTATCAGAAGAAGCGAAGGGAGCCAGGAAGCTTGCAACGGGCACCACCCAGACAGCTCAGCAACTTAAGTAACTGGAATAAAAGAAGAGAGACAAATCGTAAATTGCGGGCAACTGAAACAGATGCACATAGATATCAGAGCAGCAGAGCAGACCAAGCGCAGCGCCGCTAGCGAGTAACTGCACAGACGGCGAGCGCGCAAGGACATAAACCAAACACAAGGTAGTCATATGGAACTCAATATAGTTTATTATGAGACTGGTAAACAATACAATGAAAACCAAAACCGGGTGGGTGAGAAACAAAGGGTGGGAATAATACTCGCCTCCGTTTATCCTTTATAAAATTAGGACTTCCCGTCATGGTAATAGGGAAATCCGGAATTTTATCTCAGGAAACGGAGGCTCATATTATAATGCCAGTTCAAAGCTTTAAGGCAAAACTGAGGCAGCCCAATGAACGTCAGAGCGGAAATAGAAGTCCCGGAATGTGGATTCTCGGGACCAATCCGCGGCTGACATAATGTCCTCCAGCCTGCAACCCACCGTGAGAGCCCGAGAGGCCATAGCGCCCCGCACGGAGTGAGCCCCAAAAATAGAGACATCAACCCCAGCAAGGGACATAAGCCAACGGAGCCAACGTGCGAGGGTGGTGGAGGACACCGGTTGGAAAGGACGGTGTAGGGCCACAAAAAGAGGACCCACAGGGGACTGACGCACCGCAGCCGTGACCAACTCATACTGTTGCAGGCAACGCACAGGGCAGAGCAAAGGAGTGGACGGAAAGGATGGATAAAAAATCCTACTAGAAAGGGTCTTTGTGCGCCTGGACACCCGAAACTCCACCCCATCAGGGCGGAAGGACCGGGCGTGGACATCCAAAGCCCGTACATCCGACACTCGCCTGCATGAAATGAGACAGAACAGCATGGCCAATTTCGCAGACAATTGTTTAATGTTTAACGCAGGGTTATCCGGCCATGACAATAATAAGTGAAACACACAATTCACATCCCACACTGAAGTATAACGGGGTTGCGGAGGGCGGGAGAGGCGAACACCCCTGAGTAATCTGCAAACCATAGGGTGTCTGCCAACATCTGTCCCGTCCAGACGAGGATGATTGGCCGATATAGCGGAGCGATATAGGTTCAGTGTCCTGTAGGCCCTACCGGCATCATATTGTTCGGAGAGGAACTGGAGAATGGATTGGACAGAGGCCGAAACGGGATCCACACTTCGTCCCAGGCACCAGCCAGTCCAAATCGCCCAAGCGCGTCCGTAAGCTCGATGGGTGCCTGGGGCCCACGAGGCGGCGAGGAGGAAATCAACCGTGCCCGGAACTGTCGCGGTAGAGACGGATCGCCGGATAGCAACCAAGCCATGAGGTGCAATTGGCCGTCCAGAATGAGCGGGTGAGGCATGCCTTGAGGGTCTGACAACAACCTGTGATCCATTGGGAGCAACCTGGGGAAATCCAGTGCCAAGCCTAGGAGGTGAGGATACCAGGGCTGTGTGGTCCACCACGGAGCGATCAACACCACTGATGCCTGGCTCCTGCGAATCTGAAGGAGAGTCCTCCCCAGGAGAGCAAACGGAGGAAAGGCGTAGTGGCGACCCTGGGGCCAATCTTGCAGGAGGGCGTCCGTCGCCACTGCCTCCGGATCGGGGCGCCAGCTGTAGAAGCGGGGAAGTTGCGTGTTGAGCCGGGAGGCGAAGAGATCCATGGATAGAGGGCCCCAGAGGTCGGACAACTGAGAGAACACTGAGGAATGAAGTTGCCAATCGCTGCAGTCCCGTAAGAACCGTGAGTACCAGTCGGCAACGGTGTTGTGAAGTCCCGGAAGGTATTCCGCCTGCACGTGAATCTGTCGTTGAAGGCAGAAATCCCAGAAGGTCTTCGCTAGAGTGGCCAATGGACGTGACCGAGCACCTCCAAGCTTGTTGACGTATCGCACGGCCGAGAGGTTGTCCATGCGAAGCAGTATGCAGCAGTTGGACCGGGAGCCGGAGAGGCTGCGAATGGCCAGAGATCCTGCGAGGAGTTCCAAGCAGTTGATGTGGAGAGATTTCTCTGCCGGTGCCCACTTGCCGCCGGTGGAAACTGACCCGCATCGGGCGCCCCAACCTTGTGCGCTGGCGTCCGATTCGATGATAAGGTCCGGTTCTGAACCGAAGATGGCTCTGCCGTTCCAGGCCTCCATGTTGACGAGCCACCATTCCAATTCTTCCCTGGACTCCTGATCGAGGTGAACGAGGTCTGAGTAGGACTGGGCTCGAACCAGGGCTTTCGTCTTCAGACGTTGTAGGGCCCGATAGTGGAGGGGGCCTGGAAAAATGGCCTGAATAGAGCTGGACAGGAGTCCAATCACTCGAGCCAAGTAGCGAACTGTAACAGTCGGGCGTGATAATGTCTTCCGGAGTTCCTTCCGAATATCCTGAAGTCTGCGCTGAGGGAGCTTGAGACATGCTGCTGGAGAATCGATAATGAAACCCAGGAACTCGATGTGGGAATCAGAATCGATTTCTCCTGATTGATGATGAAACCCAGAGCGGTGAGTAGATGTACTGTCCATCGTAAGTGGATCATTAATTTGTCTTGGGACGCCGCCATGACCAAGATATCGTCCAGGTAGATCACTGATCGAACTCCCCTGGATCGTAACTGAGCCATGACAGGACGTAGGAGTTTGGAGAAGCACCATGGTGCTGATGACAGGCCGAACGGGAGGCACGTAAACTGGAACCGTTGACCCTGCCATAGAAATTGTAGAAAATGACGATGATTGACGTGAATCGGAACCGTCAAATACGCATCTGTCAGATCCACTTTCGCCATCCAGTCCCCCGTCTGAAGAAGATCGCGCAGACAATGGATTCCCTCCATTTTGAAATGACGGTAAATTATAAAACCATTCAGGGCCCTGAGGTTGATAACCGGTCGGAGAGAACCCCCTTTTTTCTGTACTAGAAATACATTGCTTATAAACCCCTGAGGATACGGAGGAGCTGGTTGAATGGCCTCTTTCTTTAGGAGGGCCTGCATCTCTATGGCTATCAGCCTCGCCCCTTGACGGGATATCACGTGAGGGGTCGGAGGTGTAGCTTGAATCGGGTTTGACACAAATTCGAGGTGGTAACCCCGAACGGTTTGTAGAACCCATGCGTCTGATGTAATCTGAGCCCATACAGGTAAAAAATTAGCAATCCTGCCACCCACGTGACTCTGAGGAATAGAAGTTAACGGGCTTACCTGGAGGCCGAGACCGGAAGGAACCACGTCCACGTCCTCGACCACCCCGGGAGACTTGGGGAAAGAAACGGACTTGGTTTGGTTGGTAGGGGCCTGTGGAGGCTCGGGAGGAACCATAAGAGGAACGGCCAGGCAGTCGACCCCTGCGCCTGCCGGCCTGGCCAAAAACTCCTTTTTGCTGGTTGAAAACCTTGCGCATCTTGGTTTTGACATTGGTGATAGTCGTGAAGGAGTTGGAATATGCGTTCATATCTGAAATAATAGTCTTTGCAAACAAATCGCCCTCTGCGTCTGGGCCCGGTTCATGAGAAGCCAGGGAGATCAGGCCTGGATCTATGCGTAGCAATATGGATTTTCTGCGTTCTGTAGCCAGCGCTGTATTGGCATTCCCGAGGAGGGAAAGTGTGCGGTGAGCCCAACCACGGAGGGTGGAAATCTTAGGAGCAATACCCGTAACATGGGCGTGTTCAATAGCTTCCAATAGCTGGGAGAAAGGCCCGAAAACATCGAGTAACTTGTCCTGGCAGGACCGAAATGAAAAATCCACGCCCCTGCGAGCGTTCCAACCCGTATTGGCCATAAACTGTGCCATTTGCTCGCTCAGCTCAGGAGTCTGAAGCACATTTTTAGATGTGATAGGTCTGGGGCACTCCGTGCGAAGACGGGAGCGGACCTTACGTTCAAGGGGTTTTCTAACCCGTTTGAGGAGCATCTTATCCACTTTTGGGGAGGCAACCCATTCCGCTGAGCGTGGATGCTTAAGGGATTCGGGTTCGAAAAAATCATCCTCTGACGCAGCATAGGAGTATAAAGTCAGTGCGTTCTTTTTCACAGGTGCAGGGGAACCTGCCCTGGAACTTTCACTGGAGGAGTTCTCAGAAGAAAGGGTCCAGGTGCTGGAAGTGTCAGAGCTGGAGGCAGCCGTTTGAGCCTTGGCACTCTTCCAGGACCTGTCATGCTTACCCCGAGGAGGGGAAGCGCGTTTGCGGGGCCGTCCCACGCTCTCTTTTGTAGGGATAACCCTACTATCATGATCTCGTTTGCGGGGCCGTCCCACGCTCTCTTTTATAGGGGTAACCCTATCATCATAGGCTTTCCTTTTTGAGTGAGTCTTAGAGTGCTTTGTCTTAGCCAGCGCCTTGCGATGCACGATGGCTGGGTGCGCAGAGCTGGATGCTTTGTCAGTTAGGGAATCCATACCTTGCTTGACGTGGTCCGCAGGACCCACTGGAGCCAGCAATTGGGACAGTGTAGCTGACATGGTCCCCATAGCCGAGGCAAAGTCCGTGAGGGATTTCGACAGAACATCTGTTGATGGCAGCGCCGGAGCCCCCGAGGACTCCCTGACTAGTTGAGGTGGATCGGGAGAGGAATCGGAGACAGGCTCCGAGATATTTGCGGGGTCTGCAACCATTTCCCTATCTTCTGAAGCGGAGCGTGCGGTCTGCGACATGATCACACAGTAAAAGCGTACCGCGAGTTAAAATGGCCGCTGAAAGCGCGCGAGAACTCGTCAACCAAAATGGCGGCCGCGCGTGTGGAGAAAACTCTAAACGCATGCGGCAGCACCTGCAAGCGCCGGGGCTCGAAGCCAAAACGGTCCGAAACGCCGGGGAAGGTGCCCCCGTGCGCCGGAACGCGGTGAAACAGAGGTGAATCCTCCGAACACCACTGGCAATCAGCCCCCCCGCTGTGGTAGTTGAATCACGGGAGGCTGACGAACCCTGGGAGCAAAATACACACAAAACGCCAGCAGGAATTACACAGCAATAACTAGTGCGGTCACACGAACAATTCATATAGAAATATAAGTAATCATGAGGTAACATAACGTTAAATTAATGCAAAACTACACAGAAGTAGAGGAGAAAAGAAATACTCATCTCACTCCTGGAAGCAGCAAGAAAAAGAGAGGATTCTGGGAGTGGGCTGGACGATTCATAGGGGGGTTGCCAGGACTATGGACACTACCATTACATCTTACAGGGGTATCCCTGAAAAAGTTTGTTTTCTTCTTGCTGCTGGAAGTGGTATTAAAAGAATTTGGCATTATAATATGAGCCTCCGTTTCCTGAGATAAAATATGGGGTTGCATAAACGAGTAAGAGAAAATTTGACCCAAACACGAACAGCGCAGAAACGTAAAGACAGCAGCGGGCACTTTGGGACAGATTTTAGTAAAACCGCCCGGTCACTATGGGGTTAATAAGATGAATGACCTAATCCAGGAATCTCAAACATTACCCCCCAATGTTGTTTGCCTACAATTCCCAGAATGTTTTGAATGAAATAGATGGCCATAGAATTATGGGAGTTGTAGTTCAGAAACCTCTTTTTGGAGTTTGAAGTCCCACACTATCACATTTTGGACTTTCTGTGCGCCTAGCGCCCCCTCCGGTATCAAGAACATTCTATGTATTGCATTGAGATTCCTGAACTTCCATTTGATTTTGGACATTCTGTGCGTCTGGCGCCCCCTCTGGTCCCATGAACTTTTGTCATGTTCTGCGTTTCATACGCTGGTTCACGTTCAAGCCCTGGAGCCTCACCTGGACTCTCTTTAGTTCTCATTACCGGTGTTTAATAGGAGGCATCACCCTAGGGTGGTTGCTGAATCATTTTGATCTGTTTCTCACTGATTCCTCATTTCTTTTCAGTCCTGGTTAGGTGCAGTTTTGTTTTCTGGATCTCCTGTCTGCATCTATGGTGTTTCTGTAAGACTTATTTTCAGGTTCATTCAAAGCAATACCCCTGCTTAGTTCTGTTCATTTCACTGTCTGTTCATTGTCCATCTAGGTTATTGGTTATATATATATTTTGTGTTTATTTGGTTTAGTAATTCTTTGTACTTTAGTTCAGGTCTGTCTGCCTCCTTGCTTTTTGTATGTGCCCTTCTTGTAGCCCTGTATCCTGCATTTGTTTTGTATCTCTGTATTTTTGTTTGTTCTTGTGTTTTTTGCTTAGAGGTCTCGGTTCTGATTCTTGTGTCTGTTTTGCTTTTGTACTGGATCCCTGCTGTTTATTTAGTCTATGCTAAAATAAATATCTTGCTTGCTGTTTCATATATCTGTATCGTGTAATCACTGCACATTAGGCCCACACCCTTCTGCATCCAGCCAGGCCAGGTCCACCGTAACACAGACCTAGTCTTTATTTAAACACATTGCTTTTTCTTGTATAAAAGAATCACACAAGTTCAACTTTTTTCATAGAATTAAAATTTTAATTTCTAGCGGAATCATTAGCACAGGGATAATGTAACCTGTTAGTCATATTTGCCATTGGCTGCATATTTTTCCATGCTTGGCTTATACAGCAGGTGCTGTAACAATACCTAATATAGTCACACTAGGCTACACCGTGATTGGTACATGCAAATAGTCACAGGAGCTTTTCAAAAGAAATTAAAATTATAACCCAGTACAATCAAGCTTAGCTCTAATAGATGCGTGACAGTGCAGAGGTACATTTTATAGGCAAATATACAGGGTGTCCATAAAGTCTCTTTACAATTTCAAAAATTTACTACAAAGGCAAATGAAAAGACAGATAAGTGAAAATTATTACAAAATGAGACGTGTATATTTAAGGTTTTTTTTGCCTCATTTAACACACCTGTATACGGGCACCATTAGTTGCACAAAGCACATCAAGACGGTACTCTATTTCTTGCCATGTTGACTGTAGCATACCCTCATCGATGGCATCAGTGATCCTCTGATGTAGATTAGTGATGTCCGGCACCTTTGTTCAATACACAATATCTTAACATAACCCCATAGAAAGAAGTCGAGGGAAGTGATATCTGGTGAATGATGTGGCCAGGGAATTGGGCCATCCCTTCCAATCCACCGGTCTGGAAATGTTTCATTTAGGAACCCACGAACATGTAGTCCCCAATGTGGTGGTGCACCATCTTGCTGGAAAATGATGGTTGAAGGTCATGTAGTTGTGGTGCCACGTATTCAGTCAAAAGGTCAAAGTAAACATTTGCAGTTTTTGATATTTCGCAGAAGAAAACCGACTTCTTTCTATGGGGTTATGTTAAAGATATTGTGTATCGAACAAAGGTACGGGACATCACTAATCTAAAGCAGGGGATCACTGATGCCATTGCCACCATTGATGAGGGTTTACTACAGTGAACATAGCAAGAAATCGAGTACCGTCTTTATGTGCTTCATGCAACTAATGGTGCCCATATAGAGGTGTATTAAATGAGACAAAAAACACTTAAATATGTACATCTCATTTTGTTATAATTTTCACTTCTGTCTTTTCATTTGCCTTTGTAATACATTTTTGAAATTATAAAGAGACTTTATGGACACCCTGTACGTTACAAGACAATTCACCAACCAATGTGCAGGACTGTGATCACCACATAAAATAGTGATTTGAAATTTTGGGTTAAGTAATTGCACAAAGCAGTATTTTTCACTCACATTTACAGATATTTCCACAAGATCTGTAAAATAATCATATAAAGAACTCACAATGTAACATATCATGTAAAGTCCATTTAATATAATTCAGACAATAGAACTATTCACGAAAGAGGAACAGCTGAGAGCGCTTGTCCTACAGTATTAGTATACGGGAAGATCAAGATTCCTGACTCCAATCCAGACGTGATGGGAAACCTTCTGTATTTTAGAGCTGGAAGAAGCTGCTGGGGCAGAATTAAACGAGCCACAGGCAGTCCATCCTGGAACATGAGCTGAACTGCTCTGGCAGCGATATATAGTTCGTTCCCACAACTATACAACAGCAGATCTGAATTTTACCTTTAAGCCAAGATCAGCTTCAACATATGGAATGCTTCCCAACATATCTGGAGTGAACTCATAAAAGATGTCCAACACCTAAACATCATCATCCCCCAGTATACGCATACAGTAGGAGTAGTGCTTTCTCTTAGCTGCTCCTCTGTTTTGAGAATTATATTAATGGACTTTACATGATATGTTACAATGTGAGTTCTTTATATAATTTTTATAGATGACTAGGAAATGTCTGTAAATGTGACTGAAAACTTAGTATATTGGGCAAACCAGTCATTTTTAATACAGTCAAGCTGGTTTAATAATATAGTTGAAACGTTTTTCTAATTCTGCAATTTTAGTCCAATATTTGCAATGTTCTCTCGATTCTCAACAAGACGTGCAAGAGTCAGCAATCTTCGTCACTCAGATGTTTTGGAACTGCACCTCTCATGATTCTCAATCACTTATCAGGTTGGCTGGGCCTCATGGAAGATGTAGGTCCAAAACATCTGGGCGGCCAGGGTCGCTGCCCGCTGACTTAGCGACTAACAAGCACGCACCTGTAAGCATGTAACCTAGTGAGTATATGTCCTACATATTTATTTTCTCTGTTTATCTGTATATTTGTGTTTTGTTTTTAACATCTTGCATTTTATTACTTTGTATTTCTGTAACACCTATAACACTTCAATGTTCTTGAACCCAGGACATACTTGAAAACTAGAGAAATCTCAATGTATCCTTCCTGGTAAAATACTTTGCAAATTAATAAATAAATATCAGCCTGTACTAATCTGTAGCTAGCCTCATATAATCTTCATATTTCGCTGCCATCTAGGGTCACACATGAAGTACTACAAGCCAACACTTTCATGTGAATAGTAGGAGCCACAGGGGTGTATACTGTACTGATAAATTCAGATTTGCCAGTGCATTTGGCATCATATCAGACTAAAACTTCATCTTTTCTTTAAATTGGACTATCAAAGGAATATAGACGCTATATAACAATACCGAAAGGTTAATATTTTACCACCGTTTTTCTTTCCATTAACATTGACTGGTGTCATTCATTGGTCAACCCATCGATGAACCCATCTTGCAAAGCAGCATTTTGCCTCCTTGATTAATTCGGCACTATTATAGCCTAACGTGCAATGGTTAAAATTTGCTTCCTAAACTTCTCATTGACCACCACTAACTCGAGTGTGGCAGCAAGTAGGGCTTTGTCTTCATGGACCTGGATGTGAAAATGTTGGTTGACCTCTGTCCCATCTCTATCATTAGGATTTGTCTTCTGTGGCATCTTTACGGATTCTATATTTGATGTCCCTGTTTCGAGCCATGGGCTTGAAACTGCAGCTTCAACAGTCCTTAGGTTAATCCAGCCCTGCTGGTGATTTCCCTCCTTTCCTTGTCACCAAATGAGTAGGAGCTGAGAGATTAATAATAAAACATTTTCCATTTGTTTCTGTATAATAGGACCATGATTTTATGTTATACTGTGCAACCTCTACATTTACTATCTTTCACATTATAGTTATTCACAGGAATTACACCCCATGCACACATGCACCTTAATCTTTTTTTGTGGCCCAAAGATGTTTGACATGGCACTATATAAATGACCTTTATTGGTGTATTGGCGCCAATACTAGGAATCGGAACTTGATACACTAATGTCACTTACAATACCACATCTTTAGGGTTTTTCCCCAAGTTTGTTATCATTTTCATCTTATTTTTCCATTCTTTACCAGTTACTCCTAAATCTTTACTGTGTCAAATTTACACTTTTTTCCCTTCCCAATGGAGTCCCTTAAAGGCAGTCTGGCTGGTGGAGAGAGAGAAAGCTGCTGCACTGGTCTTGGAGGGACCAGAGGAAGAGAGCAGCTAACTAGGATCCCCCTTTCCCACTCGATTTTTGTTCTTCTCATTCCTACCTTACATAATATCTTTTATTTTCACCCCTTTCTCAACATCTTTCAATATTTTGTAGTATTTCTTTTACACTGCAATAATGGACACGTTTTCATAAAGAAATGAGCCAGTCGCAGGCGCAGTTTGTTAAACTTTAGCAGGGGGATTAGATATGATTTTATCATACAGAAAGGCAAAATTCTAGTGATAAGCAAAACCTCAGATGCATGTGATGGGGAGAACAAACATTATAAATTTGATGGTAACAAGTCAAATTTGTTTGAGCTGTTACTGTTTAGTAATTGATAAGGAAACTGCCAGCCTCACGCATTCTTCATTGCCAACTCGTGGCACAAGATTAAATGACCACTTATTGAAATCTACTAATATAATGGCTGTTTATTGATAATGAAATGCTGGCAGGAGCATGTGATGCTGTAACATGTGTAGCATGTACAAAAATAACTAATATACACTTACCGCTAGTATATAGTCCTCTGAAATCTGACAGAATATATATACAGTATATTTCAGTAGATGTTTTAGAATAGATAACCGTTCATTAGACAGTCACTTGGAATAAAGTATTCTACTCTGAGAAAAGGTAAAACACTTTGCAGAATGATTCAATTATTTTTGTCTAATCAGCCTAATAATTAACTGTAGCCTGATTATAATATATGCAAACCCTTGTTCTTCTTAGTTTCTTCATCAAAAGCTCAAGCAGGCTGTAGGTAATATATATTGATTGCGTGGCTGCCCTTAATGTCAGTATTTATGAACATAGCCGTATTGAATTGTAAAAGTATATGCTTTAACCCCTTCACTACCGGGTGATCCCCCCCCAAAAAAAATTCACTGCCAGGAACCAGTGTTTTTTGGGGAAATAATTTCTAACTAATTAAACAGCAAGAAATATTTGGGAATATTCCCAGTGTATTTCTTACTCTAATAACCTATTTGACAGGCAGGTATTGCCATCTACTGGCCAAATTCGATTTCTTCAGCTAGAACTGGTTCTTGTGGCTCCATTTCGGCTAGGGAAAGCCTGATACAGTCAGGTCCAGAAATATTGGGACATCAACACAATTATAACATCTTTGGCTCTATACACCACCTCAATGGAGTTGGAATGAAACAAACACAATGTGCTTTAACTGCAGACTGTCAGCTTTAATTTGAGGGTATGTACATCCAACTCAGATGAACGGTGTAGGACTTACAGCAGTTTGCAGATGTGCCTCCCACTTGTTAAGGGACCAAAAGTAATGGGACAATTGGCTTCTCAGCTGTTCCATGGCCAGGTGTGTGATATTCCCTCATTACCCCAATTACAATGTGCAGATAAAAGGCCCAGAGTTAATTTCAAGTGTGCTATTTGCATTTGGAATCTGTTGCTGTCAACTCTCAAGATGAGATCCAAAGAGCTGTCACTATCAGTGAAGCAAGCAATCATTAGGCTGAAGAAACAAAACAAACCCGTCAGAGAGATAGCAAGAACATTAGGCGTGGCCAAAACAACTGTTTGGAACATTCTCAAAAAGAAGGAAGGCACCGGTGTGCTCAGCAACACCAAAAGACCCCTGAGACCACGGAAAACAACTGTGGTGGATGACTGAATAATTCTTTCCCTGGTGAAGAAAACACCCTTCACAACAGTTGGCCAGATCAACAACACTCTCCAGGAGGTAGGTGTATGTGTGTCAAAGTCAACAATCAAGAGAAGACTTCACCAGAGTGAATACAGAGGGTTCACCACAAGATGTAAACCATTGGTGAGCCTCAAAAACAGGAAGGCCAGATTAGAGTTTGCCAAACAATGCCTAACAAAGCCTTCACAGTTCTGGAACAAGATCCTATGGACAGATGAGACCAAGATCAACTTGTACCAGAGTGATGGAAAGAGAAGAGTATGGAAAAGGAAAGTAACTGCTCATGATCCTAAGCATACCATCTCACCAGTGAAGCATGTTGGTGGTAGTGTCATGGCGTGGGCATGTATTGCTGCCAATGGAACTGGTTCTCTTGTATTTATTGATGATGTGACTGCTGACAAAAGCAGCAGGATGAATTCTGAAGTGTTTCGGCCAATATTATCTGCTCACATTCAGCCAAATGCTGCAGAAATCATTGGACGGCGCTTCACAGTGAAGATGGACAATGACCCAAAGCATACTGCAAAAGCAACCAAAGAGTTTTTGAAGGGACAGAAGTGGAATGTTATGCAATGGCCAAGTCAATCACCTGACCTGAATCCCATTGAGCATGCATTTCACTCGCTGAAGACAAAACTGAAGGGAAAATGCCCCAAGAACAAGCAGGAACTGAAGACAGTTGCAGTAGAGGCCTGGCAGAGCATCATCAGGGATGAAACCCAGCGTCTGGTGATGTCTATGCGTTCCAGACTTCAGGCTGTGATTGACTGCAAAGGATTTGCAGCCAAGTATTAAGAAGGGAAAGTTTGATTTATGATTATTATTCTGTCCCATTACTTTTGGTCCCTTAACAAGTGGGAGGCACATCTGCAAACTGCTGTAAGTCCTACACGTTCATCTGAGTTGGATGTACATACCCTCAAATTAAAGCTGACAGTCTGCAGTTAAAGCACATTGTGTTTGTTTCATTCCATCTCCATTGTGGTGGTGTATAGAGCCAAAGATGTTAGAATTGTGTCGATGTCCCAATATTTCTGGACCTGACTGTATATTAGGACATTCCCTAGCCGATTTTTAAACCATTTTAGCACCTCGGGAATTAATTTGCAAAAATCAAATTTGATTTGCTTTTGCCCTGCTCAGTTGCAGATCGAGATAACTTGATATAGGGCACCTAATGGGGTTTTTGAAGACCCACGTTATCTCGATCTCGGGAGTAAAATGGTTAAACCACTATGCCTTACCTTTTCCATGCCTATGTCACCATTGCTATACTTTTCCCTAATTTAGTAGCATAGGAAATAAGCGAAGCCATAACAATGTTAGTAAGGGAAAGGTAAATCTAATTGCTATGTAGTCAATTAACGCCTGAGAGCGAATTTCGCCTTATGGCTTGAAAAGTATGCTTGTTCTAAAGGCAATTTACATTTTTCTTAGAATTTCAGAAAACAAAACAAACCATTAAACTACCATTAAAATGTTCTTTATATTGTTTAAAGACTTAATGAAACAGGATAACCTTACTTCGTTAATACATTTGGTTTTCATTGACGTATTGTCTAATTAGTGCTGAACTTGAAATATGAGCGTATATACTGTGTATATTTAGTAGATTGGATAAGCAGTGTTAGTCCAGATGCCAAAATCACCAGAGTATAGCAGTGATAGTGATATATTTTTTTATTGTACTTTCGATACATTTAAAAGACAAGCTTTCTATAGAGGAATAGGAATAGGGGTCATTATTTCAGAGGATCTAAGGGTAAGTAGTCAATGTAATAGAGCAGCAGGAAATGCTAGCAGAATGCTTGGTTGTGTAGGGAGAGGTATTAGCAGTAGGAAAAGGGAAGTGCTCATGCCACTGTACAGAGCACTGGTGAGACCTCACTTGGAGTACTGTGTGCAGTACTGGAGACCGTATCTCCAGAAGAATATAGACATCTTAGAGAGAGTTCAGAGAAGGGCTACTAAAATGGTGTACGGCTTGAAGGAGAAAAGTTACCAGGAAAGGCTTAATGATCTTAACATGTACAGCTTGGAAAAAAGACGAGACAGAGGAGATATGATAGAAACATTTAAATACGTAAAGGGAATCCACAAGGTAGAGGAAGGGAGTATATTTAAAAGGAAACAAAATAGCAAAACAAGAGGACATAGTCTTAGATTAGAGGGGCAAAGGTTTAAAAGTAACATCAGGAAGCATTATTTTACTGAGAGGGTGGTGGATACATGGAACAGTCTTCCAGTTGAAGTGGTAGAGGCCAAAACAGTAATTGAATTTAAGCAGGCTTGGGATAGGCATAAGGCTATCCTAAACAAAAGATAAATCCAGGTAAAGTATCCATGTAATTGGGCAGACTAGATGGGCCGAAAGGTTCTTATCTGCCGACATTTTTCTATGTTTCTATGAATACTCTCGAAAGCTTGTCTTTTTTTTTTTCTTCTTTCAATTCGGAGTTTATTAATGAGCAATGACAAGAAAAGCATGAAAATACATGGCAAGCACAAGGGTCGCGCAACTAAGCTCAAATATGCAGTGATACATATGATAAGAACAATGAATATGGAGAGGATCAGGAGCATGTAAAGACAATTAGGTTCAAGAGAGAAAATTTGTATAAGCCATAGAAGCTACGACAAAAAGGATATGACGTTCAAAAAAACAGAACACAAACAATAAAAAGAAAAATATAAAAAAGGGGGAGAAGAGAGGGGGGGCAGGAGGTAGAAAAACTGGAACGTATGAAGTTCAATCCCAGATGGGCGGCCGGGGCAGCATGACGGGGCCAGCACCTCCCAGAGTCTATCAGGGGAAAGCTTGTCTTTTACATGTAACATTAGTCCAACAAAAAAGGTATCACTACGTACTGCTATACTCTGGTGATTTATATGTATATACTGTAGATAGATATGTGAATTATTAAATATTTTTTTCTTTTTTGCTGTCTTGAACCTTAAATAGTTAAAAAGTATTTGAATTTATTACATTTATCTTGGATTTTATTAACAAACCTTTTCTATATATTACAGAATAATCTACAGCACCTATTATTACTCCATGGAAATCTACCATCCTTTCTTTGGGTACTATTTTTTCAATGCACTCCTAATGGTGCTACAGATTCTCCATGTGTTTTGGGCTTACTTGATCCTGCGCATGATTTATCGTTTCACTTTTGCTGGCACGGTAAGAATATATATTACAAGAAAACATGGCAGGTAAAGTTGCAATTTAAAAGTAAATATGTCAGTAAAATAAACCTACCTAACAAAACACAAACCTTTATAAGTTGCAAGAAGATGAACTGCTCAAAGCTATTCTGTTTCGCTTCAATAGACTCTGTGGTTTAATCTATTTATAATGGTTTACCAGTAATAAAAGCCTTAGGCTGCGGGCACACTAGCAACTTTCAGAGTGGAAGGAACGTCTGTTAAAGTGGATGTTCCTTCCACTCTGATGCCCATGTGGCCACCTTGCTGAGCACAGTGCGCTCAGCGTTACATAGACGATCCTCCTATGGAGTATTGTGCTTTGTCGCCCTGGCTGCGTCCGTTGCAGCTTTTTTGACAGGGAGGGCTTTTAAAGTCCGGTGGTAGCACGCGCAACTAGTACGCTCACTACCCCGTGAGACCCTTCCCAGCGATACGTCACAAAGCTGTGACGGACGTGGTGCGGTGACATTGTGTGCCCACAGCCTTAAGATTTCTTGCTTCCATATTGTAGAGCGTAATGTAGAATAAAGTGCTGGAAGAAGACTAGAGGATATAGGAAAGTCATGGGGAACCTTGGCACCCCAGATGTTTTGAAACTGCATGTCCCATGATGCTTAGTCAGATATATTTCAGGCTGAGCATCAGGGAGCACGTAGTTCAGAAACTTCTGGGGTGACAAGGTTCACCATGACTGTTATAGGAAATAAGAGGAGCAAGATTAAGTTCTGCTGTTGTACTACAGGAACTTCCCAGAGAAGTGGTTATAAACCAGGCAAGAGAGGTGTAGAGTGAAGGTGTAGAAAGTTTATCCCTTTCCATATATCACAATGATGAGTTTTGTAATCACATAACAATGGACTGACACAATCCATGTTCTAACCTGCACATTTAGATGGGTTTTACTTCTGAATAGGGCAGCCACTTTAGGGTACAGTTTGGTCAATAGCTTGTCAATATGAAGTTTAAATAAAAGGATCAAGCCTATGTCCTGCAGAAAAGTCACCAATTGTGTACAGCGCAGGTTAGAATGTGAAGAAAAAGGTCACTGTTTAAAAATGATCTCCAACACTAGGGAAAATGCTATATTAGAACAGCCCTAAGATATAACAGCTGGTAAAGCTTAAGGCCGCGTTCACACTGAGCGACATGAAAATCGCGCGTTTTTCTGCGCGATTTTCATATATGCGTCATTGAGCGATATCGCCGTTATGCGTGATGTTGTACAACACCACCAATGCAAATCGCGAAAAAAGGGTCATGTACCCGCGACAAGCTACAGCGACGAGCTACAGGCAACATTGGGTGACGAGATGTGAACAGCTCCATTGAAATGCATTGGAGAAGCTACATAGATCGATGTCGCACGGAAATATGCACGATGTCGCAGCAAAAACCGTGCGATAAATCGCTTAGTGTGAACGGGGCCTGAAACCTGTGTAGTTGACTTATTGTACAGTGGTTCACTCGCAATAGAGCCAATAGGGAGTCGCTGAAGATTAAAAGCTATCAACAAATTTGTCCACCAGCAGCTCCCTTTTATATCAGATCAGCTGAAATAGGGCCCTCAAGTCTGTTTCTGTTATAGTGACTCAACTGATTAAGAATAATTGCGAGCTTCTAGCATTTACCGGCAGTAGAACCATGTTCTGCCACATGTCGCCTCCTCAGGATTTCAGAGAAAGCCCTCCAAGCCTGTAGTCTGTCTCGCAGGGCCTGGGGAAGAACACTGGGAACCATTTGACTGACAGGCCAGCGAACTTGAAATCCTTGCTAAGAACCAATCACTCACTGAGCCTTGGCCCTCTTACAGCTCCCCCCACAGACTAGAAACTGCATGGCCCCAATGCTGGACCTCATACAGCCTGTGATATCTCATCAATGCATGAGATATTGCATATATTTTTAAGACCTATGTGACACAGTGTCTCTTATTGACACAGCGTATGTATCTTACTTTGTTTAGGTGGAGAATGATGTCAGAAGTGACATTGAAGAGAATGAAGACAGTGAACAAGAAAACAGCAAGACTTCTGAAAAAGAGAATGGGACAGGCCACTGGAGATGCAATAACAACAGTGTTCCTCACAAGGTCACAGAAAATGGTCTTGGGCACGTAAACAATGGACACTTAAAGACAAGTTAACCTTGGCAACAAACAAAGCACCATACTACGCTTTACCTACGTGGATCAGGTGCTTTAAATGGTTTCCAGGAAATGTACCCACCCAAGCACTTCTAGATCTCTTGCTTGTAGCCAGAGGAACATATGGACATTGAAGGGCATTCTATACCCCGCTGTTCTGAATTGTTCGATTTCTTTTGCCAGAGTGACCTGCCCAACTTAATTTATTCAGCTTTAGATCAGTTATTTACATACAGTGCCTCATAACCTGTACGGTATACATTTCAGCTATGCTGATATCACAAGAAATGGACTGCCCTTTCCAGGACATCTGTTTCGCTAAATGTTACCTTGAACTTGCATCTCGATCTTACCATGTTAGTAGATAAATCACTATAAATAAATAACTGGATTTAATGTACCCCAAATATCAGTTTAAACTATTGGCTTCATAAAGCACGTTTAAATCAGGTTAATTAAAATAACTAAACAAATTGCTTAGGTTGAATGACATTAATTAGCAGGTTTTGTGAATTGACAGCTTGTATCTTCCCTTGTCAATGGAGGATGCTGCTGACTTCTTGAAATCAGCTGTAATACTCTGCTGTAAGTAGGGAAAAAATAATAACTTTCTCTGAAAAAGTCTGGTCCTTTTCACCAGTTATGTGTCTTCATAAAATTTACTTTTGCTGCTGTTAAATTAGCAAATGTTATTATTATTGCCCCACTACATATCCAGTTATTTACTGGAACAAAATGATCAACAGTGACATATTTTATGGCTTGTCCAGGTAAGAAGCAGTTTAATCCGCGGGATGTGACCTATCTTGGCAAGTTAATATGACTGTAGTACGAAGGCACCTACTTAACACAGTTTAGAGTATTTTATCTATAAACATAGTGGGCACTATTCACTAATTAACGCTAATGTTAGCGTCTGGTTGTGTAAGCGTTAGCACCAGGATAAGTGTGTTTAATGCATGCCACACATATTACATTCCTGATGCTACACCCGTTAGCATGCGGTGCCATGTCGACATATGTCTAATCAAAAATGGCGGCCACTTCCTGCACTTGAATGTGCTCAACAGAGGTATGTTTCCTGAGACTATCGTTAATTTCCTAGGTCTACAACAAAACCTTTGTGAGTTCTATATAAATGACCCTGTATTTCCTCTGTCACACCTTGAATGAAGCCGTAGCAGACATAGGTAAATGCATACTATGTGTGCTTCAGTGATGACTTCAGGTGTCACAATCTCAGCAGCACTTCAAGTTCCACTGCAGTCGTAAATATGAAATCTGTGTACATGCAGTTTCCTGGCATAAGTAAGATGCTGGGGCATGCAGAACCTAATGCATCCATCTTATTACAACCCTGTTTTTTTTTTTCTTTACATTTTATTGTGATGATGCTATTTTTGGAGAACAGTATAGAAACTCCTCTAAATGTCTCCCAATGGTGGGTTAGTACTTATTAAAGGTTACAGTCCTGCTATCCTATGTTCTTTAGTGTCCCCACTTGGCTGGATCAGAGAACTACCACTCTATGCGCACTTACAGTGCCCTGGCAGAGAGCATCAGGAGGACCCAGGACATACTTGAAAACGAGAGAAATCTCAATGTATCCTTCCTGGTATAATACTTAGCAAATAATAAATACTCTGAACATGGCTAGCCTGAGTGGGACAAACTGGCACAGCTGCTAGTAAGCCTGGCATGCAGGCATGCCAATCTGTCATGGTCCTTATGAAAGTGTCTAGTACTCCCTTACATCTCTAACGTACTCTGTACAGCTAGGCTCACATTCAAGTCTCTAAATGTCAAGTCTCACACCAGCTCTTGCTCAATTCCTTTCATACTACCTTAACCCCGTGTTGCTAAGCTGTTCTTTCACTTTAAGATCATTGCAATGCTTATTATAAAATAAATGCTTATTCTATTTAAATGCCAGTTGTAGATGTTTTACTGTGATTTGCATTTTTTTCAGCGGAATTTAGAATTCAAAGATTTAATAGATTTTCTTTAATTTTTAATAAACTGCATTACTATGTTTATATTTAACAGTGTGTGGCTGATTATTTTATAATATTATCAATTAATGTGTAACGGATCTACATCCCACCTATATTAAAAGAGGGAAAGTTACTGTACGGAAACTTTTAAAATGTTTTCCCAAACCGGAACCAACAAAAGCAAATTACAGAGATGGAGTTTAAAATGTCACTCTAACGTGACCCAAAATCCTGTTTTAATTTTTTCAGCTTCCTGCACTAGTATAAGGGTAACAAACAGCTCAGAATTGCTCCTTATTTCATCATGAGAACCACTTGATGGTACATGAAAAAGAAAGGTCATCCACATGAAACCTTCATTACCACTCACTAGGGCTGTGCAATATTGACAAAATAATCATATTGCGATTTCTTGAATGAATATTGCGATTGCGATTTTATTTGCGATTTAGCCAATTGTTTTTGCTTTTTCAAACATGCTACATACATTCTAAATGTATTCAGTATTCAGCACATGAATACTGCCCCAGCACATGGAAATACTGCCCCAGCACATGGAATACTGCCCAGCACATGGAAATACTGCCCCAGCAATGGATATACTGCCCAGCACATGGATATACTGCCCAGCACATGGATATACTGCCCCAGCACATGGATATACTGCCCCAGCACATGGATACTGCCCCAGCACATGGATATACTGCCCCAGCACATGGAACGCTGCCCCAGCACATGGAAACGCTGCCCCAGCACATGGAAACGCTGCCCCAGCACATGGATATACTGCCCCAGCACATGGAAATACTGCCCCAGCTCATGGATATACTGCCCCAGCTCATGGATATACTGCCTCAGCTCATGGATATACTGCCCCAGCTCAATGGATATACTGCCCCAGCTATGGATATACTGCCTAGCTCATGGATATACTGCCCCAGCACGTGGATACTGCCAGTTCACCTCTGTGCGCCACGTGTTCGGCTCCCTGTTAACTTCTGGCGACATGGAGCTTGGGCGCTCGCCTGGGGGAACCATGTGACGAGCCGCGAGAACGTGGCTCGTCACGTGGTTCCCCTGCGAGCGCCCAAAGCACCATGCCGCCGGAAGTTAAAGGGAGCCGAAAATTGCAGCCTTATGCGATTTATTAATTGCATGGTCGGAAATCGCGATTCGATTGCGATTAATTGCACAGCCCTACCACTCACCCTGGCAGAGTGCGAGACCCTGCAGCAATTGCTCACCCTAAGTGAAGCTTAAGACTGGGGTCAGACGAACGCAGTGCGAACGTGCATTTAGCCTGCACTTTATTACGGCCGTGGGAGCAGCAAATGACGTCCAACGCAGGCCCACACACGAAGTACGGCCGCACAAAAGTTTGGCCGCGCAACGCAAGCGGCAAACAACGCATTTTTGCAGGAACGTTGAACCGCTAGTACTGACGTACAGAGTGCGCTGCGTCCGCATAGCGGCGTGTGTGCGTGATTAGGAGATGTCAGACGCTGCTCACGTCCGGCCAACATAACGTCCAGACACCCAAAGTTTCCTGGTTTGGATTCGTAAAAAATCACAGCCGAAATTGCGCATCGTATGACCGCTATCGCATATTCCGTGAAAAAGTACGTCCATGTGTTCGGATGCACTTTTTTACGGACAATGCGAAAAATGCGTTTGTCTGACCCTAGCCTTATTACTCGACATGAAACCTCAGTTAATATTATTTACTTCTAATCCTTTTTTGAGGGGAAACAAATATACAAAATTATACAGGGCAAGTACGAAAACCTGAATTTTTATGTAGTTATAAAATCAAAACTTATTGGAATGTTTATAAATATGCTGACCGCAGATACATTAACTCAAAACACAAAAGTGTTGTGACTTTGCAGCATGCTTTCAAACGTAAATTTAATGTGGATCCGCCTACTAACAAGTCTATTTTGAAGTGGTACAACAATTTCATTGAGGAAGGATGCATTTGTGATCAGAGAAAGGGACATTCAGTCCGACCATCGGTCTCGGAGCAAGTTGTTGATCACGTCAGGGAAGCCTTTTTGCACAGCCCCAAGAAGTCATCTCTCGCAAGTTGAGAGTTACACATCTTCTAATGAACGGTAAGCAAGATCTTACACAAACACTTGTGGTTTCATCCTTACAAGCTGCAATTGATCCAAAAGTTACACCCGCAAGACCATGAAATCAGACTTGAACTTTGCAGGAATCTTCAGGTGTTAATGGAAAATGATGACCTTTGATGATCATTGACAGCAGGTTAACAGACACAATGTGGGGTGTGTGAGAATTCACATGCCAAACTGGAGGTTGAACTTGACTCGCTTAAATTTATGTTAACCCCTTAAGGACGCAGGGCGTACCATGCCGTCCTGCACCACGTGGGCTTTAATGTCGCAGGACGGCATGGTACGCCCCGCGGCGTTTGGAGCCTCTGCGCGCCGAAAAACGGCCCGCCTCCCTTCCCACAATGCCGATCGCTGGCTGGGGGTCTGCCTGACACCCGGGCAGACCCTCCCAGCTGGCGATCGGCATTGTGGGAAGGAAGGCGGGCCGTTTCCCTCGTGGAAACGTCCAAGCAGCCAATCCGGCGCTTGGATTTGACAGTTGCAGAGGTGACAGCTTGTCACCGCTGCAACTGTCAGAATGTCTCAGCCAATGATTGTTGCATTGGCTGAGACATCGTCTCTGCCCTTTCTCCTGCTCCTCATTGCGATCTGAGGAGCAGAGAGAGAGAGGCAGAGAAAGCGGAGCAGAAGAAAAAAAAACCTAAAAACCCCAGGGACTGTACCTAAAAACCCCAGGCACTGTACCTAAAAACCCCAGGCACTGTACCAAAAACCCCAGGCACTGTACCTAAAAACCCCAGGCACTGTACCCCACACCCCAGGCACTGTACCCCACACCCCAGGCACTGTACCCCACACCCCAGGCACTGCACCCCACCTGGCAGTGTACCCCACCTGGCTTTACCCCACCTGGCACTGTACCCCCCCTGGCACTGTACCCACCTGGCACTGTACCCCCCCTGGCACTGTACCCACCTGGCACTGTACCCCCCAGGCACCTACTGGCACTGTACCTACTGGCATTGTACCTACTGGCACTGTACCCCCCAGGCACTACCTACTGGCACTGTACCCTCCTGGCACAGTACCCCCTGGCTGAAAAAAAACCCCAGGCACAGTACCCCCTGGCTGAAAAAAAAAAACTGGAAAAAAACCCCAGGTACAGTACCTCCTGGCTGGCACTGTACTCTCCTGGCTCGCACTGTACCCTCCTGGCAGGCACTGTACCCTCCTGGCACAGTACCCCCTGGCTGAAAAAAATAACTGAAAAAAAACCTGACTGGAAAAAAACCCAGGCACCAGGCATTTCTGACTACCCGTATTGGCATACGACCCCGTGGCATTCCTGACTACCCTTGTCTAGATAGATAGAAGTACCGGCCACTACAAGGACCAGAAGGGCTTAGTTTAGGTGTTCTAATATTTTATTTGTGTACTTGACCCCATCAGTTCCCCGACCTCCCATTTAATTTAGTTATAACAAGATCCCCATAAAAATGTCCTCCCGCTTTTATTCCCCAGAAGAGGCATATGAGATCCTGGCCGCCTCTGAGAGCGACGCTCTCGCCGACAGTGACACCCTCACAGCCTCTGATATAGAGCCCCTTAGTGAACCCTCCAGTGATGGTGACCCCCCACCATCTACTGGGAGGCACGAGAGCATTTGGGTACCCCCAAATATGGCTGCCCCAGAAATACCCCCATTACTAGTGACTCCTGGCATCACAGTAAGGGTAGAGGACTGTGAGCCAGTGAGCTTTTTTAACCTCTTTATGTCAGACGACGTATTCGAGATGGTGGTTGAGCAAACCAACCTGTTTGCCAACCAGTATCTTTATGCGCATCCGGATTTACATCGCCACAGACGTAACAAGTGGCACCCAACGGATGTGATAGAGTTAAAAAAAATTGGGCTCTAACCCTCGTAATGGGAATAGTGAAGAAGCCAAGTATCCGGTCTTACTGGCACAAAAACCCCATCCTGGCTACCCCACTATTCCCAAGGGTTATGAAGAGGAGAGATACGAAAATCTCGTGCGATTCCTCCATTTTAATGACAACGCACTGTGCCCACAAAGAAACGACCCAATGCATGACCGCCTCTATAAAATTCGGCCCCTTATCAGTCTTATATCTGCCAAATTCACCGATAATTATGTTTCCGAACAAAATATATCTGTAGACGAGTCCCTTATGAAATTCAAAGGCAGACTGCTCTTCAAGCAGTATATCCCAAGCAAGCGATCCCGGTATGGCGTCAAATTTTATAAATTGTGTGAGTCCACAACAGGCTACACCTGGGCGTTTAGAATATATGAAGGGAAAGATAGCCACCTTGACCCCCCAGGATTCCCCGATTGTATTGGCACCAGTGGAAAAATTGTGTGGGATCTGGTCTATCCCCTATTCAACAAGGGCTATCATTTATGGGTCGATAACTATTACACCAGTATCAACCTATTTAAAAATTTATATTGTTTTGAGACCCTTGCGTGTGGCACAGTGCGGAATAATCGCAGAGGTTTTCCCCAAATCCTGACAGCAGGCAAAAGAAGTAGAGGCTCCTCTTCATCTCCACGTCAGGAAGAAGTGCTAGCCGTTCGGTTCACTGATAAGAAGGATGTATACATGCTATCTACAGTGCACGACGAAAGTACAGTGCCTGTGAGAGGGAGGACTGAGCCACTGGAAAAGCCGAAGTGCATTGTAGATTACAGCAAGTTTATGGGGGGAGTAGACTTGGCTGATCAATGTATACAGCCTTATCTGGTGAAGAAAGACTAGGGCATGGTACAAGAAGATTGCCATCTATTTGACCGAGATAGCAATTTTCAATGCGTACGTGCTCTACAAGCAGGCAGCAGTACAAAAGCCATATCCCTTCCTAGAATTCATGCTTGAGATCATATCCCAACTTATCCTAACCCCGGCCCCCGTTACATCCGCTTTGAAATCAGGAGATCTCCAAAGATTAAGCGGCAGACACTTTCCTTCCCGAGTCCCTCCCACCCGCTGTAAAAAGTCCCCCCAGAAAAAGTGTCGTGTCTGCCGCAAGAAAGGAATCCGAAAGGATTCTAGTTATTATTGCCCTACCTGCCCATCTCTACCTGGCCTCTGCATAACGAGTGCTTCAAAATTTATCATACCGAGCTATAATACTAAATCCCTTTTTCTGCTTTGTCCCGATTACCCTTTGCTGCCTGTACCGACTCATTGGCTTGTTATACCGACTACCCTTTGTTTGCTGCCTGTACCGACTCATTGGCTTGTTATACCGACTACCCTTTGTTTGCTGCCTGTACCGACTCATTGGCTTGTTATACCGACTACTCTTTGTTTGCTGCCTGTACCGACTCATTGGCTTGTTATACTGACTACTCTTTGTTTGCTGCCTGTACCGACTCATTGGCTTGTTATAACGACTACTCTGACTTCTGGATACCCTGAATTTGGCCTGTCCCTGTTTACGTTAAGCCAGCTATTCTAAAGTGGCTGCACCAAACAACTCAAAATACTAATTTAGAATCATTGGCGCGTCATCTTTGGAGCAATATTCTTTCTTGGCGTGCCATGTTCTCTCAAAGTCGACATAAATCCTGAAAATCACTTGTCAAATTACCAAAAAACTAAATAAAAATGCTACATGTGGGGTACTGTTGAATTCGTAACACATTTCCGAACACAAATATCAATGTTATAGGCCAGTAAAAGGTTGACTGAGCAGGATATTAGCAGCAAAATAACAGTTTTCGTGTAAAACAAATGCAAAACACAAACATGAAGACTAAGTTTGGCCAGGGTTTGTGACTAAGTGGCTACTATACAAAACTGGACATACCCCATTTTCAACACTCTGGGTTGTCTACTTCTCAAAATGATATGCCATGATGGGGTACTTTTCATACCTGGGCTGCCATACCCTCTCAAATTCAACCTAGGCCCAGAAAACCAATCTGGCAAACTCTACATTTGATCGTGTAACTTTCCAAACAGCAAATTAAAAATGCAACATGGGGGTACCGTTGAACTCGTAACACATTGCCGAACACAAATATCAATGTTATAGGCCAGTAAAAGGTTGACTGAGCATGATATTAGCAGCAAAATAACAGTTTTTGTGTGAAAAATGCAAAACACAAACATGAAGACCAAGTTTGCGACTAAGTGACTACTATAAAAAAACAAAACGTACATCATTTGGAATAGCCTGGGTTGTCTACTTTTCAAAATGGTATGACATGTTGGGGTACTTTTCATACCTGAGCTGCCATAACCTTTCAAAGTCAACATAGGGCCAGGAAACCAATCTGGCAAATTTCAAGTTGTAAAACGTGAAATGGGCAAACTCTATATTTGACCCTGTAACTTTCCAAAACCTCCTAAAACCTCTACATGGGGGGTACCGTTGAACTCGTAAGACATTGCCGACCAGAAATATATGTATTTTATTTCATTTAATGCTAAGCGTACAATGTCATTCACACTAAAAATACAATGGAGAACTTTGAAAATTGCAAAATTTCCTTTTTTCTCATAGTTTTTAGGGTTTTTTCATACTATAATATATTTTATATATAAATCTTTGATGGAAGATGAAAGCCCTATTTCTCCTGAACAAAATGATATATAATAAGGGTGGGTACACTTAATATGTAAGAGGTAAATTATGGTTGAACAGCGAATAGCTGAAATTCTACTTTTAGAAGTGTTCAAAAGTGTTCCAAACTTGTAAAATTACTCCCGTCCTTAAGGGGTTATGTGCCATATCAGAGAGACTGTGTACGGCCTGGTTATCTTTATTATTTTATAGGCTGGCAGGAGGGGCAATTGTATTTTGCCTAGGGTGCCTGAAATCCTTGTTTTGGCCCTGTCCTCCAGAGATGAGAACCCAAAGTGTATTGTGTATTCATGATCTGGGTGGTTTTGTATAAATTTTTTTTATCTTCCTCTAAATCCTCCTTACAAGTAGAGCTTTAAAGGGACACTACCACTTACGTACGCTGCAACTAGATTACATGTGCATTACAAATTAAACCAAAGCTATCCTTTGGGCAGGGTTGTCTTTTCCTTATTTATCATGTATGTCTCATGTTTGTACTTCCCCATTGTACAGCGCTACGGAATATGCTGGCACTTTATAAATAAAAGATAATAAAATAATAATTATGAAACACATGCTGCTGGAGTTCTTTTTTGAAGTAATTGCATGTAAAATGGAAAAATAAAGTAAGGTTGTAAAGTAATCTCTTGTTTCCATTTTGTGCATTTATCCCATGATGCAACATTTACCAAACGCTTTACTTTGTGGCTCTTGTTTATTTACTCTACAATATTTACTATTAATGAGGTAGAGGAGGGAATGATTAGATAAAGTGGCAGGAGGATATTTTTTTAAAGCCTGAGATCAGACATGGCAGATGAATGAGATATGATCAAGGAGTTTAAAACACTTCTAATCTACCCTCTGGTGAGGTCGTGCAAATACATCCCACACAATACAATGATGTGGGTTGACTGCACGTCCAACAGACTCCATTATATGGCCAAAACCACAAAGTGAGGCGCAAGTGAGGTAAAGATACGGGGGGGGAGGGATTTTACAACACAAAATATACCCAGTGTCACTTATAGAGTAAATATATTTTCTTAAATAAACCTACAAGAGAAAATCAAAGCACATGTAAGATATCAGCAACAAAAATAAACACATGGAAGGGATGGAAGGGTTAAGTTATGAGGAAAGACTAACAAGCTTAAACCTGTTTAGTTTAGAGAAAAGGCGCCTTAGAGGGGATCTGATAACCTTATATAAATATATACGGGGCCATTATCAACCATTGTCTGATAACCTATTCATTAACAGGACTATACACAGGACAAGGGGTCATCCATTTAGACTGGAAGAAAGAAAATTTAGCTTAAAGCATAGGAAGGTTATTTTACGGTGAGAACAAACAAGCTGTGGAATTCTCTGCCTGTTGAGGTGGTTGGGTCAGAGTCTGTACAGACTTTTAAAAAACGACTGGATGACTTCCTGCAGACACAGAATATTAAGGGTTATAATATTTAATATGTGGGTAAAAGCTTCTTGATCCAAGGAGAAATCTGACTGCCATTCTGGGGTCAAGAAGAATTTTTCCCAGTATGTTGCATATTGGCAAGCATTCAGACTGGGTTTTTTGCCTTCTTTTGGATCAACAGCAGTAGGTTATGTGGGAGAGGCTGAACCCGATGGACGCATGTCTTTTTTCAGCCTATATAACTATGTAACTATGTAACTATGTAACAATAATTACATTTCATTTTTGGTGGTAGTGTCCCTTTAAGCCTGCGGTCAGACGAGCACACTTCAGAGTGGAAGGAACATCCATGAGAGTGAACGTTCCTTCCACTCTGAGCTCAGCGAGGTGGCCACTCGGGCGTCAGTGCGCTCAGCGCTGCAAAGCGCGATCCTTCTATGGAGGATCGCGCTTTGCAGCCCCGTTGAACATGTGTTGCAGTGTTTCGACGGGGAGGGTTTCAGCATGTCTGCTGTAGCCCACACAATTCGTGTACGTGCTACAGCGTGTGGCCGGCCCTGACAAAATGGCACAACGTTGCGACGGATGTTGGGAGGGGCGTCAGTACACCTGCAGGTAGTGTGCTCGTCTGACCCCGGCCTATCAGTGCTCTGGCAGTCACTGCTTCAGTTCCAGATAAGTGCTGAATGATGATTGTTAAACGAAACTCGAGCGTTAAAATAGGAGGGAAAAGATGGATAATTAGTTATATTTTCCCCTCGTGTCCCT
The DNA here is from genome assembly GCA_009667805.1 of Leptobrachium leishanense. Lineage (NCBI taxonomy): Eukaryota > Metazoa > Chordata > Amphibia > Anura > Megophryidae > Leptobrachium > Leptobrachium leishanense. Next base: position 366,182,821 of record CM019063.1, on the reverse strand, counting down.
TTAACTCCTTCACTACCAATCACTTTTTTCATGATAAATTCTTTATCATAAAAAATATTTTTAAGCATGGGATGCAAAGTTAACAATTAAATATAGGGTATAATAGAAATTTTGCACAGAAATTATTGATCCGATATAGCTAAAAAATATATATATATTTTTTAATTTGGTCATTTTAATTTTCATGTATTTATCCTTTACAGAAATGTTATTGGAATGGAAGACGCTGAACTCTAGTGTTCTTTATCTTATACAATTTCTCACAGGGTCTGCAATATCAGCATATATAGGCAAAATCAAACAGTTGGGGGGAATCCTCTCTGTGGCGCCTGTCTGAGAATGATACAGGTTGCTGCCTAACACCGATATGATGGCAGTGTTACACGCCTGCCGAAATAGATAGAGAAAGGGGGGGTATATCTCTGTCGGGCGCTACCTGTATATGTGGGTCTCTCACACCTCGTAGAGTGGAGTGGGGAACCTTTAGTGATGAAATGCAATGGTATGTGATTGCCACATGTATTGTATCCAGTGAATATATTGATACCCAGTGAATATATTTGTGGTCTATGGTCAAAAAAGGTTTGGTAAAACCAATTATGCATACATGTATGCCCTAAATGATAAGGTAGTAATGTCATATGGGTTGGAGGAAATAATAGTGGTTTCCTTTGTTAATATACACAGTACTTTGGTCCGTTTTAATCAGAAATAGGTTATCAACATATTGCCATCTAGTGTTTTTCTTAAGGTACTGTTGATGAAAACAGTTCAGTTTTAGATGGTCTGGGATTCAACTCTTTTCCATACAACACACTCTGTATATACAGTGTCACCCTATGTATACCCCCTCTCTGTTTTTCATATGAGGACAAGGAGAGAAGATAAAAGACAGCGACGAGTCCATCTTCTACGAGGCTGTGATTCAGATGAGACCACTAGGTGGCAGTAGAAGATTGAACGAATCCCAGACCATCTAAAACTGAACTGTTTTCATCAACAGTACCTTAAGAAAAACACTAGATGGCAATATGTTGATAACCTATTTCTGATTAAAACGGACCAAAGTACTGTGTATATTAACAAAGGAAACCACTATTATTTCCTCCAACCCATATGACATTACTACCTTATCATTTGGGGCATACATGTATGCATAATTGGTTTTACCAAACCTTTTTTGACCATAGACCACAAATATATTCACTGGTATCAATATATTCACTGGATACAATACATGTGGCAATCACATACCATTGCATTTCATCACTAAGGTTCCCCACTCCACTCTACGAGGTGTGAGAGACCCACATATACAGGTAGCGCCCGACAGAGATATACCCCCCCCTTTCTCTATATATAGGCAAAATGGCTATTGTGTCAAATACAGTGAATGTGATAGAAATAATAAAATCATGAGATCTCCTGCTTTCGGTATTTGAAGTGATTATTATGAGATTATTAGCAATGCAGCTTCCACAAAATACCAAAATCATCTTATTACATAGTTACGTAGCTACATAGGCTGAAAAAAAGGCGTGCGTCCAAGATGTGCATCCATCGAGTTCAACCTGTTACACATCACCTACTGCTGTTGATCCAAAAGAAGGCAAAAAAAAACCCAATCTGAAGCGCTCGCCAATATGCAACACACTGGAAAAAATTCCTCTTGACCCCAGAATGGCAGTCAGATTCTCCTTGGATCAAGCAGCTTTTACCCACAAATTAATTATTATGACCCTTAATGTTATGTTTTTGCAGGAAGTCATCCAGTCGTTGTATAAAAGTCTGTACAGACTCTGACCCAACCACCTCAACAGGCAGAGAATTCCACAGCTTTATTATTCTCACCGTAAAATAACCCTTCCTATGCTTTAGGCTGAATTTCCTTTCATCCAGTCTAAATGGTGACCTCGTGTCCTGTGTATAGTCCTAAAATGGAAAAAAAAACAAATGGGTTTAGTGTGAAAAGGCGCTACAGAAATTGTATTGTTGCAAGAATATTGTGCCTTAAAGCAGCTCACTAGTTGAGTGTATCCTTCACTCCAAAAATAGAATTATGGGGAAACACCTTACGGTGTAAAGGAGCGCTTAAAAGTTGAACAATATCACACTTCTTTTTCTTTCAATATAGTCCCAGATCTGTTATAAACCATCAGTCTCTAGAAAAAACAAAAAGATCTCATTGCGTAGTATTTTGAATACACCAGAAAATATGTTGACGGGTAAGAGGTAGAAATTTCACTCACAAACGAGGAGTCTGCAAGACTCTAGATGTATGCCTTTAAGCCTCTTCTGGGGGGCTCCACCCATCAACAGGAAAAAACCTTATTTTCTTCAAACCTTGATAATAGCTTCAGACCAAAAGGTGTATTATGATCTCGAAACAGAAACAGACATAGTGTAATTCTGTGGGTTATTCATAAATAAAAATAAGGAGAGATTACACTCACGTGTCAAAGAGCCTCTAATTGAAGTGGCTCTGTATAGGCGCCTAGGACCTCTTGTGTGAGGGGGTCCCTCCTCGAACTTTCACTGACCGCTGGATCCCACCTCCGTTTGGAAGGATATAGACCAAATGTGCAGAAATAACATAAAAAATTAATTTATTAAAAAGGTGCAAACTAACACCAATATTGCATAAAAAAGTATTTTAAAAGATTTGAGACGCGTTTCGCCTACTACTGTAGGCTTCCTCAGTCGAAATTGCCCCCTAAGGGACATCTTTCCCCTTATATAGTCTGCCTTCATTTGATTCAAAACCGCATGTGTCCGGCGTGCGGTTCATCTGCGTTCCATGTATAATTGGTTGACTTCCGGATCTTCGGCCGGATGTTTACAGTTCCGCTTTCGCTGTTCATGGCCCACTGGGAATCTAGTGTGGTCTGGGCGGGGCATGACTGGGGGCAGAACCTCGTCCTCTATAGGCGCTATATAGATGATATCCTGATTGTTTGGAAGGGAGATAGAGAACATCTTTCACAATTTATTGCTCATTTTAACCAGAATTCATTGGGAATAAAACTAGATTCAGTTATTAGTGAACAACAGGTTAATTTCCTGGATCTTAATATTTATGTAGACGGAGGGAATATTAAGACTAAGACCTACTTTAAAGAGGTAAATATAAATAGTTATATACCCATTGAAAGTGACCATTATTCACCTTGGTTAAAGGCGATACCAAAAGGCCAGATGGTACGAGTTATGAGAAATTGTACTGATACTAAACAGTTTCTCATTCAATCGCAGAAATTAATTGAGGATTTTAAGGAAAGGGGTTTTAGAGAGGATATCTTGAAGAACACTCAAGAAGAAATCCATAAGATGGATAGAGCAACCCTTCTGACATATAAAAAAACGAGAGAAAAACTTAGGAGAAGATGTCCCCCTTATTTTGGATTACAATATTAATAATAGAAGAATTAAGAAATCAATAGAAAAACATTGGCCTATTTTAAAAAGAGACCCTATTCTTAGTAAAATCTTACCGGAGAAACCTCGAATCCTTTATAGGGGAAGCAAACCAATTAAAATGGAGCTAGTCCAAAACCATCAGAGACATGATAAAACAGCCCAAGATAAAAATATGTTTGGCTTGTCCCCAGGCTTTTACGATTGTGGACATTGTATTTCATGTAGAAAAACTGGTAACAATAAGAGAATAATTAGAAATTTTGAGTCTGCGGAAAAAATACAATACAAATTAACCACTTCACTGCTAAGGACGCGCTCAGCGCGTCCACCCGCAGGTACGTTCCTTGCGGTGGACGCGCTGAGCGCGTCCTCCCTTTGGGCCAGCGTTCGGCCAGGTTCGGCCGATCGCTGGCCCCCCCGGTGCGGGCTGACATCCTTGATGTCAGCCCAGCACCCGGAACCACCGCCGGAGTAATTAGGTGTCATCGCGGGGGGCGCGATGACACCTAATTCAGGCGCCCCCCCCGCATGTGCGGAGGAGGCGCCTGAAAGGAAGGGGGGGAGGTCCTTTGGACCTCTCTCCCGATCGGCGGCGTGCAGGGGGTTAACCCAGGCACCGTTTGGAAGGGCACAGCCTGCCCTTCCAAATGGTACCTGGCATTAACCCCATGGGGGCTGGATCACGAATCGGCACCGAAAAGCGCCGGTTCGTGATCCTTTCCCGGAGCTGGCCGACATCTTGGATGTCGGCCAAGCCTCCGGGAACTCCCCCTGAGGACTGGCATCATCGTGCATAGCACGATGACGCCAGTCTTGGAGTTAACCCCTAACTGCCACCAATTGTAGAGATAGGGGGTTCCAATGAACCCCATATCTCCCGATCCATGGCAGTTAGGGGTTAATGTTTGGTATTGTTGGATCGGCCAGAGCATGGCCGTTCCAACAATACCAAACATGAGTATGAAAAAGTTTTTTAAAAAAATTAAAAATAAAAATAAAAATAAAAAAATATTTTAAAAAAAAAATAAACAATTTTTTTTTCTTTTTCGTTAATGCAGCAATATTGTTCCCATTTCAATTATAATGTGAACAATGATGCTGCACTACCGATTTTTGTATGCGGTGCGTTTGTTAAAAATCACGTAATTTTCCCCAAAAAAAAATGTAACGAGACCCCATCTCTAATTTTTTTAACAAGCGCACCCCATACAAAACATAACCGCAATTGCTCGCATGTTAAAATGTGAAAAAAAACACTTTACACGTTGTAGATTATTGAAAATTCATATTTTATTGCATTTTTTGTTATAATATACAGACAGGACATGACGTATACATATAATAATGACATATTATGAATCTGCCGAGTCTGGTGGAAAGAACAATATATAATATGTCTGGGTCATATACTAAAATAAGCCTTCAAACCGCGTTTAAACAAGATGAGCAAAATCTGTAAAAATTACCTCAGCACAGAGGCGGGAAAAGCCTCAGCAGCGAAAGGGTTAAAGAACGTATTACCTGTTTGTCCACTCATGTGGTATATGTACTGGAATGCCCATGTGGGCTACAGTACGTAGGTCAGACCTCGAGGGCTCTTTATACTAGGATTAATGAACATCTATGCAATATTGTGAGAGGATATGCAAAACATAGTGTGTCCGTACATTTTAGGGACACTCATCAATGTAACCCAAGAGAGATTAAATTTTGGGCAATAGAGAAAGTTAAAAAGAACTGGCGAGGAGATAATTTGATTGAGAAATTAATTAAAACAGAGATGAGATGGATTTTTGTTCTAGATACTATGACCCCTAGAGGAATGAATGTAGACTTTGAAGTTTGTCATTTTTTATTATTTAGGGTTTCAGAAGATTTTAATTTTGAGTGCAAATATGTGAGAATTTAGAGTGTATACACGTTTCTGTTCACTCGATATAATGAATTCGAAGGCAAATTATGAAGCAATTTTAGGTAATTGTGACGGATCGGCCGCCACAGGATTTATTTAGTTTAATTTCATTCTTATTTTGTTATATTTTGTTTACCCTTTATTTATAGGAACTAATTTCCTTTGTTAGATTTAGTGTAAAACGGTTGCTAGACTTCTAATTAATCATGTTTTTCCCCAGCACCATCCTGCTAGTAACCACGGAGTACATGCGTGCTACAATGTATCCGTCACTGACGTAGCGCACCACGCTTCAAACTCCAATATACTTTATGCTCGGTTATATTGTATGATTTTAAATGTATTGTCAATTGCTCATTTTTAGTTTTAAATAGACTTATATTTATTTAGTTAAATGTGTTTTTTTTTTTAAAGATACTACCTGCCGCTAGTGGGAAATGCTTTCCTTTGTATAGCATGTACAATAGGTTTGAGTGGATTATGCAAAAGTGCTTTCTCTTTGGCTATCTGTTTACCTGTCTGAAAAGGTTTGGAGTCACATTGTCTCAGCCACCCGCTATCTGATTCCCTTTACAATGGGTTATGTAAGTCACTGTGGGGTCAAGACTTCATCTGCATACAACCAGTGGACCAAAGTGTAGACTGAAGAGGACTTGAAAGAAGCCTGCAATGGTCTTGGAATCAACCAATCAGAACTGTTGGGGTGGGCGGGAAGTCTGAATGTGCATGGCTGTATTTTGTATATAAGCACTGTCTGTTCCCATTCTAAATACACTCTGATTTACCTACAACATATACTGCGTCTCGACGAGTATTTGGGAGGGCATAATCACTGAATCCTTCGCTTCCAGACCATCCAGGGACCGCTGCCAATCTCTCTCCCACCTTGCTAGCTCGCTACCCGGCTAAGCTCTCCAGCAAGACTCGGCGCCGCAGACGGAGCTACCCCTGCAGGGTAGCTGAGCCGTTACATTGGTGGAAAGCGTTGGGATCTCCGAGACCAGACAAGCAGGGGGAAATATAGCCGCTGGCTTGACCCCGGTCTCGGGCACCACAACCGCCGAGCGCCTGGAGCAGCACATCACCCGGGGAGATTCTGAGACCAGCCCAGCAGGGGGAAATACAGGCGCTGGCTTGACCCCGGTCTCAGACACCCGGGGATTCGAGAGATTGCTACACCGTCCTACAGCCGTTCACCCCGTATTGCTCAGCGCTACGACGGCTGGAAGCGCACGGTCCTCAAGGAACTTCTCAAAGCCAGGGATAAAGTGGTCAGCGGTAAGACAAAGGCTGCCCTCACCAAGGACCTGATGGAGGACAAACAGGCAAGTCTGGCCCTCCACGAGGACTTAGAATCCACAGAATGGCGCCGGGAGGTACAATGGAAGCTGGCCCTGTTCGGAGTCAACCCCCCGGCGGATGTGATCGCTATCGTTTTGGCAGGGGTCAGTCAGCTCAGAGTGGCCGAGTTGCGGTACCAGCTCGGGGAATCTACAGCGACCCAGGAGATACTCCCTGCAGTCGTGGAAGAGGATTTCTGGGACCAAGGAATGGAAGCGCCTGACCAGCACAGTGATCCAGGTTTCGGCCAGGAGGTGTTGTGGCATAATGACTCGGCACGGCAGCAGCTCTTGAGGGGCGTCCTACAGCTTGAACAGGACTACCTTGGAAAGATTCTTCCTACCTTGGGTGAGAAATACTGGAGACTGTGGGACCTGCGGGTGCCATTCCTAGGAGTGCAACCCCAGGTAGAAAGACTGTCCCAACTGGAGAACCTGATCAAGATGGAACTATGGCTGGAGGACGGGTACCGGGCACTGGAATGGTATGCTGCCAACCTGTGTCCAAAGTTGGAAAGGAAAGATCCTACGGAGGGCTATGACTACGGCGGCCCAGGATTAATATTTGATGCTCTCCAGGACGACCCCTCCTTTGGCAGTACAGCTAAACTGAGATGGGAAGAGATCTGGGACTTTCGGGAATGTGAGCACCTTGACAACCTCGGGCTGAGCAGTGATCTGGACTGGCTAGCCACCCAAGAGTGGAAGCTGGAGCAGGGATACAGGAGATTGTTTGAGGACGCTCCCCCGCTCGCTCTCACCCCGATGGACATGGCCGAAGAGCTGCCAACAGAACCCGGTGGCGCCAACCTACTTTCAGGATCTTCTGCTGGTTCGGAGCACCAGGGTGAGGAGTGTTTTGGAAATTAATCTACTATCAATTCCCTAATGTAGTTTGATCCGCTGCACTTACAAGCAGCTCTCTGCCATCCCTGATATAAGTACCTGAACCCGCGCAGTAAAGAGACACAGACACCATCACGTTGTTTCTACCTGGAGTTCATCTGACCACCTCAGCCAAGAGCCAAGTCCAAAGTGCGCTCAGTCCCAAATCAGCTCCTGGCTTCTGGTCAGATATATTTATTATACAAATAGAACAACGCCCAGTGGCTGGCTGTATAACAGAAAAACAAGTTTGTCCAGTAAATACATTTACATATCAAAAGGACAGAGGTGTGGACTAGAATGACGGACCGGCCCCCTGAGGTGTGGCTTGGATTTAAAACCACATTCAAATCCAACACAGGGAGACAGATGACAACTTATAAAAACACACACATCCTAGACTATAATGTCCACATAATAAAATTTCCACAACAGTCCCTCCTCTTTGTCATTTGCTCCCCAGTGTCCCTCGATGAATCTCGATCTTCCTTGGAAAGAAACAGTTCCTCTTGTAAAGTTCTGAATGCAAAACACATGATAGAAAACAACAGACAGTCCATCTTGACACGCCGAATCTTAAAGCAAGTGTTAAAACAAATCTTGACACGTGGATCATAAAGCAAAACCAAATCTTGACACGCCGATTTTTTTGGCAAATCTTAACAAATCTTGACACGTAGAACTTGACACGTAGAATCTCCTTTAGGGGAGGTGACTCAGAGGGAGGACATGAGGTGGTGGGTTGCGTCGATCGTTGGTCGGTCTGAAATCCTCTGTATCCGGTCCATGGGTTGGTCCTCTGGGCATCTCATCTGTTCAGGCTCTGGTAACTCGGTCGGTCTGAAATCCTCTGTATCCGGTCCATGGGTTGGTCCTCTGGGCATCTCATCTGTTCGGGCTTCGGTAACTCGGTCGATTAGACATCAGGAACATCTCACTCCGGCATATAGAAGGAATAGAGACAGAAACACCATAAGTATTTATACTCCCATTACCTTTAGCCAGGATCCAATGGAAAACAAGAAATCCCCCGAAGCTTCCCAAAGCTTTAAAAAATATTCCAACCCTCACTAGCTATAGCTCCGCTTCTGCCCTGCTCCCATCAGTGTGGACCTGACCCTTGTAAATCCCCCCCTTTGGACGCTCTACTGTCGTTGTTTCTTGGTGATCTCCCTCACTACAACACCGCACAAGAATTTAAACAAGCGAACGACAGGAGCCAGAGTTACTATTACAAATGTCTCCTTGTGGCCCTTGCTAGTCTTAGGTACATTTCCCTCGCTAAAAACTAAACTAAACAAATAAAGAAAATGATACTCTTCACTCTTTGACATATTTGAGAAACTTCTTGCAGTGACCGGCGTGGATCCAGTTGTCTCGTCCCTCGAACTTCAGGGAGGTTGGCGTCGTCTGCAGCACCTGGAATGGCCCACGATATCTCGCCTCTACTCCCATCCTCGGATGTTTCTTTAGCATGATCCAATCACCTGGTTGACTAGAATGAACAATGGTTATTGAGTTTGGGTCTGGGAGAGACTCCCGGACCTGGTGGACTTTTTATGGAGCTCATCAAGGAAAAGCAATCATGATGGTCCTCAAAGTGTTTCCCTACTAGGTTGGAAAATTGAGAGGTTGAGAGGTTAGAATGGTTAGTAAAAGTTGGAAAATTTACTTTTTTCACACCATTATCTCCCCCCTTCTCTTCCTCCTTCATAACAGGAAGAAGAGACGCTGTGTTCAAAAATGGTGCATCGTCTTAGAGCCAGTTTAGTGGGTGTTAGAGCCACTTAATGTCTTTATTCTCTGGGTGATTAATGTCGGGTACCCTGAGAGATACAATGTCCTAAAAAGATAACCTTTTCCTTGCAAAACTGTACTTTCTCCTTGTTAGCCTTATTACCTGTGGGCACCAGATGATTAAGAAATGATACAGTATGCCAATAACAAACCTCCCGAAGGGACATCAAAGTACCAAGTCATCCACATACCACCCCTGGATCGATTGGGGCCCACTAATCTAACACGATCTTCAGCTTGCAACTGTATTCCGAGGGACTAGTCACCGACCCCTGATGAAGACGTGTCCATGTTAGGTGTTAACCTTGGAATGTAAAAACACAAAAAACTGGAGAGAGCAGAGTTAGTTACATTGGTGACAACAGAAACATCAGAGGAAACTACAACAGATCCAGTGTTAGTGGATCCAGCCTGCCTTAGCAGAGTTAGCCCAGTAAGAGCCTCTTCCGCTCCCATCATTGGATTACCAATCGCGGCTATCCCCTCTGGCCAGGTGTACATAATGCGGTTCTTCCGGATTGAAACCGCCTTCTGTATACCCTGTCAGTTTACCTTAAAAGACTTCTGAAGCTACATCTGAGCTACACCTAAGGTCTTTGTTGTCCAGAGTCTGGGTTTAAACTCCGTTATGAATTTCTCCCATCTCCAGGCGTCAAATGTCCCCTCCAGAGGGATACCCCAAGCGGTACCCTTGGACCATCTATGCCATTCTTTAAATGGGGTTTCATGGCCTTCACCCCAAACCAAGGATTTCGTGTGCTGAGCAGCCGTCTGACTGTGGGAAGCCTCGCTTTCCTTCCCTTGCATGGACGGCACATTGCCCATGACGATTCGAATCGGCTTATCGTCTTACCCCTGCGTCCAGGGAATCCCTGCACCAATTTAGGAGAGCACCGTCTGGTGTCGTTCTTTTACGGTGAATTGTCAGACTATATCCACTATAGTCTCCCAACTAGAGACCCTAACCGAGGCAACGTGTAACTCTATGGCTTGTTGTCCCAACAGGTTTGGTACAGAACTATGCCCCAAACGATTAGTCAACAACCACAGATTACCCCCTTTGAATTATGTCTCTACCCCTCACAGTGTATGCATACACAAACGTATACGCTGTACGCCCGTACACTGCGTCGCCAGACTAAACCGCACAGCTCAATGACTATCCTCTTTCTCTACAGAACAATGTGGCTTCTCTCAGTATACATTTGTTAAATGGGGATAGCCTTCTGCTGTCTATTTCCTAGTTGTACGATGTCTCAGTACAGTACATGAATCACTGTCACCAAATGAAAAAACTTCTCAAAAAAACCTAACAGTCTGAACTTAAAACCGAAATGACCTACTTGCTGCGCAAAGCAACTCTAAACCAATAAAAGCGTGTTATTCTCGCTTGCACAATCCGCTTTGACGTAGTAAATATAAAAAGAAAGTTTTAAAACCAAATCCTTTCTTTTTCTACCGCAAAACCAACCATAATGCGATACTATGCAAAACGCAGCAAAGTTCTAAAACTCAAGACAATAACATAAAAAACACAACTGAAGTACATTCTCTACCAAGACTTCAGTTACAGGACGTCTTGCTATATACATTGAGATTCAGTAAAAAGTAACTTTTAACTTAAAACCAAAACTCAATGCAAACACGAAGAACAAAACAAAAAAAACCCCTTAGAACAAACAATTGTATAGGACTAAATTAACACATCAATGCCTGAAACAGTCCAGTCCCCGGCCACCTTTTATATTACCATAGAAACAGGATTTAACATTACAATATGGTCCCCAAACAGGTTTCCAGCGAAAGGAAAAAGTCACATTTGAATTACATTTGAATTAAGTTTAAAAGTTCCATTTTTTTCTTTTTTTTTCCTGCAAAAATACAAACAGTAAAATAGTTTAGAAAGACCTCAATAACATTTCTTCATTTCCCCTTTTCTGGAACCCAAAATTAGGAACTCTGCTGAATTCCCAGAGGCGATCTCTTTCCTCTCTAAGCTTCACATTTTCACATTTCAGCCGTTCATATTGGGATTTTAAATCTGTTTCCTGGATCCATGACATTGACTGTCCCTGGCTTCTATGCCTTTGCAAAGATCCATGTCTGGGACCATTACCCCACCTTGCTGAATAAACCGCTTTACGTCTAGCTGTGGTTCTGGGATACTTAGAATCTCTCTGTCTGTTGCCATTAGTTACCACACAATACCTGGCAATATGTGAAAATCCCCCGCACGCAAAGCAACGAATAGCTTGTCTCCCTGCACAAAACCTTCTCTGGGCACATGGTGATCGGCCTTGCTGCCCAACACTAACCATCCTAGCATGACTAGATCCCACACCACTATCTGAATGGAGTACTTTTACCACAGACTCACCTGAGGTATCCTCCGCCATTGCACCAACATTCCCAACTCCAGGGTCAGACAAATTGTCCATCTCCATCCCTGAGTCGGTTTCAGTATCTGACCCAAAGTCCTCAGACTTCTCCATACTTACAGCACAATGTTCAGCTTCTGTCCTGCTGCAGGGACCAGACAATTCCCTTACAGCCTCCTGTGCATGCGTCGAGCTTTGAGACAAACATTCATTCTCCTTGCACAGCTCAGTATTAGACCTCACAGCACATTCATACTCAGTGCTGGCTTCAGCTGCCTGCTGGACAACAAGAGCTCTCAATTTATCCATTTCTACTTTTAAATCTTCCATCTCTCCTTCCAAACTCAGCTTCAGCCTACAAGACTCCTGAAATTTATCAGCTATCCAACCAGCAGCAAAAATCAGAGCATACTTTCCTTTCTGTTTGCGGAACTTTCCGTTACCTATCAGGTTTGCTACACAATTCTTGGCCTCCCACCAAGGGTCAATAGATGCCTGCATAGCTTGAACAATGGCCGCCGTGTGTTGTACCTTAGCTACTTCCTTAAAAATGCTTTCCATTGTACAGGAATACAAACACTACAATGCTTACTACGAAAAAGACACTGCTATCAATCTCTATGAGTTGTCCCAATACTTTTGGCACAGAACTACAAAGCACCACCCTCCTACACTGTGGTACCCGTATTAACTATTACCAAACAATTCTACAATTCAGTGTAACAGCCACAGATATACAAACGTTAAACAGAATCATTAACCATCACACAATGATTCCCCTATCAGGCTGGTCACTGGGCTATAACATAACCGAACACTCAAAACAAAATCAAGCCGTACATAGAAAAGTTACAAAAGAGATAAAAATAACTTCAGGACAAAAATTAACATTTGAGGCAAAAACAAACTAATCGCTTTCCATAGACATCAAAACTAAAAGTGAATCAGCTCCATCTAAAACTGAATTCCTTGTTAAAAAACCTGCAGCACCAAACTTACCAAGATGGCTGCCAAAGCACATTTTTTTCACACAAAGGTAAGATGGCTCTGCCAGGCCGCATGGGTTTTTCACACAAAGGAAATCAAAGATGGCTGCCAAGCAGCATGGTTTTTTTCACACAAAGGAAGACCAAGATGGTGTCTCCAAAATCCAGCAATAGAGAAACCAAATTAAACAAAACAGTTTCTCTATTCCCTGTGCCCCACCCCCGAAACCAGAGTAAAAACCTCCTCTGATTTAAAGGCTAACAGTATAAAAAAATCCTCTAAATGCCGTTTCTCCTGTACAAACATTAAAACAAAATTCTGCCTCTACAAACCAAAATCACCTCTTACAAACATAAAAGTTACACAAATAGAAGTTACAACAAAAACGATATCCTGTACTTGTCAGCACACACGTCACAATCTCACCATACAGTCTCTGTACAATCAGCTCAGATCCACCAAAAACTACAAAACAGAAAATTTCTTACACAAAACGAGCAAAATCGTTCTTTTATCAAGCAGACATTTCCTCAACGCAAAAGACAAAATTACACTTTGCTTTCTCTCCTTTTTTCTTCTGTGCAGAGGAAAAATCTGTTGGTTCATTGTTTAGCTGACTCGCCATATGTTTTGGAAATTAATCTACTATCAATTCCCTAATGTAGTTTGATCCGCTGCACTTACAAGCAGCTCTCTGCCATCCCTGATATACGTACCTGAACCCGCGCAGTAAAGAGACACAGACACCATCACGTTGTTTCTACCTGGAGTTCATCTGACCACCTCAGCCAAGAGCCAAGTCCAAAGTGTGCTCAGTCCCAAGTCAGCTCCTGTCTGAAAAGGTTGGGAGTCACATTGTCTCAGCCACCCACTATCTGATTCCCTTTACAATGGGTTATGTAAATCACTGTATGTGGTCACTGTGGGGTCAAGACTTCATCTGCATACAACCAGTGGATCAAAGTGTAGACTAAAGAGGACCTGAAAGAAGCCTGCAATGGTCTTGGAACCAACCAATCAGAACTGTTGGGGTGGGCGGGAAGTCTGAATGTGCATGGCTGTATTTTGTATATAAGCACTGTCTGTTCCCATTCTAAATACACTCTGATTTACCTACAACCTATACTGCGTCTCGACGAGTATTTGGGAGGGCATAATCACTGAATCCTTCGCTTCCAGACCATCCAGGGACCACTGCCAATCTCTCTCCCACCTTGCTAGCTCGCTACCCGGCTAAGCTCTCCAGCAAGACTCGGCGCCGCAGACGGAGCTACCCCTGCAGGGTAGCTGAGTCGTTACAGTAATGATATTAAAATATTCGATAAAAGTTGGATTTTTTCACCCCTTTCTAGTCGGGTGATCGTTTTTACAGTATGATCTGCTCCAGCGAGAACAACTTTGCTGCGTGCTCCCTCAAAATATATGATGTCAAAGGCAGAGACGTAATGGTTTTATGCTGTAAGTGAGGATAGAATTATGGATGTTTGGCACTAGAGGCAAGAGGTCGCTGTTATGAGGATCAGCCAGTTATGTGCATAATAGGATAAAGTTGTGCGCTGGACATATGTGTTTTTAGTAGATGATTTTGTCATATGTTTGCCAATGTTTTTCTGATGTTCTTTCCGAGTACATGCCGCTATGACATCGAAGTCCGAGGCCTGAGTGGCTTCATGCCAAATGCGAAAGCGGAACTGTAAACATCCGGCCGAAGATCCGGAAACGGAAGTACGTCATACGGAAGTCAACCAATTATACATGGAACGCAGATGAACCGCACGCCGGACACATGCGGTTTTGAATCAAATGAAGGCAGACTATATAAGGGGAAAGATGTCCCTTAGGGGGCAATTTCGACTGAGGAAGCCTACAGTAGTATGCGAAACGCGTCTCGAATCTTTTAAAATACTTTTTTATGCAATATTGGTGTTAGTTTGCACCTTTATAACAAATTAATTTTTTATGTTATTTCTGCACATTTGGTCTATATCCTTCCAAACGGAGGTGGGATCCAGCGGTCAGTGAAAGGTCGAGGAGGGATCCCCTCACACAAGAGGTCCTAGGCGCCTATACAGAGCCACTTTAATTAGAGGCTCTTTGACACGTGAGTATAATCTCTCCTGATTTTTATTTATGAATAACCCACAGAATTACACTATGTCTGTTTCTGTTTCGAGATCATAATACACCTTTTGGTCTGAAGCTATTATCAAGGTTTGAAGAAAATAAGGTTTTTTCTTGTTGATGGGAGGAGCCCCCCAGAAGAGGCTTAAAGGCATACATCTAGAGTCTTGCAGACTCCTCGTTTGTGAGTGAAATGTCTACCTTTTACCCTTCAACATATTCTGGTGTATTCAAAATACTACGCAATGAGATCTTCTTTTTGTTTTTTCTAGAGACTGATGGTTTATAACAGATCTGGGACTATATTGAAAGAAAAAGAATTGTTTCTGTTCAATATATGTGTGATATTGTTCAACTTTTAAGTGCTCCTTTACACCGTAAGGTGTTTCCCCTAAATTCTGTGTATAGTTCTGTTAATGAATAGGTTTCCAGACAATGGTTTATAATGGCCCTGTATATATTTATAAAAAGTTATCAGATCCCCTCTAAGGCACCGTTTCTCTAAATTAAAGAGGTTTAAGCTTGTTAGCCTCTCATCATAATTTAAATCTTCCATTCCCCTTATTTAGTTGCCCATATCTGCACTTTTTATAGCGCCATAATATCCTTTGTTAAAACCGGTGCCCAAAATCAGGCTAGGGTCAAACGAACGCATTATTCGCAGCGACCGTCAAAAAGTGCGCCCGAACGAATTGACGTATTTTTTCACGGAATGCGCGAAAACGGTCATACGATGCGCATTTTTCGGGCGTGATTTTTTTATGGATCGTCAATAAAACACTTTTTGCGTCTGGACATTATGTAGGCTGGACATTAGCAGCGTCTGACATCTCCAAATCATGCAAACACGCCGCTAGCGGACGCATCACACTCTGTACGTCAGTACAAATGATTTAGGTAAACTAAAAAAATGGTCGGAGTTGTGGCAATTGAGTTTTAATGTGGGTAAGTGCAAGATAATGCACCTGGGACGTAAAAACCCAAGGGCTGAATATAGAATATTTGATACAGTCCTAACCTCAACATCTGAGGAAAGGGATTTAGGGGTCATTATTTCAGAGGATCTAAGAGTAAGTAGTCAATGTAATAGAGCAGCAGGAAATGCTAGCAGAATGCTTGGTTGTGTAGGGAGAGGTATTAGCAGTAGGAAAAGGGAAGTGCTCATGCCACTGTACAGAGCACTGGTGAGACCTCACTTGGAGTACTGTGTGCAGTACTGGAGACCGTATCTCCAGAAGGATATAGACATCTTAGAGAGAGTTCAGAGAAGGGCTACTAAAATGGTGTACGGCTTAAAGGAGAAAAGTTACCAGAAAGGCTTAATGATCTTAACATGTACAGCTTGGAAAAAGACGAGACAGAGAGATATGATAGAAACATTTAAATACGTAAAGGGAATCCACAAGGTAGAGGAAGGGAGTATATTTAAAAGGAAACGAAATAGCAAAACAAGAGGACATAGTCTTAGATTAGAGGGGCAAAGGTTTAAAAGTAACATCAGGAAGCATTATTTTACTGAGCGGGTGGTAGATACATGGAACAAATGCAGAATATAACCTGAGATGGCGCAAACAATGCTTCCTGGGGTCCCAGGGTCTCACGTATACATATAGGAGAAAAATAAACAACAATAGTGCAATAGGTAGATATCAATTCTGGGAAGGAATTAAGGATAATATCCCACTCACAAATCTAGAGCCTTATCACTGGCTCTAAGTGGGTCCAGGCATATGGGTAGATTGTCTTCCAATTTCTCAGGTGACCCCCACCTTTATCCAAACTGGTATATCCAGGATCATATGGTGGAAGATAAAAGACAAAAGGAGACACTCCTTGTGCAAATCTGAGAGAGGTTATGTTATGGCAAATTCGAGACTTTCTACTCACATTTTCTCCTCAAAACAAACGCCCATGGGTTTTTTTAGATGTTGGGAAACCCAAGAGAAAACCGTCCAGGATTCCAGATGAATGGCACAGCAACAACAGGAACAAAGAGTTTCAAAAATTAAAATTTATTAAAAACCATTGTTTCAACCATTTTTGAAACTCTTTGTTCCTGTTGTTGCTGTGCCATTCATCTGGAATCCTGGACGGTTTTCTCTTGGGTTTCCCAACATCTAAAAAAACCCATGGGCGTTTGTTTTGAGGAGAAAATGTGAGTAGAAAGTCTCGAATTTGCCATAACATAACCTCTCTCAGATTTGCACAAGGAGTGTCTCCTTTTGTCTTTTATCTTCCACCATATGATCCTGGATATACCAGTTTGGATAAAGGTGGGGGTCACCTGAGAAATTGGAAGACAATCTACCCATATGCCTGGACCCACTTAGAGCCAGTGATAAGGCTCTAGATTTGTGAGTGGGATATTATCCTTAATTCCTTCCCAGAATTGATATCTACCTATTGCACTATTGTTGTTTATTTTTCTCCTATATGTATACGTGAGACCCTGGGACCCCAGGAAGCATTGTTTGCGCCATCTCAGGTTATATTCTGCATTTGTATTCATTTGGTGTAGGGGAAACCACTATATCCTGTGATTGGCTGTCTGGGGTGCCAAGGTGGTGGATTCATATTGTGTGGCGCTGCACCATCTCTCATTTTTACAGATACATGGAACAGTCTTCCAGTAGAAGTGGTAGAGGCCAAAACAGTAATTGAATTTAAGCAAGCATGGGATAGGCATAAGGCTATCCTAAACAAAAGATAAATCCAGGTCAAGTATCCATGTAATTGGGCAGACTAGATGGGCCGAAAGGTTCTTATCTGCCGACATTTTTCTATGTTTCTATGTTTCTACTAGCGGTTCTGCGTTCTCGAAAAAATGCGTTCATTTTCCACTTGCGTTGCACGGCCAGACTTTCGAAGCGCCCGTACTTCGTATATTGGCCGTCATTGCCCGTCATTTGCTGCTACTGCGGCCGTGATTAAGTGCGCCTAAACGCACGTTAAAAATGAGTTAGTCTGACCCCAGCCTCACACGGCATATTCAAGGTGCATCTTAACATTGATTTATACAGAGGCAAAATTATGTTTTCATCCCAAGAATGACAATACCTTGCTGGCCTTGGCGGCTGCTGTTTGACATTGCACATTGTTACTTAGTTTGAAGTCAATGATTATTCCCAAAACCTTCTCCTGCTTTTTTTTTTTTTTATAGTTACATAGGCTGAAAAAAGACATGCGTCCATCGGGTTCAGCCTCTCCCACATAACCTACTGCTGTTGATCCAAAAGAAGGCAAAAAACCCAGTCTGAAATATGCAACATACCGGGAAAAAATTCCTTCTTGACCCCAGAATGGCAGTCAGATTTCTCCTTGGATCAAGAAGCTTTTACCCACATATTAAATATTATAACCCTTAATATTCTGTGTCTGCAGGAAGTCATCCAGTCGTTTTTTAAAAGTCTGTACAGACTCTGACCCAACCACCTCAACAGGCAGAGAATTCCACAGCTTTATTGTTCTCACCGTAAAATAACCCTTCCTATGCTTTAAGCTAAATTTTCTTTCTTCCAGTCTAAATGGATGACCCCTTGTCCTATGTATAGACCTGTTAATGAATAGGTTATCAGACAATGGTTGATAATGGCCCCGTATATATTTATATAAGGTTATCAAATCCCCTCTAAGGCGCCGTTTCTCTAAACTAAACAGGTTTAAGCTTGTTAGTCTTTCCTCATAACTTAACCCTTCCATTCCCCTTATTAATTTAGTTGCCCGTCTCTGCACTTTTTCTAACGCTATAATATCTTTTTTTAAGACAGGTGCCCAAAATTGCACGGCGTATTCAAGGTGCGGACTGACCATTGATTTATACAGAGGCAAAATTATGTTTTCATCCCGTGAGTGAACTCCCCTTTTAATGCATGCCAATACTTTGCTGGCCTTGGCGGCTGCTGTTTGACATTGCACATTGTTACTTAGTTTGAAGTCTATGATTATTCCCAAATCCTTCTCCTGCTTGGATTTCCCTAACTCCGTACCATTTAGGGTATAAATTACTTGCGTGTTCTTCACTCCAAAGTGCATAACTTTGCATTTATCTAGATTAAATCTCATCTGCCATTTAAGTGCCCAGTCCCCCAATTTATCTAAATCCCCCTGCAGCGAAGTAACATCCTGCTCACATTGTATTACTTTTCCTAGTTTTGTGTCATCTGCAAACACTGATACATGACTTTCAATGCCAATCTCGAGGTCATTTATAAATAAATTGAATAGTATTGGTCCTATAACAGACCCCTGAGGGACACCGCTTACCACTGGTGTCCATCGAAAAATGTACCATTTATGACCACTCTCTGTACCCTATCTTTTAGCCAGTTTTCTATCCAAGAACAAGTATTTTCATCTAGACCATTTTTTCTCAATTTAAATAGTAACATTTTGTGTGGAACTGTGTCGAAAGCTTTGGCAAAATCTAAGTAAATCACATCCACTGCGACCCCCTGATCTATACTTCTACTTACTTCCTCATAGAACGTAATTAGGTTAGTCTGACATGATCTGTGTTTCATGAAACCATGCTGATTTTTGCCAATTACATTATACCTCCCAATAAATTCCTGAATATTATCCCTTAGTAACCCCTCAAATACTTTACCAGCCACAGATGTTAAGCTCACAGGTCTATAATTCCCAGGCACAAATTTTAAACCTTTCTTAAATATAGGGACCACGTCAGCTTTTCTCCAATCCTCTGGTACTATTCCTGAAAGAAAAGAATCTTGAAAGATTAAGACCAGAGGTTTACATATTTTAACACATAGCTCTCTCAGTACTCGTGGGTGAATTCCATCTGGCCCTGGGGCTTTATTCACATTCACATTGTTTAATTTCTGCAAAACCTTGTCCTGAGTCAACCAGTCACTTTGTATTAGTAAGTTTTTATTAATGAATTTCATGTCTCCTGTTATAGGTTTCTCTTTGATAAATACTGAAGAAAAATAATCATTTAAAATTTCTGCCTTATCCTGATCTTCAGTTAATAATAACCCTGACTCAGATTTTAGTGAACCTACATTTTCACTCTTGGTTTTTTTTAGAATTTATGTACCTAAAGAATCTTTTAGGGTTGGTCTTGCTCTCTTTGGCTATTTCTTTTTCATTATCTAGTTTAGCCCATCTAATCGCATTTTTACATGCTTTATTGGCTGCCCTATATGCTTTATAGGATGCCTCAGATTTATCAAATTTAAAAGCTTTAAATGCCTTCTTTTTATTTTTCATTTCCTTAGTTACCTTCCTACTAAGCCACATTGGTTGCAGTCTGTTTCTTTTATATTTATTAACCAGTGGAATATATTGTGACGTGTACTTTTCTAGTGTTAGTTTAAAGATATTCCACTTATCCTCAGTGTTTTTCCCGTGAAAGAGTTTCTGCCAGTCAATGACATTGAGAGCTTCCTTTATTTTAATAAAGTTGGCCTTTTTAAAATTATATGTTTTAGCATGCCCCTTATGAATGTGTTTTTTTGAGTTAATTTCAAAAGTCACCATATTATGGTCACTGTTTCCCAACTGCCTTTACATTAATATTTGAGAAAAGATCCACATTATTTGTTATAACCAGGTCCAGACAGTTATCCTCTCTAGTTGGTGTTTCTACCAGTTGTGACATGAAGGTATCATTTAAAATGTTCAGAAACCGGATTCCCTTTGCTGAATTACTAGTCCCACTATCCTCAATTAATGTCCGGGTAATTAAAATCTCCAATAATTAAAGTGCTACCATGATGTGCAGCCTTCCTAATTTGCTCTAACAGTTGTTTTCTTCCCATCATTATCTATATTAGGTGGTTTATAGCATATGCCAACCAATAGTTGACTTCCCTGTTTATTCCCCAACGAAATATTTATCCACAAGGATTCCACATTTCCCTCATCGCTTACCAGTTGTGTAATATTAGGCTTTAAATCCTGATTTACATATAAACACACTCCACCCCTTTCTTATGTTTCCTATCCCTTCTAAACAATGTATAACCGTTTAAGTTTACAGCCCAGTCATGCGTTTCGTCCCACCACGTTTCTGTTATTCCTATAATGTCATATTGCTTAGTGTATGCTATTACCTCTAGTTCCCCCATCTTGTTATTGAGGCTCCTTGCATTAGCAAGCATACTTTAATGTTGTCTCTACCCACACATGCTGAATGCGACTTTACATTACATGCCTCCACTGTTCTGACATTACCCATCCGGCTTCCACCCCCCTTTGATTTCCCTAACTCAGTACTATTTAGGGTATAATTTGCTTGTGTGTTCTTCAATCCAAAGTGCATAGCCTTGCATTTGTCTACATTAAATTTCATCTGCCATTTAAGTGTCCAGTCCCCCAATCTATCTAAATCCCTCTGCAGCGAAGTAACATCCTGCTCACATTGTATTACTTTTCCTAGTTTTGTGTCATCTGCAAACACTGACACATGACTTTCAATGCATATTTAAAGGTAATTTATAATTAAATTGGACAGAATAGGTCTTATAACAGATCCCTGAGGGACACCACTTACCACTGGTGTCCATCTTGAAAATTTACCATTTATGACCACTCTCTGTACCCTATCCTTTAGCCAATATTTTCTATCCAAGAACAAGAGTTTTCATCTAGACCAATTTTCCTTAATTTGAAAAGTAACCTCTTGTACGGAACTGTGTCGAAAGTTTTAGCAACATCCAAGTAAATCACATCCACTGCGGCCCCCTGATCTATACTTCTACTTACTTCTTCATAGAATCCAATTAGGTTAGTCGGACATGATCTATGTTTCATAAAACCATGCTGAGTTTTGCTAATTACATTATAGCGCCCAATGAATTCCTGAATATTATCCCTTCGTAAAACCCCTCAAATACTTTCCCAGCTACAGATGTTAAACTCACAGGTCTAGAATTCCCAGGCAGACATTTTGAACCTTTTTTGAATATAGGGACCACTTCAGCTTTTCTCCAATTCTCTGGTACTATTCCTGAAACAAAAGAATCTTGAAAGATTAAAAACAGAGGTTTACATATTTCAACACATAGGTCCCTCAGTAGTCGCGGGTGAATGCTATCTGGCCCTGGGACTTTGTTCAATTCATGGTTTAGTTGCTGCAACACCTTTTTCTTGAGTCAACCAATCACATATTATTTGTAAGATTTTGTCAATGATTTGCATGTCCTCTGTTATAGGTTTTTGTTTGATAAATACTGAAGACAAATAATCATTCAAAATTTCTGCTTTATCTTGATCTTCAGTAAATAACACCTCTGACTACGATTTCAGTGAACCTACACTTTCGCTCTTGGGTTTTTTAGAATTTATGTACTTAAAATGTAATTATACTGAACAGGGATTTTCAACAATTATAATCTCACTCCTGTACAGTAGTGAGTTGTCCCAGGGTTGGGGCTGCTATTTGCACCTTTTTTACAGTAATACAGAATGACTGAGAAAGATAAGATTGTGGGTTTGTCTTGTCCACAGGGGGCACAATAATCCGGCATTAAATAGATATGCAAGTAGGGTTTTGATAAACTAATGATTGCTTTTCAGTGTATTACAATGAAAAGTCTCGTTTAATGACCTATAGCAACTTTATTCAACAGTTTCATTACCAAAATTGACTTAATCAGATTAAATGTTAATTAGATCCTACTTTAACACAAGATTCTGAAAATCATTTACATTTTGAAATGAATAAATAATACATATAGCAAAAACAAATGTCTTGCAATAACATACAGTGACATTTTCTTAGACCACAAAAACCACTATAGATTCCAGTCTAGAAGCATTTAATTATCAAAAGGGATGTTAACTATATTTGTTTGGACAGAGTAAATAGTATTAAAAAAAATCTAGACCTGCGCCTAGCTTCCCCCCCGCATCACCTCTTCCCGTGATAGACTGCAGGATTTCTCAAGCGGCCCCCATCCTCTGGAATGCTCTCCCTCGTATGGTCAGACTTTCCCCTAGTTTCTCTTCCTTCAAACGCTCCCCTAAGACATTCCTATTTCGGGAAGCGTACCACCTGACTCACTGACGCAACCAGTCCATCATTCTCACTCTCACCTTGCAGTCCTCTCCTCCTGTTTCCACCCCAACCCTTCTAGATTGTGAGTTCCCACGGGAATAGGGCCCTCGTTTCCTCCTGTACTAGTTTGTCAAAATGTTGTTCAATGTATTGTAACTCTGTCTATACTGTGCCTATGGTACAGCACTGCAGAATATGCTGGCGCTATATAAAGATTAATAATTTCCAGTAACATCAAACTCATTTTAGAGATTTTCTTTTAATCTGCTACCCCATTTCTTTCAATTCTGTGGTACTTAACCAATTAATATATTTATTTAAATATATATACCATGTCTAACTTCTGTCACTTAAAACCATTAGCTATTAACTCCTTAATGACCGCTGACGTACTATGGACGTCCTGCCCACTGGTCTCCCTTAGACCCACGGACGTACATAGTACGTCAGCGGCTCCTAACCTCCCTCCCTGCCCAATACTTACCTCCCTCGCTGGATCCCTTGCAGATCTGACAGGGAGGAAGCCTGCCCCGTGATTAAAATGGGCCGGCGAGCTCGATGACATCACCACGCTGCGTGGTGACGTCATCAGCAGGTGACTCCATTGAAATCAATGGAGGGGGGCTCCTTTGGAGCCCTTTATCTCCCCAACCATTGAAGCTAGAGTGCTGCAAGTTGCACCGCTGGAAAGGGGAGAGTCTCCTCTTTTCAGCGGTTTGCAGCATTAACAATTTCGCTGCCGGATCGCGATTCAGCGCAAATTTGCCCCAAATTGCGATTCAAACCTGGAGGGGGCTGACATTGTGGATGTCAGCCAAGCCTCCAGGTCACCCCCCACCCACTGACATCCCCACCATATGTGTGGATATGTCAGTGGGCCAGTTAACCCCCTAGCTGCCATGGGGAGATAGGGGGATCCTTTGGATCCAGGTATCTCCTGATTTGTGGCAGCTAGAGGGTCATGCTGGACATCATTGGAAAGGCCTGATCAGGACTAGGTTTGTTGTAAAAAAAAAAAGCAAAAAATAAAAAAATAAAAAATTGTCTGGGGGGGGGTTTAGTTAAATAGGCCCTAGGCTGTCATCTAAAAATGAGCATAAACAGTCAGAATGAGCACAGCGCACATAGGTGAACTGACTCAGCAATAAAGGGGTTAAAAAGCAAAAACATGTAAAATTGGGTATTTCTATTCTCGGGACAAAATTCTGAAACTATTTAGCCGGGGTCTTTTTTTGGTGGTTGTAGATTTTGGGGATTAAATTACAAAAAAGTGTGGTTTTTTTTTTTTACCATTTTTTTCATAATTTTTCATATTTTTTTTATAGTAAATTATTCGATATGATGGAAATAATGGTATTTTTAGAAAGTCCATTTAATGGCGGGAAAAACGGTGTATAATATGTGTGGGTTGCATAAACGAATAAGAGGAAAAATTGACCTAAACACGAACAGCGTAGAAACGTAAAAACAGCAGTGGTCACTAAAGGATGGATTTGTGTAAAACTGCCCAGTCACTAAGGGGTTAAAGCAAGTATGGGAATAATATAATATTAAAGCCAGGGATACATTAGATGCAGTAGACTGACCGGTGATATTTAGCTTTTGATGCATTTCCTGTAACGTTAAAATGTAACCTTTTTTTTGTAAATTTTCTTTTAATTTATTTTCTCTTATTCTCAAGACCAAACATCACAACTCTTCACTGTCACACATCCACGGATGGGCAAAGGGCATTGGATATCGTTGTCTATCACCTGACAGGTATCCAAGTATGGGTCTAGCAATATAAAACTTGGTATATCTTGGGTTATGCTTGCTCTCCTTTGCCCCAAGATGTAGATTCTTCCATTGACAGATGCACATCCCATGAAAAACTTGAGATTGAGACAGTCCTGGTCAACAATGAACCATTCTTCTGAGTCGAGGTCAAATCGGAGTGCTTTTCCACCAATGGTATATATCACTCCATTAAGGGTCGTGGCACACAGGTCATACCTAAGAGAACATGAATTAGCTACCAAATGGAATTACTTGGCTTATGAATTAAATCTATGGTTTCTGTTACACATTTTACTAAACCTTTATAACTAACTCGTTGGATATCATATAGAAAAATGCTGACTGTAGCTGCATAGTACGTAGTGGTTGTGTTTTCATTAAATCACCAATATACATCCACATTGATTTTGGAAAAGCACACACCTATATCTGTATCTAGAATAATAACTCTGACAAATTATTATTTTCATTAAACCATAATCCTATAGTTTTAACATATTAAATGACAAACTGGCAATCACCAAATAGCCATAAGCAAATATGCTTTAATATAACAAACCGATAACACCGTAACTGACAACGGTCTTCAACCTGTTTCTTATTTATAAGAGCTTGAGAAATAATAATTTTTTTTCATTATGGCCTTTAAAGGGGTAGTCAAATTATATCTTGCCACCTAGCAACCTAAATATTTTTGTTCTTCTAAATCCTACTTTTACTGACTTCCTTTCTACATTCAGTCCCACTTGGTGGCTCTTATGAGATTTTCTCCTTCCTGTCCTTTCTAGTACCTTGACAATAGCAGCCTCAAATATTTTGCTCTTGTCGTCCACCATTCCCCCTCATGCCCCACCTTCCAGTCCTGTCCTTCCAACTACCATGCCACATATTTTATAAACGAGACCCTTCCCAAGGGTCAGATCTCCATCATGCCTTTCCTGTCACTTTTAGGCCGGCGTCAGACGAACACAGTGATCACATCCATGTTGCCGCACAGTTTAGGCTAGGGTCAGACTAACGCATTTTTCGCGTTGTCTGTGAAAAAGTGCGTTCGAACGAATGGACGCATTTTTCACGGAATACGCGATAGTGGTCATACAATGCGCCTTGTCGTCCGTGATTTTGTACGGATCATCAATAAAACACTTTTTGTGTCTGGACGTTATGTTGGCCGGAAATTAGCAGCGTCTAACGTCTCCCAATCACGCAAACACGCCTCTAGCGGACGCAGCGCACTCTGTACGTCAGTACTAGCGGTTTTACGTTCTAGAAAAAATGCGTTTGTTTGCCACTTGCGTTGCGGGGACGAACTTTCGTGCGGCCGTTCTTCGTATGTTCCCCGGCATTGGACGTCATTTGCTGCTAGCACGGCCGTGATTTTGTGCGTCTAAACGCACGTTAACACTGCTTTCGTCTGACCCTAGCCTTAACGTCCGTCGTAGCATAGAATCATGAGCAATAGAGACCCACACACAAAGTACTTGCGCACTGAACTGCGCAAGCACAATGCACGTGGCAAACGGACACAAGTTAGGCAAGAATGTAAAACCGCTAGACGGACGTGCAGAATGCGCCACATCCGCGTAGCGTTCTGTGTAAGTCAGACACAGCGCATTTGCAACATCCAGCACCTTGACCCACAAAATGGCTTTTCATATCCTTTTCAAATTTTTATCATTTTTCATATTAATTTTGTTTCCCATAATTCCCTTTTTTTTCTACGTCCGTCAACAAAAACAGACCGTGTGGTGTCTACAGTATCTTCCATCAGTACGACCATCCGTTGTGCACGCAGGCAGAGTGCGCTCTGACTGCGTTCTTCTGACATTAGCCAAAAGTTATGAAGTGGTCAAGATATGACGCATGCCCCCCCCCAGCTCTACAGATCAGGTGATAACCAGGGCTCGAGTCGAGCGGGAACGGCGTTCCCGCACTTCTCCCGCTGCGGGAACGCAGCGTTCCCGCTGTGGCCCGAACCCGAAAGGCTGGAGCAGGCGGCCGCCGCACATTGCCGGCGGCCACGTGCTTCCTGTTAGAACGGCCCGCTGACAGGAAGTGGAGCCGCTCGCCTGGCTGTTTCATCGATCCCAGGCGAGCGGCTGCACTTCCTGCCAGCGGGCCGTTCTAACAGGAAGCACGCGGCCGCCGGGCGCAGACGTCACAGAGAGGTGAGCTGGGGGCACTATCCATGAGCTGCTGGGGACATTTCCATGAGCTGGGGGGGGCAAATCCATGAGCTGGGGACATTTCCATGAGCTGGGGGGGGCAAATCCATGAGCTGGGGGACATTTCCATGAGCTGGGGGGGCACTATCCATGAGCTGGGGGACATTTCCATGAGCTGGGGGGGGGCAAATCCATGAGCTGGGGGACATTTCCATGAGCTGGGGGGGGGCAAATCCATGAGCTGGGGGACATTTCCATGAGCTGGGGGGGGGCAAATCCATGAGCTGGGGGACATTTCCATGAGCTGGGGGGGGCAAATCCATGAGCTGGGGGACATTTCCATGAGCTGGGGGGGGCAAATCCATGAGCTGGGGACATTTCCATGAGCTGGGGGCACTATCCATGAGCTGGGGGACATTTCCATGAGCTGGGGGGGAAAATCCATGAGCTGGGGGACATTTCCATGAGCTGGGGGGGGGGCAAATCCATGAGCTGGGGGACATTTCCATGAGCTGGGGGGGGGGCAAATCCATGAGCTGGGGGGGGGGAATCCATGAGCTGGGGGGCAGTATCCATGAGCTGGGGGACATTTCCATAAGCTGGGGGGGGGGAAATACATGAGCTGGGGGACATTTCCATGAGCTGGGGGGGGGGCAAATCCATGAGCTGGGGGACATTTCCATGAGCTGGGGGGGGGGCAAATCCATGAGCTGGGGGGGGGGAATCCATGAGCTGGGGGGCAGTATCCATGAGCTGGGGGACATTTCCATAAGCTGGGGGGGGGGAAATACATGAGCTGGGGGACATTTCCATGAGCTGGGGGGGGGGCAAATCCATGAGCTGGGGGACATTTCCATGAGCTGGGGGGGGGCAAATCCATGAGCTGGGGGACATTTCCATGAGCTGGGGGGGGGGGCAAATCCATGAGCTGGTGGGGGCAAATCCATGAGCTGGGGGGCAGTATCCATGAGCTGGGGGCAGTATCCATGAGCTGGGGGACATTTCCATGAGCTGGGGGGGCAAATCCATGAGCTGGGGGACATTTCCATGAGCTGGGGGGCATATCCATGAGCTGGGGGGCAAATCCATGAGCTGGGGGACATTTCCGTGAGCTGGGGGACATATCCATGAGCTGGGGGGCAAATCCATGAGCTGGGGGACATTTCCATGAGCTGGGGGGGGCAAATCCATGAGCTGGGGACATTTCCATGAGCTGGGGGGGGCAAATCCATGAGCTGGGGGGGCAAATCCATGAGCTGGGGGGCAGTATCCATGAGCTGGGGGCAGTATCCATGAGCTGGGGGACATTTCCATGAGCTGGGGTACATTTCCATGAGCTGGGGGGGGGGGCAAATCCATGAGCTGGGGACATTTCCATGAGCTGGGGGGCATATCCATGAGCTGGGGGGCAAATCCATGAGCTGGGGGACATTTCCGTGAGCTGGGGGACATATCCATGAGCTGGGGGGGGCAAATCCATGAGCTGGGGGGGCAAATCCATGAGCTGGGGGGCAGTATCCATGAGCTGGGGGACATTTCCATGAGCTGGGGGGCATATCCATGTGATGGGGCATTTCCATGAGCTGGGGGGCATATCCATGAGCTGGGGCATTTCCATGAGCTGGGGGGCATATGCATGTGCTGGGGCATATCCAAGTGCTGGGGCATTTCCATGAGCTGGGGGGCATATCCATGTGCTGGGGCATTTCCATGAGCTGGGGGGCATTTCCATGTGCTGGGGCATTTCCATGAGCTGGGGGGCATATCCATGAGCTGGGGGGCATTTCCATGAGCTGGGGGGCATTTCCATGAGCTGGGGGCATTATCCATGAGCTGGGGGCATTATCCATGAGCTGGGGCAATATCCATGAGCTGGGGGCATTATCCATGAGCTGGGGCAATATCCATGAGCTGGGGCATTATCCATGAGCTGGGGCAATATCCATGAGCTGGGGGCATTATCCATGAGCTGGGGGCATATCCATGAGCTTGGGGCAATATCCAAGAGCTGGGGCATTATCCATGAGCTGGGGGCAATATCCATGAGACCTGGGGGCATTATCCATGAGACCTGGGAGCATATATCCATGAGACCTGGGGGCATTATTCATGAGACCTGGGGGCATTATCCATGAGCTGGGGGCATTATCCATGAGCTGGGGGCAATATCCATGAGCTGGGGGCAATATCCATGAGACCTGGGGGCATTATCCATGAGACCTGGGAGCATATATCCATGAGACCTGGGGGCATTATCCATGAGACCTGGGGGCAATATCCATGAGACCTGGGGGCATTATCCATGAGACCTGAGGGCATATATCCATGAGAGCTGGGGGCATTATCCATGAGAGCTGGGGGCATCATCCATGAGAGCTGGGGCAATTATATCCATGTGAACTGGGAAAATATATCCATATAACCAGTGCCGTGTATATTATTCTGGGGGTCCAGTGCTGTGTATATAATTCAGGGGGGTCTGGGCCTGGATATATATATAGATTATATATAAAACGCGTTAGTCCAGTTGCCAAAATCACGAGTATACCTGTACGTAGTGATACCTTTCACTGATCAGTATAGTTTCCAGTTTACACTCTTGAAAGCTTGTCTTTTAAATGTAATGTTAACCCAATAAAAATGGTATCACCGGCTCGCCCGGCTATACTCGTGATTATATATATTTTTTCTTCAGGTAATAGGGGTTGTGGAATTCGTGGGTGAGTTCCCTCACTTTTTTTCCCAGGACTTGACCCCTGGTGATAACGCTGGGTGAAGTGGAAGAGTTTTCTCCAGCATCACCAGCAGGCATGATATTTTTTAATTTCCTGGCTGCCCGGACCCAGTTCAGACACTGGTGACCTTGGCACACAGAAAGCATGCCATCGTCACCATTCCTGAGACCAATTGCGGTAGCGAGCAGCCTCTTTCCAATTATTTAAGAGCCAAAGAAAGGGAACTCTATTTTTTAATAGCATGTTACTTTAATCCTCCCTGTTTAATTGGTATTGTTACTTGCAGACCTTGGAGCTGTGAACTGTTCATAAAGAATGACATTAAGCAGTCAACTATTTAAAGTTTATTGTACCCCTTTGGCAAGGTTAGGCTCAGCCCAGGAGGAGGAGGCTGTAGCTTGTGGATGGCACACTGTTCTACAGGGATTGTTCCTTCGTATTTGATAACACTTGTTTATATAATTGAACATGGATAAAAGTATTCAGTATTTTCAATTCAGAAATGACCATTGTTTATGGATTAACAAGCTGCTATTATTTGTTAGAATTTAATTACAGATTTGTGCTGAATCTAAAGATCATATTGAATTTGTCTACCCATAGCCAAGCCATTTCTGCTTTGTAAGGCTGGGGTCAGACTAACGCATTTTTAACGCGCGTTTAGCCGCACTTAATCACGGCCGCAGTAGCAGCAAATGACGGGCAATGACGGCCAATATACGAAGTCTGGCCGCTAGAAAGTCCAGCCGCACAACGCAAGCAGCAAACTAACGCATTTTTTCGAGAACGCAGAACAGCTAGCACTGACGTACGGCCACATAGCGGCGTGTGTGCATGATTAGGAGACATCAGACGCTGCTCATGTCCAGCCAACATAACATCCAGACACCCAAAGTTTCCTGGTTTGGATCCGTAACAAATCACGCACGAAAATGCGCATCGTATGACCGTTTTTGTGCATTCTGTGAAAAAAATACGTCAATGCGTTCGGACACACTTTTTGACGGTCACTGCGAATAATGCTTTTGTTTGACCCTAGCCTAAGTCATAAGCTATGGCAGGGGTCAGCAACCTTGGATCTCAATAAACTATATCTCCCATGATGCTCTGCCAGTCATTAGGAATTGGTGATAAATGTAGTTCCAAAATGTCTGGAGGATCAAGGATGAACATCCCTGGCTTAAAGTGACTACATGTTCTACATGTTGTAAGAAATACAGTGAATGTCAAAGGCCTGTGTAAAAAAGGATTTACAAATCACATACTCAATTATCATTATCATCATCATCTTGACAATATCAGAAGCCATAAAGTGTTTTATTGGTGTAAAACAGTGGTTCCCAACCGCGGTCCTCAAGTACCCCCAAAAGGTCAGGTTTTCCAGATAGCTGAAGCACAGCACGGGTGATATTCAGAATTCAGTCTGCATTTCCCCAAGGTAATCCTTAAAACCTGGCCTGGTTTTAATCCTTAAAACCAGTACTTGAGTACTGCGGTTGGGAACCACTGGTGTAGAATATTTGCATACCTGGGAAGAGGAGAGTACGAGATCACGACCCACTCATCAGTCTCGGTGTTAAACCGTTGCACTCCACTGTATACGTCTCCAGTCTCATCACGACCACATAGGACATACAGGTTGGTGCCTGCACTAGTGGCTGCAGCTCTTTCGACAGGTCTAATGAGAGGACTTCGGGTCTCCCATTGCATATCTGTTAGGTCCAAGCTCTCTACATCTGCAATCACACTTTCATCTGTACTTCCTCCAATTGCATAAAGGCAGTGCCCAACTCCCACAGCACAGTGGCAATTCCGGGATATTTTCATAGGAGGACCATCTACCCATGAGTTTTGGCAAGAGTCATAAATGATCACCCAATCTATACTGTACCATACAAAGTCCCCTCGAAAATATCCACCCGTCACAATTACCAGATTGCCTGTAAAGAAAGACATGTTATAAACTGAAGATACATTAGTGACCATTGTCAAACGTAGAGCTGCTATATTGGTAGTTATGTATTTACACTCCACAGAGGACAACGTAAAATGATAATGGATTACGCAGTGTACCAGAAAGGATACTATCTTGCATGTTGGTAACTGCTGGGGAAAAAAGACAGTCTGGCAAATTGACCCCAATTCCTCCTTAATTTTCTGCTTTATACACCAGGTTTTATGCTTTATTTCAACATGCATGGCTTGAGGCCTCCTCAAATCTCAACCGGAAGACTGGGGCCTTTCTTACATCCCCCTGGAGTTACGTACTGTACTATTACTGTAATATGGTGAATGTCTGTTAGCTGTACTGCCAATAAAAAGTTGTTTAAAAAAATTATAATATATATAATTGGGATATCCTGGGATATAATTTTCATAAAATGCATTAAATTCTTCCATTGTGACAAACAACTGAACATATATTGATATCTGATTGGACTGACAGCCTCTGCCCAATTTTGTTTTTTTCTGGTGATGTTACTCACCTTTTGCCCCTCGCCATTCGTTGCTACTTCTCCTCTTCGGCTTGAGGACTCACGAACCCAAAAATCCCTATAGCTTTTCTGCGCAATTTACACAACTTGCGTAGAATAAGAACTGCAAATTGCACACTGCTACGGGATTTGTGCATTTTATGTACGCAAGATCCTTAGCGCCTGCGCAGAACAACGGATTGGAGCTGCACACCCACGCACAGATCCAATCCATGGCTGCCTCTCAGGGACCGCTCACTAACATGGCGGGTTTCAGAGAGGGTGATGTCAGCCCGCTCTCTGTGTGCCTATGTCACCAGTGACCGATCTGCAGACCGACAGACGAGAAATTAAAAAATCCAAGCTGCTGGTGTCAATGTATGGGGTGGAGGGAACGTCTCCACTTCACCCAGCATTTCTGCCAGATCAGGGCAGCTGGGGAGAGGCATTCCTCACATCCTGACCACTTTAAAATAATAAATTGGTCCTCAAATCCTAACGACTTTAAAATAATAAAGTGGTCAGGATGAGTAATGTCCTTTTAACCTCCCTGGCTGTGTTCCCGAGTGTGGCTTAGGGGTAAATTTCACCGCTGAAAGCTGTAACCCCGAGCCACACTCGGGCTGGATAGAGATGCATTACCTGTCCCTGCGCTCCCTCGCTGTTCCCTGCAGTCTCCTTCGGCGATCGCAGCGTTTTGCTTCCTAGTTCTCTTTTCACGAGAAGGGAACCAGGAAGTTTGAGGTTGCGATCGCCAGAGGAGACTGCGGGGACAGCGAGGGAGCGCAGGGACAGGTAATGTATCCTGACAGCATCCCGACTGTGGCTCGGGGTTACCGCTTCCAGCATAGGAATTTAACCCCGCGCCACACTCGATATACTGCTAGGGGGATCCAAAAAAAAAATCGTAACAATTCTGACATCTAAAAGATATCAGAATCGTAACGCCAGGGAAGTTGTCATATAATATGTATAAACATTATCATATTTCTAAGTATTCCCTATAACCCAGGCTATCTTTATGTTTAAACATTGATATCAAATTTGCATGTAGAGTGGTGGGTTAAAGGGATACTCTATTAAAAATAGAGTTCCCCTTTTTTTGCCGATAAATAATTATCAGCAGCTTCTGCCCAAAATATTTTTTACTTTTTTTTTATTTTTTGTGGGTGACTTTTAATTACTTTTCTCCCTTGACTGACACTGCTCCTCCTCTTTGGATCACTGACTCCTGAACCCAGAAGTCCCTGAAGCTATCTAATGCAATTTGAGCTCCAACACAACTTGTGTAGCGTAGGAGCTGAAAATTGCACAGCACTACTGGACTTGTGCACTTTATGTACGCAAGTTCCATATGGCCTGCGCAGCATGGATCAGAACTGTACACATGTGCAGATCCGATCCATCGGTTGCCTCTTGGAGACGTTCGCTATTGCGATTGGTCTCAGAGAGCCCGACAGCGGCACGCTCTCTACATGCTGAGGTCATTAGTGAATGACAGATGGGAAACTAAAAACTCCCTGGGGCTGGTGACGCTGGGTAGGGTAGAGGAAACCCCTTCACTTCACCCAGTATTTTCTGCCAGATCAGGTTTGGGGGTGCTCTTCACATCCTGACCACTTTAGAAATATGATCAGTAGAGTGCCCCATTAAGTGCAACATATCAATAGTTAAATGAATTGCAGAAATCTTGGAGAGTTCCTGCACCCTGAGTCAATACCAATTTGACAGTATGGGGTTACAGGAACAGATTTAAGGGGAAGTATTATGGTCAATATTTTGTGATCAATGACATGGAAAGGATATAAATGACAATTGTAAGAACAAAAAATATAAACAATGGTAGGTACAGCTTAGTGAGCAGAAATAGGGAGTGGAATGGAAGGCCACTACAGAAATGGTAAGAATAAGAGAGTGGGACCAAGACCAGAATCTACCATTATCAGCAGAACTGATTATTTTGCTGACAAGGTGCATATGAAAATTGTTGCTTTGTACAATGTATGTGTAATAGGTAGGAAATAAACTTCTCTACTCCAGATTTTTCCAGATTTAAGAGTGCTTCATTCTATAGGTACAATCCTTAGAGATATGGGGAGAGAGGCAAAAAGGGAAAAATGATTGATGGGATATTGAAAACCAAGAAATAACTGAGTGGGAGGAATGAGGGAGATAGGAATGAGTGATGGGATAGAAGAACAGAGAAGAATAGAAATGGAGTTGTGGGTGGGGTCAGTGTACCCAATATGATGCAGCTTAAGGCAGTTTCACAAACGTATGAAAGCTGATGGACCATCTCCAGGACCTCTGATGGTGTCTGAGGTGACTCACCACACTGTCTGCCATTACTTGTGTTTGTAATGTTTTCTTACCAATATGACCTTTGGGTAATGATTACTATTATTCTTTGAAAGAGTTACCTACTGTTGCCACAGCATACTGGGTTAGGTTTTTACGTATCAGAGGTGAACAGGCCCTCCACGTTGAGCTCTTTGGTAGAAAAACATACAGATCCTGCTGCTCTTTTTCATGCTTCCCCCCTAAAACATACAAGGTCTCATAGGTTCTGCTTGTGGACATAGTACTCCATGCCTTGGGTGGATTGGTGTTTAAAGTCTGCAAGAGTCTGACATATGCATTCTGTCCACCAGGTTGTTTGCTCTGTTTGACCAAAGTATCAAGGAAGAAGAGACTAAGGAATGCAGGTCTCACCAGTGCCACCAATTCTCCAAAGTCCTGCTCTCTCGCCAAGTCCACCATGACCCATTTCATTACAGCCTCAAACACAAGGTCTTCGTTGGAAACAAAAAGGTCATCCGACTGCAGAAACCGCACAAACATTTCCTTATCAAGCTGATTAAATTCATCTTCATAATCATACATTAAAACAGATAAGTGTGTAAGAGCTACATTGAAAGCAGATTTGTAGAGTCCTGGACATGCATACTGTTGAGAATAGGTTATCATGTCCAAGCAATTGGACATATGTAATTCATTTGCAAGGAATCCCACACATAGCTTTTTAGCTTGTTGTAGATCTAAAAAATCAGCAGTTTCCAATAGATCAGTAACATTCCCCCTATTTAAATCAATGGTCCCCTTGTTGATGTAGTTAAGGAGGGTCTGAAAACAGTCTTCATCTACCCCATGAAGATGTATTGTATGCCGAGTGCTTTCCTTGAATCCACCATAAAACAAGACATCAAAATACTTGCTTTGTGCAGCCAGCAAAGATCTGTCAACATGGAAGGATCTCTGTTTGATTTTCAATATGGTGTCGTTCAATGGATCCATAGTAACTCTTTCGTCTTGCTTATGAGCTCTTTTACAAACTAGCAGCATCTTCACTTGGATCAGTAATGCAGTTGGGCCTTCTTTGTTCAGTCAACATCATTTTCGGTTAGAAACAAAGGAGCACAAGTTTAGCTGGAAAAAAAAAAAAATAGTACTTTTTGCAAGAAAGGCCTGTGAAGTATGATGATTAAAAAATAACACTAAAAACATAACAAATCTGAAAAATCTAAGAAAAATTTGTGATGGACTTGCAAAATAACTTTCATCCTTTAGAAAGTAGAAACAATTTCTCTTGCGTCCTGTTAATTGAGGTTATAAAATACATAAGAGTACATTTTAAATGTGATATAAAGTTTTGCAGAAGAAAGTGGTTTCAATGATTAAAAATATGCCATCATTTTGCTGGTGAGTACTTAAAATATAGTAAATATAATAGATGAGACATTGAGCACTAGATTACGTCTCACTTTGGATGCTATTTCAAGCATCAAAAATCAAAAAACAGACATTAGAAAAACACTCACAGTTTCATCACAGAGCAATGTGATCCAGGATGTCTTGATGTTATGCTTCATTTACTTTCAAGGAGGGAATAAGATTTATTTCAGCTTAAAAGGCATAGAATATACTCTGCTAATACAGAGAGGGATCCAGCGTGTAGCTTGTCTGTAGCATAGTGTGCATTTTGTATGGTCAGCAGGTCCAAAAATAGATGTCTTTGGTTTTACTTCTGTGCCTGTCCTTCATTTACTAACGCATGATTACTATTGAAGCAAACATGTAAAATCCCAGGGATGAGAACGATTGGAAGCTCCATGAACAAAACAGAATTACTCCCATTACATAGGCTTTGGTGTAATGAGGATCCCATCCATGTCTCCAACTTATGGTTCTGTAATTGTAAATGGAAAAAAAGAGCTGCATCTATAAGTCTGCCCTTACCTCACTGATGTAAAAAGACAATGTCATGTTATGGATACACCCTGAACTATATTTAATACCCACCTATATGACAAGCTTGTGTAGGCACAAGCCAGGATAATCAAAGCTGTCAGTAAGCTGGAAGCAGCCATGATGTGATGACCAAGGCCGTCATTACAGCAAGGCAAAGGGGCAACTGCCCTGGGTCGAATAATATCCAAGGGTCTAGAGCAGCTGTCCCTTGCCGCTTGGCAGGGCCAACTGTAATGGGTCTTACGGCACTGTGCATACTGCACCGTGTTTGATACCACCCATGGGGTGACACCAAACCGCCATTACTGTACATGGCTTGTGTAATATAACACAAGCATTGAGTGATGTGCCATAAAAAATTTTAAGTGTATCTGCCATCTGTTGTACTGGTTGAATTAAGTTATGAAAAAACTTCACATCTTTTCATTTTACAACTTTCAATGGAGTTTTGTGAGTTTTTGAAGCTCCTAATCGGACTGCTTTTCTCATGGAGGTAGCCATGTTTTGTGCTTCCTCTCCTTTTAGCAAGCTGGATAAAAGCCAATAGGCTGAACCGTTGCCAGTACCTTAGTGTGTAAGGCATCCAATGAAAACACACCTCAGAGCCCACAAGTGCTGGTACTTTTTGGTTTCTTGAATATATTTGTATAGGACAGAGCTGACTGGTTCACAGTAATTTAGCTAATCCATTCTTGCAGCTGGGTTTGCTTTTTATAGGCTATTTTTTCATTTCTATTTTTTATATACTTTTTTAACATAACAAAAATATGTTGGGGCATTTTTTATTGCTATATAAATCAATCCTATCTGCTCATTAAGTTTAATTTAAGTTCTGACATTATGAGTATCACCTGCACAGGCAGATGATAATGTCACAAACAGCATCTGACATCACAAGCATCCAACTGCTGTATAAGACTGGCTGACCACTGGGTCCGTAGTTGGATGACTGATTTGGCTGTCTGACTACGGACAACTTTTTTGAACGATCTGGGTCGTCCACTGGAAGCGAATATGGATGACCCAGATCAACTGACAGGAAGGCCACCAAACTGCAAAAAAACCTGAAGGTGAATGCTGCCGTAGACATGAAGAGAACTCCTGTGATGTCCCTGGTTTGGAAAGGGCTTATTAAAGGCCTTTCAGAACCAGGGACAGTACCAGAGTTCCTTTCATGTGTTTCAGAATTTTATTTTGTAAATAAGTCAGCTTACAGATATATAGCAAAGTGAGGGCCATTCAAAACTGTCATCATAGGTACAGCGTAAGGAAAATAATAAACATCCCCAGATAGGGGGGGTCTCAGCGGAACATAGCAATCAAGGGGGGAGGGGGAGTAAAAGTCCACAGAAAAAAGCCAAAAACAGTGCTGAAAACAAAATTGTCCACAGCGGGAAACTTGCAGGTGGGGGAGAGTTTCAGAGGACGGACGGTGAATAAACTTAGCGGGTCGAGGCACAAGACAGCAGGTAAACATGACGAACCTCTTCAGCCCGTGTCCCATGGGAATGCGGGGAGGAAGTCCTCTACAGGACCGTCTAGGGAGCTCTCAGGCCACCCCAGGACCAGATCCGCTCCACGAAGAGCACCTCCCGATGTTCTGGGCATCAGTCCCCTATAAAGGGTCCGGCTACTCGGCGGGTTTCGGGACAAACCGGCGGTGATCAGAGCCACGTGGTGGTAGCGAGGTGAGTGCCCCATCCCCTCGGCAGAACAGTCCGCCGCATCAGGGGGTGCTTCATCCCCATCGGGAACTGTCTTGACATGGAGGCTGTAGGTAGTCGACAGGCTTAACGCAGGGTCATCCTATGGTGGCGGCGTCGTATCCAGTGGTGCAGCATCCGATCCTGCTCTCACCTTCGGGGCCATCTCCCCCTGGCAATCCCTCAATGCAGCAAGCATCCGGCGCATAGCACCCCTGGTCAGCGGACCATCCTCGTCCTCCCCCGACAAAATCAGCAAGCAGGCCTCAAGGCCTGAAGTCACAGCTCCATCACCTCCGGAAAGGGGGCGGAAGTCGCCGACCCATCTCCCCACAGGTCCATCCGCCACCCCCAGGGGACATTCAGCAGCATTGGCCGGGAGACGTGGGCCCACCATCTCCCCAGTCCTCAACACAGCCTGGGACGGGGTGGTCAGATCCGCAGGGTCAGTAAACATCCGACGCCGGGAAGCAGGTCCCAAGATGGCCGCCGGCACTTGGTAACAGTCAGATTCCGCAGCTAGCAATGGAGTCTCTGGTCCGGAAGGGAGGCCAAAAGGGCTCCGGACGGGTCAACACCGGTGGCCAGCTATACAGGCACCCTTAATTACAAAATCGGTGCAGTTAAACTCAGCTGGGGGTCTTAAGCAGGGAAGACATGAGGAGCTCCACAAGGACACGTCCACTCCCGCTCGCAGCTGGCCACGCCCCCAAAACAATGGCTTTTTAATAAAAAAAGTTGGGAATCACAGATTTCACCTAAAAATACTTAAAATTATATTAAAAAAAAATCAATAAAATAAAAAGGCTTTTTGTTGCAAATGATAAGAATAAAAAGGTCAAATTAAAAAAAATCATTAGAAAAAAATATTTTACATTGAATCCTATGGGATTCGCCTGTCAAACTAAATCACTTCTCTATGGGACAAGTTCCCTGCCGCTGATCAGTGGTTAGCTACACAATTCATCGTTTTGTCATGTAAATAGTACCAGATCGCCTCGACTTCATCTGACGTGTTCTTTCCCTTTTGAAAGGGATTTTAGTCTGTAGTAGTCACACAGTCGTCTGAAGTCGGAGGCTGTGGACGAGGGCTGAATCTCCTCCATGTTGTGGGACTGGTCAGACGACAATGGACAAATACGCAAATACGGACCCAGTGGACGGCCAGCCTAAGTATGCTGGAACAAGAAGCCATTTGCAGATCAAAAATAAAAAGGTATCAAAGTTATTTGCTATCGATAGGGTTGCCAACTATGCTTTGCCTAAATACTGAGCCATCTGTAAGTGGTGGCATGTGGTGCCCCAAAAATAGATTTCCACCAGTACTTCTTACAAAAAGCACAAGAGGCAGAGTAGATGCAACACTATCAGGATTATTCAAAGAGAGATGAAAAGCAGGAGAATGACTGAAGAATGGAAAATTCTAGGTCAAAATATCCAAACCAGAAAAATTCTCCCATTCATCTCACTTTCCAAATTGGCTATTTTGACCTAGAATTTTCCATTCTCTAGTCATTCTCCTGCTTTTCACCGCTCTCTGAATAACCCTGTAAATATCTGTTTTACACATCACTACACTGCATGATATACCAGGAAAGAGATAAAATGAGAAATGTATTGTCAAGTGGGAAATGACTGAGGAAAAACATTTGGGGGGGGGGAAGGTTTGAGGATATTAAATATAGGAATAAGGAATGACACAGAGAGATGTATTTATAAGGGGGTGAGAAATATGATATGAGACATATGAAAAGATAAGAATAAAGATGGATTGGAGAGGAATGCGTGATTTGAGAGAATTTAGGATAAGTAAAAAAAACAAAAAACAACATGGGAGCACACAGCATGAAGACAGTAGATGAGATCATTGGGGGAGATTAGATGAAGGTATATTATTAACATAGGTGTGCGCACGGGGTGTGCCGGGTGTGCCTGGGCACACCCTAATGCCGGCCCCTGGCACGCCCCGCAGGCCCGCGGAACACTCTGGGTCCCGGCTGGCCACATACAACAGATAGCCGCCGGGACCCTTCAATTTCGCAGGCCTGGCAGCAGCCTCCGCTTCCCTGGTGGTCCGGTGGATGTGGGTGCTGCACCCAGTGGTGTATTTAGGTTTTGTGCTGCCCTAGGCCTGACTAAACTCGGGCACCCCCTAATTTAAATTTGAGGCACCTCTTCCTGTCAAGGGCACACCTCTTCCTGGTTAAACCCCACCATTCCTCTTTAAGCTCCACCTTTTCCTCTTAGAGCTCTGCCTTTTCCTCTCTTTATATTAAAAGTGGATACCAAGTGCCTACTAAATGTATCTATTGAGATAAATAAAATTATGAAATGTTTAAATTCAAGCATTTTTACAATGAACAGCCACGCATGTCAAGTATACTGGATCACAGCCGCTCTAATTGGTTGAACAATAAAATCCACAGAAACGTGCACTGCATATGAGTGTATCACATAGCTGCACAGCAATAAAACCCACAGAAATGGGCACTGTGTATGAGCATATCAGAACTGCACAGCAATAAAACTCACAGTAATGTGCAGTGTGTATGATCGTATCCCAGAGCTCCAGGGCAATAAATCTCACAGTAATATGCAGTGTGTATCACAGAATCCACAGCAATAAAACTCCCAGCAATGCCATGTGCTGTGTGTGTGTCAGTGTATCAGAATTCACAGCAATAAAACTCACAGCAATGCAATGTGTGGTGTGTGTCAGCATAACCGAATCCACAACAATAAAACTCCCAGCAAACCGAGTGAATATGAGCACACAGCAATTATTTATTCTATATTTATCGGCCTCTGTCTGCGGTAGGGCTGTGTGCAGAGTCAGCAGGGACTGTGTACGGACTCAGCAGGAGGTCCCTCCAGGCCACGTTAGGATCGTGGCTGTGCCTGTGCGTGGAGCCATCTTGTCAGCAGTGGGGTGCCACTGCCAGAGGGTGCACCGTGGCTTTGATTCCCTTCCCGGTGGGTGTTCAGTCCAGAATAGAGTGAGAGTCTGTGTTAACGAAAGGGCGGGCCAGCTGCGTGCGTGTCACGTGGTTCAGCCAGTCAGGTGGTACTGAGACTCAGTACCACCTGACTGGCCGGAACGCGTGACTTGCACGCACGCAGCCTCACCAGGAGCCAGGCAGCTCAATGACAAATTTCTATCACTGCAGTGCTGTTAAGGAAAGGTCCACTTTAAACAGCAGTAAGCAGACAGGGCTTCATATTCTGCTGATACCCCCCTTTACCTGCCGTTTACTGTCATCTTCTCTCTCTGCACACAAATTACATCCCCCTCCCCTCTCCTAGAGCTGCTGCGGGGCAGGGGAGGAGCTATGGAGGGAGAAGAGGGGGATTTTTATTCTATTCGATTTTATTCCGTATGCAAACGCCCTGCTCCGCTGCTCGTTGCTTGAGAACACAGCTCAAAGCTGACACACAGTGACAGTGGCACCTCCTAGTACCCCCTAATGACACCCAAATAATCACTGGTACCTGGGGCGGCCCGCCCTCTGCCACTCCCCTAAGTACACCACTGCTCTGTGATATGCTCACACACAAGTTTGGCGAACTGCCAGCAAGTACGGTGCTGTTTGAAGGCATTGCAAATCCCCATAGAGAAGTAATGGTTAATCTATTCAGAGAACACCAAACAGCAGAGAAATGACAGTGAAATGCCCTGATGTTTGGTGGTTTCAATCAGCAGGTTTATTCAGGCGAACCCCATAGGTTTCAATGTTAAAAATATTCCCATTTTTATGCAATATCTAGTAAAGCATTTATTACATTAATCTGCAGTAAAAAGACTTTATTGATTTTTTTTTTAGTACCTTTTAGTAATTTTTCAGCAAAATTTCCCCCCTTTTTTTAACCCTTTCGCTGCTGAGGCATTTCCCGCCTCTATGCTGAGGTCATTTTTAACGGTTTTGCTCATCATGTTTAAACGTGTTTTGAAGGCTTATTTTAGTATATGACCCAGACATATTATATATCGTTCTTTCCGTCAGACTCGGCAGATTCATATGTCATTATTATATGTATACGTCATGACCTGTCTGTATATTATAACAAAAAATGCAATAAAATATGAATTTTCAATAATTTACAACGTGTAAAGTGTTTTTTTTTCACATTTTAACATGCGAGCAATTGCGGTTCTATTTTGTATGGGGTGCGCTTGTTAAAAAAATTAGAGATGGGGTCTTGTTACATTTTTTTTTGGGGAAAATTACGCGATTTTTAACAAACGCACCGCATACAAAAATTGTTAGTGCAGCATCATTGTTCACATTATAATTGAAATGGGAACAATATTGCTGCATTAACGAACCAAAAAAAAGAAAAAAAAAATTGTTTATTTTTTTTTAAATATTTTTTTATTTTTATTTTTAATTTTTTTTAAAAACTTTTTTCATACTCATGTTTGGTAGCGTTGGAACGGCCATGCTCTGGCCGATCCAACAATATCAAACATTAACCCCTAGCTGCCACGGATCGGGAGATAGGGGGTTCATTGGAACCCCCTATCTCCACCATTGGTGGCAGTTAGGGGTTAACTCCAGGACTGGCGTCATCGTGCTATGCTAAGATGTCGGCCTTCTCCGGGAAAGGATTACGAACCGGCGCTTTTCGGCGCCGATTCGTGATCCGGCCCCCATGGGGTTAATTCCAGGTACCGTTAGGAAGGGCAGGCTGTGCCCTTCCAAACAGTGCCTGGTATAACCCCCTGCACGCCGGCAATCGGGAGGGAGAGAGGTCCGAAGGACCTCCCCCCATCCCTTTCAGGCGCCTCCTCCGCACATGCAGGGGGGGGCGCCTGAATTAGATGTCATCGCACCGCCGCGATGTCATCTAATTGTGCCGGCAGCGGTTCTGGGTGCTGGGCTGACATCGAGAATGTCAGCCCGCACCGGGGGGCACAGCGATGGGCCGGAACCCGGGCGATCGCTGGCCCCAAAGGGAGGACGCGCTCAGCGCGTCCTCCGCAGCGAAAAGGTTAATAGCGGTTTTTCTTTTTTCTGTAACAGAACTTTTTATTATCAATCATAGGATCTTATATGTAAATTCCAGACATTTTCGTTCAGTAGTTCTTTTGAAAACAGCAGGCCACGGGTTTGCGGTGGCAGCATTCAGCAGCCGACTCCATGCACTTTGGGGACCCTGTGGTGAACGGTGAATTCACTGCAGGGTGGGGAAATTTTATTCCCCGAAGTGCAGGGAACTACAGAACACCAAAATGTTGGCATCGTTTTGGTGCTCTGTGAGTAACCCACTTAGTGGTGCGGTTTTT
The DNA here is from genome assembly GCA_009667805.1 of Leptobrachium leishanense. Classification (NCBI taxonomy): domain Eukaryota; kingdom Metazoa; phylum Chordata; class Amphibia; order Anura; family Megophryidae; genus Leptobrachium; species Leptobrachium leishanense. Next base: position 366,139,573 of record CM019063.1, on the reverse strand, counting down.
GGCTGCCCCCTGGAAAGTGAAAGCCTAGACCTTGCCTACCCAGGACATACTTGAAAATTAGTGAAATCTCAATGTATCCTTCCTGGCAAAATACTTTGCAAAAGTAAAAAAAAAAAAAATATATATATATATATATATTTTAGGGGTGGGGCCACCAGTTCGGGCCGCCGCCCCCTGGAAAGTGCCGCCCTAGGCCTAGGCCTTGTTGGCCTAGGCCAAAATACACTGCTGGCTGCACCGCGATCTGTGCTTACAGAGCGCAGTGCACGTCCCACAGCGAATGACTGGCCACAAGCTGAGCGCCAGCGATTGCTGATGACCTGTCATCTGACCGCCGGCGCTTACTGACTGTGTCAGAGCGCCGGCGGTCAGGTGACAGGTCACCTGGGATCGGGCGCTCAGCTCGAGTCCAGTCACTTGCTGTAGGACGTGCACTGCGGTCTGTAAGCACAGATCGCGGTGCAGCACCCCACAGCCACCGGACCACCAGGGAAGCGGAGGTTGCCTCCAGGCCTGCAGGGGTGAGAGGTCCCGGCGGCTATCCATTGGATGCGGCCAGCCGGGTTCCCCCTCCTTGACTCCCCCCTCCTGGATCCCCGCCTCTGGATCAAAATGCAACCCCCTCCCTGCAATGAAAAAAAAAAAAGTAAGCAGGAAAGCGGGTATGCTCATACACAGAACACATTACTGGGGGGTTCTATTGCTGTGGATTTTGTGATACGCTCATACACAGAACACATTACTGGGGGGTTTTATTGCTGTGGATTTTGTGATACGCTCATACACAGAACACATTACTGGGGGGTTTTATTGCTGTGGATTTTGTGATACGCTCATACACACAGCACTTTGCTGAGGGTTTTATTGCTGTGGAATGTGATACGCTCATACACACAGCACATTGATGAGTTTAATTGCTGTGGATTCTATGATATGCTCATACACGTTGCACATTACTGTGAGTTTTATTGCTGTGGCTTCTGATACGCCCATACACAGCAAACATTTCTGTGAGTTTTGTTGTGGAGCTCTGTGACACGCTCATACATACCGCACATTACTGTGCGTTTTTATAGCTGTGGATTCTCTGCTACTCTCACACACATACCACACACTACTGGGAGTTTTATTGCTACATACCCCCGGAGTGTAGGGGATATATAGCTATGTGAACGTATGGCTGTGTGTGTAAATGCAGGTATTTTTCTTTAACCCCTTAGTGACCGGGCGGTTTTACACAAATCCGTCCGTTAGTGACCGCTGCTGTTTTTACGTTTCTGCGCTCTTAGTGTTTACGTCAAATTTTCCTCTTACTCGTTTATGTAACCCACACATATTTTACACTGTTTTTCTCGTCACTAAATGGACTTTATAAAGATACCATTTTTTTCATCATTTCATATAATTTACTATAAAAAATATTGTGAAATATGACAAAAAAATTGAAAAAAAACCACTTTTTCGAACTTTGACCCCCAAAATTTCTTATGTATCAACAACCGTCAAAAAAAATTAATTCCTTAGTAGTTTCTAAATTTAGTACTGAGTTTAGCAATACCCAATGTTTACATATTCCTCGCTTTTTTCTTATTTTATGCAACAATAGTGCAAGTAGCACTTTGCCATTTCCAAAGAGTTTATTTTCAAAAACTAGTGATAGTGACATTGTAACACTGATATCTGTCACTAATTCCTGAATAACCCTCCACATATACATATTTTTTTTAAGTACACAAATCAAGGTATTAAACTGGGGTATTTTGACTCTTTCCATGCAAACCATTTTACCACAAATCTATGCCAAAGTTTGAGAAAAAAAAAATTTTGGTGATTTTTTTTTTTGAACGCAATTTAAGAATACATGTACTGTGAACTTTAAGGTTTACTGCCAAAAAGCACCCCAAAATATGTTCAGCAACATCTTCTGAGTAAATTGATACCACCCAAGTATAGGTATGTCGGGTCATTTGGGGGTTAAAAGGCCTTATTTGGGGGGTGCGCATTTCAGTTTTCCAACTTGGAATTTTCACATTTCGTCATCATGCACCCATGTCCTATTTGGGACATTTTTGAAGCCGGCCAAAGTAATTTACCCCATGAAACCATATATTTTTAGAAAGGGCACACCTAGGGTGCTTCAAAGAGTTGTATTTTAACACTTTCCATGCACTAGCTCTATGTCAAACTTTCAGGTAGTCACTTTTTGTGTTATTTTTTCACACACATTGTACTTTAGGCATGAATTGTCAAATCCAGTTATGGGTTACTGCCAAAAAACACCCCAAAATATGTTCAGCAACATCTTCTGAGTAAATTGATACCACCCATGTATAGGTATGTCGGGTCATTTGGGGCTAATAGGCCTTATTTGGGGGGTGCGCATTTCAGTTTTCCAACTTGGAATTTTCACATTTCGTCATCATGCACCCATGTCCTATTTGGGACATTTTTGAAGCCGGCCAAAGTAATTTATCCCCATCAAACCATATATTTTTAGAAAGGGCACACCCTAGGGTGCTTCAAAGAGTTGTATTTTAACACTTTCCATGCACTAGCTCTATGTCAAACTTTCAGGTAGTCACTTTTTGTGTTATTTTTTCAACACACATTGTACTTTAGGCATGAATTGTCAAATCCAGTTATGGGTTACTGCCAAAAAACACCCCAAAATATGTTCAGCAACATCTTCTGAGTAAATTGATACCACCCATGTATAGGTATGTCGGGTCATTTGGGGGCTAATAGGCCTTATTTGGGGGGTGCGCATTTCAGTTTTCCAACTTGGAATTTTCACATTTCGTCATCATGCACCCATGTCCTATTTGGGACATTTTTGAAGCCGGCCAAAGTAATTTATCCCCATCAAACCATATATTTTTAGAAAGGGCACACCTAGGGTGCTTCAAAGAGTTGTATTTTAACACTTTCCATGCACTAGCTCTATGTCAAACTTTCAGGTAGTCACTTTTTGTGTTATTTTTTCACACACATTGTACTTTAGGCATGAATTGTCAAATCCAGTTATGGGTTACTGCCAAAAAACACCCCAAAATATGTTCAGCAACATCTTCTGAGTAAATTGATACCACCCATGTATAGGTAATGTCGGGTCATTTGGGGGTAAGGCCTTATTTGGGGGGTGCGCATTTCAGTTTTCCAACTTGGAATTTTCACATTTCGTCATCATGCACCCATGTACTATTTGGGACATTTTTGAAGCCGGCCAAAGTAATTTACCCCCATCAACCATATATTTTTAGAAAGGGCACACCCTGGGGTGCTTCAAAGAGTTGTATTTTAACACTTTCCATGCACTAGCTCTATGTCAAACTTTCAGGTAGTCACTTTTTGTGTTATTTTTTCACACAATTGTACTTTAGGCATGAATTGTCAAATCCAGTTATGGGTTACTGCCAAAAAACACCCCAAAATATGTTCAGCAACATCTTCTGAGTAAATTGATACCACCCATGTATAGGTATGTCGGGTCATTTGAGGGCTAATAGGCCTTATTTGGGGGGTGCGCATTTCAGTTTTCCAACTTGGAATTTTCACATTTCGTCATCATGACCCATGTCCTATTTGGGACATTTTTGAAGCCGGCCAAAGTAATTTACCCCCATCAAACCATATTATTTTAGAAAGGGCACACCCTGGGGTGCTTCAAAGAGTTGTATTTTAACAATTTCCATGCACTAGCTCTATGTCAAACTTTCAGGTAGTCACTTTTTGTGGTTTTTTTCACACACATTGTACTTTAGGCATGAATTGTCAAATACAGTTATGGGTTACTGCCAAAAAACACCCCAAAATATGTTCAGCAACATCTTCTGAGTAAATTGATACCACCCATATATAGATTTGTTCTGTTGTTTTTGGGGTGCTACGCCAATCTTTGACATGTGCTTGTCAATTTTCTAATTTGACATACAGTATCTTCTTTGCTTATCTTCTTTTAGGGGCCTTTTTACATACCCCAGTTTTATGAACGTGCATATATTTGGTAAGCTAACACCCCAAAGTATTGTAAATGGAGTGTTTTTATGCTATGGATGCATCCGTTTGCTCCAAACAAATTGGATACTGTTTGGTGGTCATTTTTCATTTTCACACCCACATCAGTTTTGGACTGTGATTTAGGAGACACTGTTGTTTGTTACTGCATGAAAACTCTCCAGGTTGTTTTCTGCAAGATCTCCTGAGTACACCCATGCCCCCCATGCATAGGTTTGCCAGCATTTTGGGAAGGTTCAAATACAATTTTTATGACTTTGTCATTGGAGTTGAAATTGAGATTATTTCTTCAGCTAGGCCTATATTTGGTTTTGGGTCTACCGCATACCCCAGTTTGAATTATTGCCACAAAATTGTTTATATTTGTTATGTTGACACCCCAAGGTATTGCATATGGAGTGCTTTGATGCCATGGATGCAACGGTTTTAGCCCAAAACATTTGAGAAGGTGTGTGGCGGTAATTTTCAATTTTCAGATTTTTACGCCCACATTAGATTTGGACTGTGATTTAGGAGACACTGTTGTTTGTTACTGCATGAAAACTCTCCAGGTTGTTTTGCAAGATCTCCTGAGTACACCCATGCCCCCCATGCATAGGTTTGCCAGGATTTTGGAAGGTTCAAATACAATTTTTATGACTTTGTCATTGGAGTTGAAATTGAGATTATTTCTTCAGCTAGGCCTATCTTTGGTTTTGGGTCTACCGCATACCCCAGTTTGAATTATTGCCAGAAAATTGTTTATATTTGTTATGTTGACACCCCAAGGTATTGCATATGGAGTGCTTTGATGCCATGGATGCAACGGTTTTAGCCCAAAACATTTGAGAAGGTGTGTGGCGGTAATTTTTCAATTTTCAGATTTTTACGCCCACATTAGATTTGGACTGTGATTTAGGAGACACTGTTGTTTGTTACTGCATGAAGACTCTCCAGGTTGTTTTCTGCAAGGTCTCCTGAGTACACCCATGCCCCCCATGCATAGGTGTGCAAAGATTTTGGCAAAATACAGCACCAATTGTAGAACATAAAAATGTACGAATAAAATGTAAAAGTCTGGTGCAGTAAAAGAAAAAAAAACTAAACTGAACTAACTAACTGGAGTGTGAGAAAAAATAGAAAGGAAAAAAAAATCACAGATCACGCACAGTGTGATATATCTTGAAACAAAACAATACAGCAGCTTGAACAAAGGGACACTCGTATAAAAATTATCAACATACAAGTGGTACCCTTTGTTCATCAGGGGAAAAAGTAGGTCCCACACAATCTTGCCACTGGTTCCCATGTGTTCTGGGCAACCTGGAGGGTCAAGGCTACTATCCTTTCCCTCGTACACCCGGAAGGCCTGAGTATACCCACTCTCGCTGTCACAGAGCTTATACACCTTCACTCCATACCTGGAGCGTTTGGAAGGAATATACTGCTTGAATCCCTTGTATTTCATTAGGGATTCATCCACGCAGATATTCCTTCCAGGTGTATAAGCCTCTGCAAACCTGGCGGCGAAGTGGGTAATCAGGGGGCGGATTTTATACAGCCTGTCAAACTGGGGATGCTCTCTAGGGGGGCACAGGCTGTTGTCACTGAAGTGCATGAAACGCAAAATATTTTCATACCTTCTACGTGACATTGATTGGGGGTAAATGGGGGTAGAGCAGATGGGGCTACTGCTCCAGTAGGAGCGAATTGAGGGCTTCTTTATGATGCCCTCAGCATAGTAAGTGCCCAGAATTTCAGAAATTCTGGCACATCTAGCGGGGTCCATTGCTGCCTTGCCAAGTAGGAGTCTGGCTTCGCAGCACAATGCTGATGGGCATACAGATTTGATTGGGCCACGATGTGGCCCAACAATCATCATCCCCCATAACACCTGCAAAAACTGTGTGGCGGTAAATCCTGCAACATCAATATTGATGCCAGGATTTGCCGTGAAAGGAGGGATATCTGGCCTCTGGCGATGAGGCACTACCCACTCCTCAGCTGGAGCTGTGCGTCTCCTGCTGGCAGGTGGTGACCCAGGATCTGCATCAGAAACATCACTAGATACATCAGCCAGCGTAGATAATGTATCTAGCGACGTCTCTGGGCAGTTAGCGGGGTCGAAATGAGGGTCTGAGTCTGACGCAGATGCCTCCGATTCTGACGCCAGGATGGCATATGCCTCCTCGGCGCTGTACACCCTCTCAGACATTAGATTATAAAATTTTATAATTATTATATATATATAAGCGGATTGTTGGTTCTTAGAAGAACCGTTGGGTTTCACAAGAAAATACAAATAAACACCTAAATCTCTCTAAACCTGCCTCAATTCTTCTAAATCTCCCTAAAATCTCTCTAAATCTGCCTCAAATTTTCTAAATCTCACTAAATCTACCTAAAATCTCTAACCTGTCAAATCTGATCTCTCTCTCTCTCGCTCACCAAAACACAAGTGAGGAGAGGGAGGGAGAATCACAGAGGTCAGAGCCAATATTTACAAAATATTGACCTGACCTGACAAATTAGAAATTTTATTTTGATTTTTTCTAACTTCTGATTGGATGTTGCTAGCCTGCCTCTCTGATGAGGCAGGCTAGGAACATCCCACTCAGCCCCAAGATGACCCTGCCCTTAGAACCCTAACCCTAGCCCTAACCCTAACCCTAGCCCTAACCATAGCCCTAACCCTAACCCTAACCGTCAGTTTATTTTATTTATTTTTATTTTACTTTTTTTACACTTTTTGAACACTTTTTTTACTCTGCTGGGTGCCTTGATCCCTCGAGGCACCCAGCAGAGCACCTGATCACTCATGTGATCTTTTTTGTACTGAGTGCCACGATACCTCGTGGCACTCAGTACTTCCTGCCGCTCCGAAGTGATCGCTCGGGGGGAGCGATCACTGAGCGGACCGGCGGCAGGTAAGCATATTGCAAGGATGCCTCGATGTCGAGGCATCCTGCAATATACACAGAGCAGCTGGAAGCGATCCGATCGCTTCCAGCGCTCTCTAGAAGTGCCGGGCACCTCTCCGGTAAAACCGGATGTTGATCGCTCCCGGGGAGCGATCACATGGTGCCCCGGCACTTCTCACCGCCATTGCACGGATGCCTGGACTCCCAGGCAGCCTGCAATGGCGTTTGAGCTGCTGGAAGCGATCCGATCGCTTCCAGCGCTCAAAAAAAACGCAGGACGTACCATGTACGTCAGCGGGTCTAAAAGAGACCCGCTGCAATGACGTACATGGTACGTCCGAGGTCCTTAAGGGGTTAAACACGCTGCTGTGTGCAAAATTCGGCACCCGTGTCCTTGTCTCAGCCCGGCGTTGCCCCCTTGCGCTGCATCCAAAAGGCTGGTATTGCTCCTAGAATCGCTGCTATATCTTCTGCCTGCACTGCACAAAGTAAGAATAGTGAATAAAGCATCGTGAGATACAGGTAGGAGACTAAATATTGGTGATTGGCAACAAGACCTTAACCACCCTGGCAGTCCGATTTTGACATTTTTATACGTCAAAATCTGTGCATTTATTCAGCCCCCTGGCGGTTTTCCCGCATGTGGCTCGCGGTTAAATTTCAATGCTGAAAGCAGTAACCCCGAGCCACACCTGGACTGTTTCATACCTGTCCCTGCATTCCCTCGCTGTCCTCTCGCAGTCACCTCTGGCCGATCACGGCGTCCTGGTTCCTGTCGCGAGTGGCTGATTCCCTGCACTTTGGGGGCCCTGCGGTGAATGGTGAATTCACTGCATGGTGGGGCAATTTGATTCCCCGAAGTGCGGGGAACAACAGTCGGCAACATTTCAACGCTCTATGAATGACCCCTAGAGTAATGATATATTTTGGCTGAATGCGTGAGTGTGTGTATGTTTGCATATGGGTGTGTGAATATATAATATATATATATGTGTGTGTGTGTGTTTGAACTTTTGGGTGCACACCCTAATGCAATAGGCTGCGCACGCCTATGATTATTAAAGATATTTTATTAAAAGCGGGGGTAAAATAAGGTGCACTTCAGAGAAATGAGAGAGAATATTAGGGAATATGGAAAAAAACAGGAACAATACAGGACTCTAGAGAACAGAAAGTTCAGGAAGGTCAACAGGAGGGGGAAAAATCCTTTTTTTCTCCCAGTTCGGTTTATCTCTGCAAACGGCTTCATGTTACACCTATACATAGGGTGTTTGTGACATCATTCTAATTTGTGACACCACCAACCTTCACGTTTTAATGTTATAGATACTGTACAAAGCATTAAAACCATGAAAAAAAACGCAATATTATTACAAGACATGGAGGCTCATATTATAATGCCAAATCTCTTTATTACTACTTCCAGCAGCAAGACGAAAAAGATATGAAACAGTTAAACGTTCCAGGGGCACTCCCTTCACGGGTAATAATGGTATGTCCCGGATCCTAGGCAACCCACTAGCATAAAAGTCCTCACACTCCAATGCAGCTGCCTCTTTTCTTGCTGCTTCCAGGAGTGCAATTTTTTCTACTCCTTGATTATTACTGTTATATGACTGTTTTTCTTTAAATTTCAAAGCCTTTCATAGAGGTTTTATTATTGTAAGTGGTTGAGACCAGGTGGACTTGCTCTAGTTTCACCATCGGTCTAGCGCTTCTCCTGCGGGGAGTGTGCGGCTCAGGGTACCAGGGTTTTTTTCTCCCGGCGTTTTCGCCATTCCGGCTTGTGGGGGTGTATTTCCACCTGTGATTTCCAGTTTTTGTTTGCTGCCTTCCCTGCGTTCTGGGTCTTCACTAGGCCGCAAGCGCGTTGGGCTGGCCTTTGTGGTTGTTTCGCTCGCTTGCACATGCGGGGCCATTTTAGCTCTGAGGTAACTCGTCATCTTGCGCTACCTCATTCGTCACGTGTGTCCCGCCCACCATTCTGGCACGTTTTCTCTCCACAGCTGTTCTAGTGTTCTGCGTTAGTGATTCCTTTGATGAGGAGCCGCGAGAATACGGCATCACACACTAACTCAGGTCAGAATGAGCCTCTCCAACGGCACCACCCGCTCGGATAAAAGAGCCCCCCTCCCACTCTGCCCCACCGCCATCCACTTCAGAAGTGCTGTCAAAAACACTGAATTATTTTCTCTCAGCAACAGGCTGTGTCTCAGATCCTGTTCATTTACTAGGTCTGGCTGGATCTTTTGCTGCCCCACATCCTCCCCGCCTCCTGCGAAGGGAAGTACCGGCTGGGTGGAGTAGAGGTAACATCACTGCTCTGCATGGAGAGAGCCTGTGGAGCCATGGGTTCGATCCCAGCGAGCAACCTCTCCAGTAAGTGTCCTTGGGCAAGACACCTAACAGTACATACTCGCCACCAGGACATACTTGAAAACGAGAGAAATCTCAATGTATCCTTCCTGGTAAAATCCTTTCTCAATAAAAAAATAGAGGCGCTACCTTATCATCACTGAGATCTCTCACACATCCCATACTACGGACCAGCACAGGGGGCCCCGTAAAGCTTCCAATAAAACCAAGCATACAATGCCTCATGAAAGAAGGCGAAAAATGGTAGAGATACCTCTACATTTGAACGTGGTGGAAGGCCACGCAAAAAAACTCCCGCTAGTGGGTCCAAACGCACGAGGTCCTGGAAGAGGGCTAGAGGTGTCCACCCTCTTCTGATTCTACCTCTTCCAGCATCTCCTCTGTGATTTCTGGGCTTTCCTCAGAGGAGCATTCTGCTCCACAATCTAATGTCCTGGCTCTTACTGGGCCTGTTGCGGCTGATGTATCATCTGATGATGACTTTTTTGAACCAGACGATCTGAAACACTCCCACTCCTCAGATTGGGTAGCATCCCGAGTGGTCAAAATAGAACTAATGGACTCATAGAAGGAGAGCCCTATAGTGATCCACGTGTAGCTTTTCTCATGGAGATTGTCATTTCTCTTCTGAGGTCATTGTGGAGATCCGCACACTTATTTGTTCACTAATATACCGGTAACTTTGTACACTCACGTGTCCTCAAGCCCCCTGGCATAGGTCTCTCAGTATCTGCGCATCTGCTTTTTGAGCATTAAACAAAATTACCTTATAAACACATGCTGCTGGGCTTTTTTTTCTTTGTATAAAGTAATAGAATGTAAAACCAAAAACTAAAGTTAGGTTTTTACCTCCTGTTTTGTGGATTTTTCCCCACAATGCAACATTTAGCAAAAAGTATAGTGAGTTTTACTTTACAGCTGTGGTTTAGCTTCAACAGTATTTAACAGTCAATGGGTTCCATAGAGTGAATGTTTAGATGCAGGGGGCTATTGCACGGTATATGCCCTATGTAATAAGCTTGGCAGCTAAAGACCAGTAGCTTAACTCTTTCCCACCGCAGGGAATACTATGCCATCTAGGGCTGCAACTAACGATTATTCTCATAAATCGATTAGTTGGCCGATTGTTAATTCAATTAAATCGATTCATCTGATAGAAAAAAAAATTGCTTTCGTAAAAGGAATTTTATGAAAAAAAAAAAAATAAGCAATTTGTGTAGTGTAGGAAACTTTTGTACATACATATGCATATTGCGTAATTTGCGTACTTTTCACACAAGGCATGTGAGTGCTTGGTCAGAGGGATGGGTTGATGCTGCATGCGCAAGGAATGGAGGTGGAAGGGAGTGACTTTGCTCAAGTGACTTGACCTGAGTATGAGAGGGAGTGGGTATGGACAAAAGATCAGATCTGGGTGTGGGAGTGAGTTTGGGGAAAGGGACCAGACCAAAGGGAGGGAATAGTAGTTCCGGACCAAAGAGGGTGTGGTGGTGGCAGCACAGGACTCCAGCTTCAAGTAAGGATAAAACACAGGCATACAGCTCCTCCACCCAGTGGCAGTATCCTATGGTTTGTGTTACAGTTCTGCTACTGTTGTGAACTAAATAAAAACAAACTGGTTGTGAGTGTGACATAACCCTAGAACTAAATCATACCTAGTAAAGCAGCAGCGCGTCTTCTCCAATCAGCCCTGAAGCTGAGGTTACTTACGTTTAACTCAGTCTGAACCTAAGCAGTGCGTGCTGTACACAGGACGATTAATCGACACCGATTAATCAATGATTAAAATAGTTGTCAACTATTTTCATTATCGGATTAGTTGTTTCAGCCCCAATGCCATCCCCCCGGCAGGTGGGCCTTAACGCTGTGGGACAGCATAGCAAGTCCCACTAGTGTCTATGGGCCATGACAGTCCCACCCACCAGTGAACTCAGGCCGTCCCCCTGCAGCTAATAATGTGTTCTATGCATCAGCTACGTAGGCAGGCTAGAGGAGGGGGTCCCGCCACAGCAGCCGGCAAGTGGGGTGTCGTAGTGCCACACATTGAGGAACAAGTGCTAGAAAAATATGGGGAGGCAGTTTACAAGTACATGTCAGAGATCAGCAACATAAAATAAAGAAAATTTTTGGAGGCCGTGTCCCTTTAAATAGTTAATATCAGGGCTTTGAAAGTCCATACAGGAGATCTAATGCAGCTCTCATGTGTGAGCACACCTGATTGTCTGATGAACCAGGCAGCTGTTCCACCTGGTGCATATGTCACATCCCTGTTGGAGGCATGGCAGAGGACGTCAATCAAGGAAACCCTTGAGCAGAACCACCAAATATGAAGCGAAGTACTGCCACCACTGCCTAGATCCCACGAATCTGTTAAAGCTGATGTAACCTTACCAGGGTCAGGATGCACTAGAAGATCGTAAGCTCTTGAGCAGGGTCCGCTCACCTACTGTACTGTGTTTAACCTGTATGTCTATTTGTTGTTCTGCCTCCCAATGTCCAGTGCTACAGAACATGTTAGCGCTTTATAAAAAAACTTGTAACTGTAATAAGGTTTTATAAGTTTTTTCCTTGAGCTGGACACAGAAGGTGTAATGTCCCAGTTATCGGTCCTGTGCTCTTTCGCTAGGCGGGTGGGACCAGGTCCTGTTGCCAGAGGGTATGGCTATTCAGGGGGGAGTAAGGAGGGTGATGTAAATTGCAGTGATTTGACCTCTGGACAGGAGAGGTATTGCATACCACTCTCAAAGGAACTGGGTTTTTAACTTGTGTCGAGTTTGGAGAAAGCTTAGGTGATTTGTAAACAACAGACATAGTTAGTCAAGAATGGTTAGGATTTCCCACTGTGTATAATTAAAAGAAATTGTAACAGTTCTGTGTGGTTGTTGGTAAGCCCATTAAAAAGGGAGAGAGAAAATGCGCATGGTAAGGTAGGAGGTGAATGTCGGCTCTTAAAATTATGGACAACCTGATCAAAAGTGGACCCCTAAGGAAACCAAAATCTGATGAGGCATTCGATGGACCACAATCTGGCAGTCCTAGATTTCAGAAATGTGAATAGAGAGTCACTTGGCAAGCATGCAAGCTAGTAGTCTCCCACTTTCGTACCCAAGATATAAAATAAAATATAAAAATAACCCGAGGGTTGGGTGTCTGTCAGCTGCTGCATAGTGTCCAGCTCTTCCCTGCATACCAAAATGTGCTCAACCAACTGAGTAAAAACACTGGTGTGGCTTTGATAGTAGCCCACTAGAGACCATTCACTTCAGTGGCAAGGCACTTCATAAAGCATTTCAGGGCCAGGGGCCCTTTCCTCACAGTATACAGTGCACTAAGAATTTGTGTTGCCGCTTACAGAAAATATAAAAATTACCATTGTTCATGGAAGTCCAATAGTAACTCTCCCCCCCCCCCTCAATATCAAGACCCTAGCATTGATTGATCATCACAGCACACATAAGTTTCCCAAGAAGCCTAGAGGGGTGGACAGTAAAATGAAATAAAATGTAACTTAAAAATCTGAAACCAAATAGCTGAGCACTCATTTCTATATTTTTCTCAGCACACACAATGAAAAATAAAAGTAATTAATGCTTGGACAAAAAAAATAAAAACACAAACTGCGATATGGCTTGTTCAATGACAAACAGAAGCTCCTTGGGCCAACAGCCTTGTAAGGACGTAGAATAATGTCAACTGTTGGACTAATGTATAAAACAGCCAAGAACATGAATTCATCCAAACCTATCGGCTTCAATAATTTTTTTAAATGAAGATTTTTATTGAGAGGATCGCAAAACAGAAATGTACAAGAGAAAACCCTAAGAACATCAAGGACAATAATTGCAGTAATAACCAATTGAGGTTCCATAATAGAAAAGGTCTGTGGTAGAAGAACCTTAAGAAATTAAGCTTGTGAGATGAGACAAAAAAGGTCATCCACATGGTTCGCCAATCCTGGACACAGGGGGAAAGGCAAGGGGAGGGGGAAGAGAAAGTCTCAACAGTAGCAAGGGATGGAACCCCAGAAATAGGAAAACATAGAATGAGGGGGAAACAAAGCGAGGTATGCCAGGAAAAAAGGGGAGAAAGGAAGGGGGAAAAAAAGGGGGGGGGCAAGACATTAGAATAGGTAAAATTCTCCAACTCCCTACTTGACCCCCTGCAATCTGGCTTCCGTCCCCTACACTCAACTGAAACTGCCCTCAAAGTCACCAACGACCTCCTAACTGCTAAAAAAACACGACCACTATTCTATTCTCATCGTGCTTGACCTCTCGGCTGCTTTTGACACTGTTGACCACCCCCTCCTTCTACAGACCCTCAACTCTCTGGGTCTCGTTGACACTGCACTTGCTTGGGCTGACTCCTATTTATCCAACAGATCCTTCTGTGTGTCCTTTGCTGGTGACTCCTCATTGCCTCTGTTGGTGTACCTCAAGGCTCTGTCCTTGGTCCTCTGCTCTTTTCCATCTACACCTCCTCCCTGGGCAAAATCATCAACAGCTTTGGCTTTAATTACCACCTCTATGCTGATGACACTCAGATCTACCTCTCTACCCCTGATCTCTCTCCCCTGTCCTTTCAAAAGTCAGTGACTGTTTATCTGGCATCTCCTCCTGGATGGCCTCCCACCACCTAAAGATCAACATGTCAAAGACTGAACTCCTACTTATTCCTCCTTCCAATGCCTCCCCACCTCCTGACTTCTCTATCACGGTGGAGGGTATCACCATCTCCCCATCAAACCAAGTTCGCTGTCTTGGAGTTACACTTGACTCTGCTCTTTCCTTCATCCCCCACATCAAGTCTCTTTCCTCCTCCTGCCGATACCAACTGCGTAATATTTCCAGAATTCGGCCATGTCTTACCGCTGTCTCCACAAAACAACTCATACACGCCCTGGTAATCTCCCGACTCGACTATTGCAATAATCTCTTATCTGGCCTCCCTCTGTCCCGCCTCTCCCCCCTACAATCATCCTGAACGCCTCCGCCAGGCTAATTCACCTCACCCGCCGCTCTGTCTCTGCGAGTCCCTTCACTGGCTCCCCATCCACTACAGAATTAAGTTCAAAATCCTTATCCTTACCTACAAAACCCTCACTAACTCAGCTCCCCACTACCTGTTCTCACTAATCACCAAATACACCCCAGCCCGCTCCATAAGGTCAAACAGTGACCTGCGCCTAGCTTCTCCCCGCATCACCTCTTCCCATGATAGACTGCAGGATTTCTCACTCGCAGCCCCCACTCTCTGGAACGCTCTCACTCGTACTGTCAGACTTTCCCCTAACTTCTCTTCCTTCAAACCCTCCCTTAAAACATTCCTATTTAGGGAAGCCTACCACCCAACTCACTGACGCAACCATCAATCACTCTCACCTTACAGTCCTCCTCCTGTTTCCAACCCCAACCCTCCCAGATTGTGAGTTCCTACGGGAATAGGGCCCTCATCTCCTCCTGTACTGTTTGTCAAATGTTGTTCAATGTATTGTAACCCTGTCTATACTGTGCTTATTGTACAGCGCTGCGGAATATGCTTGGCGCTTTATAAATAAAGAATAATAATAACATAAGGGGGTTTCATCTAATAGCATTCAATAGTGGTTCCAGGCATAAGGCAAAGATAAGAGGGGGGGGGGGGGGAACAGCCCTGAAATGGTGCCATTGCGGATCTGAAACGGAAGGGAGAGTGCACGGGTCCCTTTATCCCATGCCGTCAGCGAAGCATAAAAGGGATGGAATCCACCAAGAAATCAGCTCCGATCCTGAGCTTCAAGTAATTGGACTAGGATCCTGCTCGTCAGGGATGCCAGTTGGCAAAGCACATGTAAAAGGTGCAGTGTCAGAAATAGGCAAGTCATAAAAGTCATTATTACAGCCAGGATGTCATTTGTAAATTACAACCAAGATAATGAAATTTAAGGATCCTCGAATCAATGTTCTACTTGCTGTCCACCCTCTAGGCGTCTTAGGAAGTTTCTGAATATTTCATTGTCATATGGATTTATAGGGTGTCATTTAGTAGGTTCCCTGTTTAGGGTATAGAAGTGGTTGTTTTTCAAGACTATACGTAAAGCTGAGGTTAGTAGTGGTGGTGTGGAGTGAAAAGGTGTAGTAATGCCTCTCCAGGGAGAGAAAATAGCAATCAGGGCAGTGAACAAAGGGCAATAAAAAAAAACTCACCACACACAGTAAGAGGTGTCAGTACGCCAAGGATGTCTGGGGAAACCAGAGTCTCTGAATTCAGCAACACAGAAAATATCCTACCACCCCCACTTAACCGTTTCAAAAAAAAAAAAAAAAAAGCTATGAAGTTGCTTAAAGATTAATTTAAGAACTAGCAAGACAATAGTGTCACCCCTCTCTTAGATTGTAAGCTCTCGTGCAGGGTCCTACCTCCTACAGTTGTGTGTAATGTGTATGTATATATGTTATTCTGTCTCTCCCTTTGTACAGCGCTATGGAACATGTTGGCACTTTATAAATTGTGCAAGAATTAGTTCAAGACTACGTGAAAACTAAAATATTTATTACATAATACAAGTCCTGACTTGACTAACATAGTATAGATTTGCCATCACAAACAAAAGAAACCAAGTAAAAACAAGATTTGTGTTTAGTATATAAAAAAATCCCGACACAAAAATCATAATCTTCAACTTGAAGTATGGTATATCCCAATGGAATCTGGTTGCATCAGACCTGAGGCATAATGTGATGTTCTATAAATTGCATTAGCCTTCCTGCTGCTGAATGAAGGGGTTTGGAATAGCCTCCATACCATCCTGAGGGCAAATTAGGACCACAGATGTCCCTCTGCAAACCACAAGGCCAAGTGGTCTTGTGTCTTCTGTTAATTTGTACTGGTCATCTGGGTCTGCGGGAAAAAAAAAATAAATATATATATATCGGATGAAGAAAACAAGTGTTTGATTTTATAAAAAAGGATAAAGTTTATACTGCAAAGACTTTAAATTAAAAGACCACGATAAGCTATAAAATTACATCGCCAAGCGCACTACTTTCCACAGCTAGTCTTAAAACACCTGACATTCCCATTGCCTAGAATTGTGCCGGCTGGGTGGAGTAGAGGTAACATCACTGCTCTGCATGGAGAGCCTGTGGAGACATGGGTTCAATCCCAGCGAGCACCTCTCCAGTAAGTGTCCTTGGGCAAGACACCTAACAGTACATACTCGCCACCCAGGACATACTTGAAAACGAGAGAAATCTCAATGTATCCTTCCTGGTAAAATCCTTTCTCAATTTGTTTTTTTAAAAAAAATTCACTTTAGATGCAGAAGATTCTAAGTACGTTGAGTTTAGGTGTAACTAGAAACCTCAGGACCTGGGAATCCATGCTCCCTCCCCCCAAATGCTCATCCAAGCTCTTATCTCCCATCTTGCCTACTGTAACCTTCTCGCTGACCTTAAATTAAATCCCAGACTCTCCCTCTGCAGTCTAATGAACACCTGTGCCTGGCTCATCCACCCCATCCCCACTTTGCTAAATCGCTTGGCTCTGTCTCCTATTCAAATCCAATTCAAAATATTGGTGCTCGCGTACAAAGCTCTCCATAACTGGGCCCCTGCCTACATCTCCCTTAACAGGTACACCCGGCCCAACCACTTCGTTCTGCCAATGATCTGATATCTCCTTGTACTTGCACCCCCAACTATCGCCTTCAGGACTTTTCTTAAACTGCCACCTTCTTGTGGAATTTCCTCCCCACAACTTTAGACTCTCCTGGCCTTCAAGAAGTCTCCGAAAACACATGAGAGAAGCCCATTGGCTCACTCCATAATCCCATTGTACATCCCCCCAGTACTTCACATATTGTAATAGTTAGATTGTAAACTCTTGAGCAGGGTCCCCTCTCCTGTGTTTGTTTAATGTGCATGTATATTTCCTTATTCTGTGTCTCCCATTGTACAGTGCTATAGAACTTGTTGGCACTTTACTTGTAACAGGAATCTCTTGTGTAGTCAAGCACAAAAAGTGACCTCATGCATTTAAAGATTAAAAAGATGTCAAAAGGCCGTAAGAGCAAGTTTTTGTCAACTGGCGTCCAGCCAATGACAGAGCTGGGACCCAATTCAGGTCCCAATGCCTGAAGCTCAGGACAGCTCTTGTTGATCTGAGTTTGAAAGTCAAAACCCTACACTTTAGGGGCTGAATCAGCCAACAGGTCACCCTAATTTACTATATGATCATAATGTCCTCAGGACCCGCTGACACACAAGGCTTTCCCAGATATCTGAAGCACAGTCCAGGAGTTAGAATTTGCTGCTCAGTGTTTGTAGTATTCAGTCTGCCTTTCCCAAAGATCTGTAAAATCTGGCTTTGTTGAGGGTCCCGAGGACAGGTTTGGGAAACGATGGACTAGAATGTATCCCTTTAAGGCTTAATACACTGCAACATCATCAAGGCTGTGACAGGACAGCTGCCACTATAGTTTAATTTTGTTCCAACTGTATTTATATGCAATAATTCCCGTTAGAATTATTGTAAAAAGGTTCCCGGTTTTGTAATGGTGTTTACCCTGATGTGATTGACATGGTTTTTGAAAGCCCTCAACTGTTGTAGCCAAGTTCGTTCTCCGTTGTGTCTAGTTTGTATCAGTCTTAATTGTACTCTTAATTGCTCCCCAGGAGACAGTGAGTGCCTCTGGCAAGCTGCCAAGACATGCCACCCGTTCACGCGCCCTTACCCCGAACCATGGCACTTTTTTGGACAGTAGGGCCACAGGAATGATAGCCTGGTCTGAGGTGACTTTGGAGGGGGGGAGCGCCACTGGGAACACCTCCATCCGACTGTCCCAACGTAGCACATCTTCTGCTAGAACCCGGGTACACTCCGCCAGCTGCTGGGCAACTTCTAACTGCTGCCGCTCGGTCCCCCTTCCATGGATCAGGATGCTCTTTTAGTAGGAGTAGCTAGCAGACCAGAGCTTGCCAGCCATACCAGGTAAGTGCTGCAGCCAACAGGATTAACCCCTAAAGACCTCAAACTTCAGCAGGGTATCAGGCTCCCTCAAAAAGGGAAGGAGCAGCTTGTCCCGCAGTTCAGGCAGCTGCACCCAGGATCTCCGAAGGGCAGAAGCGCATTCCAGCTACTGGACAGCTGCTGGGGGGGGGGGGGGATGTGTATCCCAAGAATTGGGCTATGGCTGGGAGCTGACGTTCCATAGCCCTGAGCTAGCAGCCCAGGCAGGCACTGTAAAGTTCGGTGTGGGCAGTGTATAGAACAATGGCAAGCTGGGATATCAAGATGTTGTAACTGTATATAAGCACTGCATGCTCCCATCCAAAATACACCGATTTTCCTTCACCTATACTTTTTCTCGACAAGTGAAGGGGGGGGGGGGGTAAAAGGCTCTGACTGAGTCTTGGTATCCCTGGATCCAGGCAGAGATGAGACAGCAGGAGAGTGTTCTACCCATACTGAATGGCTGCCGTCGCTGTATCCAGCGCTGGCCCACAGCTCTCCATGGCAAGGAAGGAGTTAATGGCAGACTAACTCATCCCGAGTAGCAGCTGTCCGTCATGAAGGCCACTGAACTAATTTAGGACTTTTAGGGTCATTTGCATTACCATGACTGAGTTTCTTCAACACCAATTCTTGTAGAGATCTATGTGCGCTATACAAAAGAAATGGGTTAGAAAGCGACAATGCTCACCTCGCATGTACTCAGTGGTACCATCCAATACAAGATTCAGCAAAGGATCAAACCCTTTCAGGACACCACTTGCTATAATAAAAATAAAAAAAAATAAAAAAAGAAAGTTGTCAGTATGTGGAGTACAACTTATCGAATCATGTGAATCTAGGGTAGGGTTTCCCATACCTGTCCTCAGGACTCACTGGCAGGCCAGGTTTGCCAGATCTGAGGCACAGCCCAGATGATTTGCTGCTCAGTGATTGCAGAATTCAGTCTGCATTTCCCCAAGGTAGTCCTTAAAATCTGGCCTGTTAGTGGGTCCTGAGGACTGGAGTTGGGAAACACTGGTTTAGAACAGTGTTTCTCAAACCTGTCCTCGGGACCCTCAACCAGGCCAGATTTTGCAGATCACCTTGGGGTAAGGCAGACTGAATCCTGCAATCACTGAGCAGCAAATCATATCACATGTGCTTCAGATATCTGGAAAACCTGGCCTGTTAGGGAGGACAAGTTTTTTGAAACACTGGTTTAGAAGACTTTTTTGCAATCAGATCCAACTCTGCCAAGCCAGAATTCTCATGCTCACAGTCCCAATAAAAATAAAGTTTGACAAACTTCTGTAAACTGTGTTGAATTCAGAAAGCAGAGGACAGGACATACTATAATCAATTTATTGCCTCCATAGCTTTATAGTAGGGATGCACCGATACCACTTTAAGACCGAGTACAGATACTTTTGTTCAAGTACGCACCAATACCGAGTACCGATACTTTTATGTCATGTGACCGCTTTCCAATAAGAACAGACCTCATGTAAAGCCCCCAGGTCTCATGGATATGCCCCCCAGCTCACTCTCCGCTCATACTTACCTTCCTTTAGCGACGCCAGGAAAGTCTTCGCGCGCACACACACACACCTTGGAAGGTCCCCAGCCGCGACCACGTGGGACCTTGTGATCGCGGCTGGGGTCCTTCCGACAAGCGCACGGGGGAAACTTTCCCAGCGTCGCTAAAGGAAGGTAAGTATGAGCGGAGAGCAGCTGCAGGGACTGTCCGAATGCTCTATCTGTAGTCAGACAGGCCCTGCAGCTGCTCACTTTGTTTATACATACCTTCCTTTAGCGACGCCGGGAAAGTTTCCACGCGTGCGCTCGTTGGAAGGCCCCCAGCCACGACCATGTGATCGCGGCTGGGGTCCTTCCAACGAGCGCACGCGCAGAAACTTTCCCGGCGTCGCTAAAGGAAGGTAAGTATAAACAAAGTTAGGAGAGCAGCTGCAGGGCCTGTCCGAATGCCGATAGAGCAGTCGGACAGCTGCCCCAGCCCCTAGGATGCCGGCAAGCAGGCTCAATGCCGGCTTCCGGTATCGGAAAAAAATATCTGGGTACTGCGCGAGTACCCGGTATCGGCACCGATATCGATACTAGTATCGGTATCGGTGCAACCCTACTTTATAGATACACATACAAGAGGAAAATGGCAAGTGATCATCAGAAGCAGTAATGGCTATACAACAAAATCAATTGGTTCACAATTGCATTGTTATGCTGTTGATGGCTGAATAGGTCATTGCAGCAAAACACTGGCATGCCTGGTACACTTTTGCATTTTCTAAAAGGAGTGGCTGAACCAGGCAGTTGTGCACCTGGTCATTACCTTATTTTTAAATTTATGAGGATTGTGAGTTAGTGCCATGTAATTGCATCTAGCTTTGCAGCAAACAAGCTTCAAAAATGGCAACTAAACCACCCAAAAAAAAATAAAAGGTTGATAAGAGTACATGTACTTTGTTTCTCTTGTTTAGTCAAGAGTATAGTTTAGGCGTCACTGTATATCCATCTTGTGCTGTAAACTACCCCCTGTATCTTTACAGCACTTGCTTCCTACCGTAGGGCATCTGGCATAGAATGGAGTCTTAAAGGGACACTCCACTCTAAAAATCACCCCCCGTTTTTTAATCCTAACCTATCCCTATTTCCTTAATAAAACTTGCGATTTTTTTTATTTTTTGTAACTGTAAGGCTGGGGTCAGACGAGCGTAGTGTTCACGTCCGTGATTGCGCCTAAAAGTACGTCCGTGATAGCATGAAAGAAAGTCCATTGGAGCCCGACACATGAAGTACGTCCGCACTGAACTGCGGACGCACAACGCCGCGCAAACGGACGCAGGTTAGGCAAGAACGTAATACTGCTAGAACGGACGTGCGGAGTGCGCCACGTCCACATCGTCCGCATAGCTTTGTGTGTGAGTGATGGAGCATGGTCAGACGGACTGCATTTATACGTCCAGCATTTTTGACGGACAGAATGTTTTTTCATTGTAATTTATTTTTCCCTCCTACATCCGTCAAAAAATAACTTCAGTGAAAAAACGGACTGTGTGACCACTACTGCGTCATCCGTACTGACGATGTCCGTACTGCACGGACGTACAGTCCGTAGAAATCACGCTCGTCTGACCCCAGCCTAATACTTACCCTAAATTCCTCTTCTTTCCAGCCGCGTCTTTTTTTTTTTATATACACTCACCTCCCTCCTCTTCCGCTCCCGTCCTTCTTGCTGCGTCTTGACTTCTGGTTTACGTGAGAAGCGCGCCTCTCACATAAGCCAGCCAATCGGCAGGCTTCCTCCCGGCTCCCTCTGAGGATTAGTGTTGCGCGCAAGAGGATGCGCGCAACACTAACCCTCAGAGGGAGCCGCCAGCTTCTGCGGTGAGTAGGAGACGTCATCGCGCTGAAAGCACGATGACGTCTCCTACTCGGCAAAAGTCGGCAGAAGCGGGAAATATGATTCCCGCTCTGCTGACTGACAGCTGGGAGGGCGGAGTAAACTCCTCCGCCTCTCTCAGCTGTTTTCAGCTTTTTGAGCTGAACCGCTGAGCGGAGGGAGGGGGACAGGGGGCAGTATACTCCGGGCATCATGATCACCTAAAATAGCTTAGGTGGTCATGCTGCCTAGAGTGTCCCTTTAAACTGGGGTCAGAGGAGCACATTGTGCACTGTAATGAATGCGATTGTGGCTACATTGTAACAGTTTTGAATGATGTTGAGAAAAAAAAAAAAAAAAAAAACTATGTGCAGGGGTTTCTCTACATCCGTGTAGCTTTTTCACGTCGATGCCATTTTTGGCATCCGTTGCAACACGAGTTGTCCGTGCTTGAGAAGTGCGCACGTACTCAGTGTTTGCTCTATTGACCCCTTTGACAGCACTGTTTGCTGTCCGTCGTAGCTTTTCAGACGGATGTGAAAAGTGCGCTCATCTGACCCCAGCCTAAAAAAAATAAAAAAATAAAATTGTATTGTGCAAAAATGCATGGAAAGGACGCCATCAGGGGGTAGATTAAAGTGCTATCTTCCACCATCTGATCTCATTCAGCTGCAATCTGTTATCTCTGGTAGCCTAGACCAGTGTTTCTCAACTCTGGTCCTCAAGTACCCCTAACAGGCCAGGTTTGCCCGAAATCTGCAGCACAGATCATGATTTGCTGCTCAGTGACTGCAGGATTCCGTCTGGGCTTCCAAGATGATCCTTAAAATCTGACCTGTTACTTAAGGACCAGAGTTGAGCAACACAACAGACCCCTTCACCCCTTCCCAATACCGGCTTTATCTCGTAACACAAGCTGTAAAGCAAGATTTGCCACTAGATTTTGGTAAATGTTGCATTGTGGTTTTCCCATATAAAAATATCTATTAACCTGAGAATCCTTTTCCCCCCCCCACATGCAATTACATAAACCAGTGTTTCCCAAACCTGTCCTCAGGACCATCCGCCTCGTCAGGTTTGCCAGATATGTGAAGCACAGGTGATATGATTTGCTGCTCAGTGATTGCAGGATTCAGTCTGCATTTCCCGAAAGTGATCTGCAAAATCTGGCCTGGTTGAGGGCCCCGAGGAGAGGTTTGGGAAACACTGACAAACAGTTAGGGGGGGCAAGGAGAGACAGGTCAGTCACTTCATGACAGAGCTATGAAACGGTTTAGCGCTGAAAAGGTTAAGCTAGCATGTATCAAATCTCATTTAAAAATTACCTTCTCTTCCTCCTTGGAATTTTACCCGGATTGTTTTATCTATGTATTTAGAAAGGTCTAGAATGCTCTCTTTTTTCTTCTTTTCCTTATCCTGAAAAAAAGGGAGAAAAAAACATCCATCAGATTTTAGCTGCCCGTGAGCGGAGGTCCTTTGTGCCCACACTATACATGGCCACTGTGCCTGTTTGAGGTGTGGATGCCAGCCTCTTGCCAAGAGATCGTGGACCAATCTGACAAAGCCAGTTCAAGGACAATGGGCATATGGGTCACCTAACAGTTAATGAGTTAGAAATGCATTTATCTTGAAACTGTATTTTAGGAGTTAGGTTGTCTTAGTATTGTTCTGCTGCAACGTTAATGCCGTCTAGTGTGTACTAATTCGATCTGTGTCTTCTGAAGGAATTTTACTCTCCCGTGTAGACAAAGCAATCTGCAACATGTTAACAACCCCCCCCCCCCCCTCATAACTGCTCTCATTCCCAGTAAAGCATAATTTATTCCCCTGCATTAAGCTGTGTGTGAGGTTTGGTGAGAGATTAGAAATATACAGCACTCCCTCAAGTTGTGGCTGAGAGTTGTGGGAAGGAAAGATGCTGCAGATCAGCTTGGCTGAACAGAAGGGACAGCCGCTGTGCTGGTCCACAAGCGGAGAGACCCCCATATCTAATATAAATCGCAATTTACTCCATTTGCAATATTTCGTTAAGACTTGCTCAAGCTGTCACGTAACTCCATGCTCAGCTTAAATGAGAATAGCGGAGGAGGTTTTAGTACAGTCTATGTTTTCATGTTAAAAGTGTCCCCCCCCCCCATCAGAACATCATCCAAATGCCCTTAAGCCTGTCCCTCGTGTTCCCAACACCAGGGGAAGCTTGGTTTTGAAACTCCAGCCAATCACCATCCAGGAGCCAGACAAGCCAACCAATCCCATTCAAGTACCGCACAGCATTCACTTTAATGGAAACATCTGCAGAAACTTTAAACCCCGTCACCCCAAAAACCCTTTGCCCCAGCAGGGTGCTCTTTTGGGGTTAGGGTCCCCCTCATGGGAGCTGCAGTTGGTGATTTTCAGGAGGGAGCTCCATCGGGAACACACATTTCTGAGCCTTTCTTGGTCCCAGGGGTTCAGGCAGCAGCCATGCGGCATCAACTGGGGTAACTTCCACCCGCTGCTGCCTTCGGATCTGGGTGCTTTTTAGGACACCATAGGAGCCCGAGCTATCAAACAGTATCCCCGTATTGCCGCTGCTCCCCTGAAATCCCCCCAAACAAGGATCCTTGCTCTGTATGACTGCAGTTACAGTTATTTATAAAAGACACCACCAAGTTACATAGCCCTATACAAATGGTAGAGACAGAATAACCAATATACAAGTTAAACACACAGTAGTAGAGTGGCCCATGCTCAAGAGCTTCAATCTGCGAGCAGGACCTGATAGAGACCAGGGTGAACTGCAGTGCTGGTATGTCTGGGTGGGCTGGGATGTTAACGGTTATCCGATTCTGTACCAAATAAAAACAGGCCGTGTGAAATGACCAGTGTCGTCTGCTTTATTGGGAGAAAGAACTAACAGATTCAGCACTGCTTGCTGACAGAAGAAGTCGGGTCTAGCGGAGGAAGACTAGTCACAACGGCCGACAGAAATCAGTGACCTTGGGTCTTGTAACAGTCACCCTCTGAGATCACCTGCGATGAGCCCTCAGAAGCAGCCGATCGGATTTGTGCACACATGCATCTCCAGTCCATCATTCTGCGTGGATGCTAAGAAACGTGTGTACATAAAGTGCACAAGCCCCATTGCGGTGTGCAATTTGTAGTTTCTACACTACACAAGTTGCATAGGAGCACAAAATGCACAGAAAAGTAGATGCAGTGAGGGAGAAAAAAGGTGCACAATCACCCCAAAAAGATTAAAAATTAAATCATTTGGGTAGTCCACAGCCTCTGCCCAGAACCCCTTAAAGAAAAAAAGTGATGAATGTTGTAGCAGTAAACATTTTTGTAAAAGTCATAGCACCGGCACACCAGGCTTTGTACAAAGTTGCACATCTTTTTTTGCATTGAACATACAACGAACACATTGGCTCCACCGTTTTACCCACTTGACGGGCAGGCGCAGCCTGTCAAGGGTGGCTTAACGCCAGCGAGGTACACAGGTGTGCCGCGCCCAGAGGCGCCACCATGAGTTCAGGCTGTCCCTGTGCAGTCAATGACGCGCAGCACATGTGGGGAGGGGCAGAGGCAGGCCATTTAAGTCAGCGTGGTGTACCTGTACACCCTGAATCTTCAAAGCCCTCCCGCCACCCAGACAGCATAGTACATCCGGGGGCGTTAATGGGTTAAGAATTATTTTGTAGTCAGTTTATTTCCTTTAGGTTTTAAGTGGGTGCGTCCAAGAATAGGGAGCACCACTGCCTGAGAAGGATACATTGTGAAAATCCTGATATATATATATATATATCTATATCTATATGCAAATACATGTTTTATTCATTTAAGGCCTCCCTCTCTCTACCCTACAAACCATTCTGAATGCCTCTGCCAAGCTCCTCCACCTCACCCGCCCCTCTGTCTCTGCGAGTCCCTTCACTGACTCCTTATCCATTGTAGAATTTCAAAAACATACCCTGACCTACAAAGCTCTTAGTAATCACCAAATACACCCAGCCCACTCCCTAAAAATCAAACCGGGACCTACGTCTAACTGCTCCCCGCATCACCCAATCCCATGATAGCCTGCAGGATTTCTCAAACGCAGCCCCCATCCTCTGGAACGCTCACTTGTATGGTCACGCTTTCCCTTCCAGCAAACGCTCCCTTAAGACATTCCTATTCAGGCAAGCCTACCACCCGACTCCCTGATACACCTCACTGCCCCAACCAGTCCATCACGCTCACCTTGCGTCCTCTGTTTCCACCCATTCTAGATGGCAAGTTCCCATAGGAATAGGGCCCTCGGTCCCTCTACTAGTTTAGGGCCGCAACTAAACGATTATTCCCATTATCGATTAGTTGGCCAATTATTACTTCGATTCATTGGGAAAAAAAAAGTTTACTAAAAAGGAATTTTATGTGAAAAAATAAGCAATTTGCGTAGTGTACATAACTTTCGTACGCACATACGCAAATTGCGTATCTTGCTTACTTTTCACACAAGGTATACAAGTGCTTGGTCAGAGGGGTTGATGCTGCAGCTTTAGGCTGGGGTCAGACTAACGCATTTTTAACGTGCGTTTAGGCGCCTTTAATCACGACCGCAGTACCAGCAAATGATGGGTAATGGACTGCCAATATACGAAGTACGGCCGCGCAACGCAAGCGACAAACGCATTTAGAGAACGCAGAACCGCTACTACTGACGTAGAGTGTGCTGCGTCCGCATAGCGGCATGTGTGCGTGATTAGGAGACGTCAGACGCTGCTCACATCTGGCCAACATAACGTCCAGACACCCAAGGTTTCCTGGTTTGGATCCGAAAAAAAAAAAAAAAACAAGTACGAAAATGCATATCGTATGACCGTTTTCACGCATTCCGTGAAAAAAAATACGTCAATGCGTTCAGATGCACTTTTTGACGGTCGCTGCGAATAAATGCGTTTGACCCTAGCCTAAGCCCATGTTTGCTTTCGCATATGAACGCAGCTACTTTGTCATAGGTGAGGTCAGCATGAATTTGGGGCTAATAAGCTAAAGTGTGTAAAGGGTGCGTAGAGTGTCCCTTTTAAATAATTTTCTGAACAAACTGAGTGGGAGGAGGGACTGGAGGTGGAAGGAAGTGACTTGACTTGGGTCTGAGTGGGTATGGACAAAAGACCAGATCTGACGGAGACTTGGAGTGAGTTTGGGGAATGGCAGTTCCTGACCCAAGAGGGTGTGGCAGGAAGGGTGCGGTGGCGGCACAGGACTCCAGCTTCAAGTAAGGATAAAACACAGGCATACAGCTCCTTCACCCAGTGGCAGTATCCTATGTTTGTGTTCTAGTTCTGCTACTGTTGTAAACGGAATAAAAGCAAACTGGGTGGGACATTACCCTAGAACGAAATCCCAGGACATACTTGAAAACGGGAGAAATCCCAATGTATCTTTCCTGGTAAAATCCTTTATAAAACAAATACGGAGTAAAGCAGCGGCACGTCTTCTCCAATCAGCTCCGAAGCTGAGGTTATTTACGTTTAACGCAGTCTGACTCTAAACAGTGTGTGCTGTACACAGGTCGATTAATCGACACCGATTTGATTTGTTGTGTCAGCCCCAATTTAGTTTATCAAAATGTTGTGCAGTCTCAATGTATTGTAACCATATCTATATTGTGCAAGTTCAGCACTGTGGAATAGGCTGGAGCTTTATAAAGAGGTAAAACCGTATTTTAGCTAAAATACAGGTTTTACCCAAAGTCTTATGGAAAATGGGAACACCATTCCACTGCAAAAAAGCAGAGATTGAACAGCGTTCCCACTGAAATGGACCAGAGTCCTCCGAAAGTTACATGGTTTGAGGAATACTGCATAAGAAGCAACCAACGTCCCCCACACAGGAAGCCGAAACCATGTCAACAGAATTACTGTCTTGGGGTCATGGAGAATGATAGCGCACCCCCTTACAAATCACATTCATGGCAGCACATGGCTCCAGACGGTACCATTTCAAGTCCAAACAGGGGATAACACGAGACAGCGGGTTTCCAGTACCAAACGTAAAAGGCAAAGCTCGTCGGACACATTCGGCTCTCGTAAGAACACTTGCACTTACCGCCATCTTCCCGCTACTCTATCTGCCAAAGTGGAAACGCCCACTTTAACCAGTGTCGAGGGACCGTCACAACCTCCTCCTGCTCCAGCTCTACTGCTTCAGTGTCTGCCAATTTATTGCTGTCTATTCTTCTCACATATCCGTAGTTAACAAATCTCCTAGAATAACTAATATAGGGAGCGGGGATAAAGAAGTGAGAGGTCTCTAACATATTTAGATTTTGTCTCCCCTGTGATAAAGAGAATTTGGTAAAGTCCACAGCCATGCGCGCTCTACGTAGACGTAAAAGCAGGCGGATTTCATTTGCGGCTACGCCGATACGTCACTAATGACATAATCTCGTGTTGTAGCTCTGCTTGTAGGACGTCCGTTTACGCCTATTCTTGCCAGCAGTTAAAATGGTGGATTTTTGTTCACTTTTCAAAAGCATATGTAGATCGTGTTTTAAGTATTATTTGTAAACGTTTTTGCCTGTCCCCTTTTCGGTTTTGGTGACAGCTGTGACATGTTTTTATATACACGCACACCATTTTCACTAAGATCTCTATAGTTTTGATTCACTTTTCTATCCGACTAGTACAGACAGCCCAGTGCATGTAGTATACGACTTTTCAATCACACTTTTCAATAACACCTGCTCCTTCAAGCCCAGGGCTTCAAGCAACCCCTATTCATGCTACAGAGCTGAGCATGAAAAGTGATGCCCTGCAATATATGGAATTCTAATGCTGCAGGAAATAAAGGCTTTATGTATTATTATTATTTATTATTATTCTTTATTTATAAAGCGCCAGCATATTCCGCAGTGCTGTACTGAAGTGGAATCAGGCTGAAAGATGGTCGCTACTATGAGCCAGGCGGCCATCTTGTTCAGAATATTGGTTCACTAGTAAATAGAATAGATTTTATTAGTTGAGAAAGACGAAGTTTACATAGAATTTTAGGAATGTGTGGTAGATTAGGGAACTAGCAATAAAACGAGGCAGAATCCGGCCAGTTCTTGGCACGGAGAGACAGGAAGATGAATGAATGGGGCAAGGTCATTGAGACTTGCAGAGAAACAAAGAGATCGTAGAGAACAGACCAGGCCCCACGCTATCTCAAATAAACAGCCGGTAGGGAGGAGGGCACAGCCCAGAAAAAGCACAGCAGCAAATCACGGACTGTCAAACTAACATGAAGTGTATCAATTTATTGCTAATATGTGGAATTTCTTTGTACTAACGATGGGAGGTATTAACCCACGTGGGGTGGAATAAAGTGTCATCGGGAGGTGGGCTAATTGGGATGTACCTAATTATGTATTTTTGGGTATAAGACCCCTTGCAAGGGGGGAGACGGGGCTCACTCTTTGCGATTCAATCCTGTGTGAGCACTTGTGTGACGACACAATAAAGTTTGCCTTTCCTGAAGAGACTCGTGTTCAGACAATCCTTGCTTGTGTCCAGTCCGGCGCCGAATTGAAAGTGAACCTGATTGACTCCGGTAACAGTACAATAAGCACAGTATAGACAGGGTTACAATACATTGAACAACATTTGACAAACAGTACAGGAGGAGATGAGGGCCCTATTCCCGTAGGAACTCACAATCTGGGAGGGTTGGGGTTGGAAACAGGAGGAGAGGACTGTAAGGTGAGAGTGATTGATGGTTGCGTCAGTGAGTTGGGTGGTAGGCTTCCTAAATAGGAATGTTTTCAGGGAGCGTTTGAAGGAAGAGAAGTTAGGGGAAAGTCTGACAGTACGAGGGAGAGCGTTCCAGAGAGGGGGCTGCGCGTGAGAAATCCTGCAGTCTATCATGGGAAGAGGTGATGCGGGGAGAAGCTAGGCGCAGGTCACTGTTGACCTTAGGGAGCGGGCTGGGGTGTATTTGGTGATTAGTGAGGACAGGTAGTGGGGAGCTGAGTTAGTGAGGGTTTTGTAGGTAAGGATAAGGATTTTGAACTTAATTCTGCAGTGGATGGGGAGCCAGTGAAGGGACTCGCAGAGGGGAGCGGCAGAGACAGAGCGGCGGGTGAGGTGAATTAGCCTGGCGGAGGCGTTCAGGATGGATTGTAGGGGGGAGAGGCGGGACAGAGGGAGGCCAGATAAGAGATTATTGCAATAGTCGAGTCGGGAGATTACCAGGGCGTGTATGAGTTGTTTTGTGGTGACAGCGGTAAGAAATGGCCGAATTCTGGAAATATTACGCAGTTGGTATCGGCAGGAGGAGGAAAGAGACTTGATGTGGGGGATGAAGGAAAGAGCAGAGTCAAGTGTAACTCCAAGGCAGCGAACTTGGTTTCATGGGGAGATGGTGATACCCTCCACCGTGATAGAGAAGTCAGGAGGTGGGGAGGCATTGGAGGGAGGAATAAGTAGGAGTTCAGTCTTTGACATGTTGATCTTTAGGTGGTGGGAGGCCATCCAGGAGGAGATGCCAGATAAACAGTCACTGACTTTTGAAAGGACAGGGGGAGAGAGATCAGGGGTAGAGAGGTAGATCTGAGTGTCATCAGCGTAGAGGTGGTAATTAAAGCCAAAGCTGTTGATTTTGCCCAGAGAGGAGGTGTAGATGGAAAAGAGCAGAGGACCAAGGACAGAGCCTTGAGGTACACCAACAGATAGAGGCAATGAGGAGGAGGAGTTACCAGCAAAGGACACACAGAAGGACCTGTTGGATAAATAGGAGTCAACCCAAGCAAGTGCAGTGTCACCGAGACCCAGAGAGTTGAGGGTCTGTAGAAGGAGGGGGTGGTCAACAGTGTCAAAAGCAGCCGAGAGGTCAAGCAGGATGAGAATAGAATAGTGGCCGTGTTTTTTAGCAGTTAGGAGGTCGTTGGTGACTTTGGTGAGGGCAGTTTCAGTTGAGTGTAGGGGACGGAAGCCAGATTGCAGGGGGTCAAGTAGGGAATTGGAGGACAGGAAGAGAGAGAGGCGGTTGAAGACTAGTTTTTCTAAGAGCTTTGATGTGAAGGGAAGCAGGGATACAGGGCGGTAATTGGATGGAGAGTTGGGATCTAGGGATGGTTTCTTTAGTAAAGGGGTAACTAGCGCGTGTTTGAAGGCGGATGGAAAGGAGCCAGTGGAGAGAGATAGGTTGAAGATGGGTGTGAGAGCAGGGGTGAGGGAGGAGGAGAGGGGAGGAATTAGATGTGAAGGAATGGGGTCGAACGGGCACGTGGTGAAATGTGAGGAGGACAATAAGGAATTGACTTCCTCCTCAGTGGCTGGGAGGAAGCGGCAGAGGGTGGCAGAGGGGACCTGTGGGAGTGGAGGTGGCAGATAACTATCTTGTGTTGGGATGTTACTTCTGATAGTTAGAGTTTTACTGAGGAAATAGTCTGCCAGGTCTTGAGCGCTGAAGGCAGCTGTGGGGGGAGGTGCAGGTGGGTAGAGGAGGGTGTTGAAGGTGGACCAGAGCCGTTTAGGGTTGGAGGACAGCGTAGATATAAGAGATGAGAAGAAGGATTGTTTGGCCAAGTGGAGGGCAGAGGTGTATGACCGGAGAATAAACTTGAAGTGAACAAAATCAGCTTCAGAGCGGGATTTCCTACAGGCACGCTCTGCGGTGCGGGAGCATCTTTGCAGGTAGCGAGTCTGGAGGGTGTGCCAGGGCTGAAGCTGGCGGCGTGGGGCCTTACAGAGTCGAAGAGGAGCAAGAGTGTCTAGAGCAGAGATAAGCGTCGTGTTGTAGTGATTAGTGGCAGCATCAGGGCAGGTGAAAGATGAGGTATGAGGGAGGTGGTGAAGTAGGTTGGAGAATTGATGGGGGTCCACAGCATGTAGATTTCTGCGAGTGTGTGTGCGGCGTGGGGGAGCAGGGTGTTTAGGAAGTCCAGATAGGTTGAAAGAGAGATGGTGGTGGTCAGAGATGGGGAAAGGGTGACAGTTGAACTCAGAAATGGAGCAGAGGTTGGAAAAGACAAGGTCAATAGCATGACCATCGCGGTGGGTAGGGAGGAGGGAGGATTGTGTGAGTCCAAGGGAGGACGTGAGTGAAAGAAGTTTGGAGGCAGCAGGGGCGGAAGGATCGTCAATGGGAATGTTGAAGTCCCCGAGAATTAAGCATGGAAGATTAGAAGACAGGAAGTGAGAAAGCCAGGTAGCAAAGTGGTCAAAGAACTGGGAGGTTGGTCCCGGTGGGCGGTAGATGACTGCCACCCTGAGAGCCAGAGGAGAGAACAGGCGGATGCAGTGTGTCTCGAAGGAGGAGAAGGAGAGGGATGGGGGTGGAGGGAGATGCTGATAGGTACAGGCGGGAGAGAGCAGGAGTCCGACCCCGCCACCATTTCTCTCACCCGGTCTGGGGGTATGGCTCAAGTGTAGACCGCCATGTGAGAGAGCAGCAACGGAGGCCGTGTCAGAGGGAGTTAGCCAGGTTTCAGTTAAAGCTAGGAGGTTGAAGGAGTTTGAAAGGAAGAGGTCATGGATTGCTGTGAGTTTGTTGCACACAGAGCGAGCGTTCCAGAGGGCGCAGGAGAAAGAGGACAGGCGCTGAGGGATTATGGGAATGAGGTTGCTGGGCTTGCAGGGAGGTGATTTATGTGCGATGGAGATAGGATGAGAGGGAAGTATTGGATGTGTTGTGGGGCCAGGGTTAGGGGATATGTCACCTGAATAGAGTAACAGCAGGAGGGTGAGAAAGAGAAGGTGGGAATGGGATTTGTGGGAGTGGGAGTGATTGGCAGCACGAGAGTTAGAGGGAGACCATGTTCTGAGGAAACAGAGGAGCTCATGTGAGGCCATCATGTGGGACGAGAGGAGGGAGGGAGGGAATGCACTATTGTCCCAGTGTTTAGTGCATTCACTTTATAAAGGAATGGAGAAATAACTTAAGGGGTTATTCAATAAGCTCTGTGGCAGCGAATGGGGACTTTCACCGTTCTGTGCAATTTTGTGGCAGTTCGTCTATTCACAAAGCCATCAATTCACCACATATTGGCAAATTGACAGCGAAAAACGTGTGTTTCACTGCAATTCGGCAGCAGCGAAATTGTCCCATAGAAAATAATGGTTAATCTGTTCAGCGAGCGCTGAACTGCACCAAAGTGTCAGTGAAATGCTGTGATTTCGGTGTTTCAGTTCGACAGGTTTAAACAGGCAAATCCCATAGGATTCAATGTAAGAAAATATAATTTTTAAATTTAAAAAAAAGGCATATGCTTTTCATTTTCAGAAAAAAGCCTTTTATTTTTGGAACACCTTTTTGAATTTTTTTAATGAAATTTATGCTTCACACTAGAATCAAAAGGTGTTTTTTTTATATTCTCTTAACAGACCTTTTTATTACTTTTTTAGGAAAAAAGAAGTCTGTATCGATGGCGCCACCTAGAGGAAATAGATGTAAAATGTTCCACAAAACACTATTTGCGTGTGAACAAAGACAAGAAATTTTAAATAAAATAGGAAACAGTTCTTGGTTTGAATCAGCAGCTGTCTCTTTCGATAGGTGGTATATATCCAAACCCACCGAAGGATAATAAATCAGACAAAAATAAAAAGACGATCGAGTCAGCGCTTCCTTCAATCAGTGTTTTCTTCTTTTCTGTATACCTTTAAAATAAGCAGAAACGCTGCCATAGCGTAATAAACTTATTATATAGCTGAAAATAGTAAAGAAAAGGAACACTCACATATTTTTGTGTCTCAATCAGACACTAGATGCTCCAGGCAACTGGCAAAATTTGGATGGGAATGCCGGATTTCCCTCAGGATTCATAGTCTTGCCGTTCCAATGATTGCTGGACGCCAAATATTGGTTTTAAAGGCAAAAATTTATTTAAATAAATAAAACAGGAACATGAATGTATCACCTAAACGCGTTTCGCGAGAAACCTCGCTTTCTCAGTAGGTCAAACCTACTGAGGAAGCGAGGTTTCTCACGAAACGCGTTTAGATGATACATTCATGTTCCTGTTTTATTTATTTTAATAAATTTTTGCCTTTAAAATCAATATTTGGCGTCCAGCAATCATTGGAACGGCAAGAATATGAATCCTGAGGGAAATCCGGCATTCCCATCCAAATTTTGCCGGTTGCCTGGAGCATCTAGTGTCTGATTGAGACTCAAAAATATGTGAGTGTTCCTTTTCTTTACTATTTTCAGCTATATAATAAGTTTATTACGCTATGGCAGCGTTTCTGCTTATTTTAAAGGTATACAGAAAAGAAGAAAACAATGATTGAAGGAAGCGCTGACTCGATCGTCTTTTTCTTTTTGTCTTATTACTTTTTTAACCCGTTTGCTGTGGATGATGTGTGGGGGATGTCCTGGAGATTCCCTGCAACATGCAGAGGACGTCCGTCACATGTCAGAAAATAGGGGGACCCCAGCTGCTCCAAATGGAATACAGCCAGTACAGTCTGATTTCCTTGAAGTCAGACCGTCGTGTGGGACCCCACTCGGTGTGATGACACAATTTTCAGGCGTCCCCTCGGCAGAGCCAGGAGGGTGCCTGAAGGG
This sequence comes from Leptobrachium leishanense, assembly GCA_009667805.1. Classification (NCBI taxonomy): domain Eukaryota; kingdom Metazoa; phylum Chordata; class Amphibia; order Anura; family Megophryidae; genus Leptobrachium; species Leptobrachium leishanense. The sequence continues at coordinate 366,105,394 of CM019063.1, read as the reverse complement.
GCGGGGTCATTTGGACCCCTCTTTCCCTATTGGTAATGGCCACAGAAAAAAGGGCAGCATCGCTGGAAAGGTCACAGTCTGACCTTTGTAGCGATGCCTCTATTAACCCCTTAGATGATAGTACCGCGAATCGGCACCAGATTGCAGACTTTTCCTGGAGGAGGCTGACATCCAGGATGTCAGCCCCGCCTCCAGGGCCTCCCCCGCCCACGTCCTATTTGAATTTTTAGCCGCTCTCGATCGGAATCGGAAGAACAGGAAGAAAAAGGACTTGATGGACGGCTAAAAGTCCAAATAGGACGTTTTAACCTATTAGTGGAAAGTGTAACCCCGACCCTTATTGGTAAGAATCTCCTTCCCGCCATTTCTAAGGGAGTTAACTGGACGACACAATGTGGGATTGAATATAAAAACGGAAGGAACTATGTCAGTATTAGCCAATTGAAGAAGCCACGGGTACACGTGACCCTTTGGCAAAACGCGTTTGGGCGTCAATTACTTTTTAAATTCTTTGTATTGTTTTATTATTTTATTAAACCAGTTTTTCCCATACTTTGTCGCCCTGGATCGCTGAATGGTTTTCCTTGAAGGTTGTAGCTACTAAAACAACCTCTGAGTGATTCATCTCAGAGCCTGGTACTCGAGGACCGCAGTTGGGAACCACTGGTTTAAATGATAAAATGTGGGACAAAAAAAAGAATTTACCCACTGAAAATGATTTAAATCTGAATGGAAATCCATTTTTTTTACAGTTTTTGTTATAGCATTTTGACAGGACATGATGTATAATAATGATGTATTATGAATCTGTAGAGTCTCCTGCAAATAAAGGATATATAATTTGTCTAGATCATACAATAAAATATGACTTCAAATTGCATTTAAACATGATGAGCACAGGACGGTCAAAATGAGCTCAGCACACAGGTGAAATGGCTCAGCAGGGAAGGGGTTATAGGACAGTTTTTTTATTAGATATAGTTTAATACATTTTTATTGGTTTAAACTCCTATTAGCAGAATAGATTTATGTTTTTTTGCAGTTCGGTGGATTTCGCCAAGGCCAGTTCACCTCTTCGGTGCGCTTCGGCAACTTTCACCAACTTTTTCCTGAGGCGTCGTGACTCTATCTTCGTCTCACTAGGCTGATGCTATGGTGAATAATGAACTCACCGAAGTTTCAGTGAAATCGCAGAAGTGAAAAGCACCAAAGTTTCGATTACATTTTGGTGCTTTGTGAATAACCCCTATAGCACAGCTTTCCAAATTGTGTGCCAGGACACATTAGTGTGTCGGCTGCAGGATTCTGGTGTGTCGCTACGTTGCAGAGTAAGGCTAATAGTCGATGCTGCAATGCATTGACGCAATCGATTATCCGCCCGCACCTCTGTCAATTTAGGAGACGCTAGGACCACACGTCCTCTTAGGCTAGGGTCAGACGAACGCATTTTTCACGTCTACCATCAAAAAGTGCGTTGATGCGTCCGAATGCATTTTTTCACGGAAGACGTGATAGTGGTCATACGATGCGCAATTTCGGCCGTATTTTTTGACAGAGCTATAAAAAACAAATGGACGTGATGTTGGCCGGACATGTGCAGCGTCTGACGTCTCCTAATCACGCGCACAAGCCGCTATGCCGACGCAGCGCACTCTGTGCGTCAGTACTAGCGGTTCCACGTTCTCGAAAAAATGCGTTTGTTTGCCGCTTTCGTTGCGCGGCCAAACTTTCGTGTACGGCCGTACGTCGTATATTGGCCGACATTGGCTGCTACTACGGCCGTAATAAAGTGCGGCTCAACGCACATTCGCACTGCATTCGTCTGTCCCCAGCCTTAGCCAGACGCTTTTACTCGGCGGTAGCACTGGGAGGAAGTAATCATATATAATGTCACTTCCTCCCAGCTCTCCATGCTGCCGCAGATGGAAGCAAAGCCCCCCTGTTGCTGGCTGCAAGAAAGCCATGCACTTGGAAAGTGGAAGTATGGGGTGGGTGGACATGATCAAAGGGGGAGATGGACGTGATAAAAGGGTTAGATGGACATGAAAAAAGGAGGCGGAAATGGGACTTGGAAAGGGGAGAATTTACATGGACAGAAGGGAGGGGGAGAAAATGGACATTAGAAGGGGTGAAAGAAAGGAAGAGGATGGGTTATAGCAGAAGACAACGGAAAAGAGGGGAAAGAATGTGCAGAGAAGGGGGACAGAGTGTGAGTATTAATAATCAGATAATAATAACAATAATTACAAATGATATATTTGAAAAGGTTTCATGAGATATGTTGTGTCCCCATATATTTCGTTCTTACAATGTGTATCCATATCTATTCAGGAGCGGATCCAGATAGAGGTTTCAGGGGTGGGGGACTCTACCTGCTGCGGGAGAAGTGCAGGAATGCAATAAGCGTGTTCCCGAAGGACTTGAGCCCTGTCTCTGTGACCCCCTCTCTGTCCCATTCACTCTCTCTGACGCCCCTGCCTCTGTGACCTCCCTGTCTCATTCTCTCTCTGACCCCCCTGTCTCTCTGACCCCCATCTCATTCTCTCTGACCCCCCGTCTCATTCTGTCTCTCTGACCCCCGTCTCATTCTCTCTCTGACCCCCGTCTCATTCTCTCTCTGACCCCTGTCTCATTCTCTCTCTCTGACCTCCCTGTCTCATTCTCTCTCTCTGACCTCCGTGTCTCTGACCCCGTCTCATTATCTATGACCCCTCTCTCTGACCCAGTCTTATTCTCTATGACCCATCTCTCTTTCCCCATCTCATTCTCTCTCTCTGACCTCCCTGTCTCGTTCTCTGATTCCCTGTCTCTCTGTGACCCCCCTGTCACATTCTCTCTGAGCCTCCCCCCCCATGACACACACACACGTTGCCCCCTCCCTGCAAAGGGAGTTAGAGATCAGCAGGTGAGGCGGAGATGTGTCTGTCTGGGGGCAGGGGAGCAGCAAGGCTATCACAATCAGACATTTTTTAGCTGACTCCAGCAGCCTGGCCTCCCTGCTTGTGTATGGAGCTGCCCTAATAAAAAAAACCTGCGTGTGTACCGGGGGAATCATGAACCTACCCCTTGTGATGTGTGTCCATACTGCGGCTGCATCAGGCTGGTCCTCCTGCTCTCCTCTCTCACGCCTCCCTCCCTGGTGGCACATGGACAGGAAGCTGACTGTGCAGGAGGATGGAGAGGAGCAACTGCTACTGAGGGCAACATTAGGAGAGGCTCCGGGTAATATTTTCTGGGGGGGGGCTGGGCAATTGCCCCGTTGCCCCCCCCCCGAATCCACCCCTGGATATATTACAACGGGTTAGTTTAAACTGAGTTTGCTGGTAAAACTGAATTATCGTGTCACCAAAAGATGCATGTCTAAAAAGTGTCACCAACACGAAAAGTTTGGAAAGCTATGCCCTATGGTAATGATATGTTTTAGTAGAGTAGTCCTTTAAGGTTTAAGCTTAGTAATGGGATACTACTTCCAGTTTTGGACTATTACAGGTCTATTCAATAAAGGGAAAGTCAGGAGAATTGGCAAAAGTGAACCAGAAAATTTCACCCCTTTATCCCACTTTCCAAATCGTTTTTTTGCTCTAGATTGTTCTCTTCTCCTGCCAACTCTCCTGGTTTCAGCCTTTAGTGAATAAACCTGATAGTCCCAGAGCCTCTTAGGCTAAGAAATCTGGAGCACCCCCCCCCCCCACACACACACACCAAACAAACAAAATAAAGTCAAAAACTGGAGAAATTATTTTTTAAAAGAACACTATTAAAAAAATAGAGATCCCTCTTTTGCCATTAAATAATAGGCAGAAGCTGCTGATAGACTCTGCCCACGCATTTTTTCTTTGGGTTTCTTTTATTCACCTTTTGCCCTACGGAGCTCCTCCTCTTTGGTTCAGTTGTGTGGCACTGTAATAGAACTAGGCCAGAAACTAGATGCCATGATGGTTCAGAGCAGCCATCTTGAGCAAGACTTTGGCTCGCGTAAATGTATATAGCGAATATTAGCTAAATTAGACGAGTTTGCATAGATTTCTGGAATTCCTGAAACTAACAGGCAGAGCAACTAAATAAGCAAGATCCAGCCAACATAAGCAGGAGTGTCAGAGAACTGATTTAGCTACATCAAGGCCAGAGAGCCACAGGCGAGAACAAAAGCCCTCATTAAACCATCTGTGGCCTTATCAGCTCCTACAGTAAACAAGCCTTATGGAGTCAGATAGTGACAAGATCTGGCTGGATGTTAAATTATCCAATTGTTATAACTGTATATGAATGCTGCCAATTTACTGTCAATTCGTGGAATGTCATTGTATCTCAAATAAGGGGATGGTACGAATTGTCTTATGGTGGGTTGTTGGGATGTACCTTTTTATGTATTCATGTATAAAACTTTGAACCTATGCTGATCGCGTCACTCAGTCTTTGCGATTCAATCCTGGCTGAGACTTGACGTCAAATAAAGTATGCCTTTCCTGCAATTGACTCGTGTCTGGATAGTCATTGACCGCACCAGGCCGACCTTTCTCCCGACAGAACTGAGTGGATTCCGGTAATGGCACCTGCGCAGAAAGATGGATCGGAGCTGCGCACATTTGCAGATCCGAACCATCTGCTGCCTCTCTGAAACCGATCACTATTGTGATTGGTCTCAGAGTGACATCAGAATGCTCTCTGCGTGCTGACATCTCTAGAGAGAGATCTGGTGACTGGCAGCTGGGAAATTAAAATTTCCTGGCTACTGGTGATGCTGGATGGGGTGGAGGACACTCCTCCACTTCACCCAGTGTTTTCTTCGGATCGGGGCAGCGGGGATGTTACGATTACACATCCGAACCACTTTAGTGGTCAGGACGGGTAGAGTGTTCCTTTATCTTTTGTTTCTGGGGCAAGAAAGAATTACACATTTTACAAGATCTGAAAAACTGGTTCTCTCTAAGTGGAAGTGGGGACAGGATGTTCTTCTATATTCTTAACTAACATTTTGTTTGTGAATGGTGAAGTCAATAGTCATGGCCAGAACGGGACAGTGTATGACTGTGACATCAAACATCAGCGAGCTCACTGACTGCACACAATCTTGAGACATGAACTCTGGGGTGTGAGGTGGCCTCACACTATGTGTGCCCGTACTGACGTGCCTCCTGGCGTCCGTCGCAGCGGTATGACGCTGCGACTGGGCCAGCCATCAGCTGTTGCGCATGCAACAGAGGCCGTGCAGGTCTCCCCGTCGAAGCGCTACGCAGATCAAGCATTGCAGCGCTGAGCACACTAACTGCGCTCAGCGCATCAGAGCACACTAACATCAGCGCACACTAACTGCGCTCAGCGAGGTGGCCAGACGGGCGTCAGAGTGTAAGGAACGTCCACTCTCACGGACGTTCCTTTCGCTCTTAAAAACGGTGGTCTGACACCAGCCTTAATCAACTACTCAGGGCTTGCAATACACAGAGTATTGATGGTGCATATTGGTATAGGGTGGAAATGCCCCTTTATTTCGCTTTACACAGCTCAAAAGCAACCAGTAACTGAGCTGTATTTTAAAATATATCTCTTGTTGAGAGGACATCAGAGAAACAACCGGAATGGTGGTATAAAGGTTTCAGTAACCCCAAATCATTAGCTCTTCTTTTGTATACTGTGCAGTGCAACTCTTCCGAGTAAATTAATATATGCAACTTTGATTACTTTAGAGTTTACCTCACTAAGCTATTATTAAAAGAATAGGGGGAAAACTGCAAATTTTAGGCCAAAACACCTGAATCTAAAAAGGCTCCTACGTCTGGTATTCCTGTGTGAAATTAACGCTTTTCTTAGGACCCTCCACCAGCTCTCTGCTTAGTTTGTACTGATTACTTTCCTAGTCCAACAAAATTATACTTCAATAAATAGAAATAAACAAAAATAAATGCAGGTGCGGCCATCTTTGATATTGGCAACTCATGTGATTCAGCGATTGATGAGTATGTTCCAGTTACACAACCGAAGTTCTAAAATATCATTAATCTTTTTGTTGTTATTTACCATCTCTGCACGCTCACATTGCCTGCGCAGCGCTATATCTCTATGATCCCAGCCCTACTCCCCGTTAGAGAGGCTTTACCAAAATAAAGATGTCCGGCGGGCAGACTTACGTATGTGCCTAACGTAGGACACGCCCACTCCGACCTTTCGTCAAAGGCCCAGCCTGTTAGCATTCTAATAGTATACGATGAACCTAGGCGGGGTTTGGCCGCTGTTCCCTGCTAGTGGTGTCTCAACGAACGCCCAGGGCGCAGGCGCAAAGCATGGCGCTGAGTACCAGCTGACTGACAGGGTGTCCGTTGCTGGCTGTGTGTGTTGTGACCGGACAGGATGAAGCCTTTAGGTTTGCTGCTCGCCTGTGGTTTCCTGTTCACCGAAGTGAGTGCACTTTCTTTTTAGCTGGCAGAGTGCATGCTTTGTGCAGCACCATCACAGCCTGCTTCCCTCTCTGTGTAGTCACTGCACCATGTCAGTTTGCCCTCTATGCTAATGGTATTAGATGCCAACTCCTGTGCCACCTGATAGCCCACATCATGGCGTGTTACTCCATAACTGAATATTCTGCCCATGATTTTCTCTCTTTGTGTGGGTTTTGGCATTTGCCAGCTCCCATTTCCAGCTGCAGTTGTTTACCCCCGATTTGCTAGCTTACCTCCTATGTCCTGCCAGCCCTGTCACTGCCCATCCCTTTTCAGCCCATTTCTCACATGGAAGCTGCAGTCTTCACTCTAACTCCTTCTTTGTCCCACACAGAAGATGTTTTAATATTTGAGTAAAATAAAATGTGCAGATGGATATCTGCACTCGGTGATGTGCATGTGTGGGCTGGGAGCAGGCATGTGTGAAAATGACATCTCTTGACATCTGTGATTGACAGCCATGATAAATACTTTACCGGGGAGGTGGACCTGTTCCAGCATTTTATCTGCAACTTTTAGGAAGAGTCATAAAGCCACTTGATAGTTATATTCTTAAGTCTGAGCCAGCATCCTTGGGGCCCCCCAGTTGTTTTGGAACTACATCTCCCCCGATGTTTATGGGAAATATAGGTCCAAAACATCTGGAAGGCCAAGGTTGCTGACCTCCGTAATAAAATAAACCGGTCACTCAAGTCAGCTCATCATTGAACTGTGTGTTGAACCCAGTGGGGTCAGACCAGGGGAGTAATGGGGGGGAGGCGTTATTTCCTTAGTGGAGAAAACTTTCAAAAGAAATTTGCGACCCTTATATTTTCCAGGCTGGCATGGATTTACCATCAGGCATTTGCCCGGATGGCCACTTAATGTTGTTGTGACTGCCTAGGCCTGGCGTGGAATTCAAGATGGCGGTCCCTTCTATATTTATCTTGTTTAACATAATCAGGAGTATATCTACATGGAAAACCTAAAGACTATCTTTATCGCAAAACAGTATTTAATAAGGTAATAAACACTGGCACCCTTTAAAAACTTGAAACCTTGAAATAGTAGGCATATAATATATGATGTTACCACCCAATGTATCTGATTGCCCTCAATGTGCGTGTTGCACTAGGTTGAGGCTCTGCTAGATGGACTCGAACCACCTGCTATATCCAGTGCAGCTTTAGGATGGCCAACAACTGGGTCCGTATTTGTATGATGATAATCCAATATCATCTGTCATCGTCCGACCAATCCTACAACATGCAGGTGAATCAGCCCTCTTCCACTGCCTCCGACCACCATCAGACGATTTCAGAAGATTTTTTTTTTGCAATTACAACAGATTAGCGTGCTTTCCCATTTCAGTGGGGTTTGTCAGATTACTAGTACAAGTTACATGAAAAAAAAGATGAATTGTATAGTTAAACCGCCGTGCTGCAGCAAGGAAATTGTCCAGTAGAGAAGTGATTCAGTTCGCCAGGCGAAGCCCATAAGATTCAATGTAAAAAAAAAAAATTTTTTTTTTTTTTTTTATTCAACCATTTATTCTTTCCATCTGGAGCAAAAAGCCATTTTATATTTAAAGTCTTCTTTTTTTTCCCCCTTTGTGTGTGTGTTGTTTTTCTTCAGCGGTGCTGTCCTTGGTGCCAAAACCTATTTCAGTACCGGGCGGGAGAAGGGTGTTCCCTTGCAACACTTTTTTTTTTTTGCTTTCCTTTCTACGTTTGTCGGTGCTCTTCTTGGTGCCGAAACCCCATTTAAGCACCATGGAGAGGTGTGTTTTATTTTTTTTTCCTGGTTTGGTGGACTGTCGGCCAAACTGGGTCGTCCACAGACACGTCCAGTGGACAACCGTGGTTGGCTGACGGCATTGTTCGTAGGCGGAAGACTAAGTTGGTTGTCTGACTAGAGACCCAGTGGACAGCCTGAGACTTTCCTGGATGGAATCGGTCCGCCTGTATATAAAGTACAGTTCCTATAGCGGGGGTAGCGCAAATGATGGTCAAGCCAGTAGTCTGCAGATTGCTCTGCTATATAATAATACAAAGTTGCTAACCTTTCCCCCCCACGTGGTTCACAGCACCCCACTCGTCCATTTATGTATGTTGCTCTCCATTGACGTATCTCAATGATGTCAGTCCAACAAGGCCTTGTGCAGCTGCCACGCATGCACGCTATACACGGATCCACCATCTTTTAATATTTCTTTGCCATTTCTCTCCATCTGCCATGTAGGTAGCGGGACTCTGCCCCCCACACTCGTAAAGTATTTTCGTAATCTGATGATCACAGGGCTTGTCCCCTTCACTCTCTCCTTGCTGCCCCTTCAACACAATCTGTCCTTCCAGCTGGGAGTCCTTGAGGGTTTGCACAGGGGTTGACCGATTATCAGTAATACCGATAATCTGGTTCTTTATTGAGGATTTTCCCTGTTGTTGGCTGCTACAGTTCCAAGATTACTGATAACAAGGGCTTTTTTCTTACGGTGCGTGCCGGTACTCGGTACCTGCACCTACTGGCAGGGCATACACTCTGCCGCTGAGTTGTAGAGGATGTCTGCAGCCCATCGGTGAAGTTCCATGGCTCGGCGCCTGTCTGGATGTCAGCTGCCTGTGGGACCCATCCCTGCCCACTGATGTGGGCATGATGATGCCAGAGCATGGCCTTTCGAATGATGACAAGCAAGATCAGATTATGTAAAAGTAAATTTAAAAAAAAATCTGTGTGTATATGTATATTAAATAGAATTAAAAAAATTCCGCAGCAGTATTGTTCACTTTTCATTTCTAAAGTGAACAGTGATTCTGCACTGTGGAGCTCTGTGGTACGCTCATACACACCACACGTTACTGTGAGTTACACGACGTGCTGAGATTCTTCAACCAAAATATTGTTAATCTTTTAGTGTGTGATGTTTATGGGGTTGTGGGGGGGTTTTTCTGGAAAGCTATTTAAGTTATTTTGCACTTTTTTTTTTTTATTTTATTTTTTTTTCCCCTCAGGTTTACAATTTTGACGCCAGATTTGTGTAGAAATTGTGTACAGAATATCGGCTTGAAAGGTGGCTGGTTATCGGTTTATCGGTACTGGGGAAAAAAAATGATATCGGTCTATTCCTAGTCACTGTCGTTTCACGGACGATGATACACTGTCTCTGCTTCATGCCCACAAGGACACTGTCGTGAAACTCCCCCTGCTCCTGCCCAGGTTGCTCCACTCTCCTTCCGTTACCAGTTTAATTTCTTTCAACTTCATCATTTATTTGATCCCCATCTTGGGGCTTTCTCCACCTTTTGGGCTTACGCCATTTGAATTTTCCTGTCAGTTGGTCTTATCTGTCGAATAGCATCTCGACACTGTATGGGCTGCTTCAGAAATCTTTAACTCACTCCCACCTTTCTGTGTTAAATGGGAGCATCTTTTGGAGGACTCCTTTACAGCAGACCAGTGGTCTTAGACACTATATCTGACGTGTGTGTAAAATTCCTACAAAATACTGACCTTTTGGTACTATATCCTCCATATTTTTTTGTCGTGCTCTCGCATTTCAACTTTTTGTTGTGGGGAAGGTGATCAGGGAGGTCAGCAAATTGGATTTGCCCTTCTTGCCATCCACCTATTTACACCACGATCTCCCTGGCCCCCGACGTTTGCTTTACAAAAATATATTGCCCTTTGTCTGATCATAGTGGCCAGGCAACTCATTCCTCTTGGTGTTTCACCGTGATCCCATCTTTCATGGGGTGGGTTGACATGGTGGAGTCGCTTCGCGCTATCTGATCTAGTTGCTGTGCAGGAGGAGACAACAGCTGCTAATTCGCTTTGTTGGTATTACTGGGACACATTTCAAGCAACCTCTGCTTTTCGGGCTAGATGTCGACAGTCTCTTGCTGATCTGCCTTTTTTTTCTTTAGCCCATGCCGTCTGAGTATCCACCCTTGTGTGGTATATGGTCCTTGTCTCCCGCCACCCATGCACACGTACCGCTCCCATCACTTTACCTGTACCTGATATTCCCATCCCTTTTCTCCTTATTGTGCCCCATTTTCCCCATCCCCCCTCCTTTCTTTTTTTTTTTTCCTTTACTCTTCCTCTTTTTTCCCCCTTCTCTACCCTTGCTCTTCAAACGGCTGTCATGCCTACCCGATTCCATAATGTTTCATAATCCTCCTTCTGCGCCTGACTTCCTACCAATGTGGAACGGAACTGAGATATGGGTACTATATTGTACCTTTTTTATATTGCGTTTGTTTTATTTTACTGGATTTTAGTCAAATGTTTTCTTTGAGGTTTTTGACATGATGCTATTTGCTACTACCTGTCGCTTTTTATTGTTTTGCATTTCTTATTGCTGTTTCTATTCTCATTTGCCTTTTTAATGAAAGCATTTATTTTGAATATAAAAAAAATTATATTCTTTCCCCGCCCCCTCTGCAGTGATGTAATTCGAATACATCCCACACAATATAATGATGCAAGTCGGCTGCCTGACCCATAGATTCCATTCTATGGCCAAAACCTGAGGATGAAGTGAGGTTAAACTATGGGGGGCAGTTTAGTTAAAACACTGATCTGAAAATGAATGCACCCAGTGACACCGTAAAATATTTTCTTAACTAAAACAAGAGAAAAACAAAGCACATGTAAGATAAGGAATTGTTTTTTTTGTTTGTTTTTTTTAGCAGTAGTGTCCTTTTTTAAGCCATCCTTCTTGCTGCTCTACAGGTCTTGTATGATGTCTATCAGTGTACTGTAACCATACAAGACCTTTAAGTCACGCAGGGCTTGACAAATCCTATACTTGAAACGTAGGCACCAACTATTATTATTATGCACCAACGCACTCCGCAGCGCTGTACAAGCAATGGGTAAAGACAGGACAATTCTACAATATATACAGGACGCAGGTCAGTATTCCTGCCAGCAGATACAGGAGGACGTGAGGGCCCTATTCCCATGGGAATTTAAAATCTAGATGGGTGAGATTAGAAACAGGAGGGGGGCTGCAGTGACTAATGCAGGGAGAGGTGAGGACTGTTTTTGTGCTGGTCGGATGTATTGTTACGGAGTCGGGTGGTAGGCTTCCCTAAACAGAAGGGTCTTTAGGGAGCGTTTAAATGAACCCAGATTTGGGGACAGTCTGATATTGCGAGGAAGTGCATTCCATAGGGTCGGCGCCGCACGAGAAAAGTCCTGCAGTCTGGCATGTGATGAGGTGATGGTGGAGGTCATTGTTGAATCTTGAGGAGCGGGCTGGGGTGTATTTGATTTAGTGAGGACAGGTAGTGAGTAGCGGCGTTCGTGAGGGTTTTGTAGGTCAGGGTGAGTAGTTTGAATTTGATTCTGCTGTGGATGGGGAGCCAGTGTAGGGACTCAGAGACTGAGCGACGGGTGAGATGGATAAACCGGGCTGATGTGTTTAGGATGGACTGCAGGGGGGGAGAGGCGGGAGATAAGAAGGCCAGTCAGGAGGTTGTTGCAGTAGTCCAGGCGGGAGATCCCAAGCGAGTGGATAAATTGCTTGATGGTGTTGGCAGTCAGAAATGGACGAATTTTGGCAATATTGCGGAGGTGATTGCGGCAAGATGAGTGATTTGGATGTACGGGCTGAAGGAAAGACTGTAGTCGAGTCACTCCGAGGTAACGGACTTTGGCAGAAGGAAGGATAGTAATACCGTCAACAATTATAGAGAAGTCAGAAATTGGAGTAGAGTTAGAGGGGGAATTAGGAGCCCGGTCTTGGACATATTGATCTTCAGGTAGTGAGAGGCCATCCAGGCAGAGATCCCGGAGAGAGACAAATTTACACTACACATTTTTCAGAGTTTAGAATGCTTGTATTTTTGTTTTACCTAATTTAGGTGCAAGTGGATATCTGGCTTCTGGAATTGACAAGCCTTTGAGTAGTGACATTTCTCCAAGTGAGAACTGTTGTTCACTGCGACGTGGGCAGGACAATGGAAAAACACCTTCTATTCATATGTATCAAAATGCTGAGACCAAAGGATTGGAGCCCAGACTCCCATTAAAACTTCCAATTAATATTGGAAATGTGTTGACTTGTGTATGTCCTTAGTTCATATTTGCTGACATAAGTGAGGGGGGGGGGTATTTGCCACTCCACTTGCCCTAGAGAAATGGTCTGTCACATCTCATCACCATAAAGCAATGCAAATGGTTGTCGGCACCAGAGCTTGGCAATGGTAGATTTTTGTTGTGTGTAGAAAGCAGCTTATGCATGAAGGGAGGTATTATTCACCAGGGTCCTTTTTTCTTTTATCACCAAGGTTTGTTGAGTACTGATTTAGAACCGCTTTGACATCCAGTTCGTCCTTATCTATTGAGTGGGGGTGCAAAAAAATGTTTCCCTGAACTTTTAAAGAACCAAGAGGGCTGTTTTCATGAATTATTAATCATTTAATAAAAAAAAAATAAGCACGTGCCAGATCTCTTGATTCTAGAGGAGCTATAGAGCAGTATAGCTTTTTTACCAGGAAGGATATATTGAGATTTCTCTCCTTTTTCAAGTATGTTCTGGGTAGACAAGTATGTACCGTTGGGCGTCTTGCCCAAGGACACTTACTGGAGAGGTGCTCTTGCCAGGATTCAAATCTGTGTCTCCAACGTTAGAGCAGTGCTTGACCATGAGCGTGTGAAATTTTTGTATTTGTAACATGGCAACAGAGACTTCCTTCTCATAATGTTCATAAAAACTGCAAACCTTCAGTCTATAGTGAAAACACTGTTGTGCTGTTAGCCATAAGTCAATCAACCTTGGGTTGTCTCAGAGACAATTTCAGAAGCAAGGGATCTGGAATTATAAATAAAGTATACATGGATATTATTCAAAGGCCTCGAGTCCTAGAAATGACGGGCTGTACATCGACCACAGCATTAAATGAAATGTTACGGAAAACTGGAGTGTAAATATTATGTAGACAGTTAGGTCTTTGTATATCTTTATCGTTCTAAGAAACTGCATTTGTATATGTAACAAAAACAATACACAATATTGTATAGCTAAAGGCTCTTCAAAATTATAGCTGTTTTATGTATTTTTTTTCCCCTAAGATCTAACTTTAAATGTTATGTAATTTGTGCAATAATAGCACTTTCATACTTTACGTTGTTTTTTATTTTACTGTATGGGTTATTCTTAAAGGGACATGCATGCTTTGCTAATGTGCTTTTAAGAATGTGCAATGCCTTTTTGAGTCAGTAGTGTCATTCAGCAGGCATATAAAGCTAGTAAATATAATATTTTTTTCATATTTACCAGCTTTTCTTTCTTGGTGTTTTCCACACCCACCTCAGGAGGCACTTTGAGCTAACCAATCAGTGTGTGTGTATACCCAGGTATACATAAAAACGCTCTGAGCATGTGCAACGGAGTTGCTCCACCTCCCTCCTGCACTGTGAACTGAGGGCAGGGCTGAGCTTTCACCCCCAGCTACTGCAGAGACAGGGAAGGAAAGAAATCTATACACGCAGGGAGAAAGAGACTACAGAGAGATACAGCAAGTGTACCGAATCGAGCATGCGTGTGTTTTGCTTTCAGTTGCAGAGATAGCTAATATTCAGTTCTTAAGACCTCAGACTGGGGAAACTGGAGTGTGCACAGCTTGTGCTAGTTCATGTGAAGCTTTGGTGGGTGGACTAGTGGGCGAGATGAGGTGGGAAGTAGTATAAAGAAACACCCCTAGCTGAGGGGCGTGGCCAGACAGAGTTTAAAGCAAGAAAATTAAATTTTACACTTTTAAAACTTTTTTTTTTTTTTTATTCTAGTTTGCCTATAGGTATAACAAATTTTAAATGTCAAGTATAAAAAAAAAAATTCTAGACCTGCATATCCCTTTAACCAATGTTTACCCTTGCTGGAAGCAATGGTAATAATTTGGGATGAACCGATCCCTAGGATTGGGATCAGGACCCAATTTAGTCATTTTCCAGGTATATGCTTTTTCAAGCGCATTCAATCCGTAGTCTGAGACTTGTTGAGCAGTGCGATTACCAGCCACTCAGTCCTGCAACATCAGAAGTGACCCACAGCATCTTCCCTGCCAGCTCGTGAGTCAAAGTCTTGGCAGGGAAGAGGCTGGCAGACGCTTTTAAAGGGCCACTACCACAAAAAATGAAATGTTCTTCATTTCTGCTGCTGATATTCAAAGTTAATGGCAAATTTTATTCACCTAAATGTCACAAGATTTTAGTCAACTAAATCCTAGATTTTAGTTAAATCTACTCTAGGTTTAAAGTATTATACATTATTTAAACATTTCTCCTAAATTTACATACTCATTATATACTCTTGGAGAAAACCTCCTGAATATAGAAAATTCATAATTTCTCTTACTTGAAATTTCTGTTTGGATCTCTTCCCAAATAATCCCTCCCTATTTGTTGACTAAAATGTCAATGGATTTTTTCCATAGTTTCAGTCATCACAATTTACAGGGTTATTCAGAGAAAGGTGAAAACCAGGAGAATTGGCAGAAGAGAACAATCTAGACCGAATAGCCGTTTTGGAAAGTGAGCTAAGTGGGAGAATTTTCTGGTTCGGCTATTTTGACCTAGAATTTTCACTTCTCCAGTCATTCTGAGTTTCACCTTTCTCTGAATAACGCTGTATATCTTTGTCAAATACTTTAGACGACTATAAATTGAAATTAACACTGCTGATAGCTTACATGTGCTTTTGTTTTTCTTACGTATGTTTATTGAATTGGCCTTTTTAAGTTTGTTTCAAAACGCTCCATATTTTTCAGTTTACCAACTGCGCCCTTACTTTGTATTACTCTAGTTCAGTGTTTCCGAAGGCCCTGTTCACACTGTGCGATTTGAAAAATTTTCTGCGCGATTTTCATATTCGCAACATCGCGGTTTTGTCAGATTTTTGCAAAACACCACCAATACAAATCGCAAAAAAAGGTCATGTACCAGCAAATTGCTACAGCGACGTCGCGTGGCAAGATGTGAACAGCTCCACTGAAATGCATTTGAGCAGCTACACAGCGCGACGTCGCGGCAGAATCCGCGCAACAAATCGCACAGTGTGAATGGGGCCTAAACCTGTCCTTCAGGACCTCCTAACAGACCATGTTTTCCAGATATGTGAAGCACAGCACAGGTGATATAATTTGCTGCTCAGTGATTGCAGGATTCAGTCTGCATTTCCCCAAGGTGATCTGCAAAACCTGGCCTGTTAGTGGGTCCCAAGGACAGGTTTGAGAAACACTGTTCTAGTAGGTGTTTCTACCGGTTATGACACGGAGATATCATTTAGTATACAAAAATCAAAACGGGAGGCAGTGCTTCGCATAACACCATGCAGAGGAAAAAGAGCTTACAAATAAGGGAACATATAGTCATGGCTGAAATTGTTGGCACCCCAGACATTTTTCCAGAAAATCAAGTATTTCTCACAGAAAAGTATTGCAGTAACACATGTTTTCATATACACAGGTTTATTCCCTTTGTGTGTATTGGAACAAAACAAAAAAAGGGAGGGGGGAAAAAAGCAAATTGGACATAATGTCACACAACTCCAAAAATGGGCTGGACAAAATTCTTGGCACCCTTTCAAAATTATGGATAAATAAGATTGTTTCAAGCATGTGATGCTCCTGTAAACTCACCTGGGCCAAGTAACCGGTGTGGACAATATAAAAATCATACCTGAAAGCATATAAAAAGGAGAAGTTCACTTAGTCTTTGATTGTGTGTCTGTGTGTGCCACACTAAGCATGGTCAACAGAAAGAGGAGAAGAGAACTGTCTGAGGACTTGAGAACCAAAATTGTGGAAAAATATCAACAATCTCAAGGTTACAAGTCCATCTCCAGAGATCTAGATTTGCCTTTGTCCACAGTGCACAACATTATCAAGAAGTTTGCAACCAATGGTACTGTAGCTAATCTCTCTGGGCGTGGACTGAAGAGAAAAATTGATGAAAGGTTGCAACGCAGGATAGTCCGGATGGTGGATAAGCAGCCCCAAACAAGTTCCAAAGACATTCAAGCTGTCCTGCAGGCTCAGGGAGCATCAGTGTCAGTGCGAACTATCCATCGACATTTAAATGAAATGAAACGCTATGGCAGGAGACCCAGGAGGACTCCACTACTGACACAGAGACATAAAAAAGCAAGACTAAAGTTTGCCAAAATGTACTTGAGTAAGCCAAAATCCTTCTGGGAAAACGTCTTGTGGACAGATGAGACCAAGATAGAGCTTTTTTGGTAAAGCACATCATTCTACTGTTTACCGAAAACGGAATGAGGCCTACAAAGAAAAGAACACCGTACCTACAGTGAAATATGGTGGAGGTTCAATGATGTTTTGGGGTTGTTTTGCTGCCTCTGGCACTGGGTGCCTTGAATGTGTGCACGGCATCATGAAATCTGAGGATTACCAAAGGATTTTGGGTCGCACTGTAGAGCCCAGTGTTAGAAAGCTGGGTTTGTGTCTGAGATCTTGGGTCTTCCAGCAGGACAATGACCCCAAACATACGTCAAAAGCACCCAGAAATGGATGGCAACAAAGCGCTGGAGAGTTCTGAAGTGGCCAGCAATGAGTCCAGATCTAAATTCCATTGAACACCTGTGGAGAGATCTTAAAATTGCTGTTAGGAAAAGGCGCCCTTCCAATAAGAGACCTGGAGCAGTTTGCAAAGGAAGAGTGGTCCAAAATTCCGGGTGAGAGGTGGAAGAAGCTTATTGATGGTTATAGGAAGCGACTGATTTCAGTTATTTTTTCCAAAGGGTGTGCAACCAAATATTAAGTTAAGGGTGCCAAGAATTTTGGCCAGCCCATTTTTGGAGTTTTGTGTGACATTATGTCCAATTTGCTTTTTTTCTCCCTTTTTTTTGTTTTGTTCAAATACACACAAAGGGAATAAACATGTGTATAGCAAAACATGTGTTACTGCAATACTTTTCTGTGAGAAATACTTGATTTTCTGGAAAAATGTCTGGGGTGCCAACAATTTCGGCCATGACTGTATGTCTCAATTTTTGTGGCAGACGTGCTGTAACTTTCCAGTAGATGGTATCGATATTGAGGTCCTCCTCACTGAAGGATCCTCCAAAAGAAGCAATAAAACAGAATACAAAATCCAATAGTGTGATATTGTAAGACGTGTGTTCATATATCTATAGCGGAAATATACCGTACTCTCATTTTAGAAGGGCTACCAGCTCTTCGATTTAAGGTGTTACAGGCAACTTAATCTGCCCCAGATCGATCCCAAACGGACAGTAAAAATCCAATTTCTATATTTCTATAGTAAGATAAAACAAAACTTGTTTTATATCTTACTATAGAAATTGGATTTTTACTGTCCTTTTGCCACTGAAGAAGCGCCCTGGAGGCGCGAAACGCATTTGGCCTATATCTCACATGTTGTATATTCATCTTTAGAATAAATGGGATATATTTTTTTACCTAAAAATCCTGAGTCCAATCCGGTTTGGACAGAGACAACTGCCTCCTCTGGGATCATTCCATGGTGGATCGATCTGGGACAGATTAGGTGTCGGGATGTTTGTTCTTGCATATGTTGAGTGTGAGAGACCAATGCTAGGTCATCTGCAAAATCCAATTCCTCTAGTGTTTTTAAAAGCGAGTCCACCTGATGCCTCTTGGTTGGTCCTTCGTTGTTTGTCGCATTACCCAGTCTATAGCTGTCAGGATCCCCATCGCTGACCACCCCCGGATCACATTCCTTGCTCAGGCAGCACATGTAAAGTGCTGCCCCTGTTCCAATCCAGCAAGGAGAGGGGTTAAACAGTAAAAGCACAAGCACCACACCCTTCTGCTTGCAAATAAAGAGTCACTCCCACCTTTCTACCATGGCTTTGCATTGCAAGTCTATCCTGCAAACATAGCTGAACTATTGCTAAAGACTTACTGTGTATCAGACCCCTGCTTGCTTCAACGACAATCCCGCTGTACCAGTCCCTCGACCTAGGATCGCCTGCTGACAATTCTCCTGGATAACCCCCATTGTACCACGCCTCGGATCACATAATATCAGCCTAACCAAGGTACCTTCAGAGCATCCCTGCATCCTGGGCTTAGACTCCCTGAACCTGTGGTGCCACCCCGGTGCCATTCCTGACAATAGCTATGTTGAATAGTAGTGCTGACATTACGCAGCCCTGTCTCACTCCTGATTCCTACTCTACATGTAAAATTGGTGTAGAAACGCCTGATAAGGGTGACAGTCTCTCATGGGATCCCATAGGCACGAAGTATATGCCAAAGGCTGTCTCTGTGGATGTTATCGAAGGCCTTCTCGACGTCTACAAAGTTGATGTAAAGTTGCCTCTGCCATTCTGTGCATTGCTCAATGATGTTGCTTAGGGAGAATATTTGGTCTGCACATCCTCTTCCCTTTCTAAATCCCAATGGCTCTTTCTGGAGTTGTCTACTGCGTCTGAGATTCGCTGGATGATAATCTCGGCACATTTTGCTTGGAACTGACAGCAGGGGGATTACTCGCCAGTTGTTGCAGTTACTCTAGGAGCCTTTCATCTGGTATCTTCTTTACTTCCCAAATGGTTGTAAATAGTGGCTGTAACATTCTGCATGCAACCTCTGGATCAGCCTTTAATAGTTCTGCACTGAGGTTGTCCTGTCCATGGGTTTTACCATTCTTGAGGGATTTAATGGCTGAGATGATTTCTTTTTCTGGTGGTGCAACATTGATATTGATGTCAATCTTTGCCTCTTGGATATCAGTTTCTGTTGTTGGTGGTCTGTTCAGAACTTCATTAAAGTGCTCTGCCCAAGTAAGAAGTCGCCCGTTTGTCTGATTTTGAAGCGTTACTGGTTCCCTGATATTTGCATTTGAGTACACCTTTCACATTTTTTTTTTTTATCATTTTAATATGTTCAGAAACTGTATTCTCCTTCTGAATTACTAGTCCCATTATCCCAATTTAAAGTGTTACCTAGATTTGCAGCCTTCCTGATTTACTCTCATGATTTTCCACATTGTTCATTTATTTATAAAGTATTTTACCAGGAAGGAGACATTGAGATTTCTCTTGGTTTAAAGTATGTCCTGGGTTCAAGAACATTGAATTGTTACTTTATTTCTGTACCTACTGTAATAAAATGCAAGATATCCGTATACTTCAGCTATTTTAGATTGCCAATCTTCTGAATTCCCATAGACTATGGGAAACTGTTATTCAGTCGACTCCTCTACCTTCTGCCAAAACCTATGGTGGAACGATGACCATTACGGTGAGCTACAGTAAAAGGTCCCTAAACAGTGAATTCACCAAAGTTCACCTAAATAAATGAAAGCAAGCTGTTTTGGTGTTTTCTATGTATGTTTCTTGGAAATGCCCTCTTTATGCTTCTACTGACTAGCTGGGTTTGAAATGTTACTGGCTTTCACAGAAAGTTCCCACTATGACACATACTGGAACACATGGAAATAATTACACAACTGATTGTTTATGTTCTAGAGGAATATTTTAGTGCTAGCTACAGAAAGGAGGAGGGAATTGCACTAGCATTTTTTTTTCCATTTTATTTTACATACATACATCTTTTGAAACTTACCCAACATATTTATTATTTTAATATCAGTTTTGATGCTCCTCTGCAATTACAGGTTCTCCCATAAGGTGTATTTCTACCTGCTGTCTACTTTTCTTGCGTCGTGCAGTATTTTTTTTTTTTTTTTTTTTTTTTTTGTTCTTCTTTCTATGCATCTTTTTCTCCCTCTCCAAAAAACAATCCAGCAGTAAAATTCAAAACCTATCGAAAGATGTAGTTCACTGCGGCTTTTGAACACTTCTGCTGACCTCCAAGGAGGAATGTTCAACCATGTTTTATTTCAAACTGGAATTGCTAGCTTGTTCCAAAGCAGGGGACCTCTATTAATAAGTATTATCATTCATATAGCTCAGTTTCCATGGCGCTTAACAATAAGGATCGGGGATCAACAAACAAAATCAGCAACCAGAGATGAAATGTTTAGAGGGCTCAGCGCGTCCAGCCGTGCAAAGCCTTTACAGCTGCGATTCCGGCCGATCGCTACGGCCCCCCCCCCCCGGTGCGGGCTGACCTCTTTGTCAGCACAGCCTCCGGGACCCTGGCAGGCAGGGCGATGACGTCTATTCCAGGCATCCCTGCCAATGCGGGGAGGGGGAGGTCCTTAGGACCTCTCTCCCAACCGATCTGCTTGGAGGTACGAAAAAAAGGCAGGCACTGCTTTGAAGGGCACAGCCTGCCCTTCCAAGCAGTGGCTGCCTTTAACCCCTTGGGGGCTGGATCGCGATTCGGCGCTGGATCGCGGTCCCCTCCCGGAGCTGGCCAACCTCTTGGATGTTGGCAAAGCTTCTGAGATCTCCCACTGGCGTCAGTTCGGGAGTTAACCCCTAGCTGCCACCTATGGTGGAGATAGGGGGTTCACTGGAACCCCCATCTCCTGATCCGTGGCTGCTAGGGGTTAATGTTTGGTATCATTGGCACGGCCAGAGCATGGCCTTTCCAAAGATACCAAACATGACCTTGTTAAATTTTAAAGGAAAAATTATTAAAAATAAAAAATATAAGTGTTTTTTTGTTAATGCAGCAATATTGTTCCCATTTCAATTATAATTTTTAAAGGATTTTACCAGGAAAGATACATTGAGATTTCTCTCGTTTTCAAGTATGTCCTGGGTTCAAGAACATTGAATTGTTAGTGTTACAGAAATACAAAAGTTAATAAAATGCAAAATATTAAAAAGAAATTGCACAGATATGTTACATTTTTACAGGTGCATTCCGTATTGAGGTATGTTAATAGGGAGCTTTTAAGTGACTTTAGACTGGGGGAAGATTTGATGGCGTCTGGGAGGTTATTCCATTATTGTGGTGCTCAGTAGGAAAAAGAGGATCGAGCCACTGTCGTTTTGTATTGTGGTATTGCAAGTAAGGTGCAGGTCTTGGATCTGAGGTTATAGGATGGGGGAAGCAGCCTATTCAAGTAGGGTGGTAGCTTCCCAAAAAAGCTCTTAAACACCAGGTTGGAAAGGTGAAGAGTAGGGATGCACCGATACCACTTTTTTAAGAGCGAGTACCGATACTTTTTAAAAGTACTCACCGATACGAGTACCGATACTTTTCTAAAAATGTCATGTGACGCTTTCCAATAAGAACAGACCATATAAAAATGCCCCCAGCTCGCTCATGGATATGCCCCCAGCTCGCTCATGGATATGCCCCCAGCTCGCTCATGGATATGCCCCCAGCTCGCTCATGGATATGCCCCCAGCTCGCACATGGATATGCCCCCAGCTCGCTCATGGATATGCCCCCAGCTCGCTCATGGATATGCCCCCAGCTCGCTCATGGATATGCCCCCAGCTCGCTCATGGATATGCCCCCAGCTCGCTCATGGATATGCCCCCAGCTCGCACATGGATATGCCCCCAGCTCGCACATGGATATGCCCCCAGCTCGCACATGGATATGCCCCCAGCTCAATCATGGTTACTGCCCCCCAGCTTATGGATATGCCCCCACAGCTCACACATGGGTATGCCCCCCCAGCTCATGGATTCCCCCCCCCCGACGATACTTACCTTCCTGGGTGCCGCCGGGAATGTCTCTGCGCGTGCGCTCGTTGGAAGGACCCCAGCCGCGACCACGTGATCACGGCTGGGGTCCTTCCAACGAGCGCGCGCGGGGAAACTTTCCCAGCGTCGCCCAGGAAGGTAAGTATCGCCGCGGAGAGCAGCTGCAGGGCCTGTCCGAATGCTGATAGAGCATTCGCACAGGCCCTGCAGCTGCTCACTGTGTTCATACTTACCTTCCTGGGCGCCGCCGGGAAAGTTTCCGCGCGCTCGTTGGAAGGACCCCAGCCGTGATCACATGGTCCCACGTGGTCGCGGCTGGGGTCCTTCCAACGAGCGCACGCGCGGAGACATTCTCGGTGGCGCCCAGGAAGGTAAGTATTGTGTGAGCAGCTCCAGGGGCGGCTGTCCGAATGCCGATAGAGCATTCGGACAGCCGCCGCAGTCCCTCGGATGCCGGCTCAATGCCGGCTTCCGGTATCGGTAAAAATATCGGGGGGTACTGCAGGAGTACCAAGTACTCATGCAGTACCCAGTATCGGCCCCGATACCGATACTAGTATCGGTATCGGTGCAACCCTAGTGAAGAGTGCGCCTAGATTCCAGTGACGGCCAGTTCAGCTCTTTTAACATGTCACAATGGTGGGTCATGTAGTTACACTGTAGCACAAAGCGGCAGAATGAGTTATACAATGTAGTAAGTTTCTGAAGTAGTGTATGCAGCCGCCCCGCAAACGCACCATTTGCTGTACAATCTGCTTTCTTACCGCCGGGCTTAGGCAGGATTTGTTTCTGTACAGGGAACCTAGTTTGCGGTAAATTTTAGATGAGTTTTTCGATGTGGGGGCCAAAGGCTAGATAGCGCAGCCACATTAAAGATTTTTTTCTATTGGGAGCGTTTGCTAAAAATCACATTTTCCCCCCAAAAAATGTAACTAGTCCCCATTTCTAATTTTTTTTAACAAGCGCACCCCATAGAAAATATAACCGCAAAGGCTCGCATGATAAAATGTGGGGGACGACGACCCTTTCCACACGGTAGATGATTGAAAATTCTAATTTTATTGCATTTTTTGTTATAATATTCAGGCAGGGCATGACATATACATATAATAATGATATATTCTGAATCTGCCGAGCCTGCCGGAAAGAACAGTATGTAATCTGTCTGGGTCATATAATAAAACGTGGCTTCAAATCACATTTAAATATGGTGAGTAAAAATGAGCTCGGGTAAAATGGCTCAGCAGCGAAAGGGTTAATGAAAGGTGCTGTTTCTGCAATATTCACTGTTGTCCATTTTATTACCACTTTACTGTTAATGTTTACCATGTTCCAATAAATATTTGGTGTTTTGGTCCACCAAAACCGCAAACTGAACATTTCCTTATTGGCTTATTTGCTCCGTGGAGGCGGCCATCTTTCCCACGTCACACACAGCTAACCCGCAGCACCCCTTTACTTAGCTGCAAGTGCTAAGTTAGTGCTGAGCGCTGAACTGCAGCACAACATTCAGTGCCAAGTTGGTAACTTAGCACTTGCAGCGGCTGAGGAACTGACCGCTCCTCTGGTTTCTGTCTTGCCTTGTTTTGCTCCCAGGTTCGATAAGCTAAGGTTTTACAAGTTTTTCTGTGAACCCCCCCCCCCATCTAGCTTAAAGTGAAATGCGATAATTTTATTAAATGCTATAATTGTCTTTTCATTATGTATTGACAGGTGCTTTGTACACCAGGGATGGTGCATGTCATATCGGAGAAGAGCAGCGGAAGCTCCAAAGATTACTGCATTCTGTTTAACCCAATGTGGGCCAGTCTACCTCAGGACCTGGCAAAAGCTGTATGTACCCTTTTTTTTAAAAAAAAAAATATTTTTTTATCAGGGCAGCCTGTTCTGTGTTTCTACATGTGATGGTTCTCACTTCTCATATGTCGCATAAGGGGGGCTGGTGAAGGTCTTGCTTTTCCGTTATCACAGCATTGTCCAAGGTATCTTTAGTGGATACTATTTCCTAATCTAGAAGTGACAAATTGATAACGTACCAAGTCCAACCAAAATCCTTGCTGATGATCCCATGATCTGACTTCGAAAATTAATCTAATAGAATTACTATTTAAAAATACAGGGTGTAAATTCAGCACTATATTTCTAAACCTGTAAGGTTAATTTCTTTGTCTCACAGGCTTTATTGCAGCTAGATGACCAGTCCACATCTGTTCTTTGTTCTCCAACCGATGTCCCAGATGGTGGATTTAATAATCGAATCCTTATGGTGATGCGAGGGAATTGCACTTTCTATGAGAAGGTTCGGTTGGCACAGATCAATGGTGCACGAGGGTTGCTGATTGTGAGTCGGGAGAGGCTGGTAGGTGTCCCTGAAAATGGAATTTATTGTATGGTAATTGTGCGAGCTTAATAAAGACTTTGCATCTGGCAAATGTCTTTTTCAAACGTTACTGTAAGTAAAGGGACACTAGCACCAAAAATGAAATGTTCTTATTTTGTTTATGTTGCTGATATATTCTTACATGTACTTTTTGGTTTTCTCGTGTATGTTTAGTGCAAAATATTTGAACTAATGTGCCACTGCGTGCATCCATTTTGTGATATTTTCTGTTGTATATTGCCCCCGATGTCTTTACAGCACTTGTTCCACGCTCTGTGGCACTCCGCATAGAATGATGGAGCGAATGGGTCTGTAGGAATGGAAATTGACT
The DNA here is from genome assembly GCA_009667805.1 of Leptobrachium leishanense. Classification (NCBI taxonomy): domain Eukaryota; kingdom Metazoa; phylum Chordata; class Amphibia; order Anura; family Megophryidae; genus Leptobrachium; species Leptobrachium leishanense. The sequence continues at coordinate 366,080,687 of CM019063.1, read as the reverse complement.
CACTGCTTTGTATTGTGTGGGATGTTTTCAAAGGACATCACAGGGGGTAAATTAACAGGGTTATTCAAAGTCACTGTACGTTCGGCGACTTTTCGTACTCCAATTCGTTGCGATTTGGCGATGCCATTTCGCCAACCCTGCGGTGTATTCAGCAAGCACCACAGGGCCTTTGTAGTGCAGGGAAAAGCCGCCGAACACTCACCGCAAAACCCGCCAAACGCACACCAAAAACCTCTGGATTAACCCCGCTGAACACGCTGGAGAAACCCGAGCAGCTGCCTATCACAACGCAGAGCAGTCGCTGGAGAAAGCCGACACCGCAGACGAATGGAGTGAACAAAATAAACAGTACGCTTGAATGTTTGAAAAGTGAAACACTGTTTGCAAAGAAACTACAGAACGAAAATGTCTGAAATTTACAATGTTTGGATTTAAGATCCAATGAATGATAATAAAAAGGGCTGTTACAGAAAAAAGAACTCTCTTCGCTGAAAAATGCCTAAAAGATCCTAAAAAATCTATAAATAGACTTTTTACTGCAGAATATTATATTCATAAAAAGAAAAAAAACCTCCACAGAAAGTGAAGGCAGGCAATCACCCCACCCCACAGAAATTTGCGATCTGGGATGGACACTCCTAAATAGGACTGAACCTGGTAGATAAACGAAAAACACATAAATGAGAGAAACGCTCAAAAACAAATAGGAGTGCTAATAAAACATAACTTTTAATAATTATGATGATAAAGATACACTAATGGCCCAACAGTGATTAAGAGCTGAGAGAATGAAAACATATTGTTATATATTCATTCTCTCAGCTCTTTATCACGTCCGTGTATGTTTTTTAATCACTGTTGGGCCATTAGTGTATCTTTATCATCATAATTATTAAAAGTTATATTTTATTAGCACTCCTATTTGTTTTTGAGAGTTTTTCTCTCATTTATGTGTTTTGCAGAATATTATCAACAGTTTATCAGATATTGCATTAAAACGGGAATATTTTTAACATTGAAGCCTATGGGATTCGCCTAACAGCAGGGCAATTCGGCAACTATTCACTGCTGGTGTTTGTTCTTGAATAGACGAAGCATTGCTTCTCTATGGGGATTTCCCTGCCCTCGAACAGGTAACAAACAGGCACCGTATGTGCAGGCAATTTGGCGAACTGCCAGCTCTCTGAATAGCCAAATGGCCAGGAAAGTTAACCGTACGCTGAATTTCACTGTTCGGTTACCTTTCGCCCACAATTCGGATCTCTTTGACTAACACTGTATGTCTTTAAGCTCCCTGTCTTATCTCACACGCAATGCAGAAGATGTACTCACATACTTGATTAGGTCCACAGCTGGAGGAGGTCCTCACTCCAAGGCCTCAAAACAGCAAAATATTGAAGAAATCCAGCACAATGTGGTATATTAGAAATAGGTTCAGCTGCCAGCTCTTATCTCAGGTAGCATACACAACACAATACCCTCCTGCAGCCTTAACTAAACAATCATATTCCACCCCATTGAGTGTTAAATATCGTAGAAGTCAAACCACAGATGTAAAGCAAAGCTCCCCATAAGATTTTGGTAAATAGTGAATTTTTCCCATGATGCAACAACTGGAAACAGGAGATAAGGAGCGATTTTTTTTAAAGTTTTTCTTGCAATTCCTTCAAAGAAAAAAACCATGTGTTTTATACTGTGGTTTTATTTGTAATGCACAAGTAAACTAGTTACAGCTTATGTAAGTGGTATTGTCCCTTTAATGGTTTATACAAGTATATCCGTATTTAAATAGTTTGTATAAACCAATCATTGTTGTAATACTCATTTAAATTCAACATCTTCAAAAGCATGTTTCATCTGTGTATTGTAAAGAAGTGCCTATGCTGTTACCATTACTTCTGCATTGCAGTCGTAGAATGCATCACTTCCCTGATTGGGTGGCATTATTGGTGTGCGCAGCACCACTTCCTGACGGCATGTAGTCATTATTGCATTTCAGGATCTACAGCAGGGGTCAGCAACTTTGGCTCTCCTGAGGCCTGTTCAATACCTCAGCAGCTGCTGAATTGCTGCAGCGCAGCAATTCAGTTTGCTGCAGCAGTGATGTTGAACCCTTTGGATGCGAATTTTGAATCCAAAATGGCCGACGATTTCTTAATGAAAAATTCAGATTGTTTTTCGGATCACTCAGACAAAAAATAATAAAGAGAAGCAGTCAGCACAATTCCGTTTTGTATGCACACACCACAAATGATAGTTTTTAATGAATAAACGTTATGTTTACTTCTGAGACAATATATAAATTGAACTGTAATATATGTCTATGTGCAGGGGGAAATAATAAATAAATATTTTGTGCTTTGGTGAACAAAAACCTCAAAATTAACATTGCTGTACGGAATTATTACTTGCTTCGAGGCGGCGGCCATCTTGCTGTAGGGCATTCTTACTTGCTTCATGCGGCGGCCATCTTTAAAAGTCACACTCAGCATCTCCTCGGGTCGCTGCAAGTGCTAGGTTAGCACTGCTGAGCGCTGAGCGGTTGAACAGCGTTCAATGCAAGTTGCTAACTTAGCACTTGCAGCGGCTGAGGTATTGAACAGGCCTCTGGTATTTTGGAATGACGTTTTCCATGTGTCTCCACCAACCTAATAAGTGCCTGAACATCATGGGAAATGTAGTTCCAAAGCTAGCCAAGGTTGAAAATAAAATTAAAAACACCATTTACAATTTATTTTTTTGTCAAGTATGCCTAATTTCTTTTGTAGGTCCCTCCAGGAGGTAATCGAAGTCAGTATGAAGAAATAGATATTCCGGTCGCTCTCCTTAGTCACAGTGACATGATTGACATTGGCAAGGTAAGTTAGTAAAGTCTAGTGCTGGAAAGTATAATCGTAATCCGTTCATATTGTATGTGCTTATATACATTGTGTAACAAAACAGTGAATTGAACGTTAAAGCCGGGAATATGACTTCAAAGCGGTTGATTCACGCTGCATTACATAGCTGCCAAAGTTGGGTATTTTAAAACCCTGGGCGCTCATTCTGCGGCCCGATGCCGGCTGAGCACGCAGTGACTTCAGGGCTGTATACACTGAATGCGTCTTGACGTGCAGCGTGTCACATCGCTTTCAGTGTACCTATGTGATAACTAAACTGCCAGTAAATGCACAGATCTGAGTTTAAAGTTTTTTTTAAAAAAAAGGCTACCGTCCTACTTGCCATTCATTTTTCGGTCAAAGTAAAATTCTAGAACTGGTGACTACATGACCCCATGGATTTTTCAACCTCTGTATTATGTGCCCTGTATTTGTTTGGCACATAGCTGAACTCCTTTGCTATCTGGAAATCTGTGGTCAATCGTGCTTGTACAGAGCTTCAGATTGTATAGCAGAATTAAGCTTTTCTGCAGTTCTAGTGCTAGAGCAGGGGTCAGCAACCTTGGCTCTCAGATGTTTTGGGAACTACATCTCCCACGATACTCAGTCCCCCATTAGGCTGACTGAGCCACATGGGGAATTGTAGTTCTGAAAACATCATGGAGCCAAGGTTGCTGACCCCTGTGCTAGAGCATCCATAGAATACACGAAGTAGGATTGGTCAGGATCTTTAGCGGTCTTAATTTCATGGATATTCATTTTATACAGTGCTGGCAAATTCTGCTATATACAATACTTATAATTAATGGTTATTGCACCAGACGGGAACAAATCGGTGTATTAAAGTGTGGTGTGATGACTTTCTGTGTTTAGAACTACCAATCTGACAGCGGTATGGAAGTAGAAACAGTAAATGTGTTCACTTTCGGTGCTGTATCCCCAACAAGGAATTAATGTAGCATTGATCATAAAATTTTAATGAGCTCTTCCATTCATCACATTAAGTGGCAGATGCAAAAATCACACTGACCTGGGAGCACTGTGGTCTGGAGGGCAAGTGTATATCTCGCACACAACTTGTACTCCATTGTGGTGATCCTGAGTTGCTGTATTCTTTTATCTGCAGAGCGCAAGAGCGGTCACATCTAGGACAGCTCTCCTGCGCTAACATGTCACTGCTTGTCGTCAACGTGACCTCCTTAAACCACTGTGCCAGTAAATTGACAGGTTGGGACGATGGCTACGTTGATTCTTGTATTTTCAGTGTGGCTAGCACAATGGATCAATATTTTTATTTATTTTTTATTCATCAAAGTGCTAAAGAGGGCAGGTTCACTTTAAGAGGGACAGTGCTGATGGGGCATGGCCGGTGTCTTTTGCAGTCCTTTCAGTGCTGTTCACATATTCAAAGCAACTCCTTCTGGTCTTTAGAGGCCAGATAAGGGCTCTTAGAATTGCCTTCATATTACATTGATGGGAATTCACTGACAAGTTTATGAAGTGGCACCGCTGATCTCTGCTTATATTCCAGCACAACCTTCATATAAAGGTTTAATCTGTGAGAGAGCATCTCAGATGTACATCCCACTATATTACTGTAATGCCCTGCTTTAATTTCTATTCTATGGGGTGCACTTTGAGACTGGGCTGTAGACTATACTTGAAAATGCAGTAGATACTGAAAATATCCATTGCGGCGCCCCCCCCCCCCAATCCATGGCCTATATATAAGACATTGCATCGGAATTTCTGCAACACAGACTAAATGGGTTTGTCTAGAAATCAAAATAGGGGGCAGAGAGATGGGAAATATTCCTTTCCTTGGATACCAGCAGATATATACAGTGATCTCATACCAAACAAAGAAAGATTTCCTTTCAGAAACGGCTAAGATCAATTTTTAGAAGCTACAGTCTGCATTCTGTGGATTTAGCTTTGTTACTCACTTTGGTATAAATCTATTTCCGGTTTCCTGATTTTGTTCCATCATTTCCATAAAATAGGCATCAAATTATACGAAGATTCTGTTTAGCCAGAGAAAACTTCTCTTTGACAAAATGAGACCACTGCTCTGGTTTGTGTGTCAGCGTGGGAGAAGGGATTTGCAGGGTATCCTATGGAAAAATCATGGGGGGCTGTGTAAAAATGCTGCGTCTTTGGGGAAAAAACACTCCATTTGCCCACAGCTGAATTTGATGCTCTGGCTTGAAATAGTGTTGTTTTTCATAGTTGGGGTTAGAAAATAGGGTTAGGTTACCATTTGTGCTTGTTTTACAGCGAAGTCAGAGACACTGGTCGCGATGCGCCGCGATATGAAGCAAGCATCATGGCTGACGCTGGCTATTCTCAACACTGGATGGTCAGCCACGCCTTCCGGCACCGGCTAAGCACGCAGAGAAGCGTGTATACACTGAGCGAGTCTCGACACGCATCGCCACCAGTGTATCTCCGGCTTTATGGTTAACCCTAACCTTAACATTCTGCTTCCTTTTTTTTTTTTTTTTTTTATTCCTTTTCAGGCAATAGTTTTTGTGCCTTCGTTTGATGCGTGCGTAGCAAGAGATTTGCAGACTTCCTTGTATTTTTCTGGCCTGTCAAGCAATGGTTTTTATTTTCTATTTATTTTTTCTTTCAGAAAAGGGAATGCAGTACAAAAAAAAATATAATGTAATGTTGCGCTTTCATAATAGAAAAATAGGATATATTAGTAGAAAAACCCACTTTTTTTTTTTTCTGTCAGTACGGAGAGATCGTACATATCAACAGACAGAAAAATAGGAAAAGACAAACCGGAAGACAAACACAAAGGATCAAGAGACCGCAGTCTTGGGTGCCCTCACCCGTAAGAGACAGGGAAAGGACGCAAAGGGAAAAACTAGAGAACTGGTGGACCAAGTCCTCCGAAGTATACCCGATTACAGACTATGAAAAATCAGCCCCCGTCCAGGCCTCCCATATTTTACCATAATAAAGCACTGTTCCATGCAACCTAGCTGACAGTTCGCACCTCCTCAATAATTTGCAAAACTCCGCCAAGGCAGGGGAGCGTTCATTTCTAATTCTTACAAAAGCAATCCTGCACTACCAAATCTCTTGGGCTGGGTTCACACCTGCACGTTTTTACGCGCATATCGCACAAACGTAAAAAATGCGCGAACGTGCATTGCAGCGCATTCACAGCCCTAGACTGCAGAGTGAACGAGCTGCAAATACGCCCCAAAGAAGCTCTCATACTTCTTTGGGCGTAGGACGTTTTACAGCACGTTCCTGCGCACTGTAAAATGCCCAGGTGTGAACGGGTCCCATAGGAAATAATGGGATTTCCCTGTTTATGCATTTTACAGTGAGCAGGAACGCGCTTTAAAACGCTTAGGTGTGAACGGGGTCTTAAGGGGGTTCACAAACCACTGTTTGAGCAAATGTTAATAGTGAATTAAAATGTACATGACTATGCTTTCTGTGATCTTTGTTCCAGATGTTTGGACGCTCAGTAAAAGTTGCCATGTACGCACCAAAGGAACCTGTTGTGGACTACAACATGGTCATTATCTTCGTGATGGCTGTAGGAACGGTGGCAATAGGTGGCTACTGGGCAGGAAGCAGAGATGTGAAGAAGTAAGCATAACCGTTATCACTTGTTTCAGGAAAGACATAAACTTAAGATGGGTTGGATTAAAAATGTTTCAATGTTACCAATGCTGCTTTCCCACAAATTGTAACCCATGTCATTTGGAACTTGGGTCTTGGCTAACCTCTGGAATGGTTGGTCCATGCATGCTACGTCACAATACTTAATGATATAGGTTTTCCGGGTTTTGTTACTTCTGACACTGGCCTGTTTCTTTTCAGGTTCCCTAACATTACGTTCTTGGTCCTCTTTTCTTTCATATTTTTTTGAGTTTCAGTTCTACCTGTATGATGATGTATTTTCCTCACTAACTGGATATGTTCCTGCTTCCTGAAACGATCAGGGTTATTCAGAGAGGTGAAAACCAATAGAATGACTGGAGAAGTGCAAATTCTAGGTTAAAATAGCTAAACCAGAAAAATTCTCCCATTTATCTCACTTTTCAAATCGGCTGTTTGGTCTAGAATGTTCTCTTCTCCTGCTTATTACCTTGCTCTTAATAACCCCGTAAATCTCACCAAAACGGAACTTGTTTTTACTTCTCTCAAAGACCCCGCCCCCTTGTCAGGTCAAAATCAGGAGAACTGGCAGGAGAAGAGAACAATCTAGACCAGGGTTTCTCGACTCCAGTCCCCGGGACCCACTACAGGCCAGATTTTGCAGATCACCTTGGGGAAATGCAGACTGAATGCTGCAATCACTGAGCAGCAAATCGTATCACCTGAGCTGTGCTTCACATATTCCACAAACCAGGCCTGTTAGTGGGTCCTGGAGGATACGAGTTGAGGAACACTGATCTAGACCAAATAGACGATTTGTAAAGTGAGCTAAATGGGAGAATTTTTCTGGTTTGGCTATTTTGACATAGAATTTTCACTTCTCCAGAGTTTCACCTTTCTTTGAATAGACCTGTATGTATTTAATGAGATGCTTATCAGCCCAACTCTTCAAACTACTTTGCTTTGGCTTCTCTCTTGATTCTGACCTTACTTTTGGGTCGTTCCCTGCCACATCCTAACTTATCTCAACCAGACCATCTCAGATTTTCATTGAATTTGGTAGGATGGTAAAGGACATTAAAGGGACATGCATGCTTTGCTAGTGTGCTTTTAAAAATGTGCAATGCCCTTTGAGTCAGCAGGCATAAAAAAAAAAAAGTAAATATATTTTTTCATATTTACCTGCTTTTCTTTCTTGGAGTTTTCCAAGCCCACCTCATGAGGCAGTTTGAGCTAACCAATCAGTGCTTATGCCTAGGGAGAGCTAAATAAATGCACTGGGCATGTGCGACTGAGTTGCTCCTCCTCCCTCCTGCACTGTGAGCTTAGGGGGAGGGCGGTGCTGACCTTTCACCCCCAGCTACTGCAGAGACAGGGAAGGAAAGAAATCCATACACACAGGGAGAAAAAGAGACAGCAGAAAAGCAGAGACACAACAAGAAACGGTAAAGAGAGAAAGACAGCAAGATAAAGCTGAGAAAGCATAAAAGGTGCAGTGAGCAAGAGCGTGCACAAGAGTGAGTGACTGTGTGAGTTTGAGATGCTGAACCATGAAAGAGCACAAGTGAGCGTGTCGGTGGGTGAGGTGAGCGAGTCAGCGGGTGAGTGTGTTTTGCTTTCAGTTGCAGAGCTAGCTAATATTCAGTTCCTCGGTTTCCCAGGCTGAGGTCCTGCGCTGCACAGCTTGTGTTAGTTCATACAGTCACAGGTATTTAAAATGCACTAGCAAGGTCTGTAGCGCTATACAATGAGAGAGGGAGAATAACAAATGTCCATACAAGTTAAACACACAGAACAGTAGGAGAGAGGACCCTGCCCAAAAGCTTACAATCAGGCGAGGGGTGACACACTAGGTTAGGGTAATAGCTGAGTATGTGAAGTAGTGGGGTGCATGGGGGCTGTAGGCAAGATGGAGCAAGAGATGTAGTTCATGTGAAGCTTTGATGGGTGGAGTAGTGGGTGGGGAAGATTCAGGAAGTATGAGCTGAAGAAACACCCGTACCTGAGGGGCGTCGCCAGAGAAGATGAAATGACCATTTAAAGCAAGAAAATATATATTTTACATTTTTAAAACTTTTAATCTAGTTTGTCTATAGGGACATGCATATTCCTTTAAGGCTAGGGTCAGACGAAGACATTCTGTGCGTCCGTGCACAACAGACATACTTTCTGACTGACGACAAGGTAGTGGCCACACAGTCTGTTTTTGTGACTTTTTTTGACTGATGTAGAAGGGAAAATAAATGAATATGAAAACCATTTTCTCAGTCAATGCTGGACGTTAAAAATGCAGTCCGTCTGACTTCGTTCCATCACTCACATACAAAGCTATGTGGACATTGCGGACGCAGCGCACTTTGTGCGTCCGTTCTAGCGGATTTATGTTCTTGCCTAACCTGCGTCCGTTTGCCGCATCCATTATGCGTCCGCAGTTCGGTGCGGACGTACTTTGTGTGTGGGGCTCAATTGGTCATAATTATATGATAAAACTGACATACAAATGTGCGGCAACACGGACGTGATCAGTGCGCTTTTCTGACACGAGCCTTAAACCTAGCGTGAGCAACAATATTCTTACGGCACAGTTGCTAACGTGATTAAAAAAAGGCAAAATTTTTGCTTGTTAGGTCAAGAAAAAACGTTCATAACTTTGCTTCTAATTATTGTAGAAGCTTCATGTTGACCTTTTTTGGAGCCAAGGGAGGAAAAGCATTCAGTAAAAAATGAAATAAAAAAAATGAAATATTTTAATGTTCAAATGAAATGATCTTTTTTAATAGCTTTAAAAAAAAAAATATGTACTACAGTTGAATGCATTCTCTTTTTGTTATAAAAACTTCAAAATTATAACTTATAACTTAGAATTTTGGGATGGCTTTGGGAAGAGAAGTAAAGTTAAAAATGTGATGTATGCATCTAGCCAGGTATACTGTACCTATCCCATGCACCAGATGTTCATACAGAAGCTTTAGCAAGACTGTCGGAGACATTTTTTATTTTTTTATTTTTTTTGAGAAAGGATTTTACCAGGAAGGATACATTAAGATTTCTCTTGTTTTCAAGTATGTCCTGGGTGGCGAGTATGTACCGTTAGGTGTCTTGCCAAGGACACTTACTGGAGAGGTTGCTCGCTGGGATCGAACCCATGTCTCCACAGGCTCTCTCCATGCAGAGCAGTGACATTACCTCTACTCCACCCAGCCGGTATGCCAGATGCATGTTTTGTGCAAGAAGGGCTTAACTACTACATACCAATACTTTTTAAAATTCCGTATAAAAAATATATTTCTGACCATTGCCAACGAACAGCACTAATTTAGTCAAGGTGGATAGTTTTCTTTTAGCCCTTTTTTGTGCTTGGTAGTGAAAGGCTGTCAAATGAGCAGGGTACATGGCATGCACATGGAGGATTTTAAAATTGGTCTCAAAGCTTTTGTTCCTGGTTTTTGTAACTCCCTTAACAATAACTCTCTTCCAGAAGGTATATGAAACACAAGCGGGATGACGGGGCAGACAAAAAACAAGATGATGAAACTGTGGATGTGACTCCTGTCATGATTTGTGTCTTTGTGGTTATGTGCTGCTCCATGTTGGTTCTTCTTTACTACTTCTATGACCATTTAGGTACAGTACTAGCATTTATTTTGCAGTGTATCAATAGACTGAAAGTCATATAGTTATAGAATTTTCTTTTTCTGTTCTTAACAGTGGTCAGTTCATATACAGTATAAAACTAAATAGTTGTCAACTATTCTCAATCGGTTGGTCAATTAATTGGCCTGTGTACAGCACACACTGTTTAGAGTTAAACGTGAATAACCTCCGATGCTGATTGGAGAAGATGTGCAGGCTGCTGAACTTTGTATGATTTTAGTTCTAGGGTTAATATCAGACAAGACCAGTTTCTTATTTAGCTTATACCGATGGCAAAACTATAGCAAAGACCCGAGGGTGCTGCCATTGGGTGGAGGACCTGTACCGCCAGTGTTTTATCCTTACTTGAGCCTTACTGTGTCACCACACCATTCTCCCTGCCTGCTTGTCCAGTCCAGAGTTGCAATCACTCCCTTTGGTCCTTGTCTCTTCCTCCCCCCCCCCCCAATTCCCTCTCACACTTGGTTCCAGTCTCTTGCCAAAACTCACACTTGGGTATGGTTCCTTGCTCAAACTCACACTCTCTCCCACCTCCAATTCCTCCTACCACTCAGTTTGTTAATGAAATTATTTTAAAGGGACGCTCTATGCACCCGGACCACTTTAACTCAATACAGTGGTGAGGTGGTTTTAGAGTGCCCCCTACTTTCGTGCTGACCTCATGTCTATCAGATTGCTAGCGGCAGCACTGGTTCAGGGAGAAAGCCGACATTGGCTTGACCTGCGCACGCAGCATCAATCCTTTACTCTGTCCAGGCTCTCGCATACCTTTTTTATGTGTGTACCATACACAAGTTACGCAAGTTAAGTACAGTATGAAAATTATGTAACAAAAGGCAGGAGGTGTGGATAGTTACATAGACTTCCTTTAAGTTAGGGCTGTCAAACTCCAGACCCTTTGTTTCTGAACCACAATTCCCATGATTCCTTCACCATCTATTGCATTGAAATAATTCTGGGAAATGTAGGCCATCAACATCTGCTTTGAGTAAACAAAAAAAATCACTCCCCCCCCCCCTCCCCCATCGATTTAACCCTTTTCATCTCTTTATGCATCCCTGGAGAACCAATACTACAGAGAGATATATAATTTTTAGAAAAATGTTTATCAAATTAAAGTTGCATTCAGAAATAACATGAAAACTGTTAAGCGTAAACAAAAAAATATCTTCCCATTTCCGATGATCCATTGAGTAGGCTTCCTCTCTGTCTTAGCTGTGACTCGCATAGAGCAGTACCTGTGCTCCGATGTGACGTTAATACTTCTTTTGCTAGAGTCCTTTCGGTGGATAAATGTTGTGTTGGTAACAGACCATACACGGAGGACCTGCATTAGAAATATGTGGGCTCAGTGGGCAAAGTCCCAGTTGCTTCGGACTTTGTGCAGCTAAAAAGACAAATTACAGATTGGTGAGGAGTTGTTGTACAGACAAGTAACACTGCTGTTCCACGATACTGGTGCTCTGTTGCTGATTGCATCCCCGGTATTATTTGTAGTCAGGCAGTCGATGACTCCTGTTTTGTTTTGGGGGTTTTTTGACCCATTATTTGCACAGCTCCTACCCTTGCATGTACAATGTACTAAACCTAATCCTATCCCCCATAAAGGGCCAATTTATTTTGTTTACAACCTGAAATTCTGCTCGCCTCAGCTGAGTGGACGAGCAGAAATTTAGAGCCCTGATTACATGATAAACAGTGACCCATGATTATGGTTTATGATTGTCATAATTAATCTTAAATCAGCTGTGTAATCAGGAAGTACTTTGAAATGATTTAAATATTAACCAAATAAGCATAAATAAATATGCGTTACTGCTCAATAAAATTTGAACTAGGGTAATGTTTTGAAGGGCACTTTAGTCATCATGACCACTTGATTAAATTTAAACAATTACGATATGATCGTCCCAAATAGACAGGTACTTTAACAGAAAAATTGCAGCTTACGGTGTCACACTGGAAAAGAGGTAGTCCTTATGTAAACTGCCATTTGCTTATGAGAAATGAGTGCCATTAACACTAAACAGAATTTGTTTCAACATTGTTTTTGTTGGCATTGCAGTGTATGTGATTATTGGGATATTTTGCCTAGCTGCATCCATTGGTCTGTACAGCTGCCTGGCACCATTTGTCCGCAGGATCCCGTATTGCAAATGCAGGTAGGACCTCAAACTCGGAACACTCTAGAATAATCGCTCATACTTGACATTCCTATTTTAGATTTCTAATTTATGCTTTTTACTTGAATGAATAGTTTGTGTTTGTTTTGCATTGACTTGCAGATTACATGGCATACAAACTGATTTCACTTTATTTAGGGTTCCAGAGAACAACCTCCCATATTTTCATAAACGGCCTGCTATTTGGAAACTATTATTGGCATCCTTCTGTATCACTGTCAGTATAATATGGGGTGTATACAGGAATGAAGACCAGTAAGTATTGACCCAACCAGGAGATCATAACTCTATCTCCTATTCTGTGTTTGAAACTCGTACCTGACAAGTTTATCCCTTTCAGATGGGCCTGGATACTTCAAGACATCCTTGGTATTGCATTCTGTCTCTACATGTTAAAAACAATACGCCTACCCACTTTCAAGGTATTGAAAAATATTTAAGTGCCCTCACCTCTTATCCAGCAGCCAGAGATTAGAGCTTGTGTACCATCATAATACAGACCATTTTATAGGAAGTTTGACATTGGGGTTGATTTCATTCAGCACCCGATCTGGGTAAAATCTGCTAATACTGCTCCCTTGCAGGACATCCATTCTCCCACCAGCGATCTTTTATGCATTCTCCAGCCCCTAGCCGAAATCTTAAGGATGGGTATAATGAAAAACTGGTTATAGACAGACATTAGATGGAACACCTGTACTGGGATAGAACAGACTTTTATGACACGTATGAACCAAAAATCTACAGTACAAGGAGGGACCTGGAGACCAGTGGAAGATGACACCCTGGTGCCCCTCCCTCCTTTTTCTCTGATCCACAGTCCCCAGCCACAAGCCAATTTTCATTGTTTAATCCTGAAACAATCGAGTGCCATGTAGTTACAGCTTGAGCATCAGACTGTCTGCATAAGTTCGATAATGGATAACGGGACAAGCAAACCGTCTGATAGAGCAGCACTGCTTCTCTGGTGAACAATGAGCAATTAAACCTGTCACAGCTGTAAAACCTTCTATTACAGAAAGCGGATTCAGAAAGGGTTGTTGTGGACACACTCAATGATAATGGCAAGAATAACAGTAGCACATAAACAGACAATAACAATATTAATGCATAGACATAGTCAGCCTGTATCCATGTAGGCCCAGGGAGACTAAGACGTAAGCGCAATTGGGGGGACAATATAACCTCAAACCCACCAGAACCCACATTCCCATACCTCCAAACCGCTATCTTGAGTCCATGTACCCCCAGTTCAGAGTGAATACTGTCACGGGTGGTTACAAAATGAATGAAATCTCCCCTTAAAGTGCATCGCTTTACTCTTGTAAATAAAATCTATATAGTTTACTCTATGGATGTCCCAATTACATTTTTGTGTCCCACGAATCTCAGTCAGAGTAGCAATTTGATACTTGTCCAGGGAAGGTGGCCAGTTCAAATAGGATGGGTGGACGTCTTAATGACACGCTATCAGTTTGCCCCATTATTTTTTGTACATATGCTGACACACACTCACTGATACACCAGCTAAAGGGGAACCTCAAAGCGCTATGTCTCCTGCAGTCAATGCAGCCATTAGAGACATGGCATGGTGTGGAAACTGGGTCGATGGTGAGCTGATCGTTCACCATTCTGAGCCATGTTTTTCTTTTATGCCCCTCTAGCACAGCAAACAGTGCCGCGGACCTGTGTCTCAGGCTCACTGCATGCATTGGTAGCCTGGTTCTGTTGGACCCCTGTGTCAGATTATGTTAATAAAGCTGAAAATGAACCCTGTAAAATGCTCTGCCTCCCATTGCCGATCAATGACCTTAGCTCGGGGCATCCCTAGTGTTCACTTTTCTGTTTTTCTTTATATTTACTTCTCAAACGTCTTTCAAAACTCTCTTCGATACAGGGATGCACTTTACTTCTGGTTGTTCTCTTTGTGTATGATGTGTTCTTTGTCTTCATCACCCCATTCCTCACAAAGGTAAGTTGGACTTTTTTTCCTTTCTTTGTATCGAGTGCCTTCAGACTTTTCATTGGGCTAAAAGCTTCTGTGAATGACTGGACAACAAACTAGTGTGAATGTTTTGGAAGTGCTTGTATAAGACCTACAAGCTCAGTGTAAACTCTGTGGACCATTTAAACATCGTCACAGATGACTTGATATATCTCCTGTTTTGGATGACTAAGCTCTTGGCATTACCTTGCAGACAGGGGAGAGCATTATGGTGGAGGTTGCCGCAGGACCTACTGACTCTTCTACTCAGGAAAAGGTATATAAAACTACTACATAGTAAATGTTGCACAAGTAGAATTTCACAGGACCTAAAAATGCAAATAATTTGGCATCTATATAATGTTGTTAATGCTCCAAATCTTTTTCTCTTGCCCTAAAATTCAGAAAGGTCACTATCATTAGTGGGATAAAAAAAATGATGTAAATTGAAATGTTAAAATGGACATATCAAATGTTTGTCTTGGTCAGTACATAAGAATGTACTTCATACTTGTCCACAGCTTCCGATGGTCCTCAAAGTGCCAAGACTGAATTCTTCCCCCTTGGCGCTCTGTGACAGACCTTTTTCACTTTTGGGATTTGGGGATATCTTGGTACCAGGTAGGATTATACATATGCTTCCCCCCCCCCTTATTCTCAGGCAATGTTTTCCCAATAAACATGTTTCGTGTTTTGCTTTCTAATAAAAAAGTTTATTATTTTATATATTTTTTCCTGGCCTGCGGCCATTTTTAGCGGTACTTGTAAATCTTTAAAATTTGATTTACCAGTAGATACTAGAGTATAACGCTACATTTTGGTGACAAAAATTTACTTTTAAAATTGGAGGGGTCGTGTTCTATTCGAGACATCTGCATCGCGTGTAAAAAAAAATATATAAAAAAAATAAATAAATAAATACAAAACATAATTTACTTGCTCAGGGATCCCAAGTCTCCTGGAAGTTCCGGTAGTCTCCCTGAAGTGAATGCGGACGCCCGCAAAAACTTCAGGAACTCCCGGGAGAGGTGTCCATCTTGGCCAATCATTCAAGATTGGCTTAAAACGGAGTATGCACCCTCACTCCACGCAGCACGCTGGGAGGTGTAGTTTTTGGACCTCTGGCTCCAGCAGGCAGGCTCTTCCACTGCGTCATCCACCAATAGTCCGCCCCATCCCATTGTTGTTCCATCCTGACATTGCTGCAGACACACTGCACGATTCTCCTCACATTCTGAATGAGCGTAGAATTGCATGGCGCCTCTGCAGTGACGTCAGGAGCACGTTCGGGGGGGGGACTGACTATCGGCGGACGATGCAGTGGATGAGCCTGCCTGCTTGAGCCAGAGGTCAAAAACGACACCTTCCGGCATGCTGACTATAGGTGACGGATTCACTGCATTGGTCACCTCACTCCGCTGGCCATCTTATCGCAAGTAGGAAGACTGGTGGCCAGTAGCTTCATACTTAGTAACAACTATCATTCTAGAGCAGAGCACCCTGGCCTGAGGGGTAGCCTGACTGTGTTAAGAGAAGCTCAAAGGATTTTAATCATTTACTGGTACAGTATACTTTTATAATTTTGCTCCTCGCGTTGTATTCCAGTCTTGAGTATTCTCTAATTTCCATAATCTCTATGCATCGCGTTATGTTCGGGTCGCGCTATACTCGAGTATTTATGGTATTTCCAGATATAAAAGTATGAATTGAAATGTCACCGTATTGATTGCATGTGGGGGAATATAGGTCAACTATATATAGATAGAGCTATTTTAAACTAAAGCCTAGTGTGATTGAAAGACATTTTCTAGTATCTAAATTAAGTGACGTATTAAGCAAGGTTTATGGCTACATTAGGTGGTCATTGGATCTTATCTATTGGTGATAATTACATGTTCATTTGGGAGAGACAAGCTAGCCAATTCACTCTACCAGGGGCAGCTGTTGCAATACCAGGTCACCCACCAGCTGTCTGTCATCTCCATGAGGGGCCCAAACACCAGTAAAATAAAATAAGGTGCGAGTCATATTTTGACTTCAGTAATTAGGGACTCCAGTTGTCTGTTAGAAGGAACTCCAGGGCAGTTTACCTAACCATAATCTGCTGGTCTGTGGGATTTGGTAAATGATTATAAATAATGGGGGACCCACCCCTAACCCTCTATTCTCCCAGCAATGGGATCAGGTCAAGAACAATCTTGCAGCCCACCCATTGACAACACCCCAATCCCCTGACTGTGCAATTAGTAACATATTCATAACATGATTTGCTGGATTATCCCAGCATCTTATTTAAAATAGTCCAATGAGAGGCTTCATTACAGAGCCCTATCACTAGGCAAATGTATAAGTGGCGTGCGACCAGCATTTTCAGAATAGTCCAATCAAAATGCCTCCTTCCCTTTTTAATCCTTTGTGCCCGGCCATAGGAGAAATAAGCATGCCAAGGTATGTTTAGTATTGTAATTGTTGGTCTGTGAAGAATATTCAAACTACAAATCTTCCTTAATACAGTTTTTTTTATAATTCTTTTGTCTAACAAAGTTGAGGCACACCACTAGATATGGTATGTTTTCTTTCTTTAGGTCTTCTTGTTGCCTATTGCCATCGATTTGACATACAGATGCAGTCATCGAGGATCTATTTTGTAGCCTGCACCATTGGTATGTGTCTATTACAAAATGTTGGCTGTTTTTTGTTAAGGACTGTGGATAAAACCACACAGAAATGGCCATGACAGTGACTCCGATAATGATTGTTTCAGTGATCCAAGGCCAAACGGCCTACTTTTAAAGTAAATGGAGCTAAATATATATTTTAGATCTACCGTATGTCAAATGGCATTAATGAATTTGAAAGTGATTACCATAAGTACTACAAATCCAAATCGGGACATAAACTGCATTAACCAATGGAGACAAAGGTCTCCTAATACATGGGTCAGCAACCTCGGCCTGCCAGAGGGTTTGGCACTACATCTCCCATGATGCTCAGCTACTTATCATGCTGTCGGAAACTCGTATAAGTAAATATGTACAATAAACAAATGCAGAATGCAGCTAAAAAGCCACACAAGTAATTTGATTGACAAGGGAGCACAGACACGTACTTAATGAGTTACTATACAGCTAATCATGCCTTCAGAAATATAGTTAGGCATATGGTGTCCACCTCTATTCATTAACTCAAAATATCCCTGTATTTGGAAAACTGGAGAGTCTGAACACTTACCTTTTTGATTCTGCACTCCTAAAACTATTAACCATACACACCTGTTTGTGTACCTTTTCATGTACAGTCAATATTTATCAATTTTAAAAAGCTAGTATGACTTGTGTTTAGAGTTCGGTGTAGGTATAGGTGGTGTTCTAGATTGTGTTTACGTTTGACCTAAATTTTTCGCTTAACGAAAATCAAGGAATCAATCTTTCGATTGGCGGAGCGTCCAAACCTGCCGGCTCTGCTGATGACTGGACGGATGCTCTTTCAAATAAATAAAATACAATAAAACTCCGTTCATAGACTTTTGTAAAAGTAAAATCAAGGTCAACCTTAAACTCTATTTTAATCAAGAAAGTCACCCAGGCCTAGTTCAGAGTTCACCAACACACCTCTTCTTGTGACACTGCACAGCAATCCCCCGCAGCACACTTGTGGACTGCGATGTCCTGATCACGCTGTTTTTTGGGAATCAGATCAGCTTTTTCAAGCTGATCCAATCCACAAGACCGCAGCTTCGACATTCACCATGGCACCTTCCCTACCTGCTCCCACGGAAGACACTGCTGGTTTGCGCAGAGCCGCTGGATTTTCATGATCGCTGTACTGTGTGACATCTGCGCACTGCTTTCAACAAACAGGGGTTGTACTTGATCCTGTGTGGGGGGCATTGACTGAGTTTAAGGATTGGCGAAGCTGCATGCAAATTTCTCATCACACAGCTTTCATGAACAATCAGCGACTCTGCATGCACCCGCAGCGTCTTCCCTGCGAGCAGGCAGGGAAGACACTACAGTGAAATCCAAGGCCCTGGTGTTTTTCATTGTATGATCCCGATTGCCGCATGAATCCGATTAGCAGCTTCCAAAGGCTGTTTAGGATATCCCTACTTGTGAACAATTAGTGTGCTACAACACAGTGGTTGAAAACCAAGGAGCAATCAGAGGTTTCTGAATTGGCATGTGTGTAATGCAGGGCTTGGCAATTTTGTACTAGAGAAACAAAAAAAAAAGACACATCTGCTTAATTCTATAGCCTTATGTCCACAGAAAATCTTAAAATACACAACTAAATATTAGTCTTGCGATGAATAAAATGTAGCAATGCCAATATGCACAAAAAATGAATTGCAACACTATAATCTGTAAAACACAATAGTAAAAGTGACCAGTCTATTCCACCCAAGTGAATAAGGCGATGTGTCGACTTGTAGTCCATCAACATAGATTAGAGGGGCAAAGGTTTAAAAGTAACATCAGGAAGCCTTATTTTACTGAGCGGGTGATGGATACATGGAACAGTCTTCCAGTAGAAGTGGTAGAGGCCAAAACAGTAATTGAATTTAAGCAAGCATGGGATAGGCATAAGGCTATCCTAAACAAAAGATAAATCCAGGTAAAGTATCCATGTAATTGGGCAGACTAGATGGGCCGAAAGGTTCTTATCTGCTGACATTTTCTATGTTTCTGTGTTTCTAACATCTGTCACAAGGACTTTCAGGCTTGACAAAGACTCATTGCAAGTCCCAGAATTCTTTGAATGCAATAGATGGCCATAGAATCATGGGAATTGTAGTTCGGCAATCTCTAGTGGGCCAGAGTTGGAGTACCCTGGTTTAGACATTCATACAACTGGCAGCTTTGTCCAGAGTAATATATAGATATATGTCCATTCTATCTAGCTACACTTCCATTTTCTTACTCTCTCCACAGCCTACGGAATAGGCCTGCTTGTAACCTTCTTGGCGTTAGCCCTGATGCAGAAAGGCCAGCCTGCTCTGCTCTATCTAGTTCCCTGCACCCTCCTGACCAGTTTGGCTGTGGCTATCTTTCGCAAGGAACTGCCAGTATTTTGGACCGGCAGCAATTTTGTGGTGAATACCAGTTTGATATGACTGTCTCTAAGATGTACTAAGATTTTATATTGTGATATTAAATTGTGTAATTACATTCCGGATGATGTCTGGACATAAGGGATGTAAATTAAAAGTAATCCAACAATAATTTAAGAATATGCTTCTTTTTGTTTGTATTTTAAGTCCCCTTTATTTCAGATTTTTTTACCTTTTAAAACTTGTCCAGGTTTTAAATACTTATTATTTTTACAGTCGATTTAATTTTAATCATGCAGAAACAGACTAAACTGAAAATGTCGTTTTAATTACAATTAAATGGATTCTATGTTTTTATGTGTGACTTACATTCCTTATATCCTCTGCACACGTTCCTTGGTTAAGTTAGTTGATTTTTGTAATAAACACTCGTGGGGTTTTAATGGAAAACATTGGGGGTTTTTTATGGTCGAGGTACAACCATATATAGTTACGATGTACTTTGTGACTAGCAAAAAACCCATAACAATGAACAATAAGAATTCAGGTTTTAATATTTGTGCAGGTAAAACAAAGTTTTCCTGAGCTAGGTTTTTTTTTTTTTATCTGTTTTTAGATTTTTATGCGTTACTAAGTCCATGGTGCTTTCTCTGGTTACCTAGGGAAAAAAAAGATTGTCAAAGGTGGAATTTTTCTTTTGGATGGCAATGATGATGAACATCAAATTTACATGATCTGGAAATGGTTACTGACTTCTGTTAGGGTTGGTTCTATTGACAAACGTCCTGAAGAGTGTGCCTTTTTTAATGTATACAGTACTGTGCAAAAGTTTTAGGCCAACAGCTTTGTTTTAGCAAAGGTTTAACGACCAGCCATATTTATTTTCTGGTCATTTTATTAAAATACAGGAAATCTGTGCACAAATTTAAAAAAAAAAAAATTTTTTAGAACCAAATGTCTTCTACAGGCAATAATCAATATTTAGTGTGACCTCCTTTGACACCAAGCACTTCTTGAAGTCTTTTGGAGACGGCCATGAATTTTTCTGATGTAGTCTTCTGGTATATTATACCGGGGGGCTTCTTTCAGGGCTTCCCAGAGTTGTCCTTTAGATTTCGGTTGCCGTTCATTTCTTTCTTGGTCCAGGTGATCCCATACCATACTGCCTCTATAATATTCAGGTCTGGACTGCCATTGTTTTATCAGCTTGTTTTTCCCTCTCCAAATATGATTTCCCTGATGATTAGTGTGTTTGGGATCGTTATCATGCTGAAAAATAAAACCATTCCCAATCGAGCCCTTTTCCAGAAGGAATTGCATGTTGAAATAAAAACCTGTCTGTACTTTTCAGCATTCATGATCCCATCAATTCGGACAGTATCACCAACACCACTGGCAGAAATGCAGCCCCCGACCAGGACAGACCCTCTGCTGTGTTTCACTGATGGCCGCAAGCACTCATTCTTCCATCTCTCTCCAAATATTCTTCACACATTGTTTATGATTTGACCCAAAACTTTCAAACTTGGATTCATCAATCCAAATATTTTTTCCACTGATCTTCATTCCAAGCTTTGAGCTTTAGCCTATCTTGGCCTTTCACCCTGTTCGCCTTCCAAAAACGAGTGGTTTCTTGGCTACTACCCTTTCACAAAGACCATACCTGATGAAGCTTCTTCAGACTGTAGAAGGGTCACTTGGCAGCCTGATGAAGCTGCCAGATGCTGAGCCAGGTCCTTCCTGGACTTCTTTCTCAAACTTTTCATCAGATTTTGAACGTTTTCTTGTCCTTACAGTCCATTTTTCCTTGATAGCCCACAGAAATAGTTTTTCTGATACTACTGCATACAAATGTTCTGGTTGGCCAAATAAAGAGACCTAGAAATAATTCTATATGGTTATTATACTATTGCAAAACAACAAATCCGATGGTGGCCAAAGACTTTTTGCACACTAGTATGTATGTATGTATACATATTCAGGCAGTGTGTGTGTGAGTGAGATAGATATATATCTATATCTATTTCCAGCACTCACAGGTCCATATTCATGCTCCTGGTGCAACGCCAACCACAATGATAGAACAGATGAACGGCGGCACTCTGGGTTTTCTCAAAGGGTATAAATTTATTGTGTAAAAGCCAACGTTTCAGCTTGCTTTCCTCAGTACAATTATTTAAATTTTGTAGCAAAATTCATGTAAATGATTTTTTTGCTCAGAAAATGGTATTTACATCTTATTTCCATGCTCATGTTTCTAGTAGAAACATTTTGCCATGATTTTTGCTCCAACTTTTTTAGGACCTAGTGAGAATAACTCGAGTTTTGCGCACCAAATTCAAGTACTTTATCAGACTTGTTATTTTACTCAAAAGGTGAGCAAAATGTGAGTCAATATCTCTCACAATCTCCTACAGCTCAGAGCTGGAGCAACATCTGAGAAGAGCGGACAGAAGCTTAAGAGGTTATTCAATAAATATATAGAAAAGAGGTAGACACCGGCTACAAAAAATGTAAACTTTAATGGACATATACATTGAAATAGAAATAAAACACATAAAAGATGCAATATGTTAATTCTCCCTAACCAGGGTAGATTGCCGGGCAGCACCCAGAGTGAACAATTTATATCACTTGATTGTCAAGACATAAACATTCCATTAGAGCCTCATCGAGGAAATAGAAAATAATGCATGTGCATATATACAAATCTCCATATAGTGTACACTTTCAGTGCCTCCTTAGGCTAGGGTCAGACGAAAGCATTTTTAACGTGCGTTTAGCCGCACGAAATCACGGCCGTGCTAGCAGCAAATGACGTCCAATGCCGGGGAACACAAGAAGTACGGCTGCACGAAAGTTCGTCCACGCAACGCAAGTGGCAAACGAACGCATTTTGTCGAACGTGAAACCACTAGTACGGTCGTACAGAGTGCGCTGCGTCCGCTAGCGGCGTGTGTGCGTGATTTGGAGACGTCAGACACTGCTAATGTCCGGCCAACATAACGTCCAGATGCAAAAGTGTTTTATTGATGATCCGTACAAAAACACGAACGCAAATGCGCATCGTATGACCGCTATCGCGTACTCCGTGAAAAAATGCGTCCATTCGTTCGAACGCACTTTTTCACAGACAACGCGAAAATGCGTTCGTCTGACCCTAGCCTTAGGCAAGACTGTTCAGAGCATTCTAAAGATTCTACTCTGTTAGTCATTCGTGGACAGATATAAAATCCTGATTCAATCCTCAGCAGATACATTACCCAGAAAAGTTCAATATCTAAGCCAGCCATAGGCCATGCAATAGAAAGCACCTAACACCCTCATTAGTTAGGGGCAACACCACTAAAACGAACTGGTAGGAAGGTCCGATGAACAACAAACTGTTAAAAGCCTCTCATCTCGACGCGCTTCACTGCTCACCAACTGTGGCTTTATCAAGAGATGTCTTCCCTCTAGTCACCTGTCCTTAAATAGGAATAACTTCCTTAAATTTTTAATTACCAGAACCTGTAACGGCTGTATATCGCCGGCGTAATGCATCCTCGACACCGCCCCCTACCAGGAACTCAAGGCTGCGTTGCATAGACCCGCCCATGGCTCTAGCCATAACCAATCCCGTAAACAGATTGCCGATGACGTGGAGATTCCCCAGATGAAGTGAGCGTGCAACACTGGTTGCTTGGCAACTATCAACAATAAAGTACACAGGGGCGCGAAGACACCTCGATGTGTAATCTCACTAGAGGATATAATAAAGGACGTAAAATGTCCAAATCAGGACACCTATAGCTAGTCTAGCCTTCTTTGTTTAAGGACTGTTAATATCATAAACCGCATACAGAAGACGGATAGAAAAAATCCTGATTCACGTCGTGTTATTCAATAAATCCCGAACGTGCCACCAAATTGCACCGAACGGGAATTTCACTGTACGGGTACAATTTTGTGGCAGTTCATCTTCAGAAAACTGAATTCGCCAAATACTGGCGAATTGACAGCGAAATACGGTGCAGATTGCTGCAATTCGTTTTTTGTTTTTTTTCTTCAGCAGTGAAATTTTCTCATCGAGAGGTAATGGTTAATCTATTCAGAGAACACCGCGCAGCACAGACATGTCAGTGAAATGCCCTGCTTTTCAGTGATTCAGTTCGACAGGTTTAAATAGGCAAATTCCATAGGACTCAAATGTAAAAAAAAATTGTTTATCCCCATTTTTGTTATTCAACAGTTTATTCTTTTCATTTTCAGTAAACTGTCTTTTTATTTTATAAACCAAAACAACAAGGTTAGTGCAAGGATTTTGCTCTCCGATGTAAATAATGAGTTTAGTTATTTGCTACAAGATGTAAAGATGTAAATGGCAAAGTCCATGAACATCCTCGTAATTAAAAAGTGAGCAAAACACAAATTGCTCATGTTTTGCTACAAAATGTAAATAAGGCCGAAAGTGCCTTCTCCGGAAAATGGACAGTAAAATGGAGACGGTAAGGGAAATCTGCTGGTGCAGATTTTCCTGCTTACCATCTCCATTTTACCTTCAACTATGTAATAGGGCCCTTTATATTGTAATGGCTCTGGGAAGTTTATACAGTGTTTGGAATAGAGCCGTCTGTGAGCTCAGAGGCTTGGGCACTGGCATCCAGGAGAGGGGATTCACCCAGAAGCCAGCCCACTCCTGTGAGGGAATTCCTCTGAGCGAGTCCTTCATCTAGAACTTGTATATTCCAGATGTCTGTCTGCTGCTTATCGAGATAAGGGGTAACCGAAAGTATTTGATCAATATCCCAAAACACCAGATTCTCAGTGATTGAAAAGAAGTTGCTAAAGGAACCTTGTTTTGTCGGCAAAATAGAGGGCGCTGTCTGATATAGAATTGTTTAATTATTCACAAGTTCTTGATGATCATTATGATCACCTTAGCCATTCATCTAGTTGACTGTGGTATGAGCAGAAACGTTGAACATAAAGTTTTTGTTTGACATTTGCATATCTTGCTATTAAAATATCCAATCTAATTGTGAATTGAAATAAATGTTCCATAATGGATGATTTGTATTATGTTTGTAAATTGTCTGTGGCCAACTTTTTGTTCATATTATTTCCTCAAGTGTACTCAATGGTTGTCCTCGTTTTAAAGGGATGTAGGGAGCTTCCTGTAATAGCGCCATCTGTTTTATTAATGGTACAAAGGTAAAAGTTTCTGAAAGTCAAATTTCTAAACCTTATGGAACATTTAAGACAACTGTATAAAAAAAATGTTATGTCTGTGCCGATGATGGCATACGAATAGTTGCTTTTAATCTTCAAAATATCTTGGAATTAATACATATTTATCTGTGCACGCTGACCGTGCTGAATTGATATCCGTTATGT
Organism: Leptobrachium leishanense; assembly: GCA_009667805.1. Taxonomy (NCBI): domain Eukaryota; kingdom Metazoa; phylum Chordata; class Amphibia; order Anura; family Megophryidae; genus Leptobrachium; species Leptobrachium leishanense. The sequence goes on along the minus strand of CM019063.1, from coordinate 366,055,934 downwards.
AGAACTGAATTCAGCATTGTGGGACTTCAGTCTGAAGCAAGTTAATGGTAAATCTATAAATTGGTTGTATATTGTTTGCACCATGTATAGATTAAATGACCTTACTATTTGCATGATTTGGACAAAAGCACTGCTGTAAGAGCAAAAACCATACATGAGCCCTACTCTGACCTTAGTGTAAACTTACCAGAGCCATTAGTCTATGGAATTGCTGAGTTTACAACAGCTCTGGTTAAATTTACACCAGGGTTGGAATACAACCCCATGTAAGCATTGTGGTGTAAGAGGCATTCATAATTTGTAAGATTTCACTTTTTATTCCTTTTTGTTAGACAATAAAATAGTAACGTGTAGCAATAAAGATGGAAGATTTACGTCAATATTAATACGGTTTTATAGTACAGGAGGGGTGGGGTCGCGCCTATTCCCCGATGGGGTGGCTGCAACCACCAGATGTATCCAGCTCAGCAACATGTATAAAAAATAAGAAAAAAATTTCATCTGTGCTTATTCCCATTATACCATGTGAAACAAAACACAATTAGAGGCTTTGGTTTCTATTCATAGCCATTTAGAGTGTAAGCTCACCCGCCAACGTCAAGGCACCTCTAGTGAGGGTGAGTCCTATCCAAAAATGAAACCACAGGCTGCTGTGTAGCAAACCATAACTGCCCACGCTGCTTTTCAGTCATGAGGTAGACTGGTGGGCTCCTATTTATGCTCTCCCAGAAACAAATCTACCTTGGGATCAAAAAACAAAGACACGGAGCGGAACATACTGCAATGATGACCTGGCTGGAGGTACAATAAAACATACATAGTACAGAGGAGGAGTTTGGGTCGCAAAGAAACCAAAGCCTCTAATTGTGTTTTGTTTCACACAGTATAATGGGAATAAGTGCAGATGACATCTTTTTTTTTCTATGTTTTATACATGTTGCTGGGCTGGATACGTCTGGTGGTTGCAGCCGCCCCATCGGGGAATAGGTGCGACCCACCCCTCCCGTGCTATGTATGTTTTATTGTACCTCCAGCCAGGTCATCATTGCAGCATGTTCCGCTCCGTGTCTTTGTTTTTTGATCCCAAGGTGGATTTGTTTCTGGGAGGGCATAAATAGGAGCCCACCAGTCTACCTCATGACTGAAAAGCCGCGTGAGCAGTGATGGTTCGCTACACAGCAGCCTGTGGCTTCATTTTTTTGAATAGGACTCACCCTCACTAGAGGTGCCTTGACGTTGGCGGGTGAGCTTACACTCTTAATGGCCATTAATAGAAACCAAAGCCATTTAATACTGTTTTGCTTAGGTGGTTCAATTACCCGTCATGCATCCCACGCGTTGTTCTGTACCACGTACTAATGTCTGTTATTTTGCCAAGTTTAAGATGGCAATTTCTGACAAATTAAGCCAACAGAGAAAATAATATAAACTATTAACTAGAACAACAGTTTTGTTTGGGGGGGGGGGGGGGACATTTTGCCCAGTGGTTTTATAGGATGACAATGACATGGCTTCTTACACTGCAAATGTGTCTATTTTGGCTTTCATTTATAGTTTTGCAGAACGTCCTATTTCAGGCGCAAACTTGCCAACTCCATAAACTTTTTAGTGGTTGAGGGAAGTTTACCAGAGCACTGGTTAAGTTTCCATCTGACTCTGAATCCAGCACGTCTCTTCTCACCCACTCCTGGCTTTTATTCTCTTTTTGGGTAGTTTCTTTGTTCAACATGTTACAATTTTTCACTCTTGACTTAAGCTCTACCGTGTGAAACTGATCAGATTGCAAGCTTTGTTTTGTGTAATTTTATTTTGGGGTGAAATCTATTTTGTAATTCATTATATTTCATATCTTCATTATTTTGCTGTTATGTGTTCCCACATTGTCTCGCAGTGCACGGTTCACTGTTAATATACATAACCATAATTACCAGTGATGCTTGGGTACGGTGTTTTGAGAAAAAAAAATCTCTCAAACTACATAATGTAACATTTCATTTTTTTTTTCCCTCCCAAATCTTTTTTTTTTTATAGAAAGACTTTCCACTGCCTCCTTTGGTATTGGCACAAGGTGAACCTGACAAGTCCTTGGTTCAGCAAAGTGAGGAAGAGGACCATGAGGCTGAGGCAGACTGTCAACCCACCAAGTTAGCTCAACAGACTGATGAAGCTACACCAGACCCTTCAAAACAACTCCATCAAGACACAGAGATGATTGATCCTTCAGAACATCTGGACTTGTTGGCTGGAAGGGCTATGTCAGCCCCTACAGATCAACAGCACCCAGCTGCTGACCATATGCTGTCAGACCCAGTGGTGCCACAGATTGGCTCTGAAAATGCTGTCTCAGACTCTCAGATCTACCACAGTGCCAGCAGGACCTCTTCAGATGCTGGTGCAAACAATGCCATGTCTGCACCACCAAAGGAAAGTCATCAAGGATGAGTAGACCTTTGCTTGGCAGGAGTCCGTTCGAACATGCAGGGCCGAAGCACTGCTCAGAAAAATGCCAACAATCTGATTGCTCATGTCTGTGCTATGATAAAGTAGCTCTATACCAGACTCTTATCTTAGTATATTTCAGTATATTTTTATTATTATTTAAAGGTGGGACTAAAATGACTCCTTGAATGAGTGAGTGTAGCAGAAACGAAATGGATAGTTATCATATTAAACTTTAAAAACCTATGGTGCTTTAAAAACATAGCAAATATATGCTAATTCTATTTAAGGACTCTGATACAAAGTAGTTCAATATGGTTAACATTTACCTTTTATGCTTCAGTTAGTGTATGTATATACATAAACAGTGGCTGTAGCATTTTTTTATGTAAGCTATTATAATCTAATAGCTGCAGAAGCCACAAGTGATTGTAAATAAAGGCACACTCTTGTTTCCAGAGAATTGTAAACACTAGTTGTATCCTTCAAGCACGGAATAGGTATATCTTAAGGCGTGTAGAAATTTCACAAAATCTACTTGTCAAATTAACTAAACCAGTAGCCTAATCTACATGTCCTGACATTACAAAATTATTTCAATAAAATAGTATTTTAAGTCCCTCCCGACAGTGAAAACACAAACCTACTGTTACTCCACTAAACAAACAGCGAGGAACTAACACAGCTACGCAATCACATGTGAATGCACACACAGGGTTATTCACCGACAAACACCAGCATTTCACAAAAGTGAAATAAAATGAGCGACAGAAACTTTGTCTGTGAAATGCTGGAATTCCTTGGTGCTACAACACTAGAAAACACCAGCAGTTAGTGACTAACCTTAACTAGTATTTAGATAACTGCTGGTTTCAGTGGGACATCCTGATTTTTCCAGACCTGCACGAGTGAGGTTCAACATCTGCTCTGAACGTTAACCCAGGACAGACGGGCCCATCACAAATATCCAGATTGATTTCATGGTATTTAATTTAAATTGGTGGTGGTAAAGGGCAAATTGTGCCCTTATCCTCTATATTTACGTAAAAGTGATGGGGCAGGGGTTCCCTGTATTTTTTCTTAATCCTATTGAGTTTTGCAATAAAGAGAAGTCTTTTCATATAAATTTTTGGCACATAATATTGATGTTGCACCTTCCCAGTTCTCAAACCTAATAATTCCTTAAAAAAAATAATAATCTCCTGTAGGTCTTACACCTAGACCTTAACAGGACAGCGTTATATTTTTATATTTCAAATGACCCACTCCCCTGTGTTTGCTGGTTTTTCTGACCCTATGTAAGCTTTCCCCAAACATGAATCAGTAAACCCTGTATTTTAGTATTCGGCGCAGCATGAAAAGGATGGCAGCATGTTTTTTTTGTATGATCACCTTCCCATGAAGGTTCATCCCCAGCCCTTCAGCCTCTACATGCTGAAGGCAACTCCTCAAACAAATTAATCTGGGCTGCAAATTACCTCTGCGTAATGACCTTTCAAAACTTACCGAAATACTCTAACGTTAAAGAGGTGGGGTTAAGCCATGGGCCAGCAACCTTAGACCTTCAGATGTTTTGGAACTAAATGATGCTCAACCACTTAGGGGGAGTCTCAGACAACCCAATGAGAGGATAGGACACTTGGGTCTCCGTGAATGGTGGAATGTAATTTGGTGGCCAGAGTGCCTAGAGCAGGAATCCGAAACGCTAGCCCTGCATGTGTTTAATAACTACATTTCCGAGAATTCCTTGAATGCAATAAATGGCCAGAAAATCATGGAAAGTGTAGTTCAGAAACGGATGGGGGCAGGGGGGTGGGCGCAGAGTTTGAGATTCCTGGCCAAAAAGCTTCCCTTTATGACTCTGTTCTCTTCTGATTTGACCAAATTGTGAGGTGGAGATTCTGTGTGGCCACACATTTGCTTGTGTGTGATGAAGAGGGGGTAGAGTTAGATGTAAACATATATGGTATTATTTTATTCCGATACTTTCACCAGCCTTCAGACTGCAGCGGGAAGGGTCTTCACTCCTTGGCCACTGAAAAAGTTGAAATAATAATTACCGCAGACAACGGTGTTCATTTTAATGAATTTATTCCTTCACCACAGAGAAAATAAAAAACATTTTGACCCCAACCAGGTCTTTGTCAAGTCTAAAACTTGCATACATGTTTCCCATTAAATAGTCTCACACACGTATTAACAATCAATAGGTAATTGGCAGCAAAGTGTCAGACATGTATTCAATAACATCTCCACGGAGTGCCCACAATATGTATTTAAAAGCAATGCAGCTGCTGGGTCTCATATCTCATTCCTTATTATAAACAATTCTTTAATTTTTATATAGCATTAATCCACTTATTAATTACTTTAATTAATCTGGAGACAGGACTACCTGATAAAGCCAGCTATATTACAAAACAAATTACCAAAACCACACCTTAACCTGTGAATATTCATATCTAAAGAAATACAAAATATTTATAGGAACACACGTGTACTATACAAAATTTTTACAAAAAAGGTGAGCGGTCTGCTTCCCTACTTAGGCCATGGGGGGGACATTGAGTTATGATGTGTCTAATATAGTTATTTTTTAATATATCCCTATCACCTCCTCTTGTTAATTTCCGGACTACCACTGCTTATGGTACATTGTTCCTAGGCGGGACATACACTTTTTGTTATACATTAGTTGTTAGCCACTGTGTGGTAATTGGGATGTGAGATTTTAACCTATCGCTGAATATTTTAGTCATTGCATCCACATATTCACTACCACACAATAGATGTTGTATAAGGGTTAGTCATTTATTTAGTGCACCAGCAAATTTCGTAGCGCTTTACAATATGCAAGCACAAATATGAGATTTAAATGATGAGACAACCCTGCCCATTGGATAACTATCCTGCTAATACAGCACTTTAACCAAGTGCTCAGCCAGACATCCTGTGAGCTTACAATGTAAGGGGCCAGGGTAGGTGACACAAATGGGAGCTTAGGGAAGGCGGAGCTGGTGGTCCAAAAGAATATAGCAGGGAAGGACCAGAAGCTTGGGCTTTGTAAGGATAATCAGAGAGAAAAGTGGAAGCAGCTGGAAAGGAGAGTGGAAATTTTAGAACGGGCCTGGGTGGGACAACAGTGAAAAATTTAGTTCAGTCTATGAGCGTGAAGATTACTGTATGGAGAAAGTAAAACCATGAGATTTGGCAAAAGCAGCCTGGTTGTATTGGAGTTATTTACGACGTAGAGGGGAAGGGAGAAGCAGAGGGGAATATTCTAACAAAAAGTGAAAATTTAAAAGACCACTAATCCGACAGAAACTACGGTAATAAATGCAAACCTAAAACCGTATCGAACCGAACAGTCTGGAGTATAGTGGTGGACAACATGATGAATACTGCATACCTTGTTACTTCTTTCTGGTTAGAGTGGGAAAATGGAGTTTTGTCTGTGAAGGGGAGCATTATTTTCACTCTTATGACGTTTAACAAGATGAACTAGCCTTTTCCATCTAGAAACTGAAAGCAAGACCCAGTCTTACAGTACATTATAGGGAGAGAGTAACCCTGCAGACAAAGTTTATGGTTTTTAGAATAATACTAAGGCATGGGTCAGACTAACACATTTTTCACGTCGACCGTCAAAAAGTGCGTCCATGTGTCCGGACGCACTTTTTCACGGAAGACGCGATAGCGGTCATATGGTGCGCAATTACGGCTGTGATTTTTTTTACAGGGCTATAAAAAACAAATGGACGTGATGTTGGCCGGACATGTGCAGTGTCTGACGTCTCCTAATCACGCACACACGCCGCTATGCCGACGCAGCGCACTCTGCGTCAGTACTAGCGGTTCGACGTTCTCAAAAAAATGCGTTCGTTTGCCGCTTGCGTTGCGTGGCCGTACTTCGTATATCGGCTGACGTTGGACGTCATTTGCTGCTACTACAGCCATGATAAAGTGCGGCTGAACGCACATTCGCACTGCGTTCGTCTGGCCCCAGCCTTTGCGCTGTAGTAAAAATAACATCTAAATGATCACTGGTTTGCAGGAATTGCCTATAGGTTTCTGTTGTGACATATGGATATAACCTCCCAATGACCTGAAACCTGCAGCTAATTCCTACAAATGATGATGTATAAAACGTATACAGCATGTAGTGTTGCGCAAACAAGTCTTAAGTGGGGAGGGATGGGAAATATTTTCTTAGGTAGCCAAAGTTGGTTACCTCCTTCTTATTTAAGAAAACCAATTAATAGTTTTCTATGCATAAGGAAGTGTTGTTTAACCCGGTCACTGCCATAATCATGTTTACACAATCAGCTGCAGCAGACACAGCAGCCCAAGATCATGTTAACACAATCTGGAGCCTTGCTGTATCATTGCAAATTAAATTCGTTTGATGCAAATGAATTCTATTTGCAGTTGGACACCAGAAGTGCACCCAAAATTATAGCACCTCAAACATGATGAGCTACAACAGTTTTTAGAAGTGAATACCTACCTGTGTGTAACAGAGATTCACTTGCTGCAGAAACTGCAATAGCTCCTTTCGGCCGGGGAAATGTGACTAGTACAGTAAATTAGGGCTGCAACGAACGATTATAATAGATTAGTTGGCCGATTTTATATTTTCATATGATTAAAATTGGTTATTTAACCTCCCTGGCGGTCTGATTATGGCATTTTTAATGTCAAAGAGGTACATTTAAATTTTTTTAGTTTTATATTTTTGGATAGGATTTTTTTTGTATCTCCTGTCGGGTCTCTTTCCCCCCCCCCCCCCTCCCCTGTTTTCTGGCACGCACAGGGAAGGGAACCCGGAAGAAGGACACCGTGATCGTGTGGACCTGGAGGGAACGCAGGGACAAGGTACACTATATTGCCAAAAGTATTCGCTCACCCATCCAAATAATCAGGATCAGGTGTTCCAATCACTTCCATAGCCACAGGTGTATAAAAGCAAGCACCTAGGCATGCAGACTGTTTTTACAAACGTTTGTAAAAGAATGGGTCGTTCTCAGGAGCTCAGTGAATTCCAGCGTGGAACTGTGATAGGATGCCACCTGTGCATCAAATCCAGTCGTGAAATTTCCTCGCTTCTAAATATTCCACAGTGAACTCTCAGCTGTATTATAAGAACGTGGAAGTGTTTGGGAATGACAGCAACTCAGCCGCGAAGTGGTAAGCCACGTAAACTGACGGAGCGGGGTCAGCGGATGCTGAGGCGCATAGTGCGAAGAGGTCGCCAACTTTCTGCAGCGTCAATCGCTACAGACCTCCAAACTTCATGTGGCCTTCAGATTAGCTCAAGAACAGTGCGCAGAGAGCTTCATGGAATGGGTTTCCATGGCCGAGCAGCTGCATCCAAGCCATACATCACCAAGTGCAATGCAAAGCTTCGGATGTAGTGGTGTAAAGCACGCCGGCACTGGACTCTAGAGCAGTGGAGACGCATTCTCTGAAGTGACGAATCGCGCTTCTCCATCTGGCAATCTGATGGATGAGTCTGGGTTTGGCGGTTGCCAGGAGAACGGTACTTGTCTGACTGCATTGTGCCAAGTGTAAAGTTTGGTGGGGGATTATGGTGTGGGGCTGTTTTTCTGGGCTGGGCTTGGCCCCTTAGTTCCAGTGAAAGGAACTCTGAATGCTTCAGCATACCAAGACATTTTGGACAATTCCATGCTTCCAACTTTGTCGGAACAGTTTGGCGCTGGCCTCTTCCAACATGACTGTGCACAAAGCAAGGTCCATAAAGACATGGATGACAGAGTCTGGTGTGGATGAACTTGACTGGCCTGCACAGAGTCCTGACCTCAACCCGATAGAACACCTTTTGGGATGAATTAGAGCGGAGGCTGAGAGCCAGGCCTTCTCGTCCAAAATCAGTGTGTGACCTCACAAATGCGCTTCTGGAAGAATGGTCAAAAATTACCATAAACACCCTCCTAAACCTTGTGGACAGCCTTCCCAGAAGAGTTGAAGCTGTTCTAGCTGCAAAGGGTGGACCGGCGTCATAATGAACCCTATGGATTAGGAATGGGATGTCACTAAAGTTCATATGTGAGTCAAGGCAGGTCAGCGAATACTTTTGGCAATATAGTGTATGTACCGGCCTGAGTGTGGATCGGGGTTACCATTTTTGATATTGCAATTTATGTACGCAAATTGCGTATCTTGCGAACTTTTGGCTTGTGAGCCAAAAGGTATGCGAGCACCTGGTCAGAGTGATGGATTGATGCTGCGTAGGGAGTTCAAGCATGTCTGCTACCTCTGTAAATAAATGCTGCTACAAGTACTCTGATAGACATGATGATGTCAGCACGAAAGTGAGATGAGAAGAGGGGCACTCCACGCAGCCGGACCACTTTATTGAGCCGGAGTCCGGGTGCATAGTGTCTCTTTTTAAAATAATCTATACTATAATTGAGTAAGGCTTGGCGTGTCCGTCGCCAAGCCTTACTCTGCGCATGCGCGCGCAACCAGCGGCGGTTGGTTGCGCGCGCATGCAACCGCCGCGGCACGAGCCGAAAGGTAAGTATGGCGCGGAGCTCATGGGGCGGCTGTTCGAATGCCGATAGAGCATTCGAACAGCCGCCCCATGTCTGATCTGGGGCAATATATCCATGAGCTGGGGGGCAATATATCCATGAGCTGGGGGGCAGTATATCCATGAGCTGGGGGGCAATATATCCATGAGCTGGGGGGCAATATATCCATGAGCTGGGGGGCAATATATCCATGAGCTGGGGGGCAGTATATCCATGAGCTGGGGGCAATATATCCATGAGCTGGGGGGCAATATATCCATGAGCTGGGGGGCAGTATATCCATGAGCTGGGGGGCAGTATATCCATGAGCTGGGGGGCAGTATATCCATGAGCTGGGGGGCAGTATATCCATGAGCTGGGGGGCAATATATCCATGAGCTGGGGGGCAATATATCCATGAGCTGGGGGGCAGTATATCCATGAGCTGGGGGGCAGTATATCCATGAGCTGGGGGGCAGTATCCACGAGCTGGGGGCAGTATCCACGAGCTGGGGCAGTATCCACGAGCAGGGGCAGTATCCACGAGCAGGGGCAGTATATCCACAATAGACTGACCTCTGGGCAGGCTTTCCACCTTGTTTAATGATAAACTGAGAAGTGAAGTGGAGAGGGGAGTGAGTTTGAGGACCTGACCTGACCTAAGTTTGGGGGAAGGGACTGGATCAAAGGGAGATGGCAGCTCCAGACCAGAGAGGGGGAAGGAGGCTGGGGTAGTGACACAGGACTCCCGCTCCAAGTAAGGATAAAACACCCATTGTCTGTGCTATAGTTTTGCTACTGTTGTAAACAAAATTCTAAAAAAACTGGTTATGTCTAGCATAACCCCAGAACTAAATCACAGCAAATAAAGCAGTGGTGGCACGTCTTCACCAATCAGCTCTGAAGTAACGTTTGAGGTTAACATTTTACTCGACGTGACTCAGTCTGTACACAGACCAATTAATCAAAATAGTTGTAAACTATTTTTATTATTGTTTGTCGATTTTTTTTTTTTTTTTTTTTTTTTTTTTTTTTAAATCGATTTTTAGTTGTTTTAGCCCTATAGCAAATCATGCATTTAATTATACGGAGGGGCCCAAAAACATTTATACTCCAACAGTTAAAAAAGAAGAAAGATAGAGATAGATAGATATCTATCTCATACAGCGTAGGCGCCTATTTATAAACCAGATTACTATAGTGTTTTGAAGTAGTTAAATTATAACTAATAAGTAGTGAGATGCTGCCCAAAGGGGTAAGCGCAATATACAGAAAAACAACCAAAATCTGCATTAACCAAAAATGAAATTATAGATAGAACCTTTGTAGCGCATCAAAAATAGATTTAAAGGTAGACTTCAACAAAGAGGTATATCAAACATAAAGTGCTTTAATCTTAAGGTGACAAATATTCAAATCAATGTACACATATAAAAGTGCAATGTGCCATAGAACACAGTAAGGTGCAACAATATATAAAATTCCAGCAGTGCGATGGGTATAAGAGAGTCTATGAAGTGCAATAGTGTCCGAATGTGCAAATTCAATGATATCCAATACAACAGTATGAATACCAGTGGGAAAAATTCCTTAAAATTTACTTCTCTTTATGTTCAAGAGATACACAGACCAAGAAAGGAGGACTATATTTGTGCATCTCTTGCCGTCTCTCAATAGTGGAGAGGATAGCCAGAAACAAGAAAAAAGTGAGAGAAAGGAAAAAATAAAATAAAATAAAAAAATTTGGAGGGGAGAGAAAAAATGAAGAAATAATCGTGCAGAAAATCCCAATTAAATATGGCAAATAAATCACTCGTAGGAATATGGAAACTCACATTTATAAGAGCCCAAAAAATCCCTGGCTCTAGGTTTAGGAGCTTCCAGCCATATAGAAGGTGGCGTTTCCCTTCTTAAATCTTCAACTCTGGTTGCGATGGCTACAATAAGATAATAGAGAGTGCTCCCATAGTATATTACCGTATTGTGATAAAAAAGAGGTGATAATGTATTGAACTCACCAGATATGGAGCCTCTTCCACACAGGCTCACTCAATACAGCGTCAGGTACACTATGGTGGATACCCAGAACCTCGTCTCAACCGTCTGAGGGCCAGATATCAGGAGCTTCCAAGCAGTGGCAAGTATATATCCAAGGAGAGTAGTCAATAGAATATAAACCATATAAAATTTATTAAAAAATTAGTTGCCTATTAAAAAATGGACAGATGCGTTACCGAGACGCGTTTTTCGGCATTAACAGCCTTCCTCAGTCGGTATATTTCACAGGGGTAGAAAAGTGGATAGCAAATAACAAACTTTTTCTAAATACTGACAAAACGGTTACAATGCTCTTTGGAACCGCACCTAAACTACACAAATTGCAAACACCCCATCTATGTGTTGGGACAAAATCAAACGGCACACTGACCACAGTCACCTCTCTCAAATACCTAGGTATGTGGTTAGACCCAAATCTATCTTTTGGCCCCCACATCGAAAAACTCTCATCTAAACTTTACCCCAAACTAGGTGCCCTGTACAGAAACAAATCCTGCCTGAGCCCCGCAGTAAGAAAGCAGATTGTACAACAAATGCTTATGCCAGCCATTGAATACGGAGATGTAGTGTATGCAGCCGCCCCGCAAACACACCTCCAGAAACTTACTACATTGTAGAACTCATTCTGTCGCTTTGTGCTACAATGTAACTACATGACCCACCATTGTGACATGTCAAAAGAACTAAACTGGCCTTCGCTGGACTCTAGACGCACCCTTCACCTTTCCAACCTGGTGTTTAAGAGCTTTTCTGGGAAGCTACCACCCTACCTGAATATGCTGCTTCCCCCAGCAGTTCCCTCATCCTATAACCTCAGATCCAGGACCAGCACCTTACTTGCAATACCGCAATACAAAAAGAAAATGGCTCGATCCTCATTTTCCTACAGAGCACCGCAAATATGGAATAACCTCCCAGACGCCGTCAAATCTTCCCCCAGTCTAAAGTCCCTTAAGAGCTCCCTATTAGCATACCTCAATACAAAATGCACCTGTAAACATGTAACATAATGACTACATTTCCTCCATATTTATTTTTCTGTTAATCTGTATATTTGGTTTTGTGTTAATATCTTGCATTTTACTATTTTGTATTTCTGTAACCACTCAATGTTCTCGAACCCAGGACATACTTGAAAACGAGAGAAATCTCAATGTATCCTTCCTGGTAAAATCCTTTATAAATAAAATAAATAAATAAATATTTAGGTGCACTATTGTCCAAAAAATCTCCAAACCTTTGGAGGGTTTGGAGATTTTTTGGACAATAGTGCACCTAAATATACCGACTGAGGAAGGCTGTTAATGCCGAAACGCGTCTCGGTAACGCATCTGTCCATTTTTTAATAGGCAATTAATTTAATAAATTTTATATGGTTTATATTCTATTGACTACTCTCCTTGGATATATACTTGCCACCGCTTGGAAGCTCCTGATATTTGGCCCTCAGACGGTTGAGACGAGGTTCTGGGTATCCACCATAGTGTACCTGACGCTGTATTGAGTGAGCCTGTGTGGAAGAGGCTCCATATCTGGTGAGTTCAATACATTATCACCTCTTTTTTATCACAATATGGTAATATACTATGGGAGCACTCTCTATTATCTTATTGTAGCCATCGCAACCAGAGTTGAAGATTTAAGAAGGGATACGCCACCCTCTATATGGCTGGAAGCTCCTAAACCTAGAGCCAGGGATTTTTTGGGCTCTTATAAATGTGAGTTTCCATATTCCTACGAGTGATTTATTTGCCATATTTAATTGGGATTTTCTGCACGATTATTTCTTCATTTTTTCTCTCCCCTCCAAATTTTTTTATTTTATTTTATTTTTTCCTTTCTCTCACTTTTTTCTTGTTTCTGGCTATCCTCTCCACTATTGAGAGACGGCAAGAGATGCACAAATATAGTCCTCCTTTCTTGGTCTGTGTATCTCTTGAACATAAAGAGAAGTAAATTTTTAAGGAATTTTTCCCACTGGTATTCATACTGTTGTATTGGATATCATTGAATTTGCACATTCGGACACTGTTGCACTTCATAGACTCTCTTATACCCATCGCACTGCTGGAATTTTATATATTGTTGCACCTTACTGTGTTCTATGGCACATTGCACTTTTATATGTGTACATTGATTTGAATATTTGTCACCTTAAGATTGAAGCACTTTAAGACTGAAGCACTTTGTTTGATATACCTCTTTGTTGAAGTCTACCTTTAAATCTATTTTTGATGCGCTACAAAGGTTCTAATTACACTTCAACAGTTGTTATCTATACCCTTTTTTAAAAATCTGTATTAAATAATGATAGCAATGTGTAGTATTCGGTTTCCTTTACCGATATCCGTAGTCGCACCATTGTTGATATCAACATGTGACCGCCGGGAGAGCTCCAAAGAAAATGGTGGGTGATCTGGGAGGCATCACACCGTGACAAGTCCCGCTTCCTCAAACACGCTCACTGCAAACGTCTGTCAATGTGCGCATGTGCCAAGAATTGTCAGATCAAGCATACAACGTATTCTGAAGAGGGCACATTGGAAATTTTACATCCTGAGACTGTTGACCGACATGATTGAAGATGAAGATGACCCTGATCGGAGAATGGAGTACTGTGAGTGGTTTCCACAAATGGTACATGAAAATGAGGACTTTTGTATGGACTGTCATCCAAGGGTTTAATTGGACCATTCTTTTTTGAAGGCCCGTTCACTGGTACCTCGACATGCTTCGCTCATCCATTTTACCGTCCATTTGTGCGCATTATGCGGATAAGCAATTTTACTTCCAGCAAGACGGGGCACCACCTATCTCTGACATTCTGCCAGGACGTTGGAAAGGATGCAGAGGTACTGTTGAATTCCCTCCGCGTTCCCTGGACTTAACACCCCCCGATTTCTATCTGTGGGGAACACTAAATAACGTGGTATACCGCAGAAAACCACCTACACTGGCTGCACTATGAGAAGGAATTGAAATATCCTGCAGAGCAATCCCTGTGGACACTAGTCAAAGTCCAGTGTCTGGATGCTAATGGTGACCACTTTGAGCACCTAATGTGATTGCATAATATAAAATATAACGGTCAGCTGCCCATTGATGTTTATATAAATCTAGTAATAAAAGTTTTATACATATATTTTTCATGAAGTGCGTATAACGTTTTTGGGCCCCTCTGTATATTGGGACTATTCCAATATTTTTTTAACTAGTGATTTTTCTAAAAATCACTTGGTAGTGGCTGGGTTAAATATTTGTCTCTATGCTGTTGCATACAACAATTTATCATATTTTCCAATGTGCACCTGAATCTTTAGATTTACCTTTTGAAGCAATGGAGGCAGGATGAAACTGGAGTGCAAATATCCTGCATCTGAAACCATGCAAAAATATATATATATATATATATATATATACCTATATATTTTTTTTCAATGGTACACTTTTAGATGCATTAATCCGCTGCACTAAGGTTTGTAGAAATTGGTATAATAGAGCTCCAATATTTTACAAAAGAAAAAATAAAAACTTCCACTTGCGTTCATACTACAGTATATTTAATATGTTGGTATGTTTAAAGTGCATGTGTTGAATGGCATTCTTATATGTATGAATTAAAGGATTGTCAGATGCCATTGTGCTTTCTAAAATACTCTATCATGGCTCAAAATTTCTACTCGCCTACTCACATTTGGCGAGTGGAAATTAAGTGAGGGCGAGTGGAAATGCACACAGAGGCAGCACAATAAATTATTTCATGCTGCGTATTCCAGTGGTGCCACCATGCAGCCCCCTTCCCCAGGCTGCACGTTGGGAGGGATCAGCTGCCTAACCTGACCCAGCTCGTCTCTGTCACTGGCAGGGGGGGTGGACAGGAGCTTCCCTGCCTCCTCGCTTTGCTCACACTGGGGTCTGATGACTGGGTATACATGTATCTGGGGTTTGATGTCTGGGTATTAATGTTATTTTTGTAACTTTATTCTAAATAAACCCTTTAACAGTGTAATTTTATAAGATAATTTAAGGCGGTGTGTTTAGGTCAGCGTTAAGGGGCTGGGTAGGGGTTATGTGAAGCAACTGGTGGCGAGTAACTATTATGGCCGGGTTAGTAGCTTGGAACTTGAAATTTTGAGCCCTGCTCTATATGATTGATAAAGTTGCTTACACATATACAAACATACAAAGTGACATTACCATTACACCAATTTACACGTGTTCAAAGCATTAACCAGAAATATCACTTTATATGGGGACTTTGTTTTGTATTGGAAAAAAATACAGCTGTGTATCTATAAAAATATAATTGCTAGACATTTTCTTGTTGTTAATCATAATTTGACATGCCCATTGCGTTGCCCTCTTTTTTTAAGGTTGTTGTAGAACATAGTTTTAAGATCTATCAGAGACAACTTCCATGTGGATTAAAGGGATACTGTAGGGGTAAAATTCCATCCCTTGGTTTAACCCTTTTAGATTCTGTTTAAACTAGTCATTTTTCCAGCACTAGACTCACTCGGCACTGGTCAGGACGTGAATGGAGCTTTAACACAGGTGAGATGTATGTTTTCGATTCTTCGAGGACACCCACATGTTTTGCGGAGCTATAAATATTCGAGCCATATCAAACAAAATGTCAAAATACAGGTGAGCAGAAGACGGAACCGGAGACTGATCCTTGTCGAAACAAAAGTATGATAAATGAGGTAAGGGACAAGAGGTTGTCGTGTGCAGTCAGTTTTCTAATTTTTAAAAGTGTTGTATAAATACAAACACTTTTTAAGGTTTAGATAAAACACAATCATACCAAAAATTTCTCATTTCTGTAGGAACAAGAAGGTAACAACGTTTTTTAAAATGGTGAATCCCATGAAAAGCACCCCAGCTGAATTGGCAAGCATTAAATAATACCAATAACAGATACAGTGAGGGAAAAATTATTTGATCCCTTCCTGATTTTCTATGTTTGCCCCATGACAAATGATAAGTCTAACCGTGAGAGAATAACAAAAAAAGTTGTATATTGATTTTATGAGAGGGGAGCAAATACTTATTCCAGTCAGCAAGATTTCTGGCTCCCAGGTGTCTTTTATACAGGTAACAGACTGTGATTAGGAGCTCTCTTAAACGGAGTGCTCCTAATCTCCGCTTGTTATCTGTATAAAAGACATCTGTCCACAGAAGCAATTAGATTCCAAACTCTCCACCAGACCAAAGAGCTGTACAAAGATGTCAGAGACAAGATTGTAGATCTACACAAGGCTGGAATGGGCTACAAGACCTTCGCCAAGCAGCTTGATGATAAGGCGACAAGAGCTGGTGCGATTATTTGCAAATGGCAGAAACACAAAATAAATGTCAATCTCCCTCGGTCTGGGGCTCCATGCAACATCTCACCGCGTGAAGTTTCATTGATCATGAGAATGTTGAGGAATCAGCCCAGAACTACGTGGGAGGATCTTGTCATGATCTCAAGGCCACTGGGACCTCCGTCACCAAGAAAACAATTGGTTACACACTACGCTGTGAAGGACTGAAATCCTGCAGGGCCCGCAAGGTCCCCCTGCTCAAGAAAGCACATGCACAGGCCCGTCTGAAGTTTGCTATTGAACATCTGAGTGATTCAGAGGAGAACTGGGTAAAAGTGTTGTGGTCAGATGAGACCAAAATAGACCTCTTTGGCATCATCTCGCCATGTTTGGAGGAGGAGGAATACTGCCTAAAACAACCATCCCCACTGTCAAACACGGAGGTGGAAACATTATGCTTTGGGGGTATTTTGCTGCTAAGGGAACAACTTCACCACATCAAAGGGACAACGGAAGGGACCATGTACCGTCAAATTTTATTTATTTTTATTTATTTATAAAGGATTTTACCAGGAAGGATACATTGAGATTTCTCTCATTTTCAAGTATGTCCTGGGTTTTGAATTGGGTCGTGGATGGCTATTCCAGCATGACATTGACCCAATACACACCGTCAAGGCAACCAATGAGTGGCTCAAGACGCACATTAAAGTCTTTGAGTGGCATAGCCAGTCCTTAATCCCATAGAAAATCTGTTCGATGGAGCTGACAGTTCGAGTTGCCAAACGTCTGCCTCAAAACGTTAATGACTTGGAGAGAATCTGCAAAGAGGAGTAGGACAAAATCCCTTCTGAGATGTGTGCAAGCCTGGTGGCCAACTACAAGAAACGTCTGATCTCTGTGATTGCCAACAAGGGTTATAACTTTTTTGAAATACGTTTTTCTGGATGTTTTTATTGTTGTTCTGTCTCAATGTCAAATGAAAATGTCCAAATTGGGACAAGCGTGTCAATATTTTGTGTGGCCACAATTATTTTCCAGCACTGGCTTAACCCTCTTGGGCATGGAGTTCGCCAGAGCTTCACAGGTTGCCACTGGAGTCCTCTTCCATGACATCATTACAGAGCTGGTGGTTTTAGAGACCTTGTGCTCCTCCACCTTCTATTTGAGGATGCCCCACAGATGCTCAATAGGGTTTAGGTCTTGAGACATGATTGGCCAGTCCGTCACTTTTACTCTCAGCTTCTTCAGCAAGACAGTGCTCGTCTTGGCGGTGTGTTTGGGGTCGTTATCATGTTGGAATACTGCCCTGCGGCCCAGTCTCGGAAGGGAGAGGATCATGCTCTGCTTCAGTATGTCACAGTATATGCTGGTATTCATGGTTCTCTCAATCAACTGTAGTTCCCCAGTGCTGGAAGCACTCGTGCAGCCACAGACCATGACACTCCCACCATCATGCTCGATGGTAGGCAAGACATTTGAACGCCTCACCTTGTTGCTGCTACACATGCTTGACACCATCTGAACCAAATAGGTTTATCTTAGTCTCATCAGACCACAGGACATGGTTCCAATAATCCTTAGTTTACTTGTCTTCAGCAAACTGCGGGTTTTTATGTGCATCATCTGTAGAAGAGGCTTCGCTCTGGGATTGCAGCCATGCAGACCAATTTTTTATCCTTTTTTTTTATTCAAAATTTGTATTTTGAAAGAATGTCATCAGTACAATCAGCGATTGAAAATAAATGAAGTAAGACAAAAACAATAGTCAAAATGGGGTCAGCAGTACGACGACTTAGGAAAAGGAAATAAAAAGAATGAAGGGAAAGGGACGCGAACCACACCAACCGCATGCCAGCAATGGTGTAATGAGAGGGAGAAAAAGAAAAGAAAAAAAAAGGGGGGTAGTGAAAAACAAAATAAATTTGATGGAGAGGGAACGGCAACTGCAAATATTGTGACTTTCCCGGCTCGCTCCCGGGGGAGGCCGTGGAAGGGTATTGTCACGAGGCCCAGGTGCCCGAGGGCCAAGTATGGCAACCAGAGCCATGGTAGGTGCCATAGTGGCGCGCCTCTGGACATCCCGACGTGCCAAAAAAAAAAAAGGTGGGGGGGAAAAGAAAGAAACACCATCGCTGGCATGGCAGAGGCCCATGAAGGAGCAAGGTGACAGCAGTGTGAAACATAAGTCCTCGTGACAAAGTCTCAAATGTATCCCCAGCCGGGGAATGACAGCGGGAAAAAAGAAAAGAAAATGGTGGTCGAAGCGTCTCTGAGTCAAAGAAAGGGAAGGAGAGGGGAGAACTCGCAGGGCCAAATATCAGCATCAAAAAGAAATGTCAGCGGTAAAACTCAGCTTGCGAAAGGACAAACAAAATTTTTCTAAAGTAAAAATCTCAGCTTGGGGTGGGAACCAAAAATCGAACATCAAACAATCTCAGCTTGAGGAGGGGGGGTGTACATCCCCATACAGGGGGTCTCATCAGAATGGAAAGTCTCTGTGTGCGGGGGAAACATCACAGCAGACAGGGCGAAGTAGCCTCAGCCCGTGTCTCGAAAGTGTGCGGGTACCAAGGCTCCCAGCAGGACATGAGAGAGGCAAAGTGGATCTCTGTAGCGCACATCCTCGTCAGGGTCAGATCGTGTGGTTCGCAGCCAGGTCGTCTCCACAGCCTCCCCAGTATCGCTGCCACACCAGGGGGAATTCAGCTTCTCCTTGGCGGTCATTCTCGAGGGCTCAGCACATGTCAGCATCACGGTCGACCCGGGGGGGAGTGACGGCATCCACCGTGTCCACCTCCAAGCAGGCCCAGATCTTGCCTCCGTCCAGCGCACTTCCAGCTGGCGGATCTGGGGATACCTCCGAGGATGGGTCCGGGACCTACTCCACTTCTAAGACATCCACCACCGCATCGACGACCTGCTTGCTATCCAGCACCCCAAGAGGGGAGGCGTCACCGGGTCCTCCTCTGCACGGAGCCACCGCTCCCCGATGGGCCCGCAGCAAGTCCATCATGCGCCGCCAGTCTCCCTTTTGATAGTGGCCTCTCCTCGTCTCCGGAGAGAAGTGCCAGGCACGCATCCAGGCCTGACAAGAAGGCCCCT
Source organism: Leptobrachium leishanense (assembly GCA_009667805.1). Taxonomy (NCBI): domain Eukaryota; kingdom Metazoa; phylum Chordata; class Amphibia; order Anura; family Megophryidae; genus Leptobrachium; species Leptobrachium leishanense. Next base: position 366,036,490 of record CM019063.1, on the reverse strand, counting down.
GCTTCCCCAGCAGGGGGAGGGGAGCCGCCCCGCCGTCTGCCTCCACGTTCTCCTGCTTCCTCCACCCGGCGGGCATCCAGCCCGGCCGAGCGATGTGGGTCCTCTACCTCCACATGCCGCGCCAAACACCCCACCAGGAGCGGGCCCAAAGGAGCAGGAATCCAAAGAGTCATTAGGCACCGAGGGTAGGCCGCAAGATGGCCGCCAACTATACAGGTTAAGTAACAACCCCTTCAGCAAAAGTCTCACAGGTCCGGAGGGGGGGACTCCACGGGCTCCGGAATACACTCACCCGATGGTCTGACACGTAGGGATCTCAAAAAAGCAAAAATAGCAGCAGATATCTCCCAAATTCTCCCGATATCAGAGACACTGCGTGGAGCTCTACCAGGGCACGTCTTCACCCCTCCATGGTCGACCACGCCCCCTTATGCAGACCAATTTGATGCAGTGTGCGGCGTATGGTCTGAGCACTGACGGGCTAACCCCCCCACCCCTTCAATCTCTGCAGCAATGCTGGCAGCACTCCTACTTCTATGACGCCGAGCAAGTGTACTCAACTGAGTGGAACCTGTCCTGTTAACCTCTCTGGCGGTCTATTTTATATTTAAATTCCGTGTCTTAAAGCGCTATTTTTAATTCCCCCCCCCCCCAGCGGTTATCCCGAGTATGGCTCACGCTTAAATTCCTATGCTGGAAGCGGTAACCCCGAGCAACACTCAGGATGCCGCTGGATACATCACCTGTCCCTGCACTCCCTCGATGTCCCCGCAGTCTCCTCCGGTGATCGTGACCTCATACTTCCTGGTTCCCTTCTCGCGAGCAGGGAACCCAGGAAGTATGAGGTGGCAATCGCAGGAGGAGACTGCGAGGATCAGCAAGGGAGAGGGCGTGTATCCAGCCCGAGTGTGTCTTGGGGGTTACCGCTCTAAACGGGGAAATTTAACCCCGAGACACACTCGGGATAACCATCAGGGGGTTAAACCACTGTATGATCTTGGCCACCGTGCTGCAGCTCAGTTTCTCAGGCCATCTTTATGTAGATCAATGATTCTTTGCCATAAGGTGCCATGTTGATCTTCCAGTGACGAGTATGAGAGAGTGACGACATCAAAATTTAACACACCTGCTCCCCATTCATACCTGAGACCTTGTAACACTAACGAGTCACATGACACCGGTGGGGGAAAATGGCAAATTGGCCCAATTTGGAAATTTTCACTTAGGAGTGTACTCCCTTTTGTTGCCACCGATTTAGACATTAATGTCTCTGTGCTATTTTGAGGGGACAGCAAATTGACACTATTATACAAGTTGTACACTCACTACCTTACATTGTAGCAAAGTGTAATTTCTTCAGTGTTGTCACATGAAAAGATATAATGAAATATTTACAAAAATGTGAGGGGTGTACACTACTCACTTCTGTGAGATACTGTATATTTCCATTAACAATGATATATATATATATATATCAGTTTGAAATCCGGATAAACCAAAGATTACCCTGCTAAAACTTACCTCTCTCAGGCATTTTTGGGTAAAGTCCAAAATAAAATCAAACATCTGGCATTACGTGGGTGACCTGTGGATTACATTAACCCCCTTGGGTAAAAGTGGTTTTTTTTTTTGTTTTTGTTTTTTAGTGTTAGCCATAAATATAGGTACCGTATATACTCGGGTATAAGCCGACCCCCCCTACTTTTTCCCAAAAAACCTGTGAAAACTTATTGACTCGCGTATAAGCCTAAGTGGGATATTGCCCCAGCTCACACATGGATATTGCCCCAGCTCACACATGGATATTGCCCCAGCTCACTGCCCCAGCTCATGGATTTGCCCCAGCTCATGGATTTGCCCCAGCTCCTGGATACTGCCCCAGCTCATGGATTTGCCCCAGCTCATGGATTTGCCCCAGCTCATGGATATGACCCAGCTCATGGATTTGCCCCAGCTCATGGATACTGCCCCAGCTCATGGATTTGCCCCAGCTCATGGATACTGCCCCAGCTCATGGATTTGCCCCAGCTCATGGATACTGCCCCAGCTCATGGATTTGCCCCAGCTCATGGATTTGCCCCAGCTCATGGATATGCCCCAACTCATGGATTTGCCCCAGCTCATGGATATGCCCCAGCTCATGGATTTGCCCCAGCTCATGGATATGCTTCAGCTCTCACCTGGATATTGCCCCAGCGGCAGCCAGCTCTCACATGGATACTTGCCCCAGCTCTGGATCCAGCAGGGGTTGAGGGGGCCCAGATGCCTGAACAGCGTGAGTCCGTCCGTGTTGAAGGGGATGCGGCTGCGTGTGTGCGCAGGTCACGCGGTCCGGCCAGTCAGGTGGTACAGAGACTCAGTACCACCTGATTAGCCGGACCACGTGACCGGCTGCGCCTGCACGCAGCCGCATCCCCTTCAACACGGACGGACTCACGCTGTTCAGGACCTTGACTCGCGTATAAGCCGAATCGCGTTTTTTTGACTCTAAGCCGAGTTTTTTTACTCAGATTTTTGCGCGAGTATATATGGTAATCCTAGGTTTTCGGTCAACCATAAGCCACTCTAAAGCCTCAGAAAACATCTTTCTTGGTTTTTCCGGATGCAGCCCAATGGATATCCAGCTAAACAGGATCTACTGTAAACCAGATGACCCGGGCAAAGTCCAATGTTTGATTTCTTACCCAAAGCTGTCTGCGTAATGTCCGTTTTAGGCTAATGTCAGACGAATGCAGTTATCACGTCCGTGTTGCTGCACAGTTTATCGTCCGTCGTAGTATAGAATTCTGATCCATAGAGACCCACACACGAAGTACGTGCGCACTGAACTGCGCACGCACGTGGCAAACGGACGCAAGTTAGGCAAGAACGTAAGACCGCTACCACAGACGCGCAGAGTGCATTACGTCCACGTAGCGTTCTGTGTGACTGATGAGATGTCAGACGCAGCACATTTGCGACGTCCAGCACCTTGACACACAAAATGGCTTTTCATATCCTTTTCAAATTTTTATCATTTTTCAGATTTTATTTCCCATAGTTCCCTTTTTTTCCTACGTCCGTCAAAAAAACACTGACCGTGTGGTGTCTACAGTATCTTCCGTCAGTACGTCTGTCCATTATGAACGCACGCAGAGTGCGCTCAGACTGCATTCGTCTGACATTAGCCTAACCTAGGTATTCCTGGATTATAGCCAGATTTCAGACTTTACTGTAACAAATGTATATGGCGGTTCACAGCATTGTTTCAAAACCTGAGTATATCAAATAATTTATAATCCTTCAAAATATCACAACTTCTTTAAATTTTAATCATCAGCACAATTAATCTGCCCTCCAAGGCCAGGCCCTGTCTGCCCATCAGTGGTCTATTAGTTATCCATAATTGCTGCTGTAGGATTTGGAAGACCAATGGATATGACAGCTGTTTAAAAATAAAAATCAGAGTTTTCCCTAACCAAAGCATAGCTGACTTGCTGGATATTATAGATCCAGAATACTCTATATACCCTGTAGCTGTATAGAACAGAGATGGATGGGTGCCATGGCTGTTAAAGGGACACTACCACTTACATAAGCGGTAACTAGATTACGTGTGCATTACAAACTTTATAAGACACCTGCTGCTGTTTTTTTTTTCTTTTGAAGTAATTGCATGTAAAAAGGAAAAATAATGTAAGGTTTTGATCTCTTGTTTCCATGTTGTGCATTTTTCCTATGATGCAACATTTCCCAAAAGCTTTGCTTTGTGGCTCTTGTTTTATTCAATATACACTATATAACCGCTAATGATGTGGAGGAGGGAATGTTTAGATAAGGTGGCAGGAGGTCTATTGTTCTCCAGGCTAACTGACGTAAGAGATGGCAGCTGAATGAGACATGACAGGGAGCTTAAAAGACTACTAATCTACTGGTGATATCCATTGAATACAACTTAAAAAATACAATGATGTGAGTTGCTGCCTAACCCATAGACTCCATTCTATGGCCATTGCCACAGAGTGAGGGCAAGTGATATAAACTGCCCCCTCCACTGTATCTTTACAACACAAAAGATCACAAAATGGATGCACACAGTGACACATACTTAAGAAAATATTTTACTCTGTAACATATCAGCAACATAAAATAAACAAAATAAGAATATTCATTTTTGTTTTTGTTTTTTTGTTTTGGTGGTAGTGGCTCTTTAAACCTGAATAGTAAATATGTGCATATATTGTTTGACTGCATGCAGCTAGAACACTCCCGGGATAGTTTTAATTGCCGTGCAGCCAAATATTTATATGAAAAAAAGTGTAATACCATTGGATATTATTGGCAGTGAATGACCAACTGTGATTGCGTATTTATTTCCTAGTATCCCCTCATTGAAAAAAGAAAAGTATATAAATATATTAACTTTTTGTTCTAAAATGATCCATAAAGTTTTATTTTAGTACTTGGGCTTATCCAGGGAAAACATAAACCTATTTATTTTAGTAAAAAATGTAAGATTTTTTTTTAAAATTTTATTTTAGGACAACTCCAGCTGTATGAGAAAGGTCGCACAACGGTGCGACGGACGCCGGTAGGCACGTCAGACGAGCGCACCTAGTACGCTCATCTGACACCGGCCTAAAAGAGCTAAACTGGCTGTCGCTGGAATCTAAACGCACCCTTCACATTTTCAACCTGGTGTTTAAGATCTTTTCTGGGAAGTTCCCTCATCCTATAACCTCCGATCCAGGACCAGCACCTTACTTGCAATACCACAATACAAAAAGAAAGTGTCTCGATCCTCATTTTCCTACAGAACACCGCAAATATGGAATAACATCCCAAATGCCAGGAAATCTTCCCCCAGTCTAAAGTCCCTTAACAGATCTCTATTAACATACCTCAATACAGAATGCACCTATAAACATGTAACATACAGGGTTATTCAGAGAGCGTGAAAAGCAGGCGAACAACTGGAGAATGAGAAATTCTAGGTCAAAATAGCCGATTTGGAAAGTGAGATGAAAGGGAGAATTTTTCTGGTTTGGCTATTTTGACCTAGAATTTTTCATTCCCCAGTCATTCTCCTGCTTTTCACGCTCTCTGAATAACCCTGATAGTGAGTAGATTTCCTACATATTTATTTTCTGTGTTAATCTGTATATTTGTGTTTTTGTTTTTAATATCTTGCATTTATTACTTTGAAATGTTACAGTCGTCACAGAAATACATAGAAACATAGAAAAATGTCGGCGGATAAGAACCTTTCGGCCCATCTAGTCTGCCCAATTACATGGATACTTTACCTGGATTTATCTTTTGTTTAGGATAGCCTTATGCCTATCCCATGCCTGCTTAAATTCAATTACTGTTTTAGCCTCTACCACTTCTACTGGAAGACTGTTCCATGTATCCACCACCCTCTCAGTAAAATAATGCTTCCTGATGTTACTTTTAAACCTTTGCCTCTCTAATCTAAGACTATGTCCTCTTGTTTTGCTACTTTGTTTCCTTTTAAATATACTCCCTTCCTCTACCTTGTGGATTCCCTTTACGTATTTAAATGTTTCTATCATATCTCCTCTGTCTCGTCTTTTTTCCAAGCTGTACATGTTAAGATCATTAAGCCTTTTCTGGTAACTTTTCTCCTTCAAGCCGTACACCATTTTAGTAGCCCTTCTCTGAACACTCTCTAAGATGTCTATATCCTTCTGGAGATACGGTCTCCAGTACTGCACACAGTACTCCAAGTGAGGTCTCACCAGTGCTCTGTACAGTGGCATGAGCACTTCCCTTTTCCTACTGCTAATACCTCTCCCTACACAACCAAGCATTCTGCTAGCATTTCCTGCTGCTCTATTACATTGACTTACCTTTAGATCCTCTGAAATAATAACCCCTAAATCCCTTTCCTCAGATGTTGAGGTTAGGACTGTATCAAATATTCTATATTCAGCCCTTGGGTTTTTACGTCCCAGGTGCATTATCTTGCACTTATCCACGTTAAAACTCAATTGCCACAGCGCCGACCATTTTTTTAGTTTACCTAAATCATTTGTCATTTGGCTGATCCCTCCAGGAACGTCAACCCTGTTGCAAATCTTTGTGTCATCAGCAAAACGACATACTTTTCCATTAATACCTTCTGCAATATCACTAATAAAAATATTAAATAGAATGGGTCCAAGTACTGACCCCTGAGGTACCCCACTGGTAACAAGACCTTGCGCTGAATAAACTCCATTTACCACAACCCTCTGTTGCCTGTCACTCAGCCACTGCCTAATCCATTCAACAATATTGGAATCCAAGCTCAAAGATTGCAATTTATTGATAAGCCTTCTATGCGGAACAGTATCAAAAGCCTTACTGAAATCTAAATAAGCAATGTCTACTGCACCACCTGTGTCTATTATTTTTGTTACCCAATCAAAAAAATCAATAAGATTTCTTGAACCCAGGACATACTTGAAAACGAGAGAAATCTCAATGTATCCTTCCTGGTAAAATACTTTATCAATAAATTAAATCAATACAGCCTGGAAAAAGAAATCTGGAAACCTATTGCCTCAAAAACTCTGCAGTACCACGGTATCACAAGAGAAGTGTATGAGTAAGATCTCCCAAAGGCAGTGACAGATTCTTTTCGTCATTTACTTCTGGCCTATACTAAGAATTTCAACAGATTGCTTTTCTGGGGAGAATATCACTTCCTATACAAAGTATTTACAGCAGTGGTCAGTGACCTTGTCCCTCCAGATGTTTTGGAACTACACGTCCCCCTCATGCACAGTTCCTCATTAGGTGGCAGAGCAATCTGTAGTTGCTAAACAACTGGACAGCCAAGTTGGCCGACCCCTGATTTACACTCCGTAACCTTCCATTGAAGTGGAATCAGGCTGGAAGATGGTTGCCATTATGAGCCAGGCAGTCCTCTTGTTCAAAATATTGGTTCACTTGAAAATAACTAGGTAGATTTAGAATGAAGCTTACATAGAATCTTAGGAATGTGTTGTATTAACAGAGAAGCAATTAAAATAAGGGAAGATCCGGGCTGCTCTTGGTAGAGAGAGACAGGATGACAAATGGATACATGAAGGTCACAAAGGCCTACAGAGCGACAAAGAGAGCGTAGAAACCAGACCATGTCTTATCTGGAATAAACAAGCACAGCCAAAAGGGAGGTGGGCACGGCCCGGATTGAGTGCGGCAGCAAATCACAAACTGTCAGACTAACATGAAGTTTGCCAATTTACGGTCAATGTATGGAATGCCTTTGTATTAACAATGGGAGGTATTAACCCACGTGGGGTGGAATAAAGTGTCACCGGGAGGTGGGCTAATTGGGATGTACCTAATTATGTATTCGGGGTATAAAACCCCTTGTCGGGGTGAGAACGGGGCTCACTCTTTGCGATTTAATCCTGTGTGAGCATTGTGTGACGACACTAATAAAGTTTGCCTTTCCTGAAGAGACTCGTGTTCAGACAATCCTTGTTCGTGTCCGGTCCGGTTCCGTCCCGAGTGAACCTAGTGGATTCCGGTTACATTTCTTGGGGGCTCGTGAGCCGGGATACGGGCCCTTGCCGGCACAACAATGGCTGCTGAACACTGTAGCGGTTGACTGCAGGTGCGAGTGATCCCGTCGGTTGGGCGGTCGTTGAAGGTGAGCTGACATCTGCAGGAGCCAAGCAGGATTTCCTGTTCAGTGGACCTCGTCTCGTCCCAAACGGACCCCCGGCCCGGGAAGCTGGGACACCACCGAGTCCGAGGAAACAGCGAACAGTGCGGCGATAGGTAAAGTGTCTTCTATGTTTGTATGTCTAATGGAGATACCGGTATAAAGGGAAACGTTCGACTATAGTCGAATAAGGAGACCCGCGGCCACGGTCTCGTTGGCATACCGAACCCGACGCATATAGCACGGACAAGCAAAGGAGCCAGAGTGGCTAGCGCGTGTCTGGACCCGGGGGATCGGATGCCAACCAAAGGGGAGTTCTGTAAGAGAGGGAGAGAGTAGCCACGTGGAGTTGCATAGTCATAGTTAGTGTTTGTAAACAGAGCTTCTGCACGTGGACCAGGAAAGGAGGAGGGATTTCTGTGACTTGGCTGAGAGCCCTGAGTCAGTGCTAGTGTGTACGTCGTGTAGTGAAGGGGGCCAATTGAGGTCAGTGGTAGCTGCAGAGATAGAGGTGCCAGGTGGGTAGATTATCCATAGGCAAATTGGAATTGCAGACGGGAGTATAGTTATAGAACGGGGTGCACATAGTCACAAACAGACAAGAGTAGGATTCAATAGACGGGGTATAAGGAGCCAAAAGGAGGGACGGTGTGCCCTCGGCTAGTAGAGAGAGTAGAATTGTTTATGTTTTGTTTTGTGCTGAAAGTATCTGGTACAGTACGTGCTGTGAGTGATTTGAGTGCTGTGAGTGATCGAGCGCCTACTCGCATTGCGAGAAAGCAAACTTGAGAGTGGACTCCCAAGGTACGTTTCCGGCTCAGGCGACTGCAGTCCGGCTACTGACGGAGGAAGCGGGTCAGACACATATGAATTGTTGATTGAAGTACCAGACAGTAAATTCTAAGTGTTCTTGCTAAAAAGTAATATCTGTATTGTGAAAAGGTTACTGTTTTTTTAAGGGGAACAATAGGTAACGGGCCGTCCAAACCCAGTAAGGTAAAGAAGGGTGAGACGCCCTTAGAGTATATGGTGCGGAATTTTGAAGCGCTATATGTAACGCATGATTATGGCATAGAGTTAACTAAGGAGAAACTAACCTTAATGTGTACAATTGTGTGGCCACTGTTAGTTCCAGAGTGGCCAGAGGAGGGGTCAATGGACCCGGAGCTAATACAGAGAGTGCATTCCCAAGTCACCGGGAAATGCGGACATCCTGAGCAGTACCCGTATATAGATATATGGAGATACTGTGTAAAAGATAAAAGTCATTTTATAATGATGGCGGGACAAAATAAGAAACAGGTACCCCCAAATAATGAAGAAAAAGGGAGACCGGTGTTGATAGAACGGCCGGAAGAGATTGATTCTTTGCCCCCGCCTTATCCATCATGTTATGGGGCAGCTAGAGAAGCTTTGAGTGCCGCGGTTGCGCGGGCGGAGAGGGGGGAGCAGGCAGCTGCTACTTCCCGGCCAGCTCCCTTCGCTCCGCCACGTGGTATTGCGGAAGAAGACCAGGGGGCAGCGGGAGGAGGGGACAGAGAGGCCCCACCAGGAAAAATTGAGATGCCCGATGGGAGCGTATATAAATTTGTATCCCAGAAGGATAGTGATAATGAGAGTGAAGATGAGAAACCAGGGGCCACCACTCGCGCAGCGAATAATATATATAAACCCCGGGAACCATATCAGCACAATCCCCATAACAGTAAGATGCAAATGCCCCTACGGAAGTGCCAGGCCCTTTACTGGAAAATGGAGCACCTGGGCCAGTGCAATACACATATGTCCCATTCACGACAACGGATCTCTTTAATTGGAAAACACACACACCACTGTATGCCACTAATCCCGCAGCAGTGGCCAGTATGATAGTCAGTTATGCTCACACATAACCCCACATGGCCAGATTGCCAGCAACTAATGTTGACAATGTTTACTACTGAGGAAAGAGCCCGGATAAATAGCAGCGCGCGGAAGATTCTAAGCCCCAGCCGGAAGCGTGGGCAGAGGAGCATTACCCCAAAACAGATCCCAAATGGCCATATAATACCGCTGCAGGCATTGCTCACCTACAGACGTACCGGACAGCGGTGATAATGGGTGTTAAAGCGGGAGGGAAAAAGCCCACAAACATGGGGAAGATAGCAGATATCGTACAGGAGTCTAAAGAATCCCCAAGTGCATTTTTAGAAAGGTTGCTAGATGCGTACAGGATGTATAGTCCTATTGACCCTGAGGCAGCGGAGAACCAGAGGTTAATTAATTCTTCTTTTTGTGGGTCAGTCACAGAGAGACATACGGAATAAAATACAGAGATTAGATGGGTTTTTTGGTAAAGGGATTAGTGAATTAGTTGAAATCGCTAATAAAGTGTTTCATAACCGAGACCTAGAAGAGATAAAGAGATAAAGAGACAAAGAGGACACGCAGGTGTGGTCGGTTATATGGGAAATGGTGGAGGACGAGGTGGCCAGGACAGAGGGAGAGCAAGGGGTAGGGGGGCTCGAGGGAGAGGTAGGGGAGCCCCTAGGGAACCCCTGGGACCCAACCAGTGCGCCTGGTGCCGGGGTGAAGGTCACTGGAAAAATGATTGTCCTGCGTTTTTGGCTAAATTTGGGGAACAAGGGGAGGTTGGGGAGTCGGGAGGACAAGCCTCCAATGGTCAGGTAATGAACGGCAGATATGAAAGGAATGAGGGTGCCGGAGCAGGATTCGTGGGTTTGGCAGGAACATCATTTGAAGGGCAAGGTACATATTGACAAGGACCTGGGCCCATCCCGCTCGGTAATCACGAGCCCACGGTCACTATGAGAGTGGGAAGTGAAGATGAAATTTTTATGGTTGACACCTGTGCCGAATATTCTGTTGTAACACAGCAAATTGCTCCCCCAGTGGGAAATGAGGTCGATATTATGGGAGCAATGGGGGTGTCTGCTAAGTACCCCTTCCTTGCTTCTCGGAAATGTAGTGTGGGTGGGCATAATGTTGAACATGAATTTTTGTATATGCCCGAATGTCCCATCCAGCTCCTGGGGCGGGATATCCTTTGCAAATTGCAAGCCCAAATTACATTCCTTCCCGGGGGACACGCTCAATTAGACCTGCCTGAGAGTGGCAGCTCTGTTCGGCAGTACAACCCAGCCAGCCAGCACCCCCAATCTGAGAAAATTGCAGTAATTATTCAAAGAGAGGAAGAATGGCGTACAGCACCAACTCTGCCGGCAAGCCCGGACCCACACACACTACTCCTCGAAATTCCTGGGGTGTGGGCGGAGGAAAATCCGCCCGGACTAGCTGTAAATATTCCCCCAGTGCACGTAGATTTAAAACCTGGTGCAACGCCTGTGGCTCTAAGACAATATCATATCCCACAAAAAGCCAAGCAGAATATCCAGACACATTTACAGAGACTTAAAGACCACGGCATATTGAAATTCTGCGTGTCACCGTGGAACACACCCCTGTTGCCTGTACTGAAAGAGGGCACACAAGAGTACAGCCCAGTCCAAGATTTACGGGCTGTCAACGAAGCCACAGTAACCCTACACCCTGTGGTTCCTAACCCATACAATTTGCTGGCGTTAATTCCCGGAGATACAAAATATTACACAGTGCTTGATTTAAAAGACGCTTTCTTTTGCATCCGCCTGGCTCCAGCAAGCCAGTCCCTTTTTGCATTTCAGTGGGAGGAATCTACCACGGGAGCACGCCATCAAATGACCTGGACACGCCTCCCTCAAGGTTTCAAAAACTCACCCACGATCTTCGGATGCGCGCTCAGCCAAGACCTCCTCTCCTTCAACGCTCAGCCAGACAAAGTTGTCTTATTACAATATGTGGATGATTTATTACTGGCTTCTCCCACAGAAAAAGACTGTTTATCTGCCACAAAAGCCCTGCTACATCTACTATGCCAAGCAGGATACAGAGTATCAAGAAAGAAGGCACAAATATGCAAACAAAGTGTAAAGTACTTAGGTTTCCAATTAACAGGTACCAAGCGTGCATTGGGGGCAGAAAGAAAAGAAGCAGTGTGCCGAATACCCCAACCAAAGACCAGAAGACAAGTCCGTGAGTTTCTGGGAGCTGCAGGCTTCTGCCGCCTGTGGATCCCCAACTTCGCAGATATTGCCAAGCCCCTTCATCAAGCCACAAAGGGGGGAGAACAGGACCCCTTCCCTTGGGGAGAAGAGCAAACAGCAGCATTCTTAAAGTTAAAGACTCTGTTAATGGAAGCTCCTGCACTGGGACTACCAGATCACAGCAAGCCCTTCCAGCTGTACGTGCATGAACACAATCAAACAGCGACAGGAGTGCTGATCCAAAGTTTCGGCTCTTAGCTGAGGCCTGTGGCCTATCTCTCCAAGCAACTCGACCCTGTGGCCTGTGGCCTACCCCCATGCCTGAAAGCCGTGGCAGCCACCGCAATGCTGATAGCAGAAGCTGACAAGCTGACCCTTGGACAAGTTCTTCATGTCAAGGTGCCCCATGCTGTCAAAGCCCTGCTGGATGTAAAAGGACGTTACTGGTTCAGCAACAGCCGGATGACAAAGTACCAAGCCATGATGTGTGAGAATCCACGGGTTCATCTGGACCTCATCGCTACCTTGAACCCTGCTACTTTACTGCCTGACTGTGAAGAGGATCCAGATCATGAATGCCTCCAAGTCATGGAAGAAGTGTTTAGTAGCAGGCCAGATTTGAAAGACGTACCCCTAGACAAATACGATCTACAGCTATTCACCGATGGTAGCAGTTACATGGATGATGGGAAGAAAGTCTCCGGCTACGCAGTAGTCTCAGCAGAAGAAATTATCGAAGCAAATCCACTACCAGGCCATATTTCAGCCAGTTGTGCAGATGTAACAGCCCTAACCAGGGCTCTAGAAATCTCCAAAGGCAAAAGAGTAAATATCTACACTGATTCCAAGTACGCCTTCATGACAGTCCATGCACATGGTGCACTCTACAAGGAAAGAGGCCTACTTACTTCCTCAGGACAGCAAATCAAGTATGCGGCTGAAATCGCGGCCCTCCTAGAAGCTGTATGGAGACCAAGCGCTGTCAGTAGCATGCACTGTCGTGGCCACCAAAAAGGTCATGATGAAATCCCAAAAGGCAACAGGTGTGCTGACCAGGCCGCAAAAGCAGCTGCAAAACCACTGGTAACAATTGATCAAGCCAAAGTTCTGCTCTGCAAGCAAGAGCCTCAACCTCCCATGCCAAACTACGAATTCTACATGAATTGGAGAAGATTTGAACCCAAAGGAGAGTTCATTGAAATTATATTGCACAAATGGCAAGATGATTACGAACTATTAGAACTTAATCATGATTATATCCAATGGCTTTTCCCAACTAAGTCTCAAGGCTGAAATTTCTACTCCACTCCTCTGAATCCGCAAGAGACACGCCTAATGATTAACACCTCAGAAGTTCAGCAAAGACTACGCAGAGCTTACAAAATGATGCTGAAATTCTTCGGCGTAAAAGTAATGGGGGAGTGTGAAGAAGACACAAAAGTAACCGAAGTTGAACGAGTAGAAAATTTCGCCGAACGTTTCGAAAATTTGACAACCAACCCTCATAATAATCTACGGATTACACGAATACTGCTAAGTCTGGGAGAATTGGGAGCAGAAGAGTACCAAGCCCCGTTGGTGAGGTTCTTCCTCAAGGAGACCCTTATCAAAAATAAGCTGCCAAGAATGAAGAAAAGTGCAATGAACTTTTTCATACCAGCAGTAAGAGATTCACAAGACAGACAAGATCTGCTGTTCTTCGCATGGCGATACTATTTCCCGAAAGAAGAATTTGTCTGGGGAAACCATGGAGAATTGGCACAATACAAAGCAAAACCAGTGGTGGCTGCACTCCTACCGGCACCACTGAGTGAATGGACACCCGTATATTCAGAGAAAGAAAATAAGTGGCTATCGGAGGAACAAGGCGAATATGGAGAAGACGGATTGGTTCCAGTTGAAGAATGGACAAATAGTCTTACCAGCAACATTGGCTCCGGAGATTGTAAGAACACTTCACGCAAGTACCCATGGAGGAAGAAAAGTGATGGAACAGCAATTAGAGCCACAATTCTATGTACCCGGACTGTCAGTAGTCTGCAAAGCAATAGCCCAGCAGTGCGTGACATGTGCCAAGAACAACCCGAGAACAGGCCCATCTCAACCTCCAGGGAAGCAGCCAATCGGGCTATCCCCAATGGCATCGCTACAAATAGACTTTACAGTACTGCCGCCCTGCAAAGGATACAAATACCTACTGGTAATGGTGTGTACTCTGACAGGATGGGTGGAAGCTTTCCCAACAAGAACTGAAAAGACTGTGGAAGTAGTGAAGAGTCTGATGAAAGAAATAATACCACGTTATGGATTGCCTCTCGAGATAGGGTCGGACACTGGCCCTGCATTCATACAGAACTGTTTACAACAGCTTGCCCGCCTGTTGGGCATCACCTGGAAGCTACATACTGCCTACAGGCCCCAAAGCTCGGGAAAAGTCGAGAGAATGAACCGCACCCTAAAGACTTTGATGTCCAAATTGTGCCAAGAGACGTCGCTAGGCTGGTTGGGGGGGCTGCTGATAGTCCTCTTGCACATTAGGTGCAGGCCAACCCCCCAATTGAAGCTAAGTCCGTACGAACTCATGTTCGGACGGCCTACCCCTCTGATTACTGGACTAAGGGGGGACATTCGGGCATTGGGAGAAACTAAATTAAATGATCAGGTTGTATTGTTAGGTAAATCAATGCAGAAACTGAATACTTGGGTGGGAGATAATATACCTCACTTTTTGTATCCCCCACTCCACAAGTATTTTCTAGGTGATTCAGTATGGGTGAAAGAGTGGAAAAATGACCCACTAGGCCCAAAGTGGAGAGGTCCTTACCTTGTCCTGTTATCAACCCCTACAGCAGTAAAGGTTGCCGAGGTGGTCCCGTGGATACATCATTCCAGACTGAAAGTAGCTGCAGCCAGTCCTGAACCAGCATGGAAGGTCATTGCCAACGAGACCAATCCGCTGAGGCTAAAGCTGACAAAGACCACAGCTGTGAGCATCTGAATGATCCAACTGAAGGCCCCCAAATGATTTCACAAGTGGGTGTCTTGATGGACACAATAAGGCCTGACCATCCACCAACAGGGGAGCAATGGGATCCCCCGGGGGATACCCCAAGGGTGCTTTTTAGGGGCCCGGCCCCCACCCTTGATCATCCGGAAACGTCTTTTTATTTTTGAAATTCCGGTGGGGAGGGATTAGGTTTATGTGACTGTGAAAAGAATTGCCCAAGGTATTTTGACATTTGGGGCATTTGTGGTACTGATTTTGTACCTTGCAAACTTGATCTATGGACTCTCGCATGGAGCATGCCCCAGGTGCCCAAGCACCGCCAAGAAAGTGGATATCTCCCATATCTGGAATGGTACGCACCCGGTGATGGAGAATCGTACCATGGTGAACAAAAACGAGAGGCGACATCCGAGATTTTGCCAAGAGGACATTTACTTGCGCAATTTAAATATGATTATGCTAAGAAGTCTGGGCAAACCGCATGCTGGGTGTGTAGTAGGTTGCACCCAGAGACAATCCACATCCCATTTGCTTCTATTCCAATGAATCTGAGTATGTTTGCGTCAGAAAATGTCACAATACATGCTTTTGATGCACCCAGGGAAAAAACAGAATCATTCAGTCCCGGGTACCCTATAATAGGGCCAGTATACCCACCAGAGTGGTGCTTCCAACTAGGACCAGATAAAGACACACATAATGAGGGTGGAGGGTGCTACTCAAGCAAGTTCAACTGGACATCATACATCTATACATTCAACACAAAAGAGCAGACAAATTTTCTGTACATACGATGTAGAAAACTCACGAGTGAGCAAGAGACAGTGATTGCAAAGGTGACGGATGGAAGGCAGAATGCACAGGATGTGATGAAACGGCTGAGACAACTGATGATAGAAATGGCAAAGGGAACACTACATTTGTCACCATTTATATTGAGAGGGGGATACCAGGTGTGTTGTGGGAAGGTGTGTTACACATGGGTGCCACCAACGATAACGGGAATGTGTTATCTGGCTAAATTGATCCCAATTCAGAGAGTAAGGGGAGAAGACACTAATACAGACACATAACTCCACCCTAGGTACCCACTGGTGTTTGAAAGACAGAAGAGAGAGATGTTTAGAAAGGTGGATCGAATATGGTCATGGCTGCCGGCGTGGACTGGATGGGGACGAGAGTTGATGGTAAGAATGAACAGTTATGCCAGTCTGATGGATGAAATTCTGAATAAGACCAGTATGGACATTCAGTTGCTGAATCTGGAAGTCCGTGAGATACGGAAGGTGCAGATGATACATGATATGGCACTGGAACAGATCAGTGCGGCCTTGAATGGATTGTGTGAAATGACAATGCACTATGAATGTTGCACCTTCATCAGGAATACTACACACGATGTCCCGGACTATTACCAGGTGATCCAGGATCACCAAGAGAAGGTAGCACAGTTGCAGAACACAGCAAGGAGAATCGCCGCTGAAGGCTGGAATCCACTTCGTGGGTTCAGAGCAATCGGAGAGTGGTTTGGATCCATCCTGAGATTTATCTCACAGATTGGATCCATGATTCTGATGATAGTGGTGATCCTGGTTGTAGGAATACTGACGTACCGCATGTAACTGTTAGCCCCTGCTTGGGCCATCGTGGTGGTTTGGAACCTGAGATGAAGCCCTTAAGGCAGGTGAGTAACTGACTGGACACAAGGACAGACGGATTTCTCCAAAACCAAGGAGCACCAAAAAACAGAACAGAATTGCCACTAAGCTCCGAAGGCTTCAAGACCGACAGACAACTTAGGACACTCAGAAACACAAAGATACACTTGACAATCCGTGAAGGGAGCAGGCTGCAGGACAGTAAAAAAAAACAGACAGACTATACTAAAAGAGGTCCTTATAAGCGGCCTCTGAATATAATACTAAACTAAGACAGACAAGGTACATAAAACATGAAACCTACAAGAATCGTCAATCAGGCAGAGGTTGGCAACAGATCAGAAATATACGGTACCAGAGGGAGTAGTAGAAGGATAGTCAAAAATAAAGCCGAGGTCAGAACCAGAAAACACTTGAACAGGAATGCTTTGCAGCAACTCAGGAAACACGAACCAGACAGAACCACCATCAAACTCCACAAACAGTCAATGAGGCTCTGTGCTGCTGGGAATATATAGGGAGTGGGTCTGTTTGATTGGGCCATGTGACCCCAGACCAGGAGATCACAACAGAACCCCAGATCAGCCCTAAACAGCACAGCCAGACACACCATAGGGGAAAAACAAACATGAAGACCCTTCACCACCAGGGGGCAAGGCTGAGACATGACACCGCATAGGGCTATGTCTATGGCCACTATGCAAGAGAGCACTGACACTCACGCAGACACAAAAGATACCACTGATAATTCCACAAGACATGTTCCCAGCGAAAATAGGTCCCCTAAAGTATGAGGAACTCAAGAATAATACTAGTGGGGTGTGATGGCTACAAGCATCAGAAGGAGATCCTGAGGCTTGAGCCAAGGGGGGAATGAAGTGGAATCAGGCTGGAAGATGGTTGCCATTATGAGCCAGGCAGCCATCTTGTTCAGAATATTGGTTCACTTGAAAATAACTAGGTAGATTTAGAATGAAGCTTACATAGAATCTTAGGAATGTGTTGTATTAACAGAGAAGCAATTAAAATAAGGGAAGATCCGGGCTGCTCTTGGCAGAGAGAGACAGGATGACAAATGGATACATGAAGGTCACAAAGGCCTACAGAGAGACAAAGAGAGCGTAGAAACCAGACCATCTCTTATCTGGAATAAACAAGCACAGCCAAAAGGGAGGTGGGCACGGCCCGGATTGAGTGCGGCAGCAAATCACAAACTGTCAGACTAACATGAAGTTTGCCAATTTACGGTCAATGTATGGAATGCCTTTGTATTAACAATGGGAGGTATTAACCCACGTGGGGTGGAATAAAGTGTCACCGGGAGGTGGGCTAATTGGGATGTACCTAATTATGTATTCGGGGTATAAAACCCCTTGTCGGGGTGAGAACGGGGCTCACTCTTTGCGATTTAATCCTGTGTGAGCATTGTGTGACGACACTAATAAAGTTTGCCTTTCCTGAAGAGACTCGTGTTCAGACAATCCTTGTTCGTGTCCGGTCCGGCTCCGTCCCGAGTGAACCTAGTGGATTCCGGTTACACCATAACAGCCGAACTGCATTAGTTGTAAAGATTGAGCTCTTAAGTAGAACTGTCTCAGTCACTCATTAACACTAACCGCATGCTTGGAATGGGGCCCCATGTTGGCCATTGAATTGAATGCCTGTCTGTTCTGAAGAGTGCTTTTAGTTCTTATTTGCTCTTTCTCCTGACTTCGGTCTTAACATTACTCTGTATTTGGCTGTAAACCCCCGTTCCTGGATGTTTACCAGAAAAAATTATTTGAGGAAAACAAGAATAAACTTTTTTCACTTTCATCAGCTCAAGTAGAAAAATCATACATTATTCACCTTTTAAACCCTATGTGAAAAACCGGTCTGTTACATTGGCTTGATTGAGAAAGGCAGAACGTGTAATTTGATGTTACGGTATGTGCCAGTGTAATAGGACACTAAGCTTTCCAATTATGTTTTGGCATCAGATTAAATAGACACTTTCTATGATTTTATGATCTGAAAGTTAGAGGGAGGGGAGCGCTACATGACCTAATAACAAGTGAGTAACTAGCTTTGGCAATGCAGCCAGCTATGAATAGAAGTACATTAAAGGCCGTGTATGCTCTATCTATCTGTATATACTTTAAATGGATCCTTTATGCTATCTGATAAATCACACAGAAATCGGCACTTCTAGCTAGATTATCAGGGTTATTCAAAGCGCTCCGAATTGCTTGAGAAAGGTAACCGAACTCTGAAAATCAGACAGGGTTATCCAAAGAGATTCGAAAAGTCACCGCACGTTCGGTGACTTTTCGTTCTCTTCAATTCGGTTCCTTTTGCCGATTGCATTTCGGTGACCCTGCGGTGTATTCAGCAAGCACCACAGGGTCCCCGAATTGCAGGGAAAAGCTGCCGTAAACCCACCGAACACTAACCGAATGCACGCTGAAAACAAGCAAAAACATCTGGATTAACCTTTGAAAAAGACGAACAGGAGCCGAACAGGAGCCGAACATGAGCCGAATCACACAGAGCTGAAGCAGCTGTGACGTAGAGGAGGCAGTGAATAAATTAGAAAAACCATTTGTATGAATCTGGGAAAAAGAAACGCTGTTTGCAAAGAAACTACTGAGCGAAAATGTCTGAAATTTTCACAGGAGGTCCAGGGAATGATAATAAAGAGGGCTGTTACAAAAAAAATAAGTAAACTAAAAAAAAAAAAAATCGGACTTTTAATAAAAAAATAAAAAAATCAGAAAAATGCTTAAAGTATCCTAAAAAATCTATAAATAAAGAGACTTTTTGCTGCAGAATTTTATAATGAACGGTTTATTAGATATTGAATTAAAACGGGAATATTTTTAACATTGAAGCCTATGGGATTCTCCTGAATAAATTTGCCGAATTAAACCCCCGAATGGCAGGGCACTGCTGGTTTGTGTTCTCTGAATAGCCGAAGCAGTGCTTCTCTATGGAGATTTCACTGCCCTCGAACAGGGACCGAACAGGCACCGTATGTGCAGGCAATTCGCCAGTATTTGGCGAATTGCCTGCTCTCTGGATAGCCGAATGGCCAGGAAAGGTAACCGAACGCTGATTTTCAGCGTTCGGTTACCTTTCTCAAGCAATTCGGATCTCTTTGGATAACCCTGAGAGATTCAGGAGAATCCCATAGGCTTCAATGTTAAAAATATTCTGGTTTTAATTCAATATCTAATAAACCGTTCATTATAAAATTATGCAGTAAAGAGTCTCTTTATTTATAAATTTGTTAGGATATTTTAATCATTTTTTTTTAATTTAATTTTTTTTTTAAAAAAAGTCAGATTTTTTTTTTTTTTTAAGTTTTCTTTTTTCTGTAACAGCCCTCTTTATTATCATTCCCTGGACCTCATATGCAAATTTCAGTCATTTTCGCTCAGTAGTTTCTTTGCAAACAGTGTTTCACTTTTCAATCATTCATACAAACTGTTTTGCTAATTTATTCACTGCCTCTTCTGCTGTGTCGAAGACTGCGATCGGCTCCTGTTCGGGTTTTTCTGTGGTTTTCGACAGGTTAATCCAGATGTTTTTGAGGGTTTTCGGCGTGCATTCGCCGGGTTTTGCGGTTCGTTTTTGTCGGGTTTGCAGCAGCTTTTCCCTGCAATTCGGGGACCCTGTGGTGTTTGCTGAATACACCGCAGGGTCACCGAAATGGGATCGGCAAAAGGAACCGAATTGAAGAGAACGAGCAGTCACCGAATGTGCGGTGACTTTTCGAATCTCTTTGAATTACCCTGTATGTCTAAACAAGGGATCATTTCCCATGAGGCTCCGTCTAACTAATGAGTGGCTGAGTCCCGTAGGAAATGTAGTCCCAAAACAGCTGAAGGACCAAGGTTGCTGACCCCCAGTCTAAACTGTAAATCTTATAGAGCTTGAAAATATTTCTTCCTATGAAAAAGCAGCATCTATACTATTTATTAGGTTTTGTGCATTCTATGATATGTTCTAGAATTGTGCCAAACTGAAGGTCTGGAATAATAAAGAATCCTGTCTCAAATGCTTCCATTTAGTTCCAATGGTTACCTATGGCTGACTACGATAGTTAAGGCTTCGGTCACACGAGTGCACGGAGTGGTCTGTGTGACCCCTCCTCCCTGCGTCTGCGCAGAATGCTGATGGCTTGATGGGGAGGGTCACATGGTATAGCGTGCGCACTAGTTGCAGCACTACACTGGATGTGTTGATACCCTTCCCTTCAAAAAGCTACAACGGATGTAGGACGGGGCTACAAAACGCGTTCCTCCGTAGAAGGATCGATCTTTGTAGCGCTGAGCGCACTAACTAAGCTCAGCGAGGTGGCCACACAGATGCCAGAGGAGAAGGAACGTCCACTCTCACGGACGTTCCTTCTGCTCTCAAGTGTGCTCGTGTGACCGCAGCCTTAAGGCCCGTGTCAGACGAGCGCAGTGTTCACGTCTGTGTTGCCGTGCATTTGTACGTCCGTGGCAGCATAGCATTCTGACCAATGGAGCCCCACACACGAAGTATGTCTGCACAGTGTCAGGGATTTGTACCTGTATGTGCGCAGGAACCTGCCCTGCATGCATGCATACAGGAAAAGGCTGCCTCAGCCCTTTTCCTGCATGCACGCATGCAGGGCAGGTTCCTGCGCACATACAGGTACAAATCCCTGACACTGTGCAGACATACTTCGTGTGTGGGGCTCCATATGTCTGCACAGTGTCAGGGATTTGTACCTGTATGTGCGCAGGAACCTGCCCTGCATGCGTGCATGCAGGAAAAGGGCTGAGGCAGCCCTTTTCCTGTATGCATGCATGCAGGGCAGGTTCCTGCGCACATACAGGTACAGATCCCTGACACACGGAAGTGCGGACGCATGACTGACGCGGCAAACGGACGCAGGTTAGGCAAGAACGTAAAACTGCTAAAACGGGTGTGCAGAGTGCGCCACATCTGCATAACTTTGTGTGTGATTGATGGAACGAAGTCAGACGGACTGCATTTATACGGCAAGCATTTTTGACGGACAAAATTGGTTTTTCATTTCCTATCTACATCCGTCAAAAATAACGTCAGTCACAAAAAACGAAACGTGTGGCCAGCCACTACTGCGTCCTCTGTTAGAACGTGCGTCTGTACTGCACGGACGCACAGTCCGTCGAAAATGCGCTTGTCTAACCCTAGCCTAAAACTTCATGGATGATGAATTATATGCGGTTTACGTGTTGAGGGAATTTCCCTTTTATCCAGGCTTTTGCATCCATTCAGGTCTGATGTAAGTTAGGCAATTGCCTAATGCACCTTCCTGACAGGGACACCAGGGGCTCAAACAGAATGGGGAACATGGTTCTCATAAACCATCCTTGCTTAGCAGGTACAACTCAGAGAACCACTGAAGGCCACCTTTACTGCATGGAGGTACATTCTCTCTTCTGTGTGGTGGCTTTGTCCCTGCAGCACCATGCACAGATACTTTAGTGGATCACTTGGCTGATAGTGGAGGTGGGGAGAGCAGAGCAACTGATTAGCAACCTGTCCCTAGCTATCACATCTACTGCTCTAGACTAGTTTGTGTGTGTGATCTATGTGTGACGTGTATGCATGTGAGACACTGTATGAATGTGTGTGAGTACATAAGTGCATATGAGTTGTGTGCAAGTGAATATTTATGTGGTGTGGCAAAATAGTGGGTGATGTATAGGGAATGAAATTGGGCAAGGGTGAGGCTCTGCAAACTTCATAAAATTTTTGTCCTGCACGTGGAAAGAGTGGTTCTGCTGGATAATATGTGCATCTGTTATTTATGTGACTCTGTGATTGCTTCCATATCGCTCTCTCTGACTTTGTCACTGTTTCATAACAGTGTCAGTGTCCGTATACATGACTATGTCTGCAAGAATATCAGGGTTATTCAAAGAGAATCGAAAAGTCACCGCACGGTTCGGTGACTTTTCGTTCTCTTCAATTCGGCACGATTTGACGATCCCATTTCGGCGACCCTGCGGTGTATTCAGCAAGCACCACAGGGCTGCCGTAATGCAGGGAAAAGTCACCGAAAACCTGCCGAAAACTCACCGCAAAACCCGGCGAAGGCACATCGAAACCAGCAAAAACATCTGGATTAACCCCGCCGGAAAAACCCGAGCAGGAGCCGATCACACGCAGTGCAGCCGCCGGAAAAAACCGACACCGCAGACGAACGGAGTTAAAAAAAACAAAGTTTGTTGGAATGTTTGAAAAGTGAAACGCTGTTTGCAAAGAAACTAATGAGCGAAAATGTCTGAAATTTACATATGAGGTCCAATGAATGATAATAAAAAGGGCTGTTACAGAAAAAATAACAAACGTTTAAAAAAACATTTAACAAAATCTATAAATATAGAGACTTTTTACTGCAGAATATTATAATCAACGATTTATTAGATATTGAATTAAAATGGGAATATTTTTAACATTGAAGCCTATGGGAATCGCCTGAATAAATCTGTCGAATAAAGCAACCGAATGGCAGGGCATTTCGGCAACTTTTCACTGCTGGTTTTAGTTCTCTGAATAGACGAAGCTATGGGGATTTCACTGCCCTCGAACAGGCACCGTATGTACAGGCAATTCGCCAACATTTGGCGAATTGCCTGCTCTCTGAATAGCCGAATGGCCAAGAAAGGTAACCAAACGCTGATTTTCAGCCTTCGGTTCCCTTTCGGCAGCCATTCGGATCTCTTTGAATAACCATGTAGGTTAATATATTAGAAAGGCAGTGCTTGGGGATAAAATTGAAGAAAGGAATTAGGGGAACAGATAAATTTTGGGCCTGTTCCAAGCTTGTCAATAAAAGTGGGCCACTAACAGGAAATATGTGTGAGATAATAATCCTTACAGGTCTATTCACTAAAGGACTGGAGCAGTGAAATTTCTAGGTCAAAATGGCCAAACCAGAAAAATTCTCCCAATTATCTCACTTTCCAAATCGGTTGTTTGGTCTAGATTGTAAGTTCCCACAGGAATAGGGCCCTCATGTCCTCCTGTATCTGTTGACAGCAATACTGACCTGTCTCCTTTATTTATTGTATAATTGTCCTGTCATTACCCCATTGCACCATTGTACAGCGCTGCAGAATGCGTTGGCCCTTAATAATAATCGTTCTCCTGCCAATTCTCCCAAGTTTCAACTTTAGTGAATAGACCTGTTAGTGTCTCCCTGTTGCCGGCTCTGCTATGACAGAGCACTTGTATTAATGTCTCAAGTCGGAGACTCTTCACAATACTGGGAGTGACATCATATATAACGGCTACTAATATTGGTGCTTAAGACTATATGGAGATGAACTTGACCCTGTGTAAGCCAGGTTTACAGGGTTATTCAGAGGAAGGTGAAAATCAGGAGATTTGTCAGAAGAGAACAATCTTGACCAAATAGCCGATTTGGAAAGTGAGATAAATGGGATAATTTGTCTGGTTTGGCTATTTTGACCCAAATTTTCACTTCTCCAGTCATTCTCCTGAGTTTCACCTTTCTTTGAATAGACCTGTTAGTGTTGATTAGTTTGTGCATTCCTAAGAAGCAAGGATCAAGTGGGACAGGAATGACTGGAAGCGTAATTCCCACTGTTTTAGCAGGGATCAAACTGTATCTCTTAATTTTTTTGGTTTTGTAGCCTCTACAGTGCGTTCTATGATGCTGGTGTAACTGTCATTTTTAAGCGCTTGATTGTCTAAGCGTGTTGAAATGTAGTACCGACGTATCCTATGTGTCATTCTGTGCCATTCTTCAAGTAAATTCTACCCGGTCAGCCACAATTTTACAAATGTATCTATGTATAAGGGTGTTTCCAGGCCTTGAGTATGTTGGAAACTCATGGGTATGACAACTTCTCTGTATTCTTTCACAGTAAGAGAAATCTAACAGGGTATTCAGTGTTTTGACAAATTATAATATTACCACTCTGGTGACGGGTGAAAATGCTGATCCCACGTATGCCAACACCATAGACTAAGAATAAAGGAAACTGCCACTTCTAAGGTGGTTTGGTCAAGCAGGTGTATTCGGATGCTTTGGCCATTTCACTGGCCTTGTCAAGCTTAACAAAAGCCATTGTCATGGCCAAGATGTTGCCGCAGCTTACATCCGAGTAAACCTGCTTGACTGAACTGCCTTAGGAGTGCTGGATTCCTTTATTCTCTCTACAACTTCCTTGTATTTGTCAGGGTAATGACATTCTCATTTATATGGAAATGATGCAGGTGCTACAGCTTCCAGGATTCATGGATAGACAGAAATCTTGGTAAGCTTCCATACTTATTTGTTCAGGATTTGTCCACTGCTAATAAGATCCTATTTATGAAATGTTTTTTTCAGGACTATTTTATAATTGTAAGATAAATTTGTATAATAAAGTACACATTTAATGTCATGATAAAAATCATGCTTGATGGCCCATACAAATGGGCCTCTATGGGTGTAATATGTTGTTAACAGCTCATATTTACATTTTATTACTACGGACATGTGGGTAATTTCTTGTTTCCTATGCTGGATATTACCTTTTTATCAGGTGCCTTCACGTTGAGTAGTCTAGGCCAGTGCCGACATATTATGCAGTGCTGTACAATGTGTAGGAGAGAAAAACCCATAAGAATAAACAAGCGTTCAGAAAAGAGGACCCTGCTCAAGAGCTTACAATCTACAAGGAGTGCGGTGACACAAAGGTGAGCGTAAATAAATAAGAAGTGTAGATGAAGAGATATTCTTTTCAAAGTTCCCATTCGGAGGAAGGATATATGTATTTTAGAATGTGACTGGGAAGTGTCTTGTATTACAAGTTCAGAACTGAACGCCCTGATGTCTGTGCATCCCATTAAAAGATAATAGACTTCCTTTCACTATGAATACACCTGCTTCCTACCTGAGCTTTCTTTCTTAATAGATGAGAGGTGCGTTTTGCCACCTTCAAACAATGGTCATTGTACTTAGCCTTTAAGGAGCAAGTAACCCACTTCCCCAGCCATTGTTACATAGTTTCACTTGCCTTTCTCGAACTCCTCATGAGGGAATCTCTATTCCTTTTGTGCATAATACACAAGTAACAAAGTTTGTTGAACAATTAAAACAAGAAATAAATGTGGCAAAGTTGTGAATTATGGGGTCAAAAAGCTGGCAACAAAAAGAATGTGGTAAACTATGTCATTTACATGTTTTATTTCTTTGACATTTTATTATACAAAAAAATACACTTTATTAGTATAATTACATTATGCTTTCTCTTTATTTTCATATACGGCAACCAAGTGAAACGCTAAAGTAGAAAAAAATTAAAAACAAATACCCATTAAATTCCATTGCATCCATTTCAATACTAAACATTAAATTTACCCCTACATGGAACCAAATCCATTTGTAACCCATTTCTTGCTTTTGGGTCTATCTGCCAAGGTTGACCTGAGAAACACCAGGTGCAATATTCTTTAAAATCATTTGTAATAAAAAAACTGTAGATATATATCTCAAAGTCTATCAACTGGTGTAAAGGGATTGATTACAGCCTAGTTCGTTCAAATTGGTAACAGGCAAAACGATGGCTAGAAATCTTGCAAGTCAGTATCCACCACTATGGAACCAGTGTTAATTTTGAAGTAAATCTATTAACCTGTTATTTATGGTATTAAGGTCTGAACAGGCAATACAGGCCAGATATACCGTATTTTTCGCTCCATAAGACGCACTTTTTCCCCCGAAAAAAGTGGGGGGAAAAGTGCGTGCGTCTTATGGAGCGAATACTGCACGTTGCAGTGTTCGCTCCCTGCGAGCGTCCGAAGCTATGGAGCTTTGGCGTTCGCCTGGGGGAACCATGTCACCAGCCGAGTTCTCGCGAGATCGCGGCTGGTCACATGGCTCCCCCAAGCAAGTGCCTAAGCTCCATGCCGGCGGACGCCCAGAGGGAGCCGAAAACGCGGCGGCAGCGGCGGCAGGAGGTGAGTTGGGGCCTGGGGGGCAGTAATCATGAGAGTTGCTGGGGCAGTATATCCATGAGAGGAGCTGGGGCAGTATATCCATGAGAGGTACAAGATAGGGGGGTTTTTGTATTACCAATAAACCCTTGAAACTTTTACTCTTGAGTTTCAGTCTTTTTCTTAAGACCATCCAAACTGCCGAAACTGCTGCACAATAGCACTTTTAGCTTACTATCTTGCCTTATACCCTGAATTCCCCCCTCCCTCCTCCCTAATTCCTACGTGGTGGAACACAAATGCAGAAGAAGGAGAGCGGCAGACGTTCCAGGCGAGAGAGGTGAGGTACACACCGAACTAAGTGGTACCACATGCCACAAGCTGAGCCTGAGAAAACCGAGGCTCCAACATTGGTGAGTGAGACTGATTAGCCATCAATTGATTGCCACTTTTACCTAATGTGTTACGCTATGGGAGCGCTGTCTATCTGCTTGTATCTCATTTGAGGCCAACTGCAGGATAAAGAAGGGACACGCCACCCTATATCTGGTGTAAGGCGCTTCAACCCATAGCCAGGGACATACTAGGCTCTGTAATCTGTGAGTGAGATTCTTGTTCTATTCTCACCATAAATATATGAAACGGTCTGAACCATTATTTTTCTCCCTTCTATCTTCCCTTATATAAACCATCCACTGAGGAGAGAAGCTGTGGCAGTGGATCATACACCTCTACAACACGGCCTACACGCCGTGCAACAACTAGCGGCCACAGAGTCTCCGGTTTTTTCCTGTTTTTTTCACATTTTGCACATTTGCACGTGCACTTTACTGTAGTCAAGGACTTATCAACTGTTCAACCCTCCAGAGAACTATTAGCACTTTGCGTTTTTTAGCGCACCATCCGTGTATGCACTTTACTAAGGAACGGTTTTTATAAGCACATGCACTTTATTGTTACACACAATTCCTGCATGTCTCTAGGTTCTGTTATCATTAACTGAATTATGTACTGTGATTTTACACATTGACTGCTAATTGCACTTCTATTGCCATTGTACGTCTCTCGGGACCTGACGGTTCCTGGCGACACATATAGATCCTAAGCTCCCGTACGAGCACCTGAAGGGCCTTTTAGGCCAGGGTTAATTGTGATTCATAGTAATACCATTGCGCCACTAGGACCTTTTTATTGTTTCCTATATCCATGAGAGAAGCTGGGGCAGTATATCCATGAGAGGAGCTGGGGCAGTATTTCCATGAGAGGAGCTAGGGCAGTATATCCATGAGAGGAGCTGGCAGTATATCCATGAGAGGAGCTGGGGCAGTATATCCATGAGAGGAGCTGGGGCAGTATATCCATGAGAGTTGCTGGGGCAGTATATCCATGAGAGGAGCTGGGGCAGTATATCCATGAGAGGAGCTGGGGCAGTATATCCATGAGAGGAGCTGGGGCAGTATATCCATGAGAGTTGCTGGGGCAGTATATCCATGAGAGGAGCTGGGGCAGTATATCCATGAGAGGAGCTGGGGCAGTATCCATGAGAGGAGCTGGGGCAGTATATCCATGAGAGGAGCTGGGGCAGTATATCCATGAGAGGAGCTGGGGCAGTATATCCATGAGAGGTACAAGATAGGGGGGTTTTTGTATTACCAATAAACCCTTGAAACTTTTACTCTTGAGTTTCAGTCTTTTTCTTAAGACCATCCAAACTGCCGAAACTGCTGCACAATAGCACTTTTAGCTTACTATCTTGCCTTATACCCTGAATTCCCCCCTCCCTCCTCCCTAATTCCTACGTGGTGGAACACAAATGCAGAAGAAGGAGAGCGGCAGACGTTCCAGGCGAGAGAGGTGAGGTACACACCGAACTAAGTGGTACCACATGCCACAAGCTGAGCCTGAGAAAACCGAGGCTCCAACATTGGTGAGTGAGACTGATTAGCCATCAATTGATTGCCACTTTTACCTAATGTGTTACGCTATGGGAGCGCTGTCTATCTGCTTGTATCTCATTTGAGGCCAACTGCAGGATAAAGAAGGGACACGCCACCCTATATCTGGTGTAAGGCGCTTCAACCCATAGCCAGGGACATACTAGGCTCTGTAATCTGTGAGTGAGATTCTTGTTCTATTCTCACCATAAATATATGAAACGGTCTGAACCATTATTTTTCTCCCTTCTATCTTCCCTTATATAAACCATCCACTGAGGAGAGAAGCTGTGGCAGTGGATCATACACCTCTACAACACGGCCTACACGCCGTGCAACAACTAGCGGCCACAGAGTCTCCGGTTTTTCCTGTTTTTTTCACATTTTGCACATTTGCACGTGCACTTTACTGTAGTCAAGGACTTATCAACTGTTCAACCCTCCAGAGAACTATTAGCACTTTGCGTTTTTTAGCGCACCATCCGTGTATGCACTTTACTAAGGAACGGTTTTTATAAGCACATGCACTTTATTGTTACACACAATTCCTGCATGTCTCTAGGTTCTGTTATCATTAACTGAATTATGTACTGTGATTTTACACATTGACTGCTAATTGCACTTCTATTGCCATTGTACGTCTCTCGGGACCTGACGGTTCCTGGCGACACATATAGATCCTAAGCTCCCGTACGAGCACCTGAAGGGCCTTTTAGGCCAGGGTTAATTGTGATTCATAGTAATACCATTGCGCCACTAGGACCTTTTTATTGTTTCCTATATCCATGAGAGAAGCTGGGGCAGTATATCCATGAGAGGAGCTGGGGCAGTATTTCCATGAGAGGAGCTAGGGCAGTATATCCATGAGAGGAGCTGGCAGTATATCCATGAGAGGAGCTGGGGCAGTATATCCATGAGAGGAGCTGGGGCAGTATATCCATGAGAGTTGCTGGGGCAGTATATCCATGAGAGGAGCTGGGGCAGTATATCCATGAGAGGAGCTGGGGCAGTATATCCATGAGAGGAGCTGGGGCAGTATATCCATGAGAGTTGCTGGGGCAGTATATCCATGAGAGGAGCTGGGGCAGTATATCCATGAGAGGAGCTGGGGCAGTATCCATGAGAGGAGCTGGGGCAGTATATCCATGAGAGGAGCTGGGGCAGTATATCCATGAGAGTTGCTGGGGCAGTATATCCATGAGAGGAGCTGGGGCAGTATATCCATGAGAGGAGCTGGGGCAGTATATCCATGAGAGTTGCTGGGGCAGTATATCCATGAGAGGAGCTGGGGCAGTATATCCATGAGAGGAGCTGGGGCAGTATATCCATGAGAGGAGCTGGGGCAGTATATCCATGAGAGGAGCTGGGGCAGTATCCATGAGAGGAGCTGGGGCAGTATATCCATGAGAGCAGCTGGGGCAGTATATCCATGAGAGGAGCTGTGGCAGTATATCCATGAGAGGAGCTGGGGCAGTATATCCATGAGAGGAGCTGGGGCAGTATATCCATGAGAGTTGCTGGGGCAGTATATCCATGAGAGGAGCTGGGGCAGTATCCATGAGAGGAGCTGGGGCAGTATATCCATGAGAGGAGCTGGGGCAGTATATCCATGAGAGCAGCTGGGGCAGTATATCCATGAGAGGAGCTGTGGCAGTATATCCATGAGAGGAGCTGGGGCAGTATATCCATGAGAGGAGCTGGGGCAGTATATCCATGAGAGTTGCTGGGGCAGTATATCCATGAGAGGAGCTGGGGCATTATCCATTATTACACTGTTTGATTCAGAATATTTTTTTTCCTGTTTTCCTCCTCTAAAAACTAGGTGCGTCTTATGGTCAGGTCTTATGGAGCAAAAAATACAGTAACTGTTATGTTCTAAATAACATTTATCTTAGGCTGGGGTCAGACGAACGCAGTGATCACGTCCGTGTTGCCGCACATTTTAACGTCCGTGGTAGCATACAATTATGATCAATAGAGACCACACACGAAATACGTCTGCACAGAAGTGCGGACGCACAACGGACGCGGCAAACGGACACCAGTTAGGCAAGAACGTAAATCCGCTATAACGGACGCACAGAGTGTGCTGTGTCCCCAACGTCCGCATAGCTTTGTGTGTGAGTGATGGAACGAAGTCAGACGGACTGCTTTTTTGACGTCCAGCATTTTGATAGACAAAATGTTTTTCATATTAATTTATTTTCCCATCTACATCAGTCAAAAAAAGTCAGTCACAGATACTGACTGTGTGGCCACACTACCTTGTCGTCAGTCAGAAAGTACGTCCGTTGTGCATGGACGCACAGTCCGCACAGAATGCGCTCGTCTGACCCTAGCCTCAAAATTCAGTTTTCATTTCGACAGCATATTGATTTAGTTTTAGGCTAGGGTCAGACGAGTGCATTCTGTGCGGACTGTGCGTCCGCACAGTGACCAAAATGCCATTTAATTTTAGTCATCTGAATTATTTTAATTTTAGACATATTTTAGTCAAAAACATGGTATAATATTTATTCGACTAAAAGTAGACTAAAATTTTTAGTCAATGAAATTAACACTGTATGGAAGCAACTCTGAAAACTAATATAGGTCTGATCTTCAAAGACCTCAATCTTCACTGTCCTGACTCAAAGGACTGGATATTGATATGCCTTTTTAAAATCTGGAAATGTACAGTACAGGAGCCATCCATCATTTGTAACCATATGCGTGATTGGTAAAACCAGACAGAAATTCCAAGGAGCAGATAACCGGGAGCAGCAAAAGGGAAAATATCAGTGTACGTGATAACTATTAGGGGATCCCCATAAACAGTTCTGTTATGACAGAGCTGTTGCATCCGATGCTTGAGTCGTGTCAGTAGTTCAGTCGGGAGCCACAAACAGATACCGGCAGCAGCACTGCTAGTGGTATCGGCTCCTGGAATCCAAAGCTTGCGTCTTTTGACAGGTTAGGATAGGGTCCAAATCCTTGTGTAGATAATTATATAAATGTACACGTACAAATGAAATTAGGGAAGATACTATAGATACCTAATTGCAAAATGGATTTAAAACTTCACTGATCAAAGGACAACATTACATATTATTTATGGAAATGCTGGAATCGTCCCACATTCACAGTGTCCTTAATGAAACATTCTGGACTTTATGTTTCGGCCATTTTTCAAAAACCCTTTATGTGTTGCGGTTAGGGTATGTGTTAGATTTGGGGGGTAATTTATATAAGATAATGAGGCTAGGGTTTTGCATCAATTTTAAAGTGAGCCTGTACTGTCCAGGTTCTCTCGCAGTGATATCCCATTAGGGGTGTGGATATTGCATTTGTCTTAAAAATCAAGGCTATATCTCATCCCTTGATGAGATATCAGAATGTACATCCTCCAGTTTTTAGCACCATACACCACAATCACCCACCATTGGCGTAGCTGTAAGAGGGCTGTTGCTTGGCTCTGCACAATGGACACTCAACAGGGATGTTGGCATGCTGACTTATCAGTAAATGCACCTGCCTGCAATCAGGTACACGTAGTGAGTCGAGGACGGTGCTGTGAGACCACTCTTCAGCTTACAGCTGTCACAGGACTGTTGGAGTGCAACCGAAAACGAATCACAACTAACAGGGTTATTCAAAGAGATCCGAATGGCTGCCGAAAGGGAACTAAATGCTGAAAATCAGCGTTCGGTTATCTTTCTTGGTCATTCGACTATCCAGAGAGCAGGCAATTCGCCAAATCCTGGTGATTTGCCTGCACATACGGTGCCTGTTCGAGGGCAGTGAAATCCCCATAGAGAAGCAATGCTCCGTCTATTCAGAGAACACAAACCAGCAGTGAAAAGTTGCCGACTTGCCCTGTCATTCGGTGGTTTCATGCGTCAGATTTATTCAGGCGAATCCCATAGGCTTCAATGTTAAAAATATTTCCGTTTTAATTCAATATCTAATAAACCCTTAATTATAATATTCTGCAGTAAAGAGTCTCTTTATTTATAGATTTTATAGGATATTTTAAGCATTTTTCGGGATTTTTTTTTAAAGAAATTCTGATTATTTATTTATTTTATTAACTTATTTTTTCTGTAACAGCCCTTTTTATGATCATTCCCTGGACCTCATATGTAAATTTCAGCCATTTTCGCTCATTAGTTTCTTTGCAAACAGCGTTTCTTTGCAAACTGCATGGAGAGAGCCTGTGGAGACATGGGTTCGATCCCAGCGAGCACCTCATCAGTAAGTGTCCTTGGGCAAGACACCTAACGGTACATACCCGCCACCCAGGACATACTTGAAAACGAGAGAAATCTCAATGTGTCCTTCCTGGTAAAATACTTTCTCAAAAAAAAAAAAATTTAGAATGTCCTGTTTCTCTGGAATTGTCAATAAATATAGTTAAATTACGGTGACATTACACACTTCTAACCTACATTTCGGTCGCCCCCTTGCTCCCACCCCTTCCAAAAAAAGTGTGTTATCGGCAGATATCAGCAACCAAGAAAGGGTAAATCTTGACCCCTGAATATTCATGAAGCTTTGAAGTGGCTGCTCTCCGCCCCTCTTAAGACAAAAAGGACCTGCTCAGGTAACAGACAGTCAATGCAGCAAGGGACGTTTATGGGACATAGTTGTAATATAGAGAACAGTCCTCTTGGCATAGAGAAGGAGGCTGCCGAACAGACCACAGGCTCTCTCTCAGGATAGGTAAGCACATTAATATCCTGAAACTATCTGCATAGAGTTCCTGCAGTATAATATATAGCAGTTGGATGCTGTTATACATATTTTTAGTTCTGCAAACGAAAGGAAAAGTTTTATTTTTGCTGGTAGCAAAACTTTGATTTAGCGTCTCTTCATCTTAAATGCAGTTGTAGAAATGTATTTTATTATGATCCATGGGTTAATTAGTCAATTCTATGAAATATCCTGAAGTTCTGAGAGTTTTACATTTCTGCAGTTCAGGCTCGCTCTTCTCCTTTCTTATATCATCTCTCTCTTTGGTCATGATTGGTTTTTATTGTTATACAATGTGACAATATTAAAGTTGTATAGATCTGGGGAGGAATGACATTGAGATTTCTTTTTATATAGTGTGAGTATAAGTGGTTGTTCACCAAATATTGAGTTGTGGTAAATAACGGCATTTTAAAAAGTTCCAATTGTGGAGATTTGTTTTCTAATTCAATTTATTTGTTGTCCTCTTTGTAACGACAGCTCGTGGTTTTTCATTTTACCCTCTGTCAGTACATTGTCAGTTTTAAAGGTAAAAGATCACTAACCAGTGAGTGATGTCTCCTTGACAAAAGCGGCAAAATACATACAATAACCATGATGTAAAAAAAACTCTTCAGCGTGGCAAAATGAGAACATTTTACAAATCAGTTTTTTTTTCTTGCAATTTGCTGTCATTTCCCTACCACTCACAGCTTAGTGAATAAGCCCCTTTTGATGAAATCAGGGCACCATTCATTATGAAGACTTGAATGTACTATTGTGGTGTCGATGTTGCAGACATCAAAGAACAGCTTTGCCAGTTCTGGCCATAATGATCTAGTAAAAGACCCTATGTTGTACAGAGCAATCTAATAACACTTTTATAAACTATAACAACAAGCATGTGATGGAATAATCCTGTAATTATAATCAGTCTTGGGGAAATATATATATATATATATATATATATATATATATATATTTGGATTTTATAGCACAAGATTTAGAGTGGAAAAACATGTAGCTTTCATTGTGACAGTGTAAGATTTTAATTATATTATCAGTATGAGGTTGCTAATATCCAGATAGAGCTTTCATTTAATTACATGTCTGTATATAATTCTAAGCAAAAAAATAAAAATTCAAAAGCCATGAGCATTCCCAATCAGATCATAAATCTTGTATAATACTAACTGATTATTTGAATGAAACAATTAATGTAATTTGTTTCTGGTATGTCATTAAAAAAAACCAATTTGAACAATATGCACACCTTACTGTAGCCATTGACAGGAGGGCAACTAAAGGGAAATATTGTCAGGGAGAGCAGGCCCTTGTTATAGGCCGTATGACACCCGAGCCACTGAATTAGCAGTTGAATCGTAACAGGAGAGGGTCGCTACAAGATACTGGGGCGCAACCACTAGTATCTGCTCCTCAAGTCCATTGGACTCCCATGGAGGGAAGCATGACCCTATTCAAGTTCACTTAAGCGTTCTACTGCATGTGACTAGATGAGGTGGTAGATTGCACACGGCCCTATGCCAACATAAGTAAAGGATAATTTGTTGTATATATTTTTTTTTAGCATTAATGGGATACTCTAGGCAACATAACCACCTAAGCTTTTTTAGGTGGTCATGATTCCCTGAGTCTTCCCTTGTCTGTCCCCCCTCCCTCCGCTCAGCCGACCGGCTAAAACAACTGAGAGACGCGGAGGAGTTTACTCCGCCCTCCCAGCTGTCAGTCAGGAGAGCAGGATTCATATTTCCCGCTTCTGCCGACTATTGCCGAGTAGGAGACATCATTGCGCTTTCAGCGCGATGACATCTCCAACTCGCCGCAGTAGCTGGCGGCAGCGGCTGAAGATTAGTGTTGCGCGCATCCTCTTGCGCGCAACACTAATCTAAGAAGATGCAGCCGGGAGGAAGCCTGCCGATTGGCTGGCTTACGTGAGAGGCGCACATGCGCGCTTCTCACGTAAACCATTAGCCAAGTGAAACTAACAAGGACGGGAGGAAGAGGAGGGAGGTGAGTATAAAAAAAAAAAGATGCCGTTGGAAACAAGTGGATTTTAGGGTAAGTATTACAGTTAAAAAAAAAAAAGAAATCCCTACCTAGTTAGTGAGGGAATGGGTATAGTTTAATGTAAAAAAAACGGGGGGGGGATTTTTGATTAGAGTGTTCCTTTAAGTGATTTCGCTTTTGCAATGACACTGTCATCCCCTATACAGGTTGGACTCTTTCGAAAACGAATGCCTCCCATATTATTATTTAAACACATATAGGAGAAAAGGGAGTTCTTCTTTGTCAGTTTCGCTGTCCCTCACGTCACTGCAGCATGCTTAAGAAAATGACCGCTCTGACCAGAAAGTCATCCTTTAGGACAGTGGTTCTCATCCCTGGTCCCCAAGTACTCCTAACAGGCAAGGTTTGCAAGATGTCTGCAGCACATGTGATATGATTTGCTGCTCAGTGATTGGAGTATTTAGACTGCATTTCCCAAAGATAATCCTTTAAATCTGGCCTGTTAGGGGTACTTGAGGACCGGAGTTAGGAACCACTGCTTTAGGACATACCTCCACTCACTCCTTTGCCTGTCAGAAGGCTGACTGATAGCCCTCAGCGGTGACGTCTGTGTGATGCCTAACTGCATCGGTAGGCAACAGCCCCCTCCTCTAGTTCCACCAACTGAGGCCAAAACATGGTGGTGCCTGTCCCTGAATCAGAGTGTGTACAAACTGTGAAATTTCTTTAAAGGTTGAGTGAGCTGTCACAATGATCTTTAAGACCAAAGCAATATCCATATCCTGTTGGGATATCACAGTAAAAGTGTCACTACAGGTGCACTTTAACACCTGTGTCTTTGAGAAGGTATTTACTTTTGATCGCAGGCTTGGGCTGAGAATAAAAACAAGTTTTTAGGAAATAGCTCACTATTCTCCAACTAGCCATTAGTTGTATAGGAACCTTTACCTTACAGCAGTGTTTCTCAAACCTGTCCTCAGGACCCTCCGCCTCACCAGGTTTGCCAGATATGTGAAGCACCGGTGATATGATTTGCTGCTCAGTGATTGCAGGATTCATTCTGCATTTCCCCAAGCTGATCTGCAAAATCTGTCCTGGTTGAGGGTCCCGAGGAGAGGTTTGGGTTGGAGACACTGCCTTACAGGAACCAGTTGCTAGAAACAAACCGCTCATCTAGAATAGCGTCTCGATCCATTAATATTATGGCTGCAGCTGTAAACAATAATGGCTCTGGTCATTTATTCCGATGGCTACATTGGAATAGGACCCCAGATTAGCTTTTACTAAGGTTTTTAAATATTTTGATAAATCTAATCAAATTGGGCTAGATTCCAAACCTGGTGTGAACTTAATCAGATTTCTGGTTAACCTAGAAACGCCGTTCACTTTTATGGTATGTCTGGCTAAGTATACGCCACATTTTGGATTTCAGTTGAATTTGTTAGAGTCTATTAAGCTAATAGCTTCCCTGTTCTGCTTCCATATGTCCAAAAATGTACCTTTTTTTGCTGTAATTTTAATGAAAGACATTTCCTTCTTTCTTCATAACTGAATTTGCTTAAAAGATGGCTGCCAAGACCTTTGCTATATAGTTTTATATAACATATATATATATATATATATATACACCGCAGGGTTCAGTTCTCCATTTGATAACTGGCAGCTGTAAACATAACACATTTTTATACAGTCAATTATTTTTAACCCCTTAGTGACCGGGCGGTTTTACGAAAATCTGTCCAAAAGTGCCCGCTGCTGTTTTTACGTTTCTGCGGTGTTTGTGTTTAGGTCAAATTTTCCTCTTACTCATTTAGGCAACCCACACATATTCTATACTGTTTTTCCTGCCATTAAATTTACTTTCTAAAGATACCATTATTTCCATCATATCGTATACCTTACTATAAAAAATAATATGAAATATGATGAAAAAATTGAAAAAACACACTTTTTCTAAATTTAACCCTTTCATGCTGAGCCATTTCACCCGTGTGCTAAGCTCATTTTTACCGGTTTTCGCTCATCATGTTTAAACGCGATTTTAAGTCTAATTTTGTATATTGACCCAGACTAATTCTATATCGTTCTTTCCGGCAGACTCGGCAGATTCATAATATATCATTATTATATGTATATGTCATGTCCTGCCTGAATATTATAACAGCAAATGCAATAAATTTTGAATTATCAATCATCTACAGCGTGCAAAGTGGGGTTTTTTCACATTTTATCATACGAGCCTTTGTGGTTATAATTTGTATGGGGTGCACTTGTTAAAAAAATTAGAAATGGGGACTCATTACATTTTTTTGTGGGGAAATTATGCAATTTTTAGCAAAAGCCCCCCCCCATAGAAAAAATCGTTAGTGCAGCATCATTGTTCACATTATAATTGAAATGGGAACAATATTGCTGCATTAATAAAACAAACAAAAAAAGCAAATTTTTTTAGGGCTGTGAAAATTAACGATTAATTAATCGATTAATCACTAAAATTTTTGATCATTTAAATTTATTTTGTTCAGGGGGGCCCATCAGCTCCGGTATCGGACTCTAGGAGTCTGAATCCGGAGCTGTACTGGCTTCCTGGGGCCCTCGGCGGCCCTACACCAGCGTGCGAAGAAGACGGCAGACGAGAAGGCAGCATCGTACCGGTGAGTATAGTGCTGCCTGTCTCAGTCCAGCCTCGGACCCAACCAAACCCCAGCAGGGCCCAGACCCCAGGACCCAGGGCCCACCCAAGGGCCAGGGCCCAGGCCCAAGACCCAGGGCCAAGACCCAGGGCCAAGGCCCAGACCCAAGCAGATCAGCTAAAAGTAGTTGGATCTGTATGTGCGTTATAATTAATCGATTAATTGATTTAAAATTTTTAATCAGTACCAGCCCTAGGGCCATATTACAAAGTTGGTGTTAACCCTTTCACTGCTGAGGCATTTCACCGCTGTGTGCTGAGCTCATTTTTACCGCTTTCGCTCATAATGTTTAAACGCGATTTGAAGCCACATTTTATTATACGACCCAGACATATTATATATCGTTCTTTCCGGCAGACTCGGCAGATTCATAATATATCATTTTTATATGTTTACGTCATGTCCTGCCTGTATATTATAACAAAAAATGCAATAAAATTAGAATTTTTAATCATCTGCAGCGTGTTTTTTCTCACCTTTTATCATTTGAACATTTGCGGTTATATTTCCTATGGGGTGCGCTTGTACAAAAATTTGAAATTGGGACTTATTACATTTTTGGGGGGGAATTATGTGATTTTTAGCAAACTCACCCCATAGAAAAAAATCATTAGTGCAGCATCATTGTTCACATTATAATTGAAATGTGAACAATATTGCTGCATTAATAAAAATAACACACAAAAAATACATGTTTTTATTTTTTTTATTATTATTTGGTTTTATTTTTTTATTTTTTTTACATTATACCTGGTCATGTTGGGTATCATTCGAAAGGCCATGCTCAGGCCTTTCGAATGACAACCTCCATGACCCCCTAGCTGCCACGGTTTCAAACAAACCCCCTATCTCCACCAGGGGACTTCCTTGGGGAATCCCCGGGCAGCTAGGGGCTCCCCGGCTATCTGACGTCATCACGCTATGCGTGAGGACGTCAGTCAGTGAGGGGGGACCCGGGGGTGGAGCCGCCATCCAAGATGGCGGCCCCCACCGGAGCTAGGCCGCACTTCGGCGCTGCAAGGCGCTAAAGTGCGACCCGGTGCCTAAGGGGTTAAAGCCAGGCACTGCTTAAAAGGGGAGACTCTCCCCTTTATAGCGGTGCCTGGCTTTTCTTTGTGGGACCTCCCAATCAGAGGGAGAGGGATCCGAATGGATCCCCCTCCCTTCCAGGCGATCTCCCGGCATTGCCGGGGGGTCGCCTGGAAATGACGTCATCGCTCATGGCGCGATAACATCATTTACATCGGGAGGAGCTTGACTTCAGCATCTGAGGACGCTGAAGTCATAACGCCACGGGACCCCGGACAGAGAGGTAAGTATCTCCGCCGGGGGTCCCGCAAAGCTGATGACGTGTGGGACACGTCCTCAGCATACAGCGGAAGTAACTGAGGACGTGTCCCACACGTCATGAGCAGTGAAGGGGTTAACTTAACCAGAGCTGTTGTAAACTTACCAGAGCAATTATAGTCTAAGGAGCTATTAAGTTAACAACAGCTCTGGTTAAGTTAGCACACACTTTGTAACACTGCCACTATTTTTTTTTATTTTAATTTTAAAAAAAAATATTTATATTTTTAATTATTTTCCTTTTACATCTAACATGGTCATGTTTGGTATCATTGGAAAGGCCATGCTCTGGCTGTTTCAATGTTATATATATAAATATTAACCCCTAGCTGCCACGGACCTGGAGATAGGGGTCACATTGGAACCGCCTATCTCTACCATAGGTGGCAGCTTGGGGTTCACTCCCGAACTGACTTCATCACGTCCATGCACGATGAGGCCAGTAGGTGGGGGGAGATCCCGGAGGCCTCCGGGAGAGTACCGCGATTCGGCACCTGTTGACGCTGAATCGCGATCCAGCCCCTAAGGGGTTAAAGGCAGCCACTGCTTGGAAGGGCAGGCTGTGCTTGCCTTTTTTTCCTGCCCCAAGCAGATAGGGAGGGAGAGAGGT
This sequence comes from Leptobrachium leishanense, assembly GCA_009667805.1. Lineage (NCBI taxonomy): Eukaryota > Metazoa > Chordata > Amphibia > Anura > Megophryidae > Leptobrachium > Leptobrachium leishanense. Next base: position 365,996,813 of record CM019063.1, on the reverse strand, counting down.
CCCCCCTCCCCTTCAGGTACCTTCCCTGCACTGGCGGGGGTGTGTGCCTGGAATAGACGTCATCGCGCCCAGCGCGAATGACTCTATTCATGCGGCCAGGGTCCCGTAGGCTGGGCTGGCGTCCAAGATGTCAGCCCGCACCGAGATGCCGCAGTGATCGGCCGGAATCCCAGCTGATCACCGCTGCAATGGGAGGACGCGCTTAGCGCGTCCTCTGCAGCAAAGTCCCCACGCACCTGGACATGCTGAGCGCGTCCTCCGCAGCGAAGGGGTTAATCCCCAAAATAAAAAAAAAGACCCCGGCTAAGGCTAGGGTCAGACTGAGGCAGTGCGAACGCGCGTGCAGCCGCACATAATCACGGCCGTGCTAGCAGCAGATGCCGGGCAATGACGGACAATATACGAAGTACGGCCGCGCAACGCAAGTGGCAAACAAACGCATTTTTTCGAGAACGTGAAACCACTAGTACTGACGTACAGAGTGCGCTGCGTCCGCTAGCGGCGTGTGTGCGTGATTAGGAGACGTCAGACGCTGCTAATGTCCGGCCAACATAACGTCCAGACCCAAAAAGTGTTTTATTGATGATCCGTACAAAATCACGGATGAAACTGCGCATCGTATGACCGCTATTGCGTATTCCGTGAAAAAATACGTCCATTCGTTCGAACGCACTTTTTCACGGACAACGTGAAAAATGCGTTAGTCTGACCCTAGCCTAAATAGTTTGAAATTTTGTCCTGAGTTTAGAAATACCCAACTTTTACATGTTTTTTTGCTATTTAACCTCTTCACCACTGAGCCATTTCACCTCTGTGTACTGAACTCATTCTGACTGTTTTATGCTCATCATGTATAAATGCCAGCTTAGGTCTATTTTAGTAAAAAAAAACAAAAAACAGACCAAATTTAAAAATAAATAAAAAAAATTTCTTACAACAAACCTAGCCATGATCAGGCCTTTCCAAAATCAAACATGACCCTCTAGCTGCCACGGATCGGGAGATAACCCTCTAGCTGCCAAGTGGAGATATTAACTCGCCCAACATATGGTGAGGATGTCTGTGGGTGGGGATGACCCGGAGGCTTGGCTGACATCCAAGATGTCAGCCACTTCCGAATCTTGAATCCGGTAGTGAAATGCTTAATGATGGAAAATGCTGAAAAGTGGTGACTCTCTCCTTTCCAGCGGTGCAATTCGTTTGATTCTAGGTGGAATGGTTGGGGAGATAGAGGGCTCCAAAGGAGCTCCACTTCCCTTCCACCATTTTCACTGCAGGCGCCTGCCGATGATGTCATCACGCACCGTGATGATGTCATCCCGCCTGCCGGGCCCCCTGAATAGGCGGGGCAGGCTTCTAGTCCGCCGTGGGAGCCCAGCAAGGGAGGTGAGTATCGGGAGGGACTGAGGTCTAAAGGAGACTTCTCGATCGGACTACATAGTACGTCAGCGGTTGGGAAGGGGTTAATATGCGCATTGAAAATGGTTTTCATTGTGAGCTGGGGTAATTTCCTGTCTACGTCAAGGCCTCTGTTTTACAACATAGGAATCAATAGTGGATACGTTGACATAATGAACATATACAGGTCTATTCACTAAAGGGTGAAGTCAGGAGAAGTGAAAAATCTAGGTCAAAATAGCCAAACCAGACAACTTCTCCCATTTATCTTGGCTATTTGGTCTAGATTGTTCTCTCCTCCTGTCAATTCTCCCGACTTCACCCTTTAGTGAATAGACCTGATAGACGTTTAGGGCACTATTCCCTACTGTGTGCTAAAATGGGGATGCTAACGGGGGAAAATCCGCACCTGCAGGTTTCTCCGTAGTATCCTCATTTTAGCGTGAGATTCCAGGGCAGGTGCTACCTCTGCACCTTGCCCCGGAATGCAGCGCTAACCACTGGGATACTCGCAGTAGCACGTCCGTGTGTATCACCTCCTGGAGTCCATAGGTCTCCATAAAGAATTGCTGTTCCAGGCCACGAGCCGTGCACAGTCTCGCACTCGCAAGATAACGCGGTGCCGCAGAGTGATTGTGGAGGGAGACTGGGAACTATTTCTTCACAGGCTCACTCTGCTCACGGCCAGGAGAAGCGGTGGATAGAGCCACCGTTCTTGCCACAGGATGAGAAGAGCATATCAGACTTATTGGAGGGGTTTTAGAGGGTGCTAAATGATTTTGCAAATGTGGAATCATTTGTAAGCACCAGCTTTTTGGTGTAGCTAAAATATTGCCTTGCGCGTCCCTGGGGTAATTAGCGCTAGCACTTTGTAATACCTTACTTATCAAAATGCTAATTAGATTGTGCATCCTATTCTTAACATGGGAAGCACAAACTACAGAATGCTCACGTAAGCTAGCGCAGTCATCGATGCACTAAGGGATGTCTTACAGGTTTAGCGTCAAGAAGGTTATATGTGGGCATGCGTTAAAATCACTTATCCTGGGGATAACGCTTATGAATCCAAATGCTAATGTTAGCATTCACTAGGGAATAGTGCCCTTAGTGTGATAATATTCATTGGGTATATAATCACATGTCAAGAAGTAATTGGTATGAAACATAAAGAAGCAGTAGGACTAGGCCTAGTGTGCATCAATCATTGTACATTTAGCCCTAATGGCATTTGTACCATATAAAATAACACAGAAGTAATTACAGGGCAAAATGTTACAACACACACACAAATAATCACTGAAGCAGTGAAGTGGCAGATTGCAGACTCTTCTTCTTGACAAAGAGTCAATACAAAATGTCCTTTGTCCTCGGCCAAGAATAAGGCCAACTATGAGGCTGGCCAGGCTTACTATCTCTATAGCAATGAAGAAGAAGTTGTAAAACTCAGCAGTTCAGAAATAAAATGCTTTCAAGGTAACATACATCTGATTAGCTACACCTCATATTTCTATTTGAAATTACAAATGCTGACAGTGTATTACTCAATGTTGGAAATAACAAAGCGCAACATTATACACGATTTAAAAAACAAAAAAAGACCATAACCATGAATGAAATATAAATGTACAATATATATATTTACTTAAAAGCATTTTAAATCTTATATCTTGCTTTCAGTCAAATGTTTTTGTTAATCTGCCAGCATGACGTACGAGATATTATACCTGTAGATATATCCACTGATGAAGCAATAACAAGCAAAACGCGTTTGCGATATACCATTTATTGAATTGTTGAAAATAGTTTTAACTACTGCTAGCGGCTGCCTGTCCTGTTTTACTTCGATAATCACCACTAGTACCAGTTCCTGAGGATTGCCCAGGAGAATAGGGGGGTCCGGTGCTCTCTTGAATTGCCAGCTGCTTTATGTTGGTGCCTCTTAGAACACATAACTAAGACGGCAACAGAGTATGGGGATGACATCCCGTCCAGGGGTCACAGGAGGTTAGGAGTGTGCAATCAACGAAACAACGAAACATGGCCAAGGTATGGCACACGGGGTCGTCACCTACCAAATCAGAAGGAGTCGCAACAAATGTAGGGTCAGTAGTGGCCAGGAATTGGGGTAACGTGGAATCAGAAGGTGTAATGGGGATCGGCGGGGAACCTCTCAACATTTGTAGGAAATACCAGGGGGCACAAGAAAAGGTGTTACGTAGTGAGGCCTTCGTGTTGTCAGGGAGGACCGCTATAAAAGGGGACCAGTTTAGAAAAAATTTCAAGGTTTTGTAATCCAGGTGTAAGGAGGATTCTATCATACACAATGTAGAAGGCGGGGGGAGTGGAGGAAATCCATTGCGAGAGAATGGCCTTCTTACCCGCTGCCGTCAACAAGGCCAACCAGAACCAGTGACATTTTTTTTTTTTTTTTAGAAAGGATTTTACCAGGAAGGATACATTGAGATTGCTCTCATTTTCAAGTATGTCCTTGGTGGCGAGTATGTACCGTTACGTGTCTTGCTCAAGGTCACTTACTGGAGAGGAGCTCTGGCCGGGATTGAACCCATGTTTCCACAGGCTCTCTCCACGCAGAGCAGTGATGTTACCTCTACTCCACCCAGCCTTTGGAGAGGGAATGGTTGGGGTTGGAGTGAGAAAGTTGAAGATGGCCCATTCAGGAGTGATGGGGACCACAATGCGGAGGACCGTGGAACTGAACCTGTGGACAGAGTCCCAAATTGCTGGATATATGGGCACGATCACAGACAGTGCCAAAGGTCAGCAGGGGAGTACCCACATTTAAGACGGTCAGCAGTGGGGCCATCCTATTAGGCGCCATGTGGGCGCGGTGGAGAATTTTGTATAACATGTCCCAGTAGTTGGCCAAGGGAATATAGCGCCTGGACTGTAGCGTGGATCTAATCAGATCTTGTGGGGCAAGGGTTGGGAAATGAAGGAGCCATTTGGAAATCGCAGTCTAAGGGGCAGACATGAGCAAGGAGGCCTGCAGGTGTGCATAGATACTAGATGTCGACAGAGGAGGAATGGAGCGCATGAACAGTAGGGAGTCCAATGGGTTGGCCAAATCTACAGGGGTTAGGTCATGGAGCTGGGCAAGGAGAAACTGTCGTAGTTGTAAGTAATAAACCGGGTGTAACGAGAGGGAGACTACTCTTACTTTAATTTATTATTATGCTTTGCAAAAATCACTTAACACTGTAAAATAAACATATCTAAAATGTTTTTACCTCTAATCCCATTGTGAAGAAGGTGTCACGATCCACTTTCTCTCACCGTACGTAGCGTGAGACTGGTAATCAATAGTTCTCATAGTTCCTCGCGAGCCTAATGGAAGCTGGTCTGTGTGACCCTGCTCTCTCACAAGCTTGCATCAGGTTCTCACTTAACTAGATGGAGCTCTACAGACTCCAGAAGCTAATACTGGCTGCGCCCCTGTCATTATCTGAGGCTCCCGATAATTCTAACTTGAGCCACTAATACAGCAGCTTGGTCAAAATAAACTCCAGTAATGTGGAGCCGGTCTGCTTGAGATAATTTCTTTTTTCTTTGCTATATTTGGTTTATTTTAAAGAAGCAAACTAGATTATATTCAATCTAGACTGAGAAAATTGGTTAACAAAAATTATAGTATTTTGCCTAAACTAACAGCAATGGCCCCTACCTTAACTAGTTTTGATTGCATTTCTATTCTTAATTTTTATTCATTAAAAATATATGCAAACTATTAAAATGTATGAATCTCTATTGAGCGTAATTTCATTTTATGAGTTTTAATTCCTATTTAACTTCTAAAAAGAAAAAAATAACATGTATTGTGCGATTTAAAAGAGCCAAAAACAGTGCCGGATAAACAAAAACTTTTAGTACATCACTCACAGTCTCTGTTTGGAGATCACTTTGAATTCCCCGGAGATTTCAGTGGTAAATGTCTCATGATCCAGAATGGTTAAACTGTCCTGCAGAAGAGTTCCCATGGGTTTCAGTTCTCTCACTGTTCCCAGACAAAAGCATTTGCTACTGAAAGGATTGGGGTTATAATATAGCAGCAACAGATCCTGCCTCATCCTTTTGTCAGATGATATTTGGGCTGCAAGGTCTTTATTTTATCTGAAAATAGCTTTTATTTCATACTCCCTCCCACATAGTTTAGACACAAGGAGCAGTGTCCTACCCTGGGTGTTGAAAAGGTTAGCCTACCTGGGGAGTATAGTGACCCTAGAACAAGAGCATCTTTAATAATACCCAAATGTTAAACATACCTTTTGTTAGATGGTTAGGATGTTCTATGATCTGTCAAAGGAGAATAATTAATTCTGAAATCTAAAACATGGCTTGACAAATCTATTGGCCTGTTTGCCGTGACGTCTAGGATTTTAACTCTGTCCACGAAAATTGTGTATTATCGTAAGCATGTTACAAAAACACTGCCTGTCTGCCAAAAATGTGATTTGGTTGTGAAGTTTTCTTACTGGCTCCAAATTATGATATAATCTTTTTATAAAGTCCTAGAAAATCTAAATTTACATATCCCTTTTAAGGCCGGTGTCAGACGAGTGCACTAGGTGCGCCCGTACTGACGTGCCTACCGGCGTCCGTTGTAGCGTTGTGACGCTGCGAGGGGGCCGTCCACATGCTGTTGCGTGCACGTGCACAGCACCGTCCGTGCTGCGTCCATGTAGCAAGCCACCCCGTCAAAGCGATAGGACGTGCGATCCACAGGAGGATCGAGCCTTGCAGCGCTGAGCGCACTAACTGTGCTTAGCGAGGCCGCCAGACGGGTGTCAGACGGGCATCGAGTGGAAGGAACGTCCTCTCTCACGTTCCGCTCTTCAAAACGCTCGTCTAACCCCAGCCTATATGGTTTCCTTTTCTGGTATCACTTTAAAGTGCAACATATTCATTATGTTCAATAACACTTTATTTGGATTTTGGTTCAAAATTACCTGATATCCTGGTACTCATACAGTTAAACATAGCAAACACACACCACACCCTCCTGCCGGAATAAAGGTCCACTCCTCCCTTCCATCTGTAGCGCTCACTCCCGGAGGAGCCGCTGAAAATGAACCACGGGTCAGTCTCCCCGCACTAGGGAATAAATATACTCCAACACCGCTGTGGGTTTTTATAATTTAAATAGTTTACTAAAATATTAAGCAGACGTTGAGACACGGTATTCACAGGTGTTATTACAGTACTTTCGTATCGCGGTAAAAACGCGTAGCGGGAAAGAAACGAAACACGAGGCTTCGTATTTCGGAAAAAACAATATATTCGCAACCGAACAGAAAAAGAATGCAATTGCACGAAATTCCGGAAAAGGGACACGTAGCGGAACCCAGAATACAATCTCTTCGTATTTCGATAAATGCGCAGCGGAAAAGAGAAAATATATTCGGAACGTATCTTTAACCCCTGTTCCGATTCGTAACAGTATGAGTCCTGCACAGGTTAAGTCCCGGAATGTAAAAGGTGTGTATGTGTGTGTGTATGGTACCCGGGTACTGTTCAACTGGCCAGTGAATTTACTTAAGGAATGTCTTCGACTAGTCAAGTTGGGGCCCTGTGGACTTTAGAGAGAAAACAGCAGCGTGTTCCTTATTTACAAACGGCCTTGGAGGCCTCTCACCCATCCACCGATTGCTTTAGGCTCCGCTGACCCAGGACGTCTCTCCGCTCGATATTGACTGGGGATACTAGCGGCCGGATCCGTTGTCTGACTCTCCGTAGCTTGTCCACGACTTGTCCAGCTCACCGCCTGCTCTCCGTATCCGATCAACTCGCGGCAACTCCTCACTCAAGGTCTTCGGTTCCTCAATCTGCAGCAAATCTCGGGAACTTGGAGGTCTCCTTCTCTTAAGGCTGGATGACCCGGTGTAAGGAACTGACAGGTCTCACTCGCGCTCTGGCCTAGGCCCTTTAGCGATATCTTCCACTGCGTCTGCTCTCCCTCGTTCCCTGGCGCGCTCTGGCGCGTTCTCCACGAGGCTCAGGATGTCAAGCGTCTGTGTCCCACCCACTTCCCGTCTGTTTGCAAAGCACGCCGGGAAATGTAGTCCCAATGTCCAGTGTCTCTGATCGCGATTGTCTCCATCTTGTGGCCAAAAATAGGTACTGCCACAGCAAGATTTTAACACAGCGCTACACATCAATGCTTCAGCATTAATGTGCTAGCTGTGTTACAAACCAGTCAAACCTTCCTGAAACTCCCTGATATACTATTGAACTCCTGTGTACCAGACCCCCTGCTTTGCCCACCGATCGCCGCCTTCTCTTAGCCTACGGACTGTCCTGTGACCATTCTCTTGGAATACCCATTTGTACCTTGCCTGGAGTTGCCCTTATGTCCGGTCTACCACCCCCCAAGGTACATTTCCAAGTGTCTCCCAAGACTTCTGGTCCCTCCTGTCTGTTTACCTGTGTGTCCTTGCATACTGGAATCAGACCACCTTCAACCATTACACATACGTAGCTAATGGATACAAGGTATATGAGTACATACATTTTCTGTGTCGCTTTAACTTTTCTGAAATGAACAGTCCTTCTCCCTACGTTCTGATATTATGGATGACAGTGAGACACTAACGGAAAATATTGGCATGAGATAACCCTTAGCAGCTGCCTATTGCCGGCTCTAAACGACCACTCCACTGTATTCGCTGCACACCCCATAATATTACGGATGCAATAATTGATACCAGCAACGACCCAGAGTGCCACCATTGGCGCTGGCTCCTGTAGTCCATAGGAATCCCCATATAAATGCAAAACTCTGTACGAGCTTGTATAGATGGAGTTACGCTGATGTCACAAAAAGGACACTGGGAACTATTTATTCCCAGTGTTGTGCTGCTTTCTGGGAGGAGTCGACGGATAGTGCAACTTTCTGCACTGCAGGAAGAGGGAAAAGTAAGCAATTTTTTTATTTTTTTTAATAATACAATTTTATTGAAGAGTTTAAAATAATACAGATACAAAGCTCAGAAACTGACAACAAAAAGAGGGTCACAGACCCGGGCAACTGGTAGCAGAAAAGCTAATTGTATATAAGCACAGGAGCAAATTGGAGCTTCGAAACACAAATAAGCCATACGCGGAGCATCAACTGAGAAGAGACAAACAAAAGCTAATTTTTTTAATAGTTACCCCTTCACTGCGGAAGACGTGTGGTCAACATCATGGGGATTCCCCGCTATATGCGAAGGACGTTCCCCACGTCATTCGCTAAGGGTGCTCTCTCGCTCTATACTTACCTCTCCCTCTGGGGTCTCGTGGTGGTCTGACTTCCTTTAATTCAGACCATGCTTTTATACCTTCTCCTGGCGCACTGGCGTCATTGCGAAGGGTGCGATGACGTCAGTTTCAGGAGTGACCAGGCAAAGCCGGGAAGAGCGCCTGAAACAAAGGGGAAGGTGATATTAGTAAGAGACGCAGCACCGGAAAGGTCACAGTGTGACCTTTACCAGCGCTGTCTCTCTTTAACCCCTGAGGTGTCAGTTTGCTATCCTCTCCCAGAGGTGGCTGGCATCTTGGATATCAGCCAAGTCTCCGGGGCCTCTCCATGCCCACTGGCGTCATTGCGTCAGATGGAGAATTAACTCTTTGCTGCCAAGGGGTTTCCCAATGGAAACCCTATGTTGGAGATAGGGGGTATCTAAAGGACCCCCCCATCTCCAGATTGGGGACAGCTAGAGGGTGATTTTTCCAATGATACCAAACATGACCATGTTACAAGTAAAAAAAAAATAATAATAATAAAAATATAAAAAACTTTAGTTTTTTTGGGGGTGTTATTAATGCAGCACTATTGTTCACATTTCAATTATAATGTGAACAATGATGCTGCACAAGTGATTTTTTTTTTTTGGTTTTAGCTCAAATCACATAATTTCTCCGAAAAATAAAGTAACGTGTTCCCAGTTCAAAATTTTTTAACAAGAGTATCCCACAGAATATCTAACCACAAAGGCTCAGATGATAAGATGTGAAAAAAATAATTTTACACGCTGTAGATTATTGAAAACTTTAATGGAAATGTACTTTTTTTTTTTACTTTTTTTTGTCATAACATTCTGGCAACGCATGACGTATACATATAATAATGATATGTTATGATCTGCAATAAATAAGGATATATATGTCTGGTCGTATAATAAAATGTATCTTCAAATCGTGTTTAAACATGATGAGCGGTAAGGCTAATGTCAGATGAACGCAGTCAGAGCGCACTCTGCGTGCGTGCACAGCAGACGGACGTACTGACGGAAGATACTGTAGACACCACACAGTCCGTTTTTGTTGACTGACGTAGAAAGAAAAAGGGAATTATGGGAGACAAAAGTAATATGAAAAATGATACAAATTGGAAAATGATATGAAAAGCCATTTTGTGCGTCAAGGTGCTGCACGTCGCAAATCCGCTCCGTCTGACTTCGTGTCATCATCACACACACAAAACGTTATGCGAACGTGGCACACTCTGCGCGTCCATCCTAGAGGTTTTACATTCTTGCCTAAATTGCATCCGTTTGCCATCTGTGTGTGGGTCTCTATTGCTCATGATTCTATGCTACAACGGACGTTAAACTGTGCGGCAACACTGACGTGATGACTGCATTTATCTGACGCGGGCCTTAAAATTAGCTCAGCACACAGGGGTGAAATGGTCCAGCAGTGAAGGGGTTAATTTAATCTGTTAAATGATTTTTCAAAAGAAAATTCACTTGGGGCCAGGGTCTCTGAGCCTGTATTTCTAAATACTGCACAAAACTGAGAATAGTGAGCTACCAGGGAAATCTTGCTATTCTGGCGCTAACGTGTTGTTAACGGCTCCTATATAAATTATAGGAGATGTTAATTTACAGTCAGGATTCACTAATGCTGAGCCTCAAGCAAAACCTGTGTCCTGTTTAGAATAGTAGCTTGAGATATTAAGTACAAGGGCCCATGTCGCTAATGCCTGGGTTGAAATGGGGCCCCTCCTCTTTCATCGGTTAATTGTGAGTTCAAATGTTGATGAGAAGTATACATTTAATGTAATTCAATTTTAGATTTTTTCCCTCTACATTATATTTCCCCAGTTTGTGAAAATGACCTTTGCTTTACTTGATTCTTCATGAAAGCATGAAAAGACTAAACTCAAAGTAAAAGACAAAAGGGGACCAAGTACTCCATAGTCAATGCATTTATTGAAGAACTAGCAGCAGCTTTTCTCAAACTTTAAAACTCCTACTGCACAGCCAAAATGTTGCTGATCCTTCAAAAAACACCTTATCTGTGGTCCTCTCGTCATTTTTACGCAAGATTTTTTTTTGAGCTGGCCAAACTGGGGAGTGGTTACACCCTTTTTTCTGGATACAAGCCAAGCACTCCTTAACCAGAATTCTAAAACCTGGATGACTCTGAAAACCTGAATTTTTGGAGCAATCCATATTTTAGTAAATCCTGATTAGGGGCGCTCCGGACCAGTGCTACTGTTTGGAAATCTGGCTCCTGAGCACTACGGCACACGCTGGGGGCCTCTAGGCAACTCCAGCATGTGGCATACTGCTTGAAGTCACGTTGGCTCCATCCATCATGCCCACAAAGAAAGACTACACAGCACTTCCAGTGTGTGTACATGTAGGTAGCTGCAGCAGAAATGGGATCGTGGCTCTCAAACATTGGATTCTTAAATCCAGTAGCATACGGAATGCTTGGGGTTCCAAGCATTCTGGATAAGGGGTTCTCAGTATGTATCTTGTTTCCATTGAAGTGATAGCTGTGTGTATTTTTTTTATTTTTCATTATAAAAGCAATTTTAAAGCACGGTGGATCAATGTTTTATTTGAGAGATAAAGCCTCTAGATCTTCCATGGCTTTTAAGGTTTTTGCTGCCTTTCTAAGTGGGTTAATTTTGCTCTTAAAAAGAGATGTTGGTTCTCGGTAGTGAAAAGTACATAAAACCACAAATTAACGGAGCAAATAAGAGTCGTTAAATATTAAGGGCTCCATTACAATCCTCCCGCTAAAACGGCGGCGCTAGGGAGAAAAAACTGTGCCCGTAGTTTTCTCCCTAGCGCCCCGATTTTAACGGGAAATTACAATGCAGGCGCTTAAAAAGCTGCCTGCATTGTTACCGGGCGCTAAGCCATAGGACTCCATTGAGTTTCTCCTGTGCCGGTCACATGACCTGCCGGATCTCGCCTCGTGAGATCCGGCAGGTCAGCATAGTGATCCGCAGGGAGAGACTGGAGGACTTTTTTCCCCCAGTCTCTCCCTGCTCCTGCCGGACGGAGGAGGCGGTCGGAGCCACGGTCGGAGCCGCAGGATATTAGTAGGTGAGTATCTGGATTTTGGGGGGGTTACTGCTGGTGCGAATGGATTCTGCACCAGCGGAATCCGTTAGCACCAAGTCCAGACTGTGGTTAACTTTTTGTTAACCGCAGCCGGACGTTAATCAGCGTTAGGATTACAAGCGCTGATTAACACTTTGCTCTCCCCATGTTAAGTATAGGGAGCGCAACAGTACAGTAACCTCGCGCAGAAAAGCGCAAGGTACCAAACGCTAACGGGTTTCTTAACCCGTTATTTTTTGGATTGTAATTTGTGTTGGCTACCTGGGCTAACGTTAATGCTCACTCAGGTGAGCGCTAATGTTAGCACCCAGAATGTAATGTAGCCCCAAATGGGGTAATCAGTAACCACTGTTCTTTCTTACGAATAACGGTTTTACTTTGGTGCATTTCAAGGAACTACAGTGTCAGTGAACCAAGTCCAATGTTTTCAACGGCTGTGAACTTTGGCAGTTAATGTATACTCCTTAAAGTAAAATCCTTTCCCTGACCTACAAAGCTCTCACTAACTAAGCTCCTAACTACCCAGGCACACCCTAATGTTTGGTAAAGGGTTCATCTTTGACCCCCCTACATAGCTATTTCCAGTCCATCACTCTCACCATGCAGTCCTCTCCTCCTGTCCCCAACCCTGCTATATTGTGAGTTCCCACAGGAATAGGGCCCTCATTTCCTCCTGTACTGGTTTGTTAAATGTTGTTGAATGTATTGTAACCCTGTGTATGTTGTGCCCATTGTTCAGCGCTGCGGAATATGCTGCCGCTATATAAATAAAGAATAATAATAACTCCTTCATACTATTATATAACCTCTTACTAGTAGTATTTTCCTATAGCGTTCATTTTTCGAATGGTGGTTGATAGTGACCAGATGGCCAATCTAATGTTGGAATAATGGTAACCCGATGGCTATTCTATCCTCAAAATGTGTTCTGGTTACAGTGTTTCTTTTTGTAGGGGAGTGTTCATTGAACTTGTGAATGTAAGGGAACTCCTGTTCCTCGAGAGCCTTAATTAATTCTGGCTGTGGTTCTTAAGATCTGTCTTCTCTGATATTTCCTGGCAATAGTATGGTTTGTTTCCATATGACAATATTTAATGTCTCCATTAACAGAAATCTCAGCAGTAGGTTCCATTTATGTTCTTTGAATCTATTCAATATACCTTAAGTTGCCATGTGACACAGCTAATGTAGCAGAGTTACACTTACCAGTGGCTGCTTTGTCAACTGCGTATGGAAATGACGGCTAATCCTGCATATTTAGCCGATATTACCTTATGTGATTACCAGTTTGGGCATGGTCTACCAAAGTCAAGTTGTGCTATCGGGAGTGAATAGACTGCCTGGTGTTACTTGGAAATGTTAAATCAAGAAGAGTTCCTCTCTCATTAGAAATAAAATAATTACAAACATTAATAAATAGTGCTAAAAAGAGAAAAAACGGACACAATTTTAATATAAGATATGTCTATTTGTAGCATTTCTTGTTCGAGTCTATCCACTGACGTAAAAAAGTTATGCAGTTGCATAGGTATATGGATTTAAAAAGACTAATGTCCATTGCAATGGTTTAGTTCTAGATGCATACCAATGTACACTCAAGGTCACTTTATTAGGTACACCTTGCTAGTACCGGGTTGGACCCTCTTTTGCCTTTAGAACTGCCTTAATTTTTCTTTGCATAGATTCAACAAGGTGTTGGAGGCATTGCTCAGAGAGTTTGGTCCATATTGTCATGATGGCATCACACAGTTGCTGTAGATTTGTCAGCTGCACATCCATGATGTGAATCTCCCGTTCTACCACATCCCAAAGGTGCTCTATTGCAGTGGTACCCAACCACGGTCCTCAAGTACCCATAACAGGCCAGATTTTAAGGATTGCCTTGGGGAAATGCAGACTGAATCCTGCAATCACTGAGCAGCAAATCATATCATTTGGCTGTGCTTCAGATATCTGGAAAACCTGAGCTGTGGGGGGTACTCGAGGACCGTGGTTGGAAACCACTGCTCTATTGGATTGAGATTTGGTGACTGTGGAGGCCATTGGAGTACAGTGAACTCCTTGTCATGTTCAAGAAACCAGTGTGAGATGATTTGAACTTTGGGACATGTTGTATTATCCTATTGGAAGTAGACATTAGAAGATGGGTACAATGTGGTCATAAAGGAATGGACATGGTCAGCAACAATACTCAGATAGGTCATGGCATTTAAATGATGCTCAATTGGTACTAAGGGGACCAAAAGTGTACCAAGAAAACATCCCCCACACCATTACCCCACCAGTACCATCAGCCTTAACCATTGATCCAAGGCAGGTTGGAGCCACGGTTTCATGTTGTTTACGCCAAATTCTGACTCTACCATCTGAATGTCGCAGCTGAAATCAAGATTCTTCAGACCAGGCAACGTTTTTCCGATCTCCAATTGTCCAATTTTGGCGACCCTGATCGAATTGTAGCCTCGGTTTCCTGTTCTTATCTGACAGGAGTGTCACCCAGTGTGCTCTTCTGCTGCTGTAGCCCATCTGCTTCAAGGTTGGATGGTTGTGCATTCAGAGATGTATTCTGCATACCTTGGTTGTAACATGTTGTTATTTGAGTTACTGTTGCCTTTCTATCGTCTAAAACCAGTCTGCCCATTCTCCTCGGACATTAACAAGGTGTTTTTGTCCACACAACTAACGCTCACTGGATATTTTCTCTTTTTCTGAATTTATTTTTTAGACAGTATTCTCTGTAAAGATGGTTGTGCATGAAAATCCCAGTAGATCAGCAGTTTTTGAAATACTCAGACCAGCCCGTCTGGCACCAACAACCATGCCACGTTCAAAGTCACTTAAAACCCTTTTCTTCGCCATTCTGATGCTCGGTTTGAACTTCAGCAAGTTTTCTTCACCATGCCTAAATACATTGAATTGCTGCCATGTGATTGGCTGATTAGCAATTTGTGTTAAAAAGCAATTGAACAGGTGTACCTAATAAAGAGGTCAGAGTTCAGAGGTCAGAGAGGAGGATCGCGCTTTGCAGCGCTGAGCGCACTGAGTGTGCTCAGCGAGGTGGCCAGACGGGCGTCAAGTGGAAGGAACGTCCAGTCTCACGGGCGTTCCTTTTGCTCTCTAAAGACGCTCATCTGACACTAGCCTTAGAGGAGAGGGGTGACCCATTAGGTGAGGGTGAATAAGGTAGGTGAAGTGGCAGGTTTCAGGAGGGCTGAATGGGAGAGGAGGAAATGAGAGTGGGGAGATCATGGTGTGAGCGGCCTATAGGCTTCTCTAAAGTAATGCATTTTCAGGGACTGTTTGAAGGACTGGAGAGATGGGGAGAGTCTAATGTTGCGGGGGAGGGAGTTCCATAGAAAAGGGGCAGCTCGGGAGAAGTCCTGAAGGCAGGAGATGGGGATGCAAGTATGAGGAACAGATAGCAACAGATCATTGGCAGAGTGAAGTGGTCGGGATGGGATGTACCTGCTAATAAGGGAGGCGATGTAGGCAGGGCACGTTTATGGAGAGCTTTGTATGTGAGCACCAGTATTCTGAAAACAATTTTAAAGGAAACAGGAAGCCAGTGTAGAGATTGACAGAGGGGTGAGGTGTGGGTGCTGAGGTGTATGAGCCTGGCACAGGCATTCATAACAGACTGCAGAGGGATAATTTGGGATCTCTTAAGGCCAGAGAGAAGGATGTTGCAGTAGTCAAGGTGGGAGATAATAAGAGCTTGGACGAGCAATTTAGTAGAGTCTGGATTAAGAAAGGGATGGACGCGTGCAATGTTTTTTTAGGTGAAAGTAGCAAGATTTGGTTAAAGACTGAATGTGAGGAGTAAAGGATTGATTGGAGTCCAAGAGGACCCCGAGGCAACAAGCTTGAGAGGTAGAAGTAATGGTGGTACCATTCATCTGAAGGGAAATGGGCGCAGGAATTGAGGTCTTAGAGGGAGGGAAGATAAGAAGTTGAGTTTTGTGAGGTTGAGCTTTAGGAAACGGGAAGTCATCTAGTCGGAGACAGCCAATAGGCAGGCAGTAACACGGTCCAACACCAGAGGAGAGAGATCGGGAGAGGAAAGGTGGATTTGGGTGTCGTCGGCATAGAGATGATAATTGAAACCATAGGAGGAGATGAGGTTGCCCAGAGAGGCAGTATAGATCGAGAAAAGTAGGGGACCATGAACAGAGCCTTGAGGTACCCCAACTGAACGAGGAACAGGTGGTGAAGAGTCACCAGCAAAGGAGACACTGAAGATAGATAATCTCTAAAACTTAATCAGTGGGGTCAAGCAGAGTAGGTGATTTGCCACATCAATAACAAGGCAAATTGTACCAAAGAAAACACATTGTCCATTTCAGTTGGTTTGGCCCATTTGAAGAAGTGCTATGATTTAATCTTCTATGTGACCGTCATGTTTTTCTGTTTAAAAACCCGTAGCACAAGATTTTATTGATTAATTGATGAATTGGACAGCGCTTGACTGATGTCAAGCTTGAAAGTACCTGTGAACCAGTTCAACAGGATGTGAGAAAACCATGTAATATGCAATGTAACAGAAATTGCAGTTATCGTGTGACTGGTGTCTTTATCATTGGTTTCCCGGAACCTGATAACAGGTGAATCTGCTAGAATTCTTTTTTTTTTTCCTATTTTTCTACGCCCTGTGATAAAATCAGCAGCAGAGGGAGGGGATGTCTGGAATTTAGGTATTTCCACAGGTAGGGAAGGTAGAGTGAAACCATAACAAAGACCCCATTGTGCCCCTATGTTCGGCCTCTCTGCCATTTCAGCCTGTAAACAGAGATGTGAGGCTTTATACTTAAACAGGGACAATCGCTCTTAGCATGCACAAAATGTTTTGCAGTACATTCATGAGTAACGTATCCGAAACCGAGTAATAACACATGTATCAGATCAGGACTTTGCCATTAAGATTCTATACGCATTAAAGGGTACCCCAATGGCTTTGGGTGGTGTAATCCCACAAAGTGTGTAATTTTTAATACTCTTTTTGGTACAATTTTTCATTATATTCGGTCTACCATAGCTTATTCCATTTGAGGTAAGTTGCTGTATTTCATAATCTGTATGATAAATCTATATCCTGCACAGATGCAATCTAAAATACCCAACCTCCCAAAGGTGATTTCCTGGTGAATGAATGCCAACCATGTGCAATACTGGAAAGAAAAACAACCTGTTACTATCAGCGATAACTTATGCACTTATTTTATTATTGCCCAACAATGAAGTAGCATCAGTCTTTCTCCAAAATCCCGAACTCCTACTATATCTAGTGCATAGGCTGATAGGCTGTTATAATGGCGTCAGGTCAGGTGAAATGGGAGGCCTGCCTTTGGGAGGATTCTCCTGTCAATCGATTCTTACCAAAGAGGCAATATGCTAAAGATTTGATTGGTGTGTTGGAAAGCAATTTTTTTTTGTTTTTGTTTACATCAGTACACTTTAGTTTGCCAGACGTAACACATGAATAAAATTATAAAGGCTGTAGAGTTTCTGCTTCAGTGTTGGAAATGACAGTACTGATTCAGTCTCTTCCTCATCTTCTAAAACTGGGAGTACCAAAAAAAGAGTTAAGAGAAGATTTAAGTGTATCAAATTCAATCCCTCATGCTCTCTTTCATTCTGGTAGAGGGCAAAAACATAACTTAAAGCACTGCACAGGTGGTGATACAGAGCATGACACAAGTTCTCCAGGGCACGGCGCAAGCGGTGGTACAGGGTGTAGCACAGACAGTAGCACAGGGCATGGCCCAAATGAATCAGAACTGTCTTCCAAAAGACATGCAGATGGGCAATAAATGATGGGAGCTATGATTAATGTGCAAAATATGGAGAAGGGAAAAGGTCTCCAGCAGTACAGCTTAAGTACAAGACTTCCGGGCCATGGATTTGGATTCCTGACAAAGGCACCTTCAATGCTAAAATAACCTCACCCCCCCCCTTTGTCTCACTATAAGTTTACAGGGTCATCCAGACGTGGACCCCTTGCTTGATGTGCCTAGAGGGGTGTCAGTTATGCCCTCCTAACGAGGCCTAACAAGGCCGAAACGATCGTCGGGGGGTTGCTGCACCTCTCGTGCAGGGACGACGTCCTTGGCAGTCAGTACTGGCCATCCTCATTGGGTGAGAGCAGACTGATTTGCATATGGAGCATTCGTCCCTGTAATGGCACATACAAACTAAAACCTTGTGAGACCTGAGAGGGCACCCACCGTAGAGCAGGCCACTAGTGCTGTTGCTCGTCCTCAGGATCCTCACACCCCCCCTTTGTCTCACTAAAATAACCCTACTAAACTGATGCTCACTAGATCAAAATACTGTAAGTGCATATCCGTTAATACTCAGCCTCCGAAACGTGTTGGATATACTATAGCTATTATTGCTCATATTTTGTTGATATTCGCCTTATACTGTATATTTTTCCTAACAGATCACTTTATACACTATCATTAAGCATTAATTATATTATTGATATTATGATCATTATTAATAATAATAATAATGATGAGATGGTGCTTAACAGACAAAAAGTACATATATATAATTTTTAATGGCTAAGGAAACTACTACAAATGCTAAAAAAAAAGGAAGCTTGATGTTTGGGGAAACACATCACCTTAAAAGTATGTTTATAGCGTCCAGTCTGTTGACGGCTATGGTTTTTCATGACAATGTATACTTACAACTACTGTATGAAATGTTTCTTCAGAACTTCTGCTACCATGGAAGGTCCTAGCGTGGTGGATGCAGAACCTGTGTTGGGTAAGCACAAGGTAAAGATTATAGAAACAGCATGTTGCCGGTGGACGGTGGTCTCTTTGCTACTTGGAAGTATGACTATCAGTATCACAACTGGATTATTAATAAGTAAGTATATCCTGGCACCAGCATGTTTGTTACCCTACTTATTTTAGCCAAAGGTTTGACATTCCACTCAGAAATCTAGGCCACTTTGAGACTATGTGGGTCTTCTGCAGTAAAATTTATTGCGTTGTGGTATAATTTATAGAAATATGCCAGAATAAAGCCATGATTCCAGTGCACCAGTTGCCACTGAGCTGGATTTTTTTTTCCTGGAGAATCCCTCTCTCCTTCTCTCCCCTTCTCTTCCCTCTCCTTCTCTCCCCTTCTCTTCTCTTCCCTCTCCTTCTCTCCCTTTCTCTCTCCTCTCCCTTTCTCTCCCCTTCTCTCTCCTTTTCCCCCCTCTGTCCCCTTGTTTGCAGTAACTGACTTATTGTAGCTGTTGTGTAGGTGCATGTAATATCTGGACATCTAACTGCCAAAGAGGGACATTTGCATTTTAGAGACTAGAAAAAAGGACTCTGCCATACTTTAGCTGCCATTAAGTCTATGCGGGGCATATATATCAATAACAAAAGCACAATAGCTGATAATCATATTTATGATTTAACATTGATTATAGATTCTATTTTAGTTGCTGGGTGTTTAATTTCTTTGCTACTATTATACAACCGTGCACCTCAAATATATGGACAAGCCCCTAGAAAGAAGGAAATTATGAGAGAAAAGACACAGAAGAATTTAGGCCTAGAATAAGGCCTCCTAAATATGGACATTTGGGTGTTATGTGTACACGTTTAATTCACATGTTTGAAAGTAGCACATATGTTATAGTATTGTATTATATAACAATAAGAAAAATATTGGATTTAAATTCCGAGGTCCAAAATGTTTCGTCTTTGACAAATGACATTATTTGATGTCTATGAATTACAATATAATGTGTGTATAGCATTATGAAATTCACCTCCACAAAATTTCATTGGAAAACCTTTCTTAAACCAATAACTATTTTGCATTTCCTTACATTTCAGTCTTGTATCTCTCTAATGCTATTATTATTGTATTGGCTTTCTTTTGTGTTTTCAGTGTATTTATCAACACAGAGCCTCACTGTGGTACATACGTTGGAGGTAGAAGGACTTTATTATGATGCCAGTTTACAGAATAGCACCTCCATGTACTACAGATCTTTAACCACTACATTACAGAGACTGGTAAATAACAGACAACTTGGTGTTGTTGCTTTTTTTAATATGGGGAGTGGGGTTTAGAAAGACAAAACCAAGAGGTATATTCTACTGTAGGCCTTTCTATCCTGATGAAAACTGCGTTATTCATATTTGTATTTCTCCATCAGTAGATCTATAATCTACTCTCTCCATTCCATATGCACATTGTGTGTATCAACTGTATGACCTGCTGTTAATTTAAGAATACAAACTTAATCCAATCATACAAACCAAATCCATGCTAGATTTCTATGCATTCATATAAAATGCAAGAATGTCTCCCGATGATTATTAGAGCAGTTTCAGGCTTTACTTGATCTTTACATTTTACATGATATCTGATCACATTATTAGGAATGTGTTGTACTATATTATCAGTTGTTTGTTCTATTACAGTTAAAATCCAGCTTTAACCATACTATTCTAGAAGACCGTTATGCAGGATTTAAGGTTTTGCAATACAGGTAAGCACATTGTGAAACATATTCCACGTCTCCTACATGTACATTCGTGAAGCAAAGTCTGTAATAAATTCATTTCTGAAACGATGGCAACAATTTTAAGATAGCCATAGCTTCTGTATAACTTACTTATATTCTACTCACCCTGTCTTTGCCTTATGGGTAGTGATTTCAAAGGCGAAGAAGTCCAAGCTATGTCATTAATTTCGGTGTTGTGAGTTTTTCAGAATGGAAGCATAATAATGCAACACTATTAGTAATATCAGTAAGTGATTTAATATGGATCCAGGTCTAATGTACTGTATGTGTTGAATGATGGCTACAATACAGCAAAATACATCAAACGTTGGAGCTATAACAAGCTTAGACTGCAATTTCCCAACAGTTTATAGGGAAAACTTCATCTTATCTCATAATGCGACATACAGCTTTAGGGCTATTTGAGGTTTTTTTGTATTGCTGTTTATTTTCCTCTGTTATGGCCTATTATTACATCCATATTATTGTTAAGGTCTCTGGGGCTCTCTGAGTCAGGATTTGGGTGAGTCCCAATTGTTTTGTAGTGAGGGAGACAAATCAATGTACTTTTATTTTGTTAGCATAGGCAATTTATTTATTTTGCAGGTCTCCTTGGTCTATTGAGGATTCCTGATACATATGGTTTTTATTTTATTATATTCGATGTCCATTTGTATTCATTTAGTTTGTTTTATTTTCTTTTATATACTCCAATAACCTTTTTTTCAGCAGTATTGAACGCCCAATATAGTGGTTTTGCCCTGTAGTACAGAGCCTCCACATTTATAGTTGTTCTGTCTGTATTGCTCTGACAATAATGAACAATAACCATCTGGGAGAGATGTCCTCACTTGCCATCCAAATATTTTAGAACTCTATTTCCCACAAAGTGTCACCTAACTGATAAGTATCAGGGTAGATGTAGCTCTGAAACATCTCGAGGGCAAAGGTTGCTGATCCCTGTCCTAGGAAAATGTTTACTAATAAAATGCTACCTTACTTGATAAACCATACTCTTAAAAAAAAAACACTTTAGTATGTTTACACAATTTGGGCAAAATGTCGGTTTGCCTCGAGATTATGGCGATTGAAATAACACATGGGATGTAAAATGTCATTCTCAAAACACAAAATATATTTTGATATGTTGCTGGTTTGAATGACACATTCATTGCTGGATTAAGAGTTTCATGAACTTTGTTTTCTGGTGTGTTTCAGCCCTATCCTTATATTTTTTTATTTGCCTTATATTTCTCTCCTCTATTGTGCCTTTTATTGAGCCCTATTCCATAGTTGTTAAAACTTAACCAGAGCTGCTGTAAATTTAACAACTCCATAGAGTATAGTGGCTCCAGTAAATTTACAACAGCTCTGGTTAAGTTAGCACCAACCTTGAAATAGGGCCCATAGTGTTTTGCAATCCTTAATGTACCTTTTGTCTTTTATTGATTTGTCTCTGGGTTGGATTCCCTTGGTCCACAATATCTAATTTTTTACTGGGCCTCCTTTGCAGTATGGCCATGTAGCTGCAATTGCAAAAGCTTCAATATTGACCCAACCCTGGACACATGTCAAAATCGTATTGTAGAATACGAAGGGCCCTAATCCAACTGAGCCATTAATCTTACAGCTCAAGACATCATACATAATGGCTTGAGTGATTACCTTAATGGGTCTAGTCACTAACAAATCGTAACCTATCCTTGTGGCTCGAACATTGAGGCAGGTTAATAAGCAGCTCCTATACTTTGCATTGGAGATGTTAATTTGCAATTGGGCAATGAAGAACGAGCTATTCCAACCTCACTAGTTCTTCACAGCTTGACCTGTTACTCAGGAACTAATCAAAGCTCTTAAAACCTTGTGTTACGTGATTTTGCTTCTCCTTCTTCTGTCTGCATGCAGTGGAAAACTGGGAACAAATAGTTCCCAGTGTTCTTCCACTATCTCTACCCAACCCCTCGTAGGCAAGCTCCTGGAGAGCTTGTGGTAGGGTCATACTTGGCTTTATAGAGTCATAGGGACTCCAGGAGCCGATAACTGCAGCGGTGCTATGCACTGCCGCTGTTATCAACAAGCTGCTCACAAATATTCTGACTCAAGCCAAAATTACAGCGACTCTGTTAGAATAAAGCTGTGAATATTGAGTTTCAAACACGAAATTGCTCACATGGGATTTTTCCATTTTTTTAGCCGCTATAAGCGGCTTGGTTGGTATAAAGTGCTAAGTAAGGCGCTCTTTTGCATAGTATTACTGTAGGTCAGAATTGTGTTTTTTTTTCCTCTTTTAAGTAAAGTTCTAACTGCATAGAATAAAATAAATCCTTTTAAAAAATGTTTTTAAGCAGTGTTTATAGTATATATTTATACTGTAATGTTACAAGAAGTGCATGGTTCTAATTATATTAATCTACAGTGATCAACCACAGACTCTTACATCTTAAACACTGTTAGAAAAGCATGCAAAATATTTAAATAAAGGGTTTCATTTTCAAAACTCTTCCCAACCAAGAGATGTGATACTCTGTGTTCTGTTTTACAAATGTACCCTAGGAAAATATTAACTTCTAAATTTCCAACTTGCCCTCTAAGAAGATAATGTGAAATTGAAACTTCAAACCACTAATAAAGCACTTAACAGTACAAGGACATTGAAGTCTGACAAGCCAGATTTTAAAACATTCCCTAACTTGTCCCTGTCTTCCTTTTGCACTTTTTGAACAATGCTGCAACATTCTATATGTAATACTAAGGATCTGAAACGTGTGCGGTTTGCAGCATAGTTGACCCTTTTTTGTGATTGGTCTCACAGCAGGGGGAACACAAGTATCATTGCTCATCTCAGGATGAAGTTTCAGAATTCTGCACATCACAACAGCCATGAGCAGATTGAAGACATCCTTCGACAAGGCCTTACATCATTATTAAATGGACATCTTATTCCAGTTTCCGATTTTGGCAACATCTCATCTGCTGTGCTTGCAGGTTAGTCTGTTTACTTCCAACTATATATATAGTCACTTGTGGTGTACCCCAAGTCTCAATACTCGGCCCCCTGCTATTCACGATATTCATAAATGATCTGGCCAATGTCTGCAAAGCCTCAACTGTACACATGTACGCAGACGACACTGTAATCTATACCAGCAAACCAAATCTCCCGCAGCTGGAGGCCGTGCTCCAAGAACAATTCACAGAGGTAGAAAAGTGGATCAAACACAACAAACTTTTTTTAAATACTGACAAAACTGTAACGATGCTCTTTGGAACAAAACCTAAACTACATAAATTGCAAAATCCCCATCTATGTGTTGGGACAAAATCAAATGGCATGCTGACCACAGTCACTTCTCTCAAATATCTAGGTATGTGGTTAGACCCAAATCTATCCTTTGGCCCCACATCGAAAAATTCATCTAAAATTTACCCCAAACTAGGTGCCCTGTACAGAAGCAAATCCTGCCTGAGCCCCGCGGTAAGAAAGCAAATTGTACAACAAATGCTTATGCCGGCTATTGAATACGGAGATGTAGTGTATGCAGTCGCCCCTCAAACACACCTCCAGAAACTTACTACATTGTATAACTCATTCTGCCGCTTTGCGCTACAATGTAACTACATGACCCAACATTGTGACATGTTAAAAGAGCTAAACTGGCCATCGCTGGAGTCTAAACACACCCTTCACCCTTCCAACCTGGTGTTTAAGAGCTTTTCTGGGAAGCTGCCACCCTACCTGAATAGGCTGCTTCCCCCAGCAGTTCTCTCATCCTATAACCCCCGATCCAGGACCAGCACCTTACTTGCAATACCACAATACAAAAAGAAAGTGGCTCAATCCTCACTTTCCTACAGAGCACCGCAGTTATGGAATAACCTCCCAGGCGCCCACAAATCTTCCCCCAGTCTTAAGTCACTCAAGAGCTCCCTATTAACATACCTCAATATGGAATGCACATGTAAACATGTAACATAATGACTATTTCCTACATATTTATTTTCTGTTAATATGTATATTTGTGGGGTTTTTTTAATATCTTGCATTTATTACTTTGTATTTCTGTAACGACCGTAACATTTCAATGTTCTTGAACCCAGGACATGCTTGAAACCGAGAGAAATCTCAATGTATCCTTCCTGGTAAAATCCTTTATAAATAAATAAATATGCTTGGGGGGCTGCACATACCAAGAAAATGTTCCACTGAGCAAGTGAATTAAACTCTGAATACAAAGTTGCCTAAACATTCAAGTCTTATGAGGGCCAACGTTCCATTTAGTGATAATGTGTGTTCTGCACCAATTTAAAAACATTTTAACACTCTATGCACTCTGACCACTATACCTTTTTATAATGATTAGACTGTGTTATCAGCCCCAATTGGCTGATAACGCTGTGTGAAGCAAGGAATTTCAGAAAAAAGAAAGAACAGAACACGTAAAAATACGAATGTGTTATGAAGATTGAACAGTAGATCACAAAAAATCATGGTGGTATCCCAACATAAACAAACAAGGAACAAATGAGATTATAACCTCAATGGAAGCCCCATTGGGCTATTTATCTACGAAAGAGGTCAAACATGATCTACTGAGTAGGGAATATTGAAATCTTTCTTAGAATTAAAATCAACATTGAACACAACACAATTGCAGCCAGCAACGAGATTATGAATATCCCACCTGCCAGGGACCAACTCTGGGACCGATGATGTCAGCCTCTGCCCATTTACTTGAGGAGAACACTATCTTATTATCAGATTCAACAGTATTCGATGTTTAGTGAGAAAAAAGTGATAGTCTGATTTGCATATGGAGCATTCGTCCCTGTAATGGCACAATCGAGCTAAAACCTTGTGAGACCTCAGCGGGCCCCACTGTAAAGCAGGCCACTCCTCCTCCTCTTCATTGCCTCTATCTGTTGGTGTACCTCAAGGCTCTGTCCTTGGTCCTCTGCTCTTTTCCATCTACACCTCCTCCCTGGGCAAAATCATCAACAGCTTTGGCTTTAATTACCACCTCTACGCTGATGACACTCAGATCTACTTCTCTACCCCTGATCTCTCTCCCCCTGTCCTCTCAAAAGTCAGTGACTGTTTATCTAGCATCTCCTCCTGG
The DNA here is from genome assembly GCA_009667805.1 of Leptobrachium leishanense. NCBI lineage: Eukaryota > Metazoa > Chordata > Amphibia > Anura > Megophryidae > Leptobrachium > Leptobrachium leishanense. The sequence goes on along the minus strand of CM019063.1, from coordinate 365,971,419 downwards.
ATGGCCTCCCACCACCTAAAGATCAACATGTCAAAGACTGAGCTCCTACTTATTCCTCCCTCCAATGCCTCCCCACCTCCTGACTTCTCTATCACGGTGGAGGGTATCACCATCTCCCCATCAAACCAAGTTCGCTGTCTTGGAGTTACACTTGACTCTGCTCTTTCCTTCATCCCCCACATCCAGTCTCTTTCCTCCTCCTGCCGATACCAACTGCGTAATATTTCCAGAATTCGGCCATTTCTTACCGCTGTCGCCACAAAACAACTCATACACGCCCTGGTAATCTCCAGACTCGACTATTGCAATAATCTCTTATCTGGCCTCCCTCTGTCCCACCTCCCCCCCCTACAATCCATCCTGAACGCCTCCGCCAGGCTAATTCACCTCACCCGCTGCTCTGTCTCTGCTGCTCCCCTCTGCGAGTCCCTTCACTGGCTGCCCATCCACTGCAGAATTAAGTTCAAAATCCTTATCCTTACCTACAAAACCCTCACTAACTCAGCGCCCCACTACCTGTCCTCACTAATCACCAAATACACCCCAGCCCGCTCCCTAAGGTCAAACAGTGACCTGCGCCTAGCTTCTCCCCGCATCACCTCTTCCCATGATATACTGCAGGATTTCTCACGCGCAGCCCCCACTCTCTGGAACGCTCTCCCTCGTACTGTCAGACTTTCCCCTAACTTCTCTTCCTTCAAACGCTCCCTTAAAACGTTCCTATTTAGGGAAGCCTACCACCCAACTCACTGACACAACCATCAATCACTCTCACCTTACAGTCCTCTCCTCCTGTTTCCAGCCCCAACCCTCCCAGATTGTGAGTTCCTACGGGAATAGGGCCCTCATCTCCTCCTGTACTGTTTGTCAAATGTTGTTCAATGTATTGTAACCCTGTCTATACTGTGCTTATTGTACAGTGCTGCGGAATATGCTGGCGCTTTATAAATAAAGAATAATAATAATAATAATAATAGTGCTGTTGCTCATTGCCAGGACCCTCACAAACCTCTTTTTTCCCCACTATAAATTTAGAGGGTAATCCAGACGTGAACCCCTTGCTCGTGGTACCTAGAGGGGTGTTAGCTATACCCTCCTGACAAGGCCTAACAAGGCCGAAACGATTGACCAGGGTTGCTGCCTTTCGTACAGGGATGATATCCTTGGCATTCAGTACTGGCCACCCTTTCTGAGTGATTGCAGTCTGATTTGTATATGGAGCAGTCATCCCTGTATTAGCACAATCAAGCTAAAACCTTGTGAGACCTGAGCGGGCCCCACCATAGAGCAGGCCACTAGTGCCATTGCTCATCCTCAGGACCCTCACACACCTATTTTTTTCTCAGTATTTTATGTTTAAGCAAATATATACTTAGCATTCTTGGTTAAGATACATAATAAACACTCACAATACACGTTTACTACATAACTACATTCAGTTTAAAATATATATATATTGCATACTATAGTTATAAAATTGTGTATTCATTTCATTGGTTCTTATTCCTAAATATTTCAGCTACAATTAATATTTATGAAGGTTTGAAACGAACACACATCAGGAATGGGGTTAAAAGAGGAGTGCTAGTAAAATAGTAGCAGAGACCTTGAATGTCTGCCAACATCACTCTGTAATCTGAGTGATGAAGGATGGGACCAGACTCTCTATACGGACGCCAAGAACAATTGAAGTAAATGAAAAATTATTAAAAAGTGGTGGTAGTGAGGGATTACAGAGAGATGATTAAGAAGAGGCCCACGTTTTCTCATTTTAAAAAGACAATAACTCCTTCTGTGAACATGAGCGGTTGCATTTTTTATGTCACGTCTCTGAGCCCCATAAAATTGTTTGTTCCTCCTTCTAATAACAAGAAGAGGGTATAGACGGGCGTTAAATATATGTCCCAATTAAATCTCTATTTTAGCTTTGTAAATCTACTTGAAATACAGAAGAAGAATTTTGTAATAAGTGGGAGGTTCAAGGCAATAACTCAATTCAAAACTAGTATATATGTAAATACGTGTGTGTGTGTGTATATATATATGTTACGGGTAAAGCCCGAAGTGAGGTTAATCCTAGGATTACCCAGTTAATCCTGACATCACCCAAAACCGCTGGGTAAAGCTGCAAAAAAATGAAAATTCCGGACTTTACCCGGGTGATTTTAGGAGTAACCAACTGCCCTTGGGTAACGGTCTGGAAGAGCTGAAAAATCCGCACTTTACCCGGATAATGTGCAAGTCTGAAGCTTCACCTGGGTAATATGAAGACTATCCACAGCTTCGCCTGGGTAATCTGCAGAGCATCCAACCCCGCTTGGGTAACAGTCAATTTTTTGCTATTATCTATGGATATTATCAATGAGAATGGCAAAAGACAAACATTAAAACCGTATTGAGGATAGAACGAATATGCAGAGTGACGGGATGTGTTTCTTACATGAATGTGAAAACAGTTACGTGATCTTTTTTACGAGTAATGTGTGCTAATATATCGTTTGTAAAACATAACAACCGTCAGGTTACTCTTTATATAATATCATTATCTCCGTAAATTGAGTTTTCCTCGGAATTCAGTCACCTGTAACCTGCTGAAAACCCAAGAAAAGCCGAGTACCCAGAGGCGTTTGGATACTTTGCAGATTACCCGGATAAAGTCCGATGTTTCATTGCACATCACACTTTATCCAGCAACACTAGGGTAATGTGCGAATTACCTGGTTAAAACAGTGCAGAAAACCGGAGTACCCAGAGGCCTCTGGATACTTTGCAGATTACCCGGGTAAAGTCCGAAATTTCATTTCACTTCGGACTTTTGCTAATGACGCCTGGGTAATGCTAGGATTAACCGGGTAATCCTAGGATTAACCACACTTCGGGCTTTACCCGTAACATATATATATATAAAGTCCACAGGATAAGCACTGACCATCAACGTAAATCTGCAGTTCTACTGCAGTTCAAAATATCCTCCGAACATTATATCCATACTCCCAAAAGTCAGGACGTACTTATTGGCCTTCATGTAAAAATCAATAATTTATTGTAGCATATTAAAAACCGGGAGACCGACCAATCAACGTTTTGACCCACTAGGGCCATCCTGGTGCTATCCAGCGTGCTGATCCTTAAAACTCAGTATGCTTAAAGGGACACTCTAGGCAACATGACCACCTAAGCTATTTTAGGTGGTCATGATGCCCAGAGTATTCCCTTGCCTGTCCCTCCTGCCTCCGCTCAACCGATCGGCAGAAAAGGCTGAAAACAGCTGAGAGAGGCGGAGGAGTTTACTCCGCCCTCCCAGCTGTCAGTCAGCAGAGCGGGAATCATATTTCCCGCTTCTGCCGACTTTTGCCGAGTAGGAGACGTCATCGCGCTTTCAGTGCGATGACGTCTCCAACTCACCGCAGAAGCTGGCGGCTCCCTCTGAGGGTTAGTGTTGCGCGCATCCTCTTGCGCGCAACACTAATCCTCAGATTGAGCCGGGAGGAAGCCTGCCGATTGGCTGGTTTATGTGAGAGGCGCGCATGCGCGCTTCTCACGTAAACCAGAAGCCAAGAAGCATGAAGAAGGACGGGAGCGGAAGAGGAGGGAGGTGAGTATTAAAAAAAAAAAAGACGCCGCTGGAAAGAAGTGGATTTTAGGGTAAGTATTACAGTTACAAGAAAAAAAAAAGGAAAGATTTATTAAGGGAATAGGGATAGGTTAGGATAAAAAAACGGGGGGGGGGGTGATTTTTTGAGTAGAGTGTCCCCTTAACTTTTTAACGGATGGAAGACTTACTCTATTCAAACCATCGGGACTTTGGATAGATTTCGACTATCCGAAGTGAAAAAAAAAATAGTTGAAATCTATCCAAAGTCGGATAGAGTTAGTTCTGGAGTTAACCCCTAGTTGCCACCAATGGTGGAGATAGCTGGTTCATTGGAACCCCCTATCTCCCGGTCCGTGGCAGCTAGGGGTTAATGTTTGGTATCGTTGGATCGGCCAGAGCATGGTCTTTCCAACCATACCAAACATGACCATGTACAAAGTTAAGAAAAAATTAAAAAAATAAGAAATTAAATAAAAAAATATTAAAAAATAAATACATTTTAAAAAAAAGGGGTTTTTTTGTTTGTTTTGTTTTGCTAATGCAGCAATATTGTTCCCATTTCAATTATAATGTGAACAATGATGCTGCACTAACGATTTTGTATGGGTTGCGTTTGTTAAAAATCAGGTAATTTCCCCCCCCCAAAAAATGTATGTAACAAGTCCCCCATCTAAATTTTTTTTAACAAGCGCAACTCATACAAAATATAACCGTAAACGCTCGCATGTTAAAATGTGAAAAAAAAACACTTTACACCTTGTAAATTATTGAAAATTAAAATTGTATTGCATTTTAAGTCATAGTATACAGACAGGATATACAGTGGCAAGAAAAAGTATGTGAACCCTTTGGGATTACGTGGAGTTTTGCACGAATTGGTCATAAAATGTGCTCTGATCTTCATCTAAGTCACAACAATTTGAAAAACACAGTCTGCTTAAAATAATACAACACAAACATTATATGTTTTCATGTTTTTATTTAACAGAACATGTAAACATTCACAGTGCAGGGTGGAAAAAGTATGTGAACCTTTGGACTTAATAACTGGTTGACCCTCCTTTGGCAGCAATAACCTCAACCAAACATTTCCTGTAGTTGCAGATCAGACCTGCACAACGATCTGGAGTAATTTTGGACCACTCCTCTTCACAAAACTGTTTCAGTGTAGCAATATTCTTGGGATGTCTGGTGTGAATCGCTCTCTTAAGGTCATGCCACAGCATTTCAATCGGGTTGAGGTCAGGACTCTAACTGGGCCACTCCAGAAGGCATATTTTGTTTTGTTGAAGCCATTCTTTTGTTGAATTACTTTTATGCTTTGGGTCATTGTCCTGTTGCATCACCCATCCTCTGTGGAGCTTCAGTTGGCGGACGTCTTACGTTTTCCTGCAAAATGTCTTGATAAACTCTGGAATTAATTTTTCCAACAATGACAACAATCTGTCCAGGCCCTGAGGCAGCAAAGCAGCCCCAAACCATGATGCTCCCTCCGCCATATTTTACAGTGGGGATGAGGTTTTGATGTTGGTGTGCTGTGCCTTTTTTTCTCCACACATAGTGTTGTGTGTTTTTTCCAAACAACTCAATTTTGGTTTCATCTGTCCACAGAATATTCTGCAAGTAGTGCTGTGGAACATCCAGGTGCTCTTTTGCAAACTTCAAACGTGCTGCAATATTCTTTTTGGACAGCAATGGTTTCCTTCGTGGTGTCCTCCCATGTACTCTATTCTTGTTTAATGTTTTCCTTATTGTAGATGTGTCAACAAAAATGTTAGCATGTGCTGGGGATTTCTGTAAGTCTTTAGCTGACCCGCTAGGATTCTTCTTTACCTCATTAAGCATTCTGTGCTGTGCTCTTGCAGTCATCTTTACAGGACGACCATGCCTAGGGAGAGTAGCAACAGTGCTGAACCTTCTCCATTTGTAGACAGTCTGTCTTACCGTGGACACATGAACATCAAGGCTTTTGGAGATACTTTGTAACCCTTTCCAGCTTCATGCAAGTCAACAATTCTTGATCGTAGGTCTGCTGAGAGCTCTTTTCTGCGAGGCATGGTTCACATCAGGCAGTGCTTCTTGAAACCAGTAAACCCAAAACTGGTGTGTGTTTTTAAAGGGCAGGACAGCTTTCAGCAACACATCCAATAATATCACACTGATTGGACTCAAGGTTGGCTCACTCCTGGCTCCAATTAGCTCTTGGAGAAGTCATTAGGCTAGGGGTTCACATACTTTTCCCACCCTGCACTGTGAATGTTTACATGTTATGTTCAATAAACACATGAAAACATATAATGTTTGTGTTGTATTATCTTAAGCAGACTGTGTTTTTCAAATTGTTGTGACTTAGATGAAGATCAGAGCACATTTTATGACCAATTCATGCAAAACTCCACGTCATCCCAAAGGGTTCACATACTTTTTCTTGCCACTGTATATACATATAACACAGACGTACACATTACTTATACCGCAGAGAGGCGCTTCCCTGCAGTGTGCGTATTCATATGCTGCATTAATCATACCGCGCAGAGAGGCGCTTGTTCCCTGCAGTGTACGTATTCATATGCTGCATTAATTATACCGCGCAGAGAGGCGCTTCCCTGCAGTGTGCGGATTCATATTCTACATTTTTTTTTTTCGTTTTCTCTCTTTTTTTTTCATTTCTGATAATTTTGTTCATCTTTTTTTCCGTTTTAAAACCTGTTGTTCTGTTATTTTCTTTAAAGTCAGACCACTTGGGTCAGTATCGTTTTGTTCATTTTTGTTCCTTTCATACCATTTTAATAAGAAAAAAAAGGATCTTTATTTAATAAAAAAATATAGAATCGACAGGATTATCGTATCGACAGAAATATCGAATCATTGGAAACGATACGGAATTACAGAATCAGCAATGGAACCAAAAAATACGATGTCCGAAATGGAACCAAAATCACGAAAGGAACGAAAATGACTTGCGATTTTACACATTTCACGTCCATACAAAAACACGAAAATCTTTTCGTTACGGATCGAAAATCTTTTCGTATCGGACGTTTTCGGATCCGATTTAGAAATTCCGCCGAATCTGAAGCCACGAATCGGACCGATTCGTGAAAAATACGAATCGGTCCAAATCGAAACGCACATCCCTAATTTAAAGGGATATGCACGTCTAGGAGAAAAATTTTTTATTGACATTTAAACACTTTTATACCTATAGACAAACTAGAATAAATCAAAGTTTAAAATTTTTTTCTTTTCTTGCTTTAAACTCTGTCAATTCATTTTCTCCAGCGACGCCCCTCAACTAGGGGTGCTTCTTCAGCTACCGCTTCCTGAATATTCCCCGCCTCCTCCCCACCCACTACCCCACCCATCAAAGCCTAACATGAACTAGCACAAGCTGTGTACGTGAAACCCTGTGCGCGCTCAGGACCTCAGACTGGGGAAACTGAGGAACTTATTATTAGCTATCTCTGCAACTGGCTCATTTAAAAGGCATTGCACATTTTTAAAAGCACGCTAACAAAGCATGCATGTCCCTTTAATCTTTAGTTGTGTGAGCTATTGTTAAAGTTGTTGAATATATGAGTTGGTGTTGTAATATTTACATGTGTATATCCTAAACAATTGTATGCCAGTGTTCAAATTGTCTGGTGACCGTTGCACTGTCTGAGTCAGTTGGCAGTTGGCCTCTCTGTGAGCCACTGTCAATCAGCAGCTCTACATTATTATAAAAAAGCAGCACCACGCTTATCCTTAATTCTGCATCCAAGAGTCATTTGCACAAATGCCTCAGCAGCACGAAACCTAAACATTACAGGTTTGCTCACACCCTGGTTTGTTGTAGTTTTTATCTTGAGAAGCACCCACTTGTTATGCTTAGTAGAAGTTGAGTGCTGCCCTCCTAGTGTAATTATATATATATATATATATATGATATATATTCTGCTTGTCCTAATTTGGTAATTTCAATAGTGATTGTTTTGTTTATGATTAGTCATAGTACAGACCTTTGTGAGTCATAAAATTATTGCATGAGATGATTCCATTGTCAATTGCTTTGTAAATTATAAAACCTCTGTCTATGTGGAGCCTTTCTGTAAGATCAATCCCTTTTTTTTCTTTCCCAGATAACAAAGGATTTTCCTTCTACCGCATTGGCCTCAAATCAGGTAAGAATATTTGTTTATAAATGTAAAATGAATGTCCTGTAAAGCAAGATAAGTGCTTAAATGTTATTGAAATAGTCAGTGCTGACTATCAACCCCTTAAGGACCAAGGGTCTTTAAAGTCAATGCATTTATGGCGTAAAAGTTCCGTCATTGGTCCATAAGGGTTTAGGGCACTATCGTGTGCCTCTCGCTAAAATCGGGATGCTAAGGGGAAAAATTAGCGATTGCTAATTTCCCCTTTGTGTCCCGGTTTCCCCAGCAGATCGCGGGGCAGGCGTTGAGTCACTCAACTTGCCCTGTAGCGGCCGGTAGGCTCGTGGATGCTGGGGGCAGTGCTAATGCGCCATCCCAAGCATCCACTCCATGGAGTCCATAGGATCGGGCCGCCTTTCTCTTCACGGGATAAGAGGGGAGTATTTGATTTTTTTGGGGGTTTTTGAGCTGCAGTGAACTGATTCTGCAGCAGCGGAATCGGTTAGCTACAGCTCACAGCTGGTGTTAACTCTTTCAGTTAGCGCTCACGCTAGTGTTAGCGTGCAATAGGTGATAGGGCCCTTAGTCTGAAATGTTGGTACATTTATCAGAGATTAGCACGGGGTAATCTCTAGGATTGAAGTGAATGGTAACAGAGTAATAAATTTTAGGTGTAGAGAAAGGGGTTTTAGGTTTGAAAAGTAATTTAAAGGGACATATTGGTCTTAAGCTGCTAGTAAATCCACCCAACCACAAACACTAGCCCCACCCCTATTCAAATACGTTTCCTATACAATAAATCTATGCAGCTGGCTAAGGCTAGGGTCAGATGAGCGCATTTTGTCTGGACTGTGCGTCCGTGCAGTACGGTAAGTACTTACTGACTGACGACAAGGTAGTGGCCACACAGTCGGTTTTTTTCACTGACGTATTTTTTGACTGATGTAGCAGGGAAAATAAATTACAATGAAAAAACATTCTGTCCGTCAAAAATGCTGGACGTATAAATGCAGTCCGTCTGACCTTGTTGCATCACTCACACACAAAGCTATGTGGACGTTGCGGACGTGGCGCACTCCGCACGTCCATTCTAGCTGTATTACGTTCTTGCCTAACCTGCGTCCGTTTGCAGCGTCCGTCAGCCCCCGCACTTCTGTGCGGACATACTTTGTGTGTGGGGCTCCATTTAACACAATTGTATGCTATCACGGACGTACTTATGTGCGGCAACACGGACGTTAACACTGCGCTCGTCTGACCCCAGCCTTAATTGCTTTATTCTAGCATCGTTACAGCAATAGCTACAAAGTCAGCTTGTGGTCTGACCAAATATCTGATATGGTTTTAAAGGAAACCATCCTTTTAACTTTTGAAAATATGACCTAATATATTTGAAAATATTTTACATTTTTGGGGTGTTTAGTATGGTTGATGAAGAACATAGATGGGTAACAAAACTGGGTGGATGATGGGGAAAGAGCGATCTTCATACACTTGTGCTTAGTGCCATCTTGAGATTGAGGATTTGCTATATGGATGGAGTGTATGCTTTATTGTATCTGAAGTTACTGAACCCTCCCATTTATTTGTTATGAAGGATAATAATAGTAGAATTATCTGAATCTGCTTTAATTTAATTATATTATGCGACATTTCGCCAAATGTTGGCGAATTGCCTGCACGTCCAGTGTCTGTTCGAGCGCAGTGCACTCCCCCATAGAGAAGCAATGGTTCGTCTATTCAGAGAACACAAAATAGCAGGGAAAAGTTGCAGAAATGCCCTGCTGTTCGGTGGTTTCATTCGTCAGGTTTATTCAGGCGATTCCCATAGGCTTCAATGTTAAAAATATTCCAGTTTTAATTCAATATTTAATAAACCGTTTATAATTTTATTCTGCAGTAAAACGTCTCTTTATTTATAGATTTTTTTTTAGGATCTTATAGGCATTTTTTGGAATTTTTTTTAAATAGTTTTTTCTTTTTTCTGTAACAGCCCTTTTTATTATCATTCAACGGATCTTATATGTAAATTTCAGACATGTTCGTTCACTAGTTTTTTTACGTACTTTTTTGGGGGGTTTTTTACCTTGTTCGTCTGTGTGTCGGCTTTTTCTGGCGGCTGCTCTGTGCTGTGATCGGCGGCTAGTCGTGTTTCTCTGCCGTATTCGGCGGGGTTAATCCAGCTGTTTTCTGCAGGTTTGCGGTGAGTGTTCAGTGTGTTTGCAGCGAGTTCTCCCTGCGGGGGGCCCTGCGGTGCTTGCTGAATACGCCGCAGGGTCGGCGAACTAGGATCGCCGAATTGCCCCGAAGTGCAGGGAACGAAAAGTTATCGAACGTACGGTGACTTTTCAAATCTCTTTGAATAACCATGCAAGATTTGACTTCTGTAATGCCATGTTGGTTTGCAGTTGCAAGCTCATGTGCAGAGTTTACTTGTAACATACAGTAACATATTATTTGCTTTCATTTTCATAGGAAGTTGCCCAGCCCAGGTATTTTCCTGCAAAAACAGTCAGTGCATCGTAAAGCGTAATCCGGAATGTGACAATATCCAGGACTGTAAAGATGGATCAGATGAGATCAACTGCAGTGAGTTAATCTATTCTCCTAACCTCCACCCAAAATCCATTTAAAAAACATGTCTAGCAACTACTTCTGCTGATATTCAATAATGCTTCTAAACTGATTTCTAAAACTATAGAAACCTTGGTGTAAGTTATTGAAAGCAATATTTTCACACGCCAAGCTCAGATAGAGCTATTTACAGTATGTACAGGTAAGATGTTTTACCTATAGTTACTACTTTTTCAAATTATGTTTGAACGCAGATTACAGATTGAGCTTGACTGACCCACACAAAAGAACCACATTCAGGGTTATTCAAAGAGAGCCAATCTGGCCCCGAAATGTAACCGAACACTAAAATTCAGCGTACGGTTACATTTCCTGGCCATTCGGCTATTCAGAGAGCAGGCAGTTCGCCAAATGCTGATGAATTGCCTGCACAAAGGGTGCCTGTTCGAGGGCAGTGAAATCCCCATAGAGAAGCAATGCTCCGTCTATTCAGAGAACACCAAACAGCAGGGAAATGTTGCCAAATGCCCTGCTGTTCAGTGGTTTCATTCGACAGGTTTATTCAGGAGAATCCCATAGGCTTCAATGTTAAAAATATTCCAGTTTTAATTCAATATCTAATAAACCATTTATTATTTTATTCTGCAGTAAAAAGTCTCTTTATTTTTATATTTTTTGGATCTTTTAGGCATTTTTGGGGATTTTTTGTCATTTTTTTAAAATAATTTTTTCATTTTTGCTGTTACAGCCCTTTTATCATTCATAGGATCTTATATGTAAATTCCAGACATTTTCGTTCAGTAGTTTTTTTGCAAACAGCTCTAGAAAGGACAGAGCTAAGAGAGGAGGGGGAATTGTTATCTATGTTGACAACTCCATAAAGTTCACCCCGTTGCAGAATCCTAGCTCCCCAGCCACATTTGATTTCCTTTCTGGTACTATTGAGATCCCGTTCAGTAAAACAATTATTGTTGCTGGATTCTACCGCCCACCGAGTTCCCCAGTGCACTCCTTTTCTGACATAATCCAAATCCTTAGTAAATTAGTAGCTCAAAACCAAAAAAGTGAACTGCTGGTCCTCGGCGACTTTAATGTTGATTGGCTGAATCCTAAAAACAATAAACACTGCTCACTGTTTAAGGCTTTGCAGCTAACATAATTAGTCTCCTCCCCCACTCGCATTAATATGAAAATCCTTATCCACACCTTGCTGGACTGGATTCTCTCCTCATGTCCTGATCGGATACAGGAAGCAGGCGTTCTCGCTAACAGTTTCAGTGATCACTGCCTAGTGTACTGTGTGCGCAAAATAAGGACCACAAAATGTCCTCCAAAGGTAATAATCAACAGATCTTTCAAGAAATTTAATCTTGAATCCTTCCTAAATGATCTCAAACAGCTCCCATGATACAGACTAAACCTAATCCCAGACCTGGACTGTGCAATTGAATACTTTCAATCCGAGCTCCTGAAAGTCTGGACCACCCATACCCCACTGCGCAATGTGCGAGTAAAAGGGGGCCAACCTCCCCTGGGTTACAGCTGACCTCACACATATGTACCAGTTTAGAGACTCCCTGTGGTCAAATTTCAAGAGTACTGGATCCATGAATGATTACTGTGAATACCGAAAACACAGGAATGCATGCACAAAACAAACAAAAATGGCTAAAGCCCAATACTTCAATGAAAATTTAAACAATAACATATCAAACCCTAGAAATTTTTGGAAAATCATAAGTAACATACACGCACCCCCTGTCCACTACCAACCAGCTGCTGTCAAAGTAAACAACCAAACTATACAACACCCCCTAGATGTAGCAATTGCTTTTAATAATTATTTTGTTGGATGCGCCACCACCCTGATTGCTAAGCTAGGAAATGACACGCAATCAGAAAGGCCGCACGCAGGTCAGGCCCCACCAACTGTGCAAAGACCCTGTAACGCAGAGAAATTCAGTTTTAGACCAGTGCCTGTCAGTGTCCTCACTAAGCTTCTCCGTAACCAAAAAATGAAATACCAATCTGGACCTGATCAAATCCCAGCAATGCTGCTGAAAATCAGTGCGCCAGCAATTGCAAAACCTGTCGCAACCCTAATCAATGAATCACTGGTGTCTGGATACATACCCAAACTCTGGAAGACTGCAAGGGTGGTAACTATCCATAAAAGTGGAGACAATACTTTGGTATCCAACTACCGCCAATATCACTGCTCCCTGTAATGTCAAAAATTCTGGAAAAATGTGTCTGTAGCGGATCCCTGCTACCCTGCCCGGGTAGATTCGCCGTCAGCGCCGAACTGGTCTGGGGGTGTAGAGTCAGGGGTAGCGGGCGGTAGGGATTCGGCGGTGATCCAGCGTTTCTTTCCACGGTCCTTGCAGCGTCGCGGTTCCCCAAGCCCTGTTAACCCCAATTACTAGCCGAGGCAAGAGTAAAGGTTCAAACAGGAATGAGTTTATTTTTAACATGGAGAATACAGGGTTATTTATGAGAAATGAAACCATTGTTCTCCCCTGGCCCACCCTCAGTCCTCCTGCGGTGATCTTTGTTTGTACCTCAAGCCATAGCCCAATCTGCCTGGGTTAACCTGGGGGAACCCCTACGGTGCGCAGCCCTTATCTCGGGTCTCGGCGCCAGCTCGTCTGTTCCCCCCTCCCAGAGCCTCTCCCTGTCTGGCCAGCGCCCGGCCCCCCCTGTGGTGTGAGCGCTCCTTGTGGCTTTCTGCCCGAGTTTGGGGTTTTTACCAGGGATTTCGGGGTGATCCCCTGGGAGCGGCGACATGCTGGGGGTACAGCCTGGTAGCTCGGGTCCGGGGGCTGGTTCAGTCCAAAAAGCGCCCGGATCGGATCCACGGAGCCCGAGCTGTGAAGGGGGAAAGTTCGGTGGCTGTACCCGAGCAAGAGTCACTGGTTGCTGGCCGCGCTCCCAGCGAGGGATCCCTGGTCGGCGTTCGGGTTTCTCGGGGTGTTTCGTTCTATAATTCACACCCCCGTAAGCACCTATTTTTAGGAGCCCACTGGCCAAGAAGCGCTCTTCTGCGTGGTTTCCACGCTGCGGGGCAAGGCGGGCAAGTTTGGGCGGTTTGGCAGAGACAGTCAGCAGCGGCTTGAGGCATTCACAGACCGGGCGTCTTCCCGGGGCTGTGGACAGGCGGGGAACAGGTCAACCATGGGGAGAATTACAGGGGGAACTTATAAAAATACAACCTAACGGATTCTTTAATACACCATACTAAAACAACATTTTTAAAATTTTGTACCGCGCTACGGTATAGTGGCGGCCGTTCCGTCAGTGTCTACACTGAATTACGTGATTATTATCAGTATCAGAACTATTTAACCCCAGATCAATCAGGCTTTCGTCCAAAACACTCAGCTACAACCGCCCTTTTAAAAGTTTGTAATGATATCCAAGTGGGCATGGAACAAGGACAACACACCTCCAGAAACTTACTACAGTGTATAACTCCTTCTGCCACTTTGTGCTACAATGTAACTACATGACCCACCATTGTGACATGTTAAAAGAACTAAACTGGCCGTCGCTGGAATCTAGACGCACCCTTCACCTTTCCAACCTGGTGTTTAAGAGCTTTTCTGGGAAGCTACCACCCTACCTGAATAGGCTGATTGCCCCAGCAGTTCCATCATCCTATAACCTCAGATCCAGGACCAGCACCTTACTTGCAACAACGCAATACAAAAAGAAAGTGGCTCGATCCTCCTTTTCCTACAGAGCACCGCAAATATGGAATAACCTCCCAGACGCCATCAATTCTTCCCCCAGTCTAAAGTCCCTTAGGAGTTCCCTATTAACATACCTCAATACGGAATGCACCTGTAAACATGTAACATAATGACTTTATTTCCTACATATTTATTTTTCTGTTAATCTGTATATTTGGTTTTGTGTTTAATATCTTGCATTTTACTATTTTGTATTTCTGTAACATTTCAATGTTCTTGAACCCAGGAGATAATTGAAAACGAGAGAAATCTCAATGTACCCTTCCTGGTAAAATCCTTTATAGATAAATAAATAATTAAATAAATTTTAAACATTCAAGCGTCATGTTTTTTTTTTCACCACGTTCGTCCGCCTGTCGGCTTTTTCCGGCGGCTGCTCTGCGCTGTGATCGCTGGCTGCTCGGATTTTTCTGGCGCGTTCGGCCTTGTTTTTGCGGCAGTTTCTGTGAGTGTTCGGTGACTGTTCTGTGGGTTTGCGGTGAGTATTCCCTGCACTACGGGGGCCCTGCGGTGCTTGCTGAATACACCGCAGAGACGGCGAACTAGGAATCGCCGAATTGCCCCAAAGTGCGGGGAACGAAAAGTCCCCGAACGTGCGGTGACTTTTCGAATCTCTTTGAATAACCCTGTATGTCTGTGTTTCTTTTGATAGTGGCAATGTGAACAATTTAAATTCTACACAAACATGGGCAGAAATCTGGACAATTAGCGAACAAAAATCTGTCTGTTAATTATGAATCAGGCATATAGTTTACTGAACCTAATCTACGACCATTTCTACTCCACATTGGCCTTAGGTTTCTTAATTATTTATATGTTTAATGTTTTTCTGTATCCAGTACTTTTCAGGCCAACATGACATTGCTGTTATCATTGCTCACTTGGCCTGTGGGCTCTCTCTTACACATAAATACAGGAATCCCACTGCTAAAATGTATCCTCCTGCTATTCTATATTGTAAAAAAAAAAACAACAAGCAGTTGGATGGCATTCACTCCACGGTGCACTTGGTAACTGGATTTTGCTACATTCAAGATCCAAGAAATCAAAGTATCAGCACTCATGGGTTCTGTTAAAGTCTTTTTTATTAACCCCTTCGCTGTGGATGACGTGTGGGGCACGTCCTCATTGACTCCCGCTACATGCGGAGGACGTGCCCCACACGTCATCCGCTTGCGGGAGCCCCGGCGGAGATACTCACCTCTCTGTCCGGGGTCCCGCGGCAGTCTGACTTCAGCATCCTCAGACGCTGAAGTTAAGCCCCTCCCGACATCAATGACGTCATTTCCAGGCAACCCCCGGCAATGCCGGGAGATTGCCTATAAGGGAGGGGGATCCGTTCGGATCCCTCTCCCTCCTGATCGGGAAGGAGCAGCATCAAAAGCCAGGCACTGCTTAAAAGGGGAGAGTCTCCCCTTTTAAGCGTTGCCTGGCTTTAACCCCTCAGGCACCGGGTCACACTTCAGCGCTTTGCGGCGCCGAATTGCGGCCTAGCTCCGGTGGGGGGTGCTATCTTGGATGGCAGCTCCACCCCCGGGTCCCCCCTCGCTGCCCGACGTCATCACGCATAGCGTGATGACGTCATATAGCTGGGGAACCCCTAGCTGCCTGGGGATTTTCCAAGGAAATCCCCTGGTGGAGATATGGGGTTCCTTTGAACCCCGATATCTTCAGAACCGTGGTAGCTAGGGGGTCATGGAGGGTGTCATTCGAAAGACCTGACCATGTTCAAAGTAAATATAATGTGAACAATGATGCTGCAATAATGATTTTTCTTTATGGGGTGCGTTTGCTAAAAATCACATAATTCCCCCCAAAAAATTTAACAAGTCCCCATTTGTAATTTTTGTACAAGCGCACTCCATAGAAAATATAACCGCACATGCTCATGTGAAAAAACGTGAAAAAAAACACAAAAACATTTTTTTATTGCATTTTTTGTTATAATATACAGGCAGGACATGACGTATACATATAAAAATTATATATTATGAATCTGCTGAGTCTGCCGGAAAGAACAATATATAATATGTCTGGGCCATTTAATAAAATGTGGCTTCAAATGTGGCTTTAAACATGATGAGCGAAAGCGGTAAAAATGAGCTCAGCACAGTGGTGAAATGCCTCAGCAGTGAAGGGGTTAAGTGCTCACACCAGAGGGGTAACTACAAACCTCAGGGCCCTGGTGCAAGAATCCATGAAGGGGCCCCCCCCCCGCGCGCGAGAGAGAGAATATTTACCTAAGACATTTTGCAAAAATAGCTGTATAATGTCTCCTGCACTATCGCCTAGTATCCCTTTTATATATCGATTAGCTGTGGAATTTAATGCTATGGTAATATTAATATAATAGGTATACTAGGCGATAGGTTATAATATTATTAGGTTTTGAAACCAGCAGTTTTTGGATAGTGCAGGAGACATGTATACAGCTATTTTTAGCACTCTTAAAATGGCCATACAATTTGGAAGTATTTTTAACCCCTTCACTGCTGAGCCATTTCACCGCTGTGTGCTGAGATAATTTTTACCGCTTTCGCTCATCATGTTTAAACGCGTTTAGAAGTCACGTTTTATTACATGACCCAGACATATTAAATATCTTTCTTTCTGGCAGACTCCGCAGATTCATAATATATCATTTTTAGATGTATATGTCATGTCCTGCCTGTATATTATAACAAAAATGCAATACAATTTGAATTTTCAATCATTTACAGTGTGTAAAGTGTTTTTTTTTCACACATGAGCGTTTGCGGTTATATTTTCTATGGGGTGCGCTTGTACAAAAATTAGAACTGGGGACTCGTTAAATTTTTTGGGGGGAATTACGTGATTTTTTTGCAAACGCACCCATAGAAAAAACTCATTAGTGCAGCATCATTGTTCACTTTATAATTGAAATGTGAACAATATTGCTGCATTAATAAAAACACACAAAAAAAACATGTTTTTTTTTATTATTATTATTTTTTTATTATTTTTTATTTATTTTAATTTGTTTTAGTTTCTTTTTACTTTGAACATGGTCATGTTTGGTATCATTCGAAAGGCCTTTTGAATGACACTATGCATGACCCCCTAGCTCCCACGGTTCTGGAGATATCGGGGTTCAAATGAACCCTGTATCTCCACCAGGGGATTTCCTTGGGAAATCCCCGGGCAGCTAGGGGTTCCCCGGCTATCTGACGCTATGCACGACACGTCAGGAGCCGAGGGGGAACCCGGAGGTGGAGCTGCCATCCAAGATGGCGGCCCCCACCGGAGCCAGATTACGATCGGCTGCCAAGCTGCGCCGATCGCGATCTGGCAATTATAGGGTTAAAAACCAGGCACCGCTTTAAAGGGCAGACACTGCCCTTCAAAGCTGTGCCTGGTTTTTGCCTGAAAACCCTCCCGATCGGGAGGAAGAGGGATCCAAAAGGATCCCCCCTCCCTTACAGGCAATCTCCCGGCTTTATCGGGGGTTGCCTGGAAATGACCTCATCGCGCTTTTACGTCAGGGCCAGCCTATCTTCGGCGCCTGGCTTCCCTGAAGCCAGAATGCCACGGGACCCCGGTCAGAGAGGTAAGTGCAGCCTCTGTGACCCTGGTAATTACGCCACTTGCTCACACACTCAGACGTCAGAGATGATTCAACCTACCTACTTTCCTCAAGCTACGTGGAAAGCTAGTTGGCTGACATGTCACTGACGTCTGAGTTTTGAGCAGCTGATAAAAGGTACTTCAATGGATCCCACAAATACTGGTTATTTTTTGATTTTGTTATTTTTTTTTACTGTAACATAGATCCTGGTAGTAAAAAAATGTTTTTTATGTAAGTTCATAATACAGCTTGCGTTTTTTAAAAAAAATTAGTCAGTTAAGAAGAAAAACATCTAGACATCAATGTGGAGATGTGCACTTAGACTAGACTAAAAATTGCTAAGCTATTAATAAAATTCATCAGGATCTAGCTTTGGCCAGCTCCCCTTGGAAGGATTTGAAAAGTATTCAATCTTCAATGCTAAAATTTTGTTCTGTAATAATAATTACATTGAATTTAGCTTTTCACAGATTTTCTAGCCTAGATTAATTATCACCTATAGCCAGGTGATAAAAGGCTTAAACGGCTTAATTAATTTGGGGCATAAAGTTGTTAATTCCTAACAAAATATGTATTTATGCATACATTTTACAGAAGTTAAACATGCATATGTTATTATGAAATACTTCTCCTTGCTGTCTAAAGCCAGGATAAGTTCCCATAAATTACAAATAAAACTTGGCCTCGCTTTCTTTCCAATGACTAGTGAACTTTTCAGACATTGTGATCCTATGTAATATCACCTACAATATATTCCATATGTGACTCCATCAAAACTTCCCGAAATTCTAGCATTTACCACCCTTCTCTGTTCAAAACTGGACTGTATTTAAATTTATATCTAAGCTTTTCTTTTTCTGTCCTTATTTAGATTGTGGTACGCGTCCTGCCATGCAAAAAGCTAATCGAATAGTAGGTGGGTCAGATGCTACTAAGGGAGAGTTCCCATGGCAGGTCAGCCTAAGGGAGAACAACGAGCACTTCTGTGGAGCCACCATAGTTAGTGATAAGTGGCTGGTGTCTGCAGCTCATTGCTTCAATGAGTAAGTATCCATCACATAAAATCTCTTTAAGGTTTCCAGCCACAGGTTGATCCAAATAACTCACTCTATTCAGCAACCAATTCTTTTCAACCCCAAGCTAGTTCCATCATCCCAGAAATGAACATCTAATTATCTGCATATAAGTTGCTCCAATTAATTTTGGAAATTACATCATAACATCATTTAACTATAAAATTAATGAATTTAAACATCCACAGTTGTAAAAGAATATTCAAAATAACAAAACTTTACATAACGTCCCTCAGATGATTCCTGTAGTCAAATACGCCTTGCATTGCTGCTATTGTAGAACATGCATCATAGGATATTAAATTGTATTGAATTGTAGCGATAGATGTCAGTATTAATATAATATAAATTAATGGGCAGGGAATGCCCTATGGTGCAATAATTCATTGTTTCCAATGTTATTGCTTCTTTCGCATTCCCCTTTCAAAATTCATAAGATATTAGTTGTCTTACATCCATTGAACTTAGCGAAAGCCTTGATTTCACTGTATTGGTAGGACTCGAAACCTCCTATAATCGAGCATGTTTTTGTATGTTAGAATCTATCGAGGAGACGGAACAATTGATGCATTTTCTTAGCAGCGCTTGTCAAAAATCTTGCAACCCATTTTGAGTCTCTTTTGAGACTGCTTATAGTTCGTGTTTGTGGTGTTATATTCTGTTTTATCCCTTTTTAAATTTACTGTATTTTACATCCTTCTCTTCATGTGTTTTTGAATTATTTTATGTTACCAGAAAAAAAGTATGTAGGAACCTACTGATTTTAATTTGTTCAAATGTTCCTTAGCTTCCAGGATCCTGCTGTGTGGTTGGCTTACATTGGATCCACATCTCTAAGTGGCCTAGACAGTAGCACCATAAAAGCATCCATTAAAACCATCATCAAGCACCCATTGTATGATCCCGATACAGCTGATTATGATGTGGCTGTACTTGAACTGGATTCCCCTTTGAAATTCAACAAGTACACCCAGCCAATCTGCCTTCCGGCCTCCACACATATCTTCCCTGTGGGCAAGAAGTGCGTCATCACTGGATGGGGATACCTTAGAGAAGATAACTGTAAGACTGGTTTATATGATAAGATTAGAGACCGACACATCACTGTCAAAACGAAACTTTACAAATAATAGTTCTAGATTTGACAAATGCTTTTCCTGATTTTGATGACTAATTATAGCTATTAGTTTGATGTTTTTTTAATTACTTAGTTTATTACATTTTTGTCACAATGATAAATAGACAAGAAACATATATATATGGTTCAGGGGTGATACCAATGCAAGTAATAAGTCAAACTAAGGACATAAATAAGAACCAAAGGGATATCCAAACCTTCTAACCAACAGTTGGACGAATGAAGTGAAAGGATAACAACAAAAAAAAGATGGGGAAGCGGTAGATGTCACAACAACTACGCACACACTACAAAAGGCGCAGGGTTAAGCAACTCACTATCCGTCTATCCTAGACCCAAATAATGACTTCGCGGACAACAATCCCCCGCACGCACGTGTCTAACTATCCCAACAATGTCTCCGCTCATTACACGCATGTAAAGCGTGATGAAGTGGTCCCAGGATTGCAATGCCGTACCTGTCTTCTCTCGACCTGGGGTAGCGACTACGTTTCCCACAATCCTTACACCCACTTTCTTACTCTAGTCGTTATGCTGTCACCAGTTCTCACGAACACTAAGCGCACTGCAGCGAGAGACACAGGGATAAGCAATTCACTGCCTGTCTATCCTAGACCCAAATAATGACTACACGGACAACAATCCCTGCGCACTTACCCAACCGTCCCCAGGCACCGCAACTCACAATTTAGTAGATACTCGAGCTTAAAACAAAAAAAACAATAATCTAGTCCCTTCAGTTAGCGCGCAGCGAATATCAGTCAGAAGCAGAACTTAATATGGAATATTTATTATGATCCAAAAAACCACAGTGCATTTTGTTACAGAAAAAATGAATATGACAAATCAATTACACACAAACAGCAAATAAACGAAACAGGATTAAAACCACAGATCCTTACTCACGTCAGTAAGCTAACACGAGCATCCGTGTACCCCTGGGGCTGGAGATTTGAAGACTGGCACAGTTTCTCATGTTCTTCAGGTGACCCCACAGAAACAAGCCCTGAGCCCATGCTTGGCTCAGGTATATATAGGCTGCCTTTTCCCTCTGGATGACAGCCCCTTTTTTATACCCCCGCGCACTACATTTCCCACACTTCCATTTTCCTGGGCACGCTCAGTGCGCTTCGTCGTTAACTTGATTCCCAAAGTTTGTTTCTAGTGATCAAAGGAGATGATTGCTTCTTTGAAGTGCATGACCACTTACAAGTGCTGCCGCTAGGTCTGGGCTGAGCCTTTTCCACTTGCCTAAGGTGTGAAATGCTTGCAAGAGACCAAGGAAATTCCATTAGACCAACTGGGGTAATTTCCCATCCTTATCATGCAGATCAAAGAAGACTCATTCCCCTGGCATTCGGCAACCCCTGGAATATCCTTTCACCTGGAGTTCAGTGATAAACATCTTAATTATTTTGTTGGAAACTCAAGCATTTACTATCAGCTGCGCAAAATGGCCACTGGCATCTATAGATATATCGATAGACACAGATAGATACTTATATATATATATCACGATAGATATACGGATCTAATCGGTCACAGTGGAAACCAAGATGCTAAAATGAATATATATTTATACAAGATGCTAAAATTGATATATATTTCTTTAACACATCAAATGCTTGAGCCTAAATGTGGACTCTTAATACTCATATAAATATATATTATAGGTATATAAATCTTGTGGTAACACTTCAAATAATTGCCTAGGCTTTTACAAAACACAGTTTATGAAATGCATATTAAACAAAACTAATTATATAAATGGCTATATCATAAGTGTGTAGACCTGATAAAACAACACCTAAATGTGTTTTTCTTAAGTAATAAGGCTTATTCACAAAGATTTGAGGTGGGATTCACTAATGAAGTTTGGGTATGACTGCCAAGTAACAATACTATGCATTGGCTCAAATGCTTGTGAATAGATAATTTTTAACTCTTAGAAACAAAGACAAACGTCATTTACAGGTATTTCCTCTTCCCTGTCGGGTAACTCCTAATTATACGAAACCAAACTTTAGATACCTAATGCGTTCTTATGGAATGTGCATTTTAATTTACATCAAAGTGGTTATCTAGTTTTACAAAATGTCTCTTTCTCAACAATGGGAAATTGAAGCCCTTACACTAACAGGGTTATTCAGAGAGAGTTGAAAAGGAGGAGAATGACTGGAGAATGGAAAATTCTAGGTCAAAATAGCCGATTTGGAAAGTGAGATGAATGGGAGAATTTTTCTGGTTTGGCTATTTTGACCTAGAATTTTCCATTCTCCAGTCATTCTGCTGCTTTTCACCGCTCTCTGAATAACCCTGATAGTCTCTCATGCTTTTTAAATAATTGTAAAAGTTGTATTTCGGATGTTTAATTTTTTGAATTAGTTTGTTACAATAAAACCAGTTTCCTTTAAAAGGTCACTGCAACTATTCATAAACTGTAACTAGATTACTTGTGCATTACAAACAAAACTGCCTTATAAAACACATGCTGCTGTTTCTTTTCTTTGTTTGAAGTAATTGCATGATAAAAGGAAAAATACATTTAGGGTTTTTAATCTCCTGTTTCCATTTTGTGTATTTTTCTCATGATGCAACATTTACCAAAATCTGTGTAAAAGTTTTACTTTGTGGCTGTGCTTTATCTCCTACAATATTTAACAGTTAATGAGGTGGAGGAGAGAATGTTTAGATATGGTAGCAGGGGCATTGTCTATGCTACTCTAGATAAGAGATGGCAGCTGAATGATATAAATAAATACAGAAAAAATGGCGTCGCGCCCATACTCACTTATTTTCGGAGCGGCAGCAACTGCCAGGAGTAACAGCCCAGTCAATGTATAAAACATAACAAGGAAAAAGAGTGTCATCTGCGCTCGTTTCTATGTGTTCCATGTACAACAAAAATGAGGTTTTTGTTTGTTTCAATGGCCATTGCAACGTAAGCGCACTCGCCACTTCAAGGCACCTCTTTAGAGTGGGTACCTAACAATTGTAACCAAAAGGCCGCTCTACTGAGCAGCTCCAAGCCCCTCCAGCTGCTTTTCAGCCAAGGAGAGACAAAGATGGTGGGTTTTATTTATACACGCACCAAACACTTCCCATTTGGGATCAAAAACAAAAACATGGAAAGAGGAACAGCTGCAGAACGACGGACTGGTGTTACAAGCATGAAATACATAAATACAGAAAAAATGGCGTCGCGCCCATACTCACTTATTTTCGGAGCGGCAGCAACTGCCAGGAGTAACAGCCCAGTCAATGTATAAAACATAACAAGGAAAAAGAGTGTCATCTGCGCTCGTTTCTATGTGTTCCATGTACAACAAAAATGAGGTTTTAGTTTGTTTCAATGGCCATTGCAACGTAAGCCCACTCGCCACTTCAAGGCACCTCTTTAGAGTGGGTACCTAACAATATATAGTATTCATATAAGACAGGGAGCTTAAACTACTTCTAATCGACCCACTGGTGATGTCCTTTGAATACATCCCACTCAATACAATGATTTGAGCCAGTGATTGACCCATTGACTCCATTCTATGGTCATTGCCACATAGTAAGGTGCAATCTTGAAAAGATACGGGGAGGGGCAGTTTACAACACAAAAGATCACAAAATGTATGCGCCCAGTGACACATAAATAGAGTAAAATATTTTTTTAACTAAACGAACAAGAGAAAAACAAAGCACATGAAATAAACAAAATAAGAACAGTTTGTTTTTTGTGATAGTGTCCCTTTAAATTTGTTATACTCATGCTACCAGGAATGACCATGAATCTTTTGTTTTCTGTTATTTTAGTAGTGAAACCTGAAGTTCTTCAGAAAGCTATGGTGGCCCTCATGGATCAAACATTGTGTAATAGCCTGTACAGCAATGTGGTTACTGATAGGATGCTATGTGCTGGATATCTGGAGGGCAAAATTGACTCATGCCAGGTAAACTTAAATTCTGTTTACTACTTTAAATTGGTAATATACATGAACACAAATAACGGGCCAAATTACATTCTTTGCGTTAAAACGCGGGCGCGAGGAAGAAAAAACTGCACCTGCAGTTTTCCCCCTTGCGCCTGCGTTTTAACGCTGGATTACAATGCAGGCGCAAAAAATGCTGCCTGCATTGTTATCGCGAGTTAAAATCAGGGATGCTCGCGGCAGTGCTGAGCGCAGCCGTGAGCATCCACTCGATGGAGTCCATAGGACTCCATTGAGTTCCCCCCTGCCAGTCACATGACCAGCCGGATCTCGCCTCTCGAGATCCGGCCGGTTGGCATAGTGATACGCAGGGAGAGACTGGGGGACTTTTTCCCCCAGTCTTTCCCTGCTCCCGCCAGACGGAGGAAGCGGTTGGAGCTGCGGTTGGAGCTGCGGTTGGAGCCGCGGGCAGAGGGTGAGTATAGGATTTTTATTTTTAAGGCTGGTGTTAACGGATTCTGCAGAAGCGGAATCCGTTAGCACCAAGTCCTGGCTCTGGTTAACTTTTCGCTAACCAGAGCCAGACGTTAATCAGCGCAGGGACTTTGTAATCCAGCGCTGATTAACACTTTGCGTTCCCCATGTTAAGCATAGGGAGCACAAAGTACAGTAACCTCACGCTGAAAAGTGCAAGGTACCAAACGCAAACGGGTTACGTAACCCATTTGCGTTTGGATTGTAATATGCGGTAAACACCGCAGCAAACACTAATGCTCACACAAGTGAGCGTTAACGTTTGCGTGAAGAATGTAATTTGGCCCTGTATGTTTTAAATTGAAGTACAAATTCCTTAAATGTAGCAGCTAAATCTATAAGAGTTTATATTTTATAAATATGAACACCAGTAGATTCTGTCTCCGTGCTGTTACATACACAATTCAGGGTCCTGTGCACTAGTAAACGCTAACGGTAGCGTTCAGGTGAGTAAGTGTTAACGTCGGGATAAGTGACTTTAATGCATGCCACAAGTAAACAGTTATAAAAATCAGTTAACACATCAGTGATTGCGAGAGCTTACTGTACTTACTTACTGTACGCACCCTATGTTTGACATGGGAAGCGCAATCAGTAATTACCAGTAGGATAAGTAAAATATTACAAAGTCCTAATACTAATTACCACACCGATGGGTTAACCTATTTTTTTTACCGGCACCCAAAACCTGGTGCTGATTCCACTTTTGCAGAATCAATTGGCACCAGCTAAACACCCCCATAAATCAGGTACACGTCTCTCATCCCACTGTGAAAACGGCGTCCCAATCCACTGCTTCCTGCCGCCGGGAGCAGAGTGGTAATCCCCAGTCACACCCTCTGCGATCACTCCGTGGCGCTGCACGCTCTTGCGAGAGCAAGACTGTGCATGGCTCGAGGCCCGGCAGCGCAACTATCCATGGAGTCCTATGGACTCCAGGAAATTATACTTGTGGTGGCGTGGAAACATTATCACGAATATCACTGCAGGTACCACACCCGAAATCTCACGCTAAAATGGGGACATTGCGGGGAAACATGCAGGTGCAGGTTTTCCCCATTAGCATCCCCATTTTAGCACTAACTAGTGCATAGTGCCCTCATTCGTTTACTGCAGTGGTCCCCAAACCTGGTCCTCAGGGCCCACTAACAGGCCAGGTTTGTCTGATATCCGAAGCACAGCACAGGTGATATGATTTGCTGCTCAGTGATTGCAGGATTCAGTCTGCATTTCCCCAAGGTAATCCTTAGGGACCAGGGTTGGGGACCACTGTTTTACTGTATGCCGTGTCTGGTGATAATTCTCATTAACGTCATAGCCCCTATATATAGTTACAGGATACAATTATTTAACTATGTATTTGATTTTTCATCTATAAGTTTTATATTTTACCTAATTGTTGTGGTAATACAAATAGATGCATTTTATAAATATTCAAATATTATCAAACCTTTATATGCTTTCATATTATAAGATTATTTGAAGAACAATAATAATTTGTTGTTTTTTTGGCAAAGAAGTAGTATATTTAATTTTTGAGAAAGCTATAAAATTAATAACTGAAAATATATGATGTAAGCAAAAAAAATGTATTTTGCTGAGCAGAATTGTAAATACGTTTATTTGGAATATATTTAAATTTTAATTGTACAATTACATAATGAGAAATGGTTATTGTTAGAGCTTTCTGGTGTCGCCTCTATAATCTTGGTGGGATACTTGAGTGGAGAACTGTGTAAATGTCAATGGGCATTTTGGACAAGGGTGAGAATAGTACTTGAGGGAAAGAAGGACATATGAGAGTTGCAGGCAATGCTCAAACACAAGGAACACAGTGTGCACAGAATGCCAGAATATGTAGGATTAAGTGTGAAAGGGATTGTAAAACAAGTACGCTCTGCCCTGGAGTTGTGACCCTCCTGTGCGTTGGTCTGTGATTGTTGCAAACAGAGAAGCCTTGAGAAGCCTTCTTCTTTCAAGTTACCTATTTAGATTAGTCAAGCTCTATTAATCATCCACATTTTGTTTGCAATTGGGTTCAGCAACTTAAAGTACAGTGCATTCAAAAAGTATTCAGGTCCCGTACTTTTTTTTAGGTTGCAACCTTGTACTAAAATCGTTGAAATCAATATTTTACACATCAGTCTACTCTCAATTCTGCATAATGGCAATGCAAAAAAAAATATATTTTTGACATTGCAAATTTACTAAAAAGGGAAAAAACGACTGTTGTATTTTGATCTGTTTTTTTGTAATGATTCATCGATAAACACCGGATTTCACGGTTTTGCATTGTACTGCTACTCATGACTTAAGTATTGTATGTTGTTCTTACATTTGTATCCTTATACTGATCCATCAATAAAAATATGTTTTTTTAAAAAAGGGAAAAAAACTGAAATATCATATTGACAAAAAATATTCAGACCTGTAACCCGTTACTTAATTGAAGCACCTTTGGCAAAATTACAAGCCTCAAGTCACCACCATGCTTCCCCATGGGGATGGTATTATGCAGGTGATGAGCAGTACCTGATTTCGTCCAGACATGATGCTTTGAACTGAGGCCAAACCGTTCAATATTCATTTCATCAGACCAAAGAATCTTGTTTCTCACAGTCTGTGAGTTCTTTAGTGATGTTTTGCAAATTCAAAGCAAGCTTTTATGTGTCTTCCAGTGAAGAGAGGCTTCCAACTAGCCAGTCTGGCATATGGTGGAGCGATACAGTAATGATTGTTCTCCCGCACGTTTCTCCTATCTCTGCACAATATAGCTAAAATATAGCCAAAGTGACCATGAGGTTCTTAGTCACATCTCTAGGCTCTTCTTTCATTGCTCAGTTTAGCCAGGTAGCCAGCTGTAGGAAGTTTCCTGGTTGTTAGAATACTTCTTCCATTAAAAATTAGGAGGCCATGATACTTGCAGGTTCGCTTGGGAACCTTCAATAAAGCCCAATTTTTGTAGCCTTTTTCAGATCTGTGCGTCCTGTCTCCAGGTTCTATGGGCAGTTCCTTTTACGTTATGGCTTGGCTTTTCTTCTGGTACATTTACTGATATGAAACCTTATATAAACAGGTGTGAGCCTTTCCAAATCATGTCCAATCAATTGTATGTGCCATGGGTGAAATCTAATCAAAGTGTAGAAACATCTCAAAGATGAGCCTGAGAATGTGCTGCATAATAACTATATTTAAAGTGTCATAGCTAAGAGTCTGCATATTGATGTTAGTGTGATAGTATGTTTATTTCCCTTAAGAAAATTACAATGCTGTTAAAAATCTGGGGCCCTTTTCCAACCTTGGTCTAAACTTAACCAGAGCTGTTTAAACTTCCCAGAGCCATTATAGGGACCTATTCCACAGTTGACATTAAGAGAACTATTGGGAATGTTATAAGCTGTGCTTGCATTTCGAGCGTAGCGTGTTCCTACTGTAAATTGACATCTCTTATACTTTGTATAGGTGGTGCTAATTTGCCCTAGGCGCTAGAAGAGGTAGCTTTCTCTTCTATCTTGGACCCAGTATTTTTTCTCAAAGAAATATGGACTCCTAAAACCTGGTGTTAAGTAATTTTGCATTAACTTAACACACTAAAATAACCACCTCAATAAATCCCATACTCCTCTTTCATACCACGGTGGAGAGGGTGATGCGATCTACCACGTCCTGTTGCCACAAGCAGTGAGAATCTGGGAATAAATTATTGAAATGCGGGTAAAAATCTAAATATGATGTAGCATTCTGAAATGATATAACATATACTCCTAGTAATGACTTGTGTTGAATCTGCTGAGTCAAATGAAAAAAGGTTATATAATTTATCTGGGTTCTACAATAAAATATGACTTTGATTAAGGTTTATAGGTTTTATTGTGATGAGAAAAAATTGGTGAAAATGAGCTCCATTCAGAAGGTTGAAATGGCTTGGTAGGGAAGGGGCTAAATGGCAATACTTAGACTAATCTTTCTATTAATATAAAAAATAGTAGGCACATCAGTTAATCAATAAATTGCAAGTCGTCAAAACACAAAATTTTGGGAAATTTTACAAATTCTGTATTTTTTGTATCAGCATTGCTATTTTGGTTTACAATTTATTTTAACCATTCTCCACAATTATAGACTGAATAATTAGGTAGGGATGTAATGCTACATAGGTCAACCAGTCTTGGGCCCAGAGAAGCAGGATGAAAGTGGGGACACCATTTTTTTAAAATATTTAATGAGAAAAAGAGCTGTTAGTGGGAGAAACTTGGTGAGAAAACGACACAATTATTTGTAAAATCTGAAACAGAAGGACATTCACCAATACCTCCAAATATTATTTGTTTACCTTAACTTTCCTTTGTTAATGCTGGTGATTCAAAAGGAAGACAAAATATTCAAGCAGTATACAAATGTGCCATAAATAAAGAAAATTAAGAAATTCAAATTCTTGATCCCTATACTACCAATCACATTGCTCCTTGGATCAAGATATTTTATGTAATTGCCCATATTAACACATCTTATCCCTTATAATCGCATTGGTAATTTATTGTCTTTAAATTTTTAGGGTGATTCCGGAGGCCCACTGGTTTGTGAAGAGTCATCTGGCAAGTTCTTCTTAGCTGGCATTGTGAGCTGGGGGGTAGGTTGTGCAGAGGCCAGGAGGCCTGGTGTCTATGTTAGAGTGAGCAAGGTCAAAAACTGGATTATGGGGATCATTTCAGCATCTCCACCAATGGATCAACTTACTAGCTTGGCTACCACTGCAACTAATGTAAAGAAGACCACAAATTCTAAAGTTACCACCACCCGACCATTCACTAAACATTCTACCACTAAGGCAAAGCCAGCTAGTGGTGCCATATCGGTTAAGCCAACCCAAAAACCATTCAGCACTGTCAAACCTCAAGGTATAGTGATTAAGAAGAGGTGAAGACCGACAATGTAGATAATTATCTATATGTACAGCTTCTATATGTAGATATAGCGGTAAAGCTGTGTGTCTCCAAGACCATGAAGCAGTGCTAGACAACCTGTGCACACAATAAATAAACTTGTGCAATGGAAAAATGTTATTCCGACAGACTGTTTCCGATCATTAAATATTGCTTGCTAGCCATGTAATCATATTTATTTTTGTTCTCGTATCTTTTAGTGCTTGGTGACGGCCAATGCACACAAGAGGATGGTTTGTGACACAGCTTTTAACCTCCCAAGAGGTGTGTACCTCTCTAACTAGTTTTGGTAGAGAAAATAGCGAATCGAAGGTCACCTCAGTGCAAAAGTAATAAAGAATAATCAACCAAATCCGTACGTGTATCAGGACTTTCATACTATCATAGAAAACATCTACCAAGAGCTGAGTGCGCCAATATAAGTAATAACACGTTACATAGTCACACAGGCTAAAAATAGACGTGTGTCAATCGAGATCAGCCTTTCTCACATCATCTACTGCAGTATGTAACATACTTGGAAAAAAATCCTTCTTGACCCCAGAATGGCAGTTAGATTTCTCCTTGGATCAAGAAGCTTTTACCCACAATTTAAATATTATAACCCTTACTGTTATATTTTTGCAGGAAGTCATCCAGTCGTTGTTTAAAAGTCTGTACAGACTCTGACCCAACCACCTCAACAGGCAGAGAATTCCACGGCTTTAGGCTGAATTTCCTTTCATCCAGGTCTATTCAATAAAGGTGAAATTCAGTAGACCTGGCAGGAGAAGTGGAAATTCTAGATCAAAATAGCCAAACCAGAAAAATTCTCCCATTTATCTCACTTTCCAAATCTGCTATTTGGTCTAGATTGTTCTCTTCTCCTGCCAGTTCTCCTGAGTTTCACCTTTTAGTGAATAGACCTGAAAAAGGTGTGACCTTGAGTCCTATGTATAGTCCTATTAATGAATAGGTTTCCAGACAATGGTTTAGAACGGCCACGTATATATTTATATAAAGTTATCAGATCCCCTCTAAGATGACGTTTCTCTAAACAGCTTTAAGCTTGTTAGCCTTTCCTCATAACTTAAATCTTTCATTCCCCTTATTAATTTAGCTGCCCACCTCTGCACTTTTTCTAGCACTGTAATATCTTTTTTTTAAAACGGGTGCCCAAAATTGCACACATGACTTTCGATGCCTATTTCAAGATCTCTTATAAATAGATTTAATAGAAGTGGTCCTATAACAGACTCCTGAGGTACACTAGTTACCATTAGTGTCCATTTTAAAACTTTACCATTTATGATCACTCTCTGTACTCTATCTTTTAGCCAGTTTTCTATCCAAGGACAAGAATTTTCATCTACACAATATTTTCTTAGTTCCAGACAAGAGGTTATTGTTTAAATTGCACTGAAGACTTTGGCAAAATCCAAGTAAATCATATCCACTGCGACCCCCTTATCTATATTTCTACTTCCTTCTTCATAGAAGGACATTGCCTAACATAAAATCTTGGATCTTGGAGGCCTATCACTGCTGTATCGCTATTCAATAAAATATATATATTTTGCCTATTCATGTGTTTCAATGCATTTGTTTAACTTCATTGTTGTAAAATGTTTTTTAGTAAAGGTGATAAAGTGTAAGACAAGTAAGTTAGCCTTATGTCTTATGATTATACGAAAGTATAGTTTCAGATATAAAGATGGGTAATGTGGATGAGTGAAATGGAGGTAGTCAGTGGTGGGTTTAAAAAGAAACAACAGGTTCTTCTCGAGGCAAAGATTTTTGGTAATGTAGGCAACCCATATTCTTTCTGTTATCCTCACCAAAGTTTCTTTTGACCATCGTTCTTCTATGACTCTTTTCTCCATTATTGCCACCCTTTGCATCTCTCTTTTAATCTTCCCTCACCCTGTAACGCCTTGGTCACTTATTTCCCTAACCCAGAGCTTTCCAAACTTTTCACATTGGTGACACACTTTTTAGACATGTATCATTTTGTGCCACGGCAATTCAGTTTGACTAACAAACCGGAAGTTAAACTAACCCCTTATAAGAGATACAGACACATACAATAATGAAATGCATGGGGATGCAATATATCTCTTGTAAACCTTTCATTTATAATTTTAAATATATATATATTTTGTAAGATAATAACATACATTTCCAAGCTCGTTGCCATTTATGACAATATTTCAATAACTGAAGTTATTATTATATGAAAGTTATAACCATCCAGCAGCAATTAATATAACTTTATAATAAATTACTTCTGGATGGGTTTTTATAACTTATTGTTATAATTTGCAATATTCTTATTTTATATTTGCCATCTGGAGTAAACATTTTGTACAAATAACCTAAAATGTAGGTTCTAAATAATTAGCCCCAATGGTAAACATTATGGTCATTATTACATTCTTCACGCTAACATTAGCATTGGTGGCCCTAGCGCGGGAGCACCATATTTCAATCTGAATGCTAACAGGTTAAAAAAACCGTTAGCGATTTGGATCCTGCGCTTTTCAGCGCAAAGTTACTGTACTTTGCGCTTCCTATACTTAACATGGGGAGCGCAAAGCGTTAATTAGCGTTAATACATTGTAATACTAACGCTAATTACCATCCAGCTGCGGTTAACCCAACAGTTAACTACAGCCAGGACCTGGTGCTAACGGATTCCGCTGCTGCAGAATCTATCAGCACCAGCCAAAAATCCCCCCAATTTAATCAGATATCTCACCTTCCATCCCGCAGTGAGAACGGCGGCTCCATCCACCGCCTCTGGCCGCCAGGAGCAGGGAGAGACTGGGGGGAGAAAGTCCCCCAGTCTCCCTCTGCGGATCACTACGCGACCTGCCGGATCTCGCGAGGCGAGATCTGGCAGGTCATGTTAAAGGCAGCGTGTACCTCCATGGAGGGGATGCTCGTGGCAGAGCTGAGAGCGACTTTAAATTATAAAGCAATATTTTAAAGCCCGCCGGCTCTGGTTGCCAGGCTGTAATTGTCAGCGGACGCGTGGTGGTGCAGCTCTCTTCTTATTTGCTATAGCCGTGGGTCTATGCTTCCTACATGGAAACCTGGCATATCATAAAGATGGGTATCATATCATATGCCAGGTTTCCGTAAGAGAAAATACACAAATTGGTAACCAAGTACCACATAGGGTGCTCAAACAAATCTTTATTGGAGAAACCACTAAAATACATACATATACAACATATAGTCATGGATATATTATCCACTCAGTCTGGCACAACACAAGACTATAATGTACTAACCATCCACTCTGATGAATGACACAGAAGAGTCTGAATATGCATGTGCTATCACATAAAGCACCTCCCTGAAGCTATACCTCGGCAGTTCAAGCTGCTTACTATACGCCCATATATATACAAGAGGTGAAAAATACAGCACAATCAGAAAAGAGAGAGAGTATGGGTATACCCAGGTGTCAGTATACCATAGTATAGACTTGTGGACACGTCCTGTGACTAAGGCTCCCTAAATATACTGTAATAAAGGCAACAATGCCCAATTCATATCCATGGGAGAATGGCAGAAGACTGACAATCACCAGAAAAACAAACTGTTAAAAGAAATACATAGCACGCTCAACACGTTTCACCCCTTGCTCACACGGGGCTTCATCAGGAGCTGTCCTGTGATATGTGATAGCACATGCGTATTCAGACTCTTCTGTATCATTCATCAGAGTGGATGGTTAGTACATTATAGTCTTGCGTTGTGCCAGACTGAGTGGATCATATATCCATGACTATATGCTGTATATGTATGTATTTTAGTGGTTTCTCCAATAAAGATTTGTTTGAGCACCCTTTGTGGTACTTGGTTACCAATTTGTGTATTTTCTATTATAGTCTTTAGGGTTTAGTCCCTATTTAGGGTGTCCCTGCTGCTTTTCTTTTCCATCTTTGTTTTTTTACCAGGTTTCCGTAAGGACTCCTTGCCAAAGTGCAACCAAATTTCATAGGGCGCAGCAGCACACAAATACTGCAACAGAAGCCTGGCTAATATTAAATGCCAGGCTTCCGTAGAGACCAAGTGCAGGAGCGCACACAAATGCTTATAAACTTTGCACAGGCAGCCATTATGAGAAGGTAAATGCGGGACACAGGGCCGGTTCGAGACACGTGGTCATCCAATGCATGACACACCTACCTACTGCCTCCGAAACACTAATGTGTAGCGAGACACACTTTGGAAAGCTATGCCCTAATCCAATAATAGTTTTCTTCCCACCTTACCTCCCTTTATAATGTCCCTCTTTCTTTATTTTCCCTTTCCAACACTTTCTTTCTCAGTCATACACAAAGCTATACAATCCAACACACACACACCACAACAGACAAACATGCAAAAACCCAGACACCCAAAGAGAAGAGACATTGACAAATGCACGCAGAAACTTTGACAGACATACTGACATGCACAGACATACTTTCAAAGATGACACTATCACAGACACACACAAACACACTGATAGATACAGAGAAGCTAGCAAAGACACTGACAGAGACACACACACACACGCTGGCAAAGATACAAAAAAGCTGACAGACACAGAAACCCTGCCGGCATGCACAAAAGACACCAACAGAGACATACACAGGGACGCTGACAAACACTGGGAAATATACTAACTTACATATACTATGAAAAAGACACTAGCGAAATCAAACAATAACAGAAACAAGACCCTGAAAGGAACAAACAGGTCACGAGAAGGATACCAGCATAAACAATGAAAAAGACACGGACAAAGACACATAAAGAATGGCAAAGACTCTGACAGACCCACAGACAATAACAAAGACGCTCTACCAAGGGAAGAGAACAAAGAAAGATTTTAAACCTCCTAACTTGAGGAATCAAATGATGGGGATTTGATCCCATAATAAGTTCTTATGATGCTTAAGCCTGTCACCACATCAATGTACCCCATCCGGACATGTCTTAAGACACTGACAGACACAAAGACCTTGACATCCCTAGACTCAGTGACACACACACGCACATACCATGACTACGTCCCACATAAAAACACATACACACTGACCCCTTTACTCACCCCCCTCCCCGCACATACTGACAACCCCACGCACAATGATGTATAGCAGAGCAAGGAGATGTGGCTAGCTCTAAAATTGACAGGTATGCTAATGCATATCATCTGTAATCCCAATATATCACCCAATACCTTCAGCAACAACTTCTGAGTCATTAGAAGGAACACTTGATTTAAAAAAAATATATATGAAAAGCTAAAGAAAAAGGCCAGAATTGGAATCAGAAATGGATTATATTTGATAGGTCTTATGAAAGGCTGTAAGCATTTTTGTTGGTTATAAAACATCATGCCTGCCCTTGATATGTATGGTTGAGATTGCAGAGATGAAGGCATCAATGAGTAATGCTAAAATGTAATCTGGTTAAAATGAATGCAGAACCTTATAAATTGGAGACAGGATTATTCTGTCAAGTGGGATGGTAAAAAATTGAAAATAAATATACATATGAATTATTTGTGCAACAGGAAAGTTTTGCAGTGCACTTGGAGCTGCTATACAGAGTGAGAAAAAGGGAAAGACATTCATATTGTCATTATCTTTGTTTATAACAACTTGTAGAAACAAAGTATTATGATTTCAGAATGTGGAAGTCGCCCTGGCCTCACAAAACCCAACAAAATAGTAGGGGGACTGGATGCTGTCAGAGGAGAAGTCCCATGGCAAGCAAGCTTAAAAGAAGGTCCCCGTCATTTCTGTGGTGCCACAATTATTGGTGACCGGTGGCTGGTTTCTGCTGCTCACTGCTTTAACCAGTGAGTACCATCCTGTAATACTTCACAACTACATGATTTATTACTATGTCTCTTATAGTTTTATTGCTTAGAGTTGATTGACCTTTAGGCTAGGGTCAGATGAGTGCATTCTGTGCGTACTTTGCGTCCGTGCACAACGGACGTACTTTCTGACTGACGACAAGGTAGTGTGGCCACACGGTCCGTTTTTGTGACTGACGGTTTTTTTGACTGATGTGGAACGGAAAATAAATAAATTTTAATTTTGTCCGTCAAAAATGCTGGGCATCAAAAATGCAGTCCGTCTGACTTCCTTCCATCACTCACACACAAAGCTATGCGGACATTGCGGACGCAGCGCACTCTGTGCGTCCGTTCTAGCGGATTTACGTTCTTGCCTAACCTGCGTCCATTTGCCGCGTCCGTTATGCTTCCGCAGTTCCGTGCGGACGTACTTTGTGTGGGACTCCATTGGTCATAATTATATGCTATAATGGACGTACAAATGTGCGGCAACACGGATGTGATCAGTGCGCTCGTCTGACCCGAGCCTTAGTATACTGTTCGTCTGTAAATTTACACAACTCTTATTCTTAATCGCCTAAAAATATCGGAAATGCTTGCAGTTATGTAGCTGTACTAATTGTGGTCTTCTTTCATTGTTCTGATCCTATTTATTTCTCTTCAAATCTGATAATTTCTTAATTAAATAAAATGATTTTCTTTTGTTTTGTCTGTCTTCAGAACAAACTTAGAGCAGGTGACCGCACACATGGGTTCCACGGCACTAAATGGAGCTGATGTCATGGCTGTCAAGATCAGTTTGAAGAAGGTGGTTCAGCATCCTCATTTCAATCCTTTAACGTTAGATTATGATGTTGCTGTGCTGGAACTTGCTAGTTCCTTAACATTTAATAAGTTTGTCCAGCCCGTGTGCCTGCCCTCTGCCCTGCAGAAATTTCCCGCTGGATGGAAGTGCATGATCTCTGGATGGGGAAACATCAAAGAGGGCAACGGTAGGTGCACTCTTTATAGGCTTGAATGGATGGTATGTGCAAATGTGATGCATCGTTTGAGTTTTTAGTACTATACAGGCTGCGTCAAATGTGGCATTGCTCATAGTCATAGGATATCATTAGTCCTTCTGTTTACTATGCATTTCCCTAAATTACACTTTTGCATAAAAATGGTCATTTGTCCATTCTATTACTTTATTTTGTTCTTTTCTGTTGCCTCGACTCAACGAAGAATTAAGATGACAATGACTATTTTGTGTATAGTTTCTAAACCTGAGGTCCTACAGAGAGCTTCTGTTGGTGTAATAGACCAGAAAATCTGCAGCATCCTTTACAACTTCTCCATCACTGAGCGGATGATTTGTGCAGGATTCCTAGACGGGAAAGTGGATTCCTGTCAGGTAAGACAGAATGAAAAGAGCTGTACAAAGTGCATATGTTCAGATGGTGTTTGAAAATTATCGTTTTTTAATAACTATAAATATCAATAAGTAGAATGACAGGAAAAACTAATTTATTTATCGCTGTGCAAAAAGGGAGACTCCGGGGGACCTCTGGCATGTGAAGAAAGTCCAGGGATCTTCTTCTTGGCTGGTATAGTTAGCTGGGGAGTTGGTTGTGCGCAAGCAAAAAAGCCTGGAGTATACAGCCGGGTTACCAAATTAAAAGACTGGATCTTGGACACTGTTGCTCCAGTATTGAGAACCACAGACAGCGGTATGAACCTTCCCAGATCATCCGTACCCCCAAGTACAACGAGCACAAGGTCTTCCACTCTTAGGCCAACAACTACCAATGTCCAAAGAACAACCACTGCACCCAGGACTACAATGTCTCAAACCAAAAGCACAAGGAGTACGCCAAAGTCTTCCACAACAAAAGGCACAAGTAAAAAGACAACTACACCCAAGACCAGCACCACAACATCACGCATCACTGAGCCAGCCAAACCAACTCAAAGACCAGGTAACTAATCATGTAGTTGATAGAAACCCGTCTTGCATAAAGTGAAAAACAGTGGTCTTTATTTAGTCACACTATTATAGTGTTTAATGCATGGACATACTGTATTAGTTTGCCTCGGGGCCACTACGGTTTTCTACACCCAAATAAGATTTGGACGGGAAGTTGGTCATCTCTGGCGCTTGCCTCTATATTAACAAACTGGTACTGACCTGAGGTCTGAGTTATTCTTTAAGCAACCATAATTAGAATTGGTCATACTTGATGCCAGAGGAACCTGATAGTTTCTTGTAATGCAGCCTGGACAAAATGTGGCCAAAATCAAATTGCATACATCCTATCACAAAACACATGCACTTCCATAACACTCAGCCACACATTCCTTCCCTTTTGGCCACACGTGCTCCCATTCAGAGGTGTAACTAGAATCCTCAGGGCCCAGGTGCCGGAATCCATGAAGGGACCCCCACACAAGGCAAAAAAACCACACACACCTATATATATTTTTTTACCCCTCCAGGTCCACAATGTAGACTCCAGACAATCAGGGCTACATTACAAAGTTGGTGCTAACTTAACCAGAGCTGTTGTAAACTTACCAGAACCATTATAGGGCAATATTACATACTTAACCGAACATTATCGCTCTCACAGCTGAGCTCAATTGGTCCTTATTGTGTGAGTGGCGCATGCACTATAGAGTGTTCTTTTAAGTTTTAACTATGCATCCCATGTTTCCAATAAATATTATTATTCTGTTACATCCATACCTGGTAATGTTGGATAGTTACTGCAAACATCGATCTTAGTCAGAAAGGCCAAAATATACATTCTTCTTTTTCTTCTCTTGAAATCTTTTGATGGAATATATGTTAGTATATAATTAATTTTCAACAATGTATTCAAATACGTAAATTAGAGTACGATCCCAGTGTGTGTCTGCCTTTTACATGTATGATGTTTGCCACTGAAAGGACAGGCTTTCTAGCTGTGGGATTCTTTGAAACTGGTTGCTGTTGTAAACATTGTAAACGCTCACAGATCGATAGTGGATTTTGTGCTTGGAGTGTTCTTTTAGCAGATACCAATTGCATACACGTGTGGGCAAACAGTTGACAAGACTTTTTTTGACAATGTTAGCTAATTTGGTGAATCTATTGGATAATGACTGATATATGCTCCGTATATAATAGTGTGGGACAATAACCAAAGGAACCATTAGGATAAGTATGAACATTTAAGGTCTCCACGATGGTAGTCCATCACTTGGTCCCGCCTTTGTTGGGCATGGCACACTCCTCTGTCTACACCCATCAATACTCGGCAAAGCAATAAATGAATGCATTGACATTAGTCAACTGAGTCTTTAGTGGTGGGTCTTAGAACTGTTGGGATTAGGTATACTCACAGACCCTCGATGGCCTGCTTCATTGATGTTACTTGAGATACTATTCAACTTGCTTTTCACCCCTAACAGCTAGATCACCATCCATAACCCTATTAGGCTAGGGTCAGACTAACGTGATTTCTATGGACTGTGCGCCCGTGCAGTACGGACGTACGTTAGTACGGAAGGCGCAGTAGTGGCCACACAGTCTATTTTTTCACTGACGTATTTTTTGACAGATGTAGCAGGGAAAATAAATTAAAATGAAAAACCATTTTGTCCGTCAAAAATGCTGGACGTATAAATGCAGTCCGTCTGACCACGTTCCATCACTCACACACAAAGATATGCGGACGTTGCAGACGCAGCGCACTTTGTGCGGCCGTTCTAGGGGTTTACGTTCTTGCCTAACTTGCATCTGTTTGCCGCGGCCGTTGTGCGTCCGCCATTCAGTGCGGACGTACTTCGTTTGTGGGACTCCATTGGCCTTTATGTCATGCTATCACGGACATACTTTTGTGCGCCATCACGGACGTGAACGCTGCGCTCGTCTGACGGGCAGGGCCGGATTAAGATCTCTATGGGCCTGGAGCTGAAGATTTTAGTGGCTTTTTTTTGGAATTTAGTGAAATGAAAACATATTTTAGGTTATTTAATAGTGCAGATATGGGTATATCTAATGAGGTAGTTACTCTGTGATTAATTTTTCAATCAGATTTCTATCATTTAAAGAGTGTAAAATTATTTTTTCACATTTTATTACCCAAACCTTTGTGGTTATATATTCTATAGGGAATTCTTGTTAAAAAAAGTGAAATAGAAACCTGAAACTGTATTTTTCTGCAAAAATATAAAATTTTAACTAAAAAAATGAAAACAAAATGAAATATTTCCCTTGTTTTGGAGGATGGTGTTTTATGAATAATATGACTATGTACAAAACACTGACCTTGTTCCCAGAGTGGGAAATTGAAAGGTGAGAAATGGCAGTGGTATTGCTAATTTTATGTGTGACAAATGGACAATACCATCGCTCTGGAACTAAAAGTAAATAAAGAAAGTTGGGGTTTTTTTGTTTTCTTTTCGTTTAGATTTTACATGGTCATGTTTTGGTATTAATGCAAAGGCCAGACTCTGTCAAATGATGTGCACTTGATCTTGTGAGTGCTCTTCGCTGTAGTGAAACGCTGCGGAATACAGCGCTGCGGAATATGCCGGCGCATTATAAATAAAGAATAATAATAAAAATAGTGCCGAAGTTTAGGCTTTTGATGTAATAATTCTGTGTTAGAAAGAAAAAATAAAATAAATATTTTATTTTTATGTTACATAAAACCTGGTCATGTTTAATATCATTGGAAAGGCCATACTCAGGCCTTTCCTGTGATACCTCACATGGCCCTGTAACTGCTATGGAGATGGAGATATAAGGGTCCAAATGTCCATAAATGCAGATATACAGGGTTATCCAAAGAGATTCGAAAAGTCACCGCACGTTCGGTGACTTTTCGTTCTCTTCAATTCGGTTCCTTTTGCCGATTGCATTTCGGTGACCCTGCGGTGTATTCAGCAAACAGCACAGGGTCCCCGAATTGCAGGGAAAAGCTGCCGCAAACCTGACGAAAACTAACCGAATGCACGCTGAAAACAAGCAAAAACATCTGGATCAACCTTCGAAGAGGAGCCGAACAGGAGCCGAAAAGGAGCCGAATCACACAGAGCCGAAGCAGCTGTGACGTAGAGGAGGCAGTGAATAAATTAGAAAAACCATTTGTATGAATCTGGGAAAAAGAAACGCTGTTTGCAAAGAAACTACTGAGCGAAAATGTCTGAAATTTTCACAGGAGGTCCAGGGAATGATAATAAAGAGGGCTGTTACAAAAAAAATAAGCAAACTGAAAAAAAAAAAAAAAAAAATCGGACTTTTAATTTTTTTTTTAAAAAATTCAGAAAAATGCTTAAAGTATCCTAAAAAATCTATAAATAAAGAGACTTTTTGTTGCAGAATTTTATAATGAACGGTTTATTAGATATTGAATTAAAACAGGAATATTTTTAACATTGAAGTCTATGGGATTCTCCTGAATAAATTTGCCGAATTAAACCACCGAATGGCAGGGCATTAGGGGAACCTTTCACTGCTGGTTTGTGTTCTCTGAATAGCCGAAGCAGTGCTTTTTCATGGGGATTTCACTGCCCTCGAACAGGGACCGAACAGGCACCGTATGTGCAGGCAATTCGACAGGATTTGGCGAATTGCCTGCTCTCTGGATAGCCGAATGGTCAGGAAAGGTAACCGAACCCTGATTTTCAGCGTTCGGTTACCTTTCTCAAGCAATTCGGAGCTCTTTGGATAACCCTGATAGTTAGTTATCTTTTCTCTGGGCCTATTCTGGGGCATGGGCCTGGAGCTGCTGCTCCATCAGCCCCTATGTTAATCCGGCCCTGCTGACGGGAGCCTAAAGCATCACATGTTACCTCTTTGCCTTTATGTGTATATAGGTCCATTTCTGCATTTTGGTTTTTCATTTTGATTTTTTTGACTTTTCTCTTTTGTGTGTTCACTACAGAATGCTGGATTGGCATTCTTTTAAGGTACTTAAGCAAACTAAAGTGTTATCCTT
Source organism: Leptobrachium leishanense (assembly GCA_009667805.1). Lineage (NCBI taxonomy): Eukaryota > Metazoa > Chordata > Amphibia > Anura > Megophryidae > Leptobrachium > Leptobrachium leishanense. The sequence goes on along the minus strand of CM019063.1, from coordinate 365,930,357 downwards.
CTATCTTTAGAGCCTAGGCCAATCACTTACCTCCTTTTTTGTTTCTTGTCAACTTTGTTTGGTTTCTTGATTGGCATTACTACTTCTAATTTGATGTAGGTTGCTCCCGTGTTCCCTGACTCCCTGTTAGATTCCCTTATGCAGTATTCTTGTGTTGATATGTCAGCTGTAAAATAGCAGATGAAAAGTTAGATTAGACTTCTATGCCAGTTTCTATTTTGTGTTTAATATGCAAACGCCCAGTGGTCAAGTCCTAAAAAAAAAGGTGCAGGAACTCATTAAGATTTGCCTCACATTTAATTATTGATATCCCTCTCGTAAACCGACATCCACAGCGAAGTTTCCTATTAATGTTATAGTTTTAGGGAGGATGTATGATAAAAAATATTTAGTGTAACTAAACAATAAATATATGATTAAACACATAAATGAAAGCTTTATAGTGTACGGGACCAATGGGAATTCCATTCCCTCTGCAAAAATAGTCTTGGAACTACGTTTCCATGTAATCCTCCTCAACCTGACCCTTGCAAACCCCCTTGTGTACAATAATTAGTACAATATTCAATTACAGACTGTGATATGACTTTGATCATCTATAAAAACACTGTAGATTGCTTAGACAGATAACAGATTTTACTATTGTGAATGCTTTCTCGTAGTACCATGTACAACAGCCACGTACAAGTGCTCCAACAGAGTATGCATAAATAAAGCCAACCCAGAGTGCGATGGGATCCTGGACTGTAACAATGGCTCAGATGAGCAGAACTGTGGTAAGCAACCATACCTTTCTCTTTAAGGTTCCCTTACAAGCTTCTGAGTTGGTACAACAGAGTCTAGGGGCTAAATCACCGCTGGAATTACAATCCTCGCGCGTCTTTTTCATCTGGCAATCAATAATGCGTGCAAACAGGATGCGCCCAACTGCTCGCGCAGTACCGTTGCGCGCAGAAATCAGTGTGTGCACTGTTTTTTTTCATGTGATTTAGCCAATCAGAATTAAGAACCACAATTATCTCACGTTAAGTTTTTGCGCCTGCCAAAGTCAATCTGAGTATATATGCTGCAGCAATAATAAACGCACACACAGCTTCTCCATTTTATTGGTTTGGTATGAGTAGAATGTGTAACTATACTTTGCTGTATTTTTTTATGGGCTGGTGTATTTGGGTTTGGCCAGGTTGTTCAGATTTGCCATTAACACCAGCTATTAGGAGTTGCTAAAATTATGCGCGCAAAGGCTGTGCGATAATTACCGCGAATAGATTGTAATACCATCCTCGTGCCAGCGCATAGTCGCATTTGTGCTCACAATGTTAAGTATAGGACGCGCAACATACAGTAAGCTCGCGCAGCGTTCGTGCAGGTTCACCCGCAGTAGACGATTATGCGCGTTGGTTGCGCTGACTATGTAATACGGCATTCGGCGCAAATGGTTTTACCCCTCATGTTAATTGTTTAATTGTTTGCGCAAATGATTGTAATTTAGCCCTAGATCTTTTCTCACAATCCATAGCAGGAGGCTATCGGCTTTCATGAGCTTCTGTACAAATGGCATATAATTTGGTTTTTTATTTTCAAGTTTGTGCATATTATATGAATAAACCTATTGATATGTCCCGATTAAAAGGATTTCAAAACAAAAGGCTAAAATAATAACATGTATAATCACCTCATAGAACTATTGTAACATGGGTGATGGTTTATATTTGACCTGTAACTAGAACTCAAACAGGGTTATTCAGAGAGAGGTGAAAACCAGGAGAATGACTGAAGATAGTGACAATTCTAGGTCAAAATAGCCGATTTCGAAAGTGAGATAAATGGGATAATTTTTCTGGTTTGGCTATTTTGACCTACAGGGTTATTCAAAAGAGATCCGAATTGCTGGAGAAAGGTAACCGAACGCTGAAAATCAACGTTCGGTTACCTTTCTTGGCCATTCGGCTATGCCAAATCCTGCACATTCGGTGCCTGTTCGAGGACAGTGAAATCCCCATAAAAAAGCACTGCTTCGGCTATTCAGAGAACACAAACCAGCAGTGAAAGGTTCCCAAAATGCCCTGTCATTCGGTGGTTTCATTCGACAGGTTTATTCAGGCGAATCCCATAGGCTTCAATGTTAAAAATATTCCCGTTTTAATTCAATATCTAATAAACCATTCATTATAAAATTCTGCAGAAAAGAGTAAAAGTTATTTATAGAATTTTTGAGATATTTTAAGCATTTTTCTGGATTTTTCTTTTTTTTTTTAAAAAAGTCAGATTATTTTTTTTTTAAGTTTACTTATTTTTTCTGTAACAGCCCTTTTTATTATCATTCCCTGGACCTCATGTAAATTTCAGACATTTTCGCTCAGTAGTTTCTTTGCAAACAGCATTTCACTTTTCAAACATTCATGCAAACTGTTTTGCTAATTTATTCACTTCACTCGTCTGCGGTGTCGGCTTTTTCCGGAGGCTGCGCTGCGTGTAATCGGCTCCTGCTCAAGTTTTTCCGGCGTCTTCGGCGGGTTAATCCAGACGTTTTTGCGGGTTTCGGCGTGCATTAGCCGGGTTTTTGCAGTGACTTTTCGTTGGGTTTGCGGCAGCTTTTCCCTGCGCTTCGACGGCCCTGTGGTGCTTGCTGAATACACCGCAGAGTCGCCGAAATGGGATTGCCAAATCGGCCCGAATTGAAGAGAACGAAAAGTCACCGAACATGCGGTGACTTTTCGATTCTCTTTGAATAACACTGCTAGAATTTTCACTTCTCCAGTCATTTTCCTGAGTTTCACCTTTCTTTGAATAGACCTGCAAATTCCAAATTATATTCGCAGAGGAGAGATGAGTATCTATGACCTCATCGGTTGGCTGTATCTTCCCACATTAGTATAGCATTCTAGATAAATGACTTAAATATAATACATGATGCTAACACACCTACGGCACTGTTTCCCTAAATTTAGTGACTGAAAAAGAATGGCGAACGTTAAAGTAACAATTTGTAATGGTTTCGCCTCAGGATTCCATCATAATATAACCTACTTCCATTCAAAATTACCAACATAGCTTACAAAGTACTAAATTGTTATTTCCTGTAGAAATGAATCTAACACAATGATTTCAACTCTATTATACTTAGATTGTGGCTCAGCCCCAGTGATTCCTTTTAACAAAATAGTGGGAGGAAGTGGTTCCCTGCGAGGAGAATGGCCGTGGCAGGTCAGCCTGTGGCTTCGGAGAAAGGAACACAAATGTGGAGCAGTGCTGATCTCAGACCGCTGGCTACTCTCTGCCGCACACTGCTTTGATATGTATGTATTTACAGGTTAAACAACTTGGTTCTATATGGTTACATCCCTGGACCCTTCTCTAATCTCTACAATTGTGTCTTTGATGGTCTGTCTGTCTCTGGCAGTGTCATTTTGTGTGTAAATCCGTGTCTCTTTATTTCATCTCCTAGTGGCTGATAGATGGGTAGGTAGACTGTATGTGGGTATTTCTGTCCTATCAGTCTTTTAAAGTGTCTGTCTGTGTTGGGGCACTATTACAAAGTGCCTGCTAAAACGGGGACGTTAACTTCGAAAACCTGAGCCTGCACGTTTCCTCTTTTTTTTTTGTAAATCAAAGTTTTTATTGAGTTTCATCGACAAATTCAAACATAAAAGATAGCATAGTTCCATTGTTCAGGTATAAATCTGGATTTTCAGATCACGCAGGATCTGATCAAGTATGAGAATACATAACTATTATAAAAATATCAATGAACAGCAAATATAGAGATCTGGATTTATGCCTATAAATCTATAAGTAAAAAGGGGGGTTAAAGAAAGGTGAAAAACAGCTTAAGGGTGGGAGGGGAGGGGGGAGTCGGTCACGTACCGTAGGTAAAGCCGAATAACTAGGTGGCTACGTATAGAGTACCTTAGATCCTTTAGTCTCGGTGTGCGTTCAATATAGTTCTAAAAGTGGAGGAGGACGAGACCAAAGTCCGTCTGGACCAGATTGTGGAATACAACTCGGACTGGTCCGTTGAGGTAAGTATCAAATGTTCTAGAGAATGGAGGTCCTCCAATCCTAGACCGCCAGACTGACATGGGTGGACAGATTATTTGTCTCCAATATAAAGGGATGACACTTTTGGCCACATTGAGAATTCGAATCAATACAGATCTTTTATATGTGCGAGCGGATATCTCGGTGTGGTGGAGGAGCATCGACGCAGGGCTAAAAGATATTGGGGGTTCAACAAATTCAGAGGTAACCACATGTATGGTCTTCCAGAAGGGGATAAGAATTGGACAGCTCCACCATATGTGGATCATCGTACTTTCATCCCCATTACATCTCCAGCACGTTGGGGGTATGGCAGGGAACATCTGGCTGATTTGCGTGGGTACTCTGTACCATAAAGTTAAAACCTTGTATGCTGCTTCCTGGACCCTGCTTGCCACGGAGCAATGGTGTGTGAGATCTAAAATTTTACCCCATTGGGATTCCGAAAGGGGCATTTCTAGCATCATCTCCCAGCGTCCCATGAAAGGGGCTGGCGTGTCTGCAGCTGCAGTTTGAAGCAGAGCGTAAATGTGTGAAATACCGTGTGCCAAGGGGTTAGGTAACATGCATTGTTGTTCAAATCCGGTAAGTTGTCTAGTGAGTTTGTGTTGTTGCGGAATTGCTCGCAGGTAATGGCACAATTGACAATATTTAAAACTGAGTAAAAAGGGTGGTGGTCCCATTGTAAACAGTTCCCTTAATGGTATATACCCTGTAGTGCGCAGTAAATGATGTACTCTCGGGATCTCTGTCGAGAATAAGGTGCAAAAGGTCTGTGCTTGCAGCCCCAAGGCAAAATCTAGATTGTGTACAATTGGTAACAGAGGAGATGGAGAAGTGGAGAGGGAGAAGGTCTTAGAGGCAAGACGCCAAATGGCCATGGTGGCTAGCGTGTAAGGGGATGTGATGGCATGATGTTTGTCCTGGGAGATTGGGAGCCATGGTAAGGTGGCCAGTGGTACCCTTAGTGAGTCTTGTTCCGCGTCTTTCCATTTCTTCCTGACCCCCGGTTTCGACCAATCTAGAATACGTAATAAATGGCTTGCTATATGATAGCATCGTAAATCAGGTATCGCTAGTCCTCCCTGCGATTTCTGTCTGGGGAGTATGTCAAAGCGTAGCCTAGGGGTTTTACCTTTCCAGATGTATTTGATTAACGCTGATTTAAGGGTTGCAAAAAATTGTTTGGGCAAACGGATGGGTATTGTTTGAAAGAGGTATAATAATCGTGGGAGGAAATTCATTTTACTTATGGCCACTCGCCCCAACCATGATATATGTGCATAGTTCCATTTGGAAAGGTCCCCTTGTAATGTGGCTAGGAGTGGTGCAAAGTTGTCTCCGTAATTCTCCGTAGGGTCCGTGTTTAGCCAAATCCCTAAGTACTTTATTTTCGTGAGTGAGATTGAAAATGGGAAGTTTTGAAGAATTAGTGGGGTTCATGTGTCTACCGCAGATACACTCAGGATGTGGGATTTGCCAAAATTTATTTTTAGGTTGGATATGGCTCCATATTCCCTAAAGGTTGATAAAATGCAGGGCAGGGATACTCTCGGGTTCGTCACGAAGAAGAGCAAGTCGTCGGCATCCCTGTCTTGTACCGTTATGTATTTTAAAAGACTCTGAGTAGACTCCATTCACACAAAGCCGGGCCGAGGGATCCGCGAACAAAGGCCCGGACCCAGCCCTATGTGTGCAAGTGAGGCAAACAGAAAGTCCCAGTTGACCCTATCGAAGGCCTTCTCTGAGTCAGTTGATAAAAGAAGGAAATCCTCGCCCGAAGATCGGCCTCGTGAATCAGTTGCAAAGCCCTAATCGTGTTGTCTTTTGCTTCTCTCCCCGGGACGAACCCCACCTGATCGCAATGAATCAAATTAGGGATGTGCGGTTGAAGGCGTGTGGCCAAAACTTTAGCGAAAAGTTTAATGTCTGTGTTGAGTAATGATATTGGTCTATAGTTTGCGCAATTAGTAGGGTCCTTGCCCTCCTTTGGTAGCAAAGTGACATTGGCCATTAATGCCTGCGGGGGGAGGTTCTGGCCTTGGGCCAAGGCCTTAAAGGCTTTCAGTAACTGTGGGATGAGGACTTTATGGAAAGTCTTATAGTACCAGAGCAGGAGACCGTCTGGGCCGGGGCATTTGAGGGCAGCCGATAATTCCCCTTCCGTGATAGGATCTTCCATGAGGTTTCCTCTTAGTGTCTTTGTTTTAGCACCATATTACGGAGCAGGCGCTGATTCAGCAGCCTGCCCTGTAATGCAGCGCTAACACGCTGCCGCGTTTATCATCTCCTGGAGTCCATAGGACTCCATTGAGGATTTTGCTGCTGGGTCACGTGACCTGCAAGCTCTCGTGAGATCGTGCAAGTCCTCGGAGGGAGACCAGGGACTAATTGTCCCCAGTCTCACTTTGCTCCCAACGGCCAGAAGCCGTGGATTTGTCCACCATTCGCCCCGCAGGATGAGAGAAGAGTATATGATTTGGGGGGGGGGGGTTTCAGTTGGTGCTGACTGATTCCATAGAAGCGGTATCAGTCAGCACCAGCTTTTAGTCGTGGTTAACTTTTTAGTTACCACAGCGGTGCGGTAATTGGCATTAGGATTACTTTAGGATTACAAAGTCCTAACGCTAATAACTTTTTGAGCTCCCTATGTTACGCCTAGGGAGCGCAAAGTACAGTAAGCTCACGGAAGCAAGCGCAATCCTCGATGCGCTAACAGGTTTTTAACCCATTAGCCATCAGAATGTAATTTGGGGGTACTGCGCTAGGACCACTTTACCTAGCGTTAACGCTCACATAGCTGAACGCTAACGCTAGTGTTACGTTTGTAATAGTGCCCTTAGTGTCTTTGTCATTGCCTCTGTGTCTGTCATGGTTTTTGCCATTGTCTCTGTGCATGTCTTAGTGTATGTGTGTGTCAGTGTCGCTTCAAGTTAAGGAAAACAAAAAGGCCCTTGTAGTCCAATGCTATATACGATGGATAAGCAATGTTTCTTCCAGTAACAGGAAGGTTACAGGAGGGAGGTTATGGATGAAGGTGTTAGTGGCAGGGAAAGGAACAAGGATCAGACACTAGATTAGGTTAGTGGAACATGCGGAGGAAAGGGGGTAGCATATGTGTTTCACCAATACTACACTATATTTTTTAATTTTGATTTGCACAAAGTTGAAATCTCTTCACAATCTCTTTTGAACACTCTTTCATTACTTTTTAATAGCAAGAGCAACTTTGAGAAATTGAAAATTATGATAAAAAGGAGTGATAAATATGAACATTCACCATGTATCACAGCTTAAATGGTAGGAAGACCTAAACCATTTGGAGAGTTTAATCTGCTTATTATTTAAAGGATAATGACTAATGGCTGCCGTCTTTTTTAACAGATATGGTGACCCTAAAGTATGGGCAGCCTACCTGGGCACTCCTTTTCTTAATGGGGTAGAAGGACGAGTTGAGAAGATATTTCGTATCCATAAGCATCCATTCTACAATGTGTATACCCTGGATAATGATGTCGCTCTGCTGGAACTGCCTTCACCTCTAAGTTACACCAACCTAATCAAGCCAATATGTCTCCCAGACACCAGTCATAGCTTCCCAGAGGGAACCAGATGTTTTATTACAGGCTGGGGTTCAACTAAAGAAGGAGGTAAATATGTGCAAACCCTGACGTGTTCTTGAGTGCCTTAAAAGTTGAAGTACCCCGTTCGTCAGCTTGTCTGCTTTTTCCAGCAGCTGGTCAACTGGCGGATCGGCAGCTTTTTTCCAATGCAGTTTTGCAGCGGATCGTCAGGTGCGTACGGCTTTTTTTCCGGCCACTCCAATTTTTTTTCAGCGGTTTTGCGGCGTTTTTTGCGTTTGAATAATCAGTTTTTCGGATGTGGTTGGCGGCTTTTCCCTGCACTTCGGGGACCCTGCGGTGAATGCTGAATTCACTGCAGGGTCAGGGGGTTTGATTCCCCGAAGTGCAGGGACGAAATAGTCAGGGGGTTTGATTCCCCGAAGCAGGGTCAGGGGGTTTGATTCCCCAAAGCGCAGGGAACAAAGGGTGCTCTTTGCATAACCCTGTACATTTTGAAGTTTATATGTACAATTTGGATGAGAAATGAAGAACATTGTGATGTGTTTAAAATAAGCTTTTCACGTGTGGTATAACAGAAGAAAATGTAAATAGGTATAAGATAAGGATATATAACGTCATTGTCAACATCCTAATTGCAACAAGACTTCTGGATGGCTTCTTGATTGATTGTTATAGAACCAAAATTATAGTTTATTGAGCGATATTGTTTCCTCTTTTATGGATGACAGACAGCAGATGATCAAAGGGCAATATCCATCAGTTGATACCAAAGCCAGTAAGCTGCTATTTATTCTGCACCTCAAAATATTAATATTTACCTACAGTGAATTTCATCAGACATATGACGGTCCAATTTATGCAAGTCACTCTGAATAATAGTAATAATCTATTACTTCTGTTTTTGTGTCATCTGCGTGCAATGACCTGACATGCATTGTCATATACAGATGTTTGTTAGGAGGGTTGTATGACACCTGGATGCTAAGTCACACTCCAAATATTGGTCCAGTAGCAATTCTGAACAAATATTAAGTAAACAAATAAAATAAACACATATTTTTCACATCTATTTTGGTGGGTTTTTTTGATCGATTCAGCGTTTTTTTCCAGCAGTTTTTCCAAGGCGGTTCGGAGTTTTATTGGATGCGTTCAGTGGGTTGATTCGGCACACTTTGGGGACCCTGCTGTAACCGAAGTTCCTTCTACGTTTGTGCCCTCAAACTCCTTGGCATCCTTGCCCACACTTTACTTGGCCTCTGTGTCTGTTGGAGAGGTGTAAATGCTGGCCTCTTGCCAAGAGATCATGGACCAAGTTGGCAAAGCCAGTTCTCAAGGACAATGGGCATAAGGGTCACCTAATGGTTAATGAGTTACAAATACATTTAATCTTGAAACTGTATTTTAGGAGTTAGTTTGTGTTAGAGATACAATGTAGACATTTCTGTTCTCTGATGTTTTGTTAATCCTCTCTATTGCGTAACTAATTCGATTTCAATGTCTTGTCTAGGAATGCAACTCCTGTAGATAATGTATTCTGTTGATTGTATCATGTCACCAGCCCTTCTCTCTGCTGTCCATAAAACTGCGCTCATTTTCATTAAAGATTCATTCATTTTCCCCATGCACTAAGTGTGTGTCTGGTGTTTTGGGGAGAGATGCATTGCACTCCCTCAAGTTTTGACTGAGGGTTGTGAGAAGCTGCTGTGGATCAGCTTGGCTGAAGAGAAGGGATGGATACTGTAGCAGCTTTGGTTCTGGTCCACAAGCTGGAGACCAGTGCACCCCAGTTGCTGTTACACCAGCATTTAATGCTGAATTCACCGCAGGGTCAGCGAATTGAGGTCGCCAAAGGGTGCCGAAGTAGAGGGCAAAGAAATTTTGGTGCTCTCTGAACAACCCCTTAAGTCACAATTTGATTGCCTTTTCCACTTGTTCTCTATCAGTTTCCCCTCTGTCTTTAAGTATAGCTTTGTTCTTGCTCCTTATTATACCTGCCAGTGATGGGAGCTGTCAAAGGGCTGTAGATGGCATGAGGTGGTTCTCCAGTGCTGGTTGGAAGCTATCCTAAGAAACGCCTACCCATGGAGACTGTAGAGTTGGCCATTGATGATATTTATATTATTATTATTATTATTCTTTATTTATAAAGCGCCAGCATATTCCGCAGCGCTGACAAAACAATCATTTGTACTGCTTAAGACTGTTTTGCTCTCTTTACATGTGGCAGAGGTATAATTAGACAGCTAAACAACTAATTGAGGCAGAAGCAGGGTCCTTTTCTTTCAACTTTTATTGTGAGGAGTAAGGTAAAACTGTAAATAAGAGAATAACATTCAATCAGTATATACAATATGCAACATCTTCAGTCTTAACATGCTAGTCTATCTGAGAAAAGAGAATATGCGCGTACCAGAGATGCTACTGTTAGGCTGATGACAAAACGGCACCTAGGTAGCTCTGTTGTCCTCCTGGAACAGACGTGCTGATGCAAACTGGATGGCTGCTGACCCCGCATGTGAAGTCCAACTTCCCAGCCCACTAGGATGATGGGAATCTAACTCAATTAAAAGGAACTACTTTGAAACTCGTTCAAATGTTTTCAGGATATGCTCATAAGATCGAAACTATGAATTGTTCTGTGCTGTTGTTTGTTTTTGTTTTTACAGGCCCTATGTCCAGGCAACTCCAAAAAGCCTCTGTGAGCATTGTTGGGGACCAGACCTGCAAAAAATTCTACCCAATTCAGATCAGTCCCAGAATGCTCTGTGCTGGTTTCATGCATGGAGGTGTAGACAGTTGTTCTGTAAGTATTTCACAGTTATAAAAGATATTTAAGCTGAATCTTTTTACCAGAAGATATCATCTAGATCTACTGAGGCCCCTTGAACTTAAGTACAAATATATACAGCCATTTATTCACCACATAAAGAATTATGAAAAATTGATAAAGGAAAATATATAAACATATATATCCAAGTTGAGAAAATATCTACCAAGTATATTATTTTGATCTAAAACTCCATGATTTGTGCTTGACCCCCTTAGGACTTTCCCCCTTAAATATATGTGTAAGCGTTTTTGTGTGCGGCCCAAATTCATGTGTAGACTATATTGCTGCAGTGCAAGTACGTGCTTATTTGTGTGTCTGGTCAGATTAGGGATTAGGGAATTTAAAGCAATATTTGTGTTTGTGACATTTGTGAGACGATGACAGGGTCTGTGTCTGTGTGTTGGGTCTGGGTCAGTGTTTGGGGAGGTTGCAGTCTGCACCAGTGTGTGGATGGGTCTGCAACAGTGCATCTAAGGGTCAGTATCAGTGTGGGGGGGGGGTCAGGGTCTGCATCATTGAGTGTGTCAGTGGGGGGGGGGGTGCAGGATCAATGTCAGTGTTGGCATGTGTCAGTTTGAGCCTTTGTGTTTCCTTCTACTTGCAAAAACCCCCCAAAAAAACGAAACCTGAATTCAGAAATAAGTTAGGATCTGCTAGTCATTGCTCGTTGCTTTGAGGTGACTACCGATTCACAAGCATGAAAAACAGCATTGAGTCAGCGATGGAGTGGGCCTTTGATGTATGTAGTCAGTGACAAGATAATATTTCAGCCCCATTGCCTTCATAAAATCATGTGTTCATTAAGTGATGCTGCTGTTGGTGCTGCCTCCATAAATAAAATACACATTTTTGGCCCATGCAAGTGACAACTCTTTCCTTTTTCCACAGTGTCTTTGACAGTGTCATTGGTTTTCTGTCAGTCTCTTATCTACCAGTATCTCTGTATGGGTCCATTGCTTTGTCAATATATGCATATGTCTGTCTGTGAATCTGCAACTCTTTCAGTGTCTTTAACTGTGTCTCTGTCAGGGTCTTTGGTCTATCTGTGTTTCTGTCTGTGTCTTTGCCAGTGCCTGTGTGTGTGTTTGTGACTTGTACCTGTTCTCCTAACCTATGTATCACTTTTGTATTGCCTCAACCATTTCTTGTGTCCCTCACGATTCTTTCATCATCATCTTATGTCCTTTTCTTAACCCTTTTGTCACTTGGCCTACTCCTTCCTGTATTTTTTGCACATGGTCCATGGTCCATGGTTCCTGGCTGTATGACAGATTTTTTTCCCACCCATGAACAAGTATAGCCGTCTCCTGACTTTCTATACTATGAAAGATGAGGTTATTACAGATCCAAGAGTGTGAGTGCTCCCATACATGCATGCATTAATTCATGAATCAGAAACAGATCAACCAGCAGGAATGGCTGCATTGTTATTGTGTTGTGACCTTATGGAAACTAATTGTAGACCAATCAATGCTGTCATAGCTGCCTTTTGGAGAAAACCAGGGGAATTCAGTAATATCTTTTTCTTTCTTTTTAAAGGGAGATGCTGGGGGCCCTCTGGCATGCCGAGAACCTGCTGGTCGGTGGTTTCTAGCAGGAATAACAAGCTGGGGTTACGGCTGTGCAAGACCCTACTTCCCAGGGGTTTATACCAGGATAACCTCTGTTCGCAGTTGGATTGGACAGACTTTACGATTATGAAGGACTCAGGGATGAGCAAAGATAGGAGCCCACTCACATACAACAAGCAGATGATACTTGCTGGGTCAGGATCAAATTCTGGCCTTTTATTCATCTGCTGTCAATCGCAGCTCATTTAGAGTACATTTTCTAAAATAAAGGTGACGTGTTATGACAACAGAAATAACAAATCTGCTAGACATGTATATGTGTGTACCAAGATTATCAACCTTGTGTGGATGTATTTAATTTTCAAGGTTATAGTAAGTTTGGTGAGACAGGTTATAATTGGTGTGTTTTCTCAAAAGCAAGGCTGTGGTAATGTGACAAGAGTGTGTTAAAACTATCAAACACCAATCCATTAAAGGAAAATTACTGTATACCCTACAGTACAAAGTGCGGGTGCACATAAGACCCTTCTTCTTAGATAAGCATTTTTTGTTTCTTAGAAATGTTGTTTTGATTTAATTAATAAGTATGTAGGCATCTCAACCCCCCTCCAGATGTAGATGGTCTCCAATTCTCCTTTCTTTGAATGAAATAGATTACCAGAGAATCATGGGAGTTGCAGTTCAGCAATATCTGGAGGGCTGTAGTTTGAGATCCCTGTATTAAAGAGTAAACAATCCAATGGCAACATTAAGTCAATTTACTTCATAATCAGGCAAATTAAAACCCTTAAACTTTAAAAATAAACTTTCAGTACAAATATCAAAATTCCTGAGATCTTAAAGGGATACTTCAACTGCTATACCTTAACAACTGGTTATAGTGCAAGGATTTGCCCTCTTCCGGTATTTCGACTAGGCCACGCTTTCTTCCTTGCCCATTCAAATGGTTGACAGTGTGTCATAGTTTAATTGTAGCAACTTTTCAAATCCCCACACTCCCTACATATCTCATAAACCCACGTTTCTTACAGACTTGACATTTTATTTTCCTGATTTATCTGCCATATTACCAGTGTGTGTGTACATATCTGGTTAGCGTGATAGAAAGCGCTCTCAGGACTCAGATGGCTCCCATAAATAACCTCGTCCACATGGATATATAAAAAGGAAGCAAAATACGTATATTGGTGCAGTAAATCACAATAAATACATAATTTCTGTGTAACATATGGTTATTCCACTCACAAATCTAGAGCCATATCACTGGCTCTGAGTGGGTCAGCGCATCAGGGTGTTTTTCGGGATCTGTCCAAGGCAACCCGCACCTTATTTAAATGATCTCTCCCCACAATGGTGAATATAAAAAGGAAGGTGAAAAGAAAAATATCTCCTTGTGCAGATCTGATATGTATATTGTATCAACAATTGTATCAGCGATTTTCAACTCACAATTGGTGGAACTTATCCAGCTCTAGGTATCGCGCCTATGGGTTTGTTGAGTAGGTTAAATCCAAAAAAAACTCCACGATAGTAGGGACTTTTTTTTTGAAAAACTTTTATTTGGTAAGCCAGCTGATGAAGCTGCTTTTACGCGGCGAAACGCGTCTTGCCATTTATATAGTCTGGCTGGATGTTGACACAGCTTTTTAATTGGTTTTAAAATTTCTTTTAAATAAAAGATTTTTTTCCCTACTGTCGTGGAAGTTTTTTGGGGTTTTGACCTACTCAACAAACCCATAGGCACGATACCTAGAGCTTGACTAAGCTCCACCAATTGTGAGTTGAAAATCGCTGATACGATTGTTGGTACAATATACATATCACATCTGCACAAGGAGATCTTTTTCTTTTCACCTTCCTTTTTATATTCACCATTGTGTGGAGAGATCGTTCAAATAAGGTGTGGGTCCAATTTCGGGGCAGTTAGTCTATTCACTAAGCTGTCAATTCATCAAATACTGGCGAATTGACCGGGAAATACAGTGTGGTACGGCAGCAGTGAAATTGTCCCATAGAGAAGTAATGGTTTGTCTAGTCATATAAGACCGAACTGCACCAACGTGTCGGCGAAATACCCTGATTTTCCTTGTTTCAGATAGACAGGTTTAAACATGCAAATCCCATAGGATTCAATGTAAAAACTTCAGCAGTCTTTAAAAAAACAAACATATTTCTTTTTAGTCATATTCAGCCACAAGCCTTTTCATTTTTTAGAACACCCGTTTGTATCTTTTGATGAAATTTGTTTCCCAATTTTTTAAGGCGTTTTTTTAAAATTCTGTACCAGCCCTATTATTTTTTAAAGCCCTTTTTTACTATTTAGACACATTTTAATAATTTATTTGTTTAAAAAGAATTTCAATCTGTATATAAGGGCATACACCAATAGCTTTGATTACCTTCATTTTATAGTATAATTGAAAGTTGCTGGTGACCGGCACCAATATTAGGTCCTGAATTTTAACTTGGCTAGCTAGAGTCAAAGCCCGACCAGCTCCCCTTCACTTTATATTACTCTTCAATCATTTGCCTGCTTGGCTGGACATGTTAAAAAAGAAAAAAAAAACTAGTTGGATTGTGCGAGCTTGCAATTTATGAGCATGTATTGGGGGGTTAGGTCCAAGAAAATATGTTTTGTATTGCACTCTTATTGGTCTGTATGCTCTTTAATGTTACCAATAAACCTGCTACAATTTAGATTCTCAAAAAAGCCATGTACATTCTCCAGGAACAGGTTCCATGGTTTCTGTGGCAAATTTTTATTTTGAGAAAGTATTTTACCAGGAAGAATACATTGAGATTTCTCTTGTTTTCAAGTATGTCCTGGGTGGCGAGTCTGTACCGTTAGGTGTCTTGCCCAAGGACACTTACTGGAGGTGCGCTTGCCGGGATCGAACCTGTGTCTCCAGTCGTAGAGCAGTGATGTTACCTCTACTACACCCAGCCGGTACAGTAATTCAGCACCTGTAATCAGCCTCTTTAGAGAAATGAAGAAATAATCTGAATGAATTAACAGCTTGTGGAATCATATTTAGGATTTAGGAATCTACAGTGGGGCAAAAACGTATTTAGTCAGCCACCAATTGTGCAGGTTCTCCCACTTAAAAAGATGAGAGGCCTGTACTTGTCATCATAGGTACACTTCAACTATGAGAGACAAAATGAGAAAAAAAAATCCAGAAAATCACATTGTCTGATTTTTAACCCTTTCGCTGCTGAGGCTTTTCCCGCCCCTATGCTGAGGTCATTTTTACCTGTTTTGCGCATCATGTTTAAACGTGTTTTGAAGGCTTATTTTAGTATATGACCCAGACATATTAATATCGTCTTTCCGTCAGACTCGGTAGATTCATAATATGTCATTATTATATGTATACGTTATGTCATGTCTGTATATTATAACAAAAAATGCAATAAAATATGTATTTTCAATAATTTACAATGTGTAAAGTGTTTTTTTCCACATTTTAACATGCGAGCAATTGCGGTTATATTTTGTATGGGGTGCACTTGTTAAAAAAATTAGAGATGGGGTCTCGTTACATTTTTTTTTGGGGAAAATGACACTATTTTTAACAAACGCACCGCATACAAAAATCGTTAGTGCAGCATCATTGTTCACATTATAATTGAAATGGGAACAATATTGCTGCATTAACAAACCCAAAAAAAAAAAAAAAGTGTTTAATTTTTATTTAATTTTTTTTTTATTTTTTATTTTTACAAAATTTTTCACTGTAGTGTTTGGTATCGTTGGAACGGCCATGCTCTGGCCGATCCAACGATACCAAAATTTAACCCCTAACTGCCACGGATCGGGAGATAGGGAGTTCATTGGAACTCCCTATCTCCACAGTTGGTGGCAGTTAGGGGTTAAGTCTAGGACTGGCGTCATCGTGCTACGCACGATGACGCCAGTCCTCTGGGGGAGTTCCCGGAGGCTTGGCCGACATCCAAGATGTCGGCCAGCTCCGGGAAAGGATCGCGAACCGGCGCTTTTCAGCGCCGATTCGCGATCCAGCTCCCCAGGGGTTAATGCCAGGCATCATTTGGAAGGGCAGGCTGTGCCCTTCCAAATGATGCCTGGGTTAACCCCCTGTGCGCGCCGATCGGGAGGGAGGTCCGAAGGACCTCCCCCTCCCTTTCAGGCGCCTCCTCCGCACATGCGGGGGGGCGCCTGAATTAGGTGTCATCGCGCCCCGCGATGACACCTAATGCTGGCGGCTGCTGGTCCGGATGCGCGGCTGACATCCAGGATGTCAGCCCGCACCGGAGGGGGCCAGCGATCGGCCGAACCCGGCGAACGCTGACCCCAATGTGAGGACGCGCTCAGCGCGTCCTCAGCACACCAGCGGGAATGCTGAGGACGCGCTGAGCGCGTCCTTAGCATTCAAGTGGTTAAAGAATTTATTTGCAAATTATGGTGGAAAATAAGTATTTTGTCAATATCAAAAGTCCATCTCAATACTTTGTTATATATCCTATGTTGGCAATGACAGAGGTCAAACGTTTTCTGTAAGTCTTCACACACTGTTTGCTGGTATTTTTGCCCATTCCTCCATGCAGATCTCCTCTAGAACAGTGATCTTTTGGGGCTGTCGCTGGGCAACACGGACCTTGAACTCCCTCCAAAAGGTTTTCTATGGGGTTGAGACCTGGAGACTGGCTAGGCCACTCCAGGACCTTGATATGCTTCTTACGAAGCCACTCCTTCGTTGCCCAGGCAGTGTGTTTGGGATTATTGTCCTGCTGAAAGACCCAGCCACGTTTCATCTTCAATGCCTTGCTGATGGAAGGAGGTTTTCACTCAAAATCTCACGATACATGGCCCCATTCATTCTTCCCTTTACACGGATCAGTCGTCCTGGTTCCTTTGCAAAAAAACAGCCCCAGAGCATGATGTTTCCGCCACCACGCTTCACAGTAGGTATGGTGTTCTTTGGATGCAACTCAGCATTCTCTCTCCTCCAAACACAAGTTGAGTTTTTACCAAAAAGTTCTACTTTGGTTTCATCTGACCATATGACATTCTCCCAATCATCTTCTGGATCATCCAAATGCTCTCTAGCAAACTTCAGATGGGCCCAGACATGTACTGGCTTAAGCAGGGGGACACGTCTGGCACTGCAGGATTTGAGTCCCTGGTGGCGTAGTGTGTTACTGATGGTAGCCTTTGTTACTTTGGTCCCAGCTCTCTGGTCATTCACTAGGTCCCCCCGTGTGGTTCTGGGATTTTTGCTCACCGTTCTTGTGACCCCCACGGGGTGAGATCTTGCGTGGAGTCCCAGATCGATGGAGATTATCAGTGGTCTTGTATGTCTTCCATTTTCTTAGGATTGCTCCCACAGATGATTTCTTCACACCAAGCTGCTTGCCTGTTGCAGATTCAATCTTCCCAGCCTGGTGCAGGTCTACAATTTTGTTTCTGGTGTCCTTTGACAGCTCTTTGGTCTTATCCATAGTGGAGTTTGGAGTGTGTCTGTTTGAGGTTGTGGACAGGTGCCTTTTATACAGGTAACAAGTTCAAACAGGTGCCATTCATACAGGTAACGAGTGGAGGACAGAGGAGCCTCTTAAAGAAGACTTTACAGGTCTGTGAGAGCCAGAAATCTTGTTTGTACTGTAGGTGACCAAATACTTATTTTCCACCATAATTTGCAAATAAATTCTTTAAAAATCAGACAATGTGATTTTCTGGATTTTTCTTTCTCATTTTGTCTCTCATAGTTGAAGTGTACCCATGATGACAATTACAGGCCTCTCTCAACTTTTTAAGTGGGAGAACCTGCACAATTGGTGTATAGTTGACCTAAGCTTGATACATTGTGTCATAATTTTCAAAGCCTCAGGCAATGCTAGTTTCTGGGTTAGACCAGTGAGTACTTATGGAAAAAAAGGACAAACAAGAGGACAAGATCAAATTTGATTTACTTTCCTTTGGATTCAGCTCTCACAAAATGCTGTTTGGCCAAGGTACTTCAACTGAGCAGTGCTTGTTGGCTCAAAACAAAAGCCACTAAAAGGAATTTTTTAAAATGTATTTATAAAATTCACAAAAACATACCAAAGGTGACCTCCAGCATTAATATATTCCTTTATAAGTCAAGGAACTATGCTTTAGCTAAGGGTTTCCCAAATCTGCCCTTGGGAAGCACTAACAGGCCACGTTTGCCAGATATGTGAAGCACAGCACAGGTGATATAATTTGCTGCTCAGTGATTGCAGGATTCAGTCTGCATTTTCCCCAAGGTAATTCTTAAGATGTGCCCTGTTAGAGGGTCCTGAGGACAGGGGTAGGAACCAATTGTTTAGACACGCCTTCTTTAGTCAAAATTGCTAGAAATTGGAACTCTGACATGAATTTTACCAGTGTTGCTGCTGACCATAGATTGTGATTTTAGGCAGTATTGAATTTTTGTTAAAATATTTGAAAGTGAAGTGTTGCTCCCCATCTGAAATCTTTAAAATGAATTATTTGCAAAACAAGCAGAAATATGCCCTTTCCCATATACAGGTTTCAAATATCAAAAACACATTTATTGACAGATTATACAAGAAATGAACCAGAATAAAATTTATTTTGTCTTGCTGCTTTCAGTGATGTTCAAACAGGAAACAAAGTTAGATAAAAATTTTGTTTCTTCCCATTTACAACGCAATCATGAACTCTGAAGATCCTGTAGAAAAACGGTCATCATCTTCAACAGGACAAAAATAAACATATCAGCTTCACAGAAATGGACAGAATTTCCTGTGTTTAGCTTACAGTACCTTGTTTGCTGTGTCAAGGTTCAGCATTTAAATACTTTATTGTAAATGAAGGTAAACCTCCCTTTCAGACTGATACATGTAATACACGCATTACAATTGCATAGTGTAACCACAAGATCCGAACTGGATTATTTTTAGACCAAATGAATAATAGAAAAAAATCTCTTTTTTTATTCCGTAACTGGAAACAAGTTATTAAATTGTTCTAAATAAGCAAAATCTGGTAAAACAGGGAAAGACCAGCACTGAAATGTGTAATTCAATGCTGTATTGATTTTATTTTTAAATTCAAAGTATTTTCTCAGCTGTAGATATTGTCAGTTAAATATTAAATTGTATTTCTAAAAAAAAAACAAAAAACTGAAAAATAAAGTTGTTACAAACCCCCCCCCCCCCTCTTTTTTTTTTTATTAAAAAAAAAAAAAAACACACACTTATCTCACCAGGTCCAGTACCACACAGTGAAAACCGACCGTGGCTCATTAAGGAATAGGATGACCAGAACAAGCCGTCGTGAGGTTATTTAAAATATATGTACACATTTTAATGCCTGATGCGTGTTTGTTCTCTTTGGAATACACAATTAAAAACACATTTTCCTTTTGTGAGTTGAGCACAGAAACAAAGATCATGCTCAACGGCGTTTTATTGCCAACTTAAACGGTAGGACAAATATTTTGGGGGGGGAGAATAGGACTGAGACCATGTAGCTTTAAGTGAAAATTTGTAGACACCCAGAAATAATTCCATATGGATATACTTTTTGTTTTAGGGGTGAAGGAGTAGATTCAGAATTACCATTTGAAGAAGATACGGTCATTATCCTACTGCAATGTAAACCTTTTAAACGCCCTAAATCATTTTATCATATTCAGCTTTCCTTGTTATTTTCCTTTTAAACAGCAGCTTTGTTTGGCTGCAGATGGAAGGCAAGTCCAGGTTTTAGTCCCCAAGTTGGTGTGGACTCCTGGCTTCCATCACATCTTGGCACTCTCTCGCTGTAGTCTGGCATTATAAGCTCGGGATACAGTGTTCCAGGCATCCATATACCTGTCCATGCACATTGCGACACATTTCTGGAAGAGAGGGAAGAAAAGAGGACATTAGTGGGAAAAAAAAATAAAAATAATACTGGCAACAAACCAAAATAATGGCATTAATAACACATTACCTAGTAGTGCATTGATAAAAATGTGCAGAGACTAAAAAAGGCACTCTGATAGTAGGATGACCAACTTGGTCATCTGACTACGGATATTTTTGTTTACGATCTGGGTCGTCCACTGGAAGCAACCTAGGTCGATGGACTACGGGGGGGGGGGCTATTTTTGTGTGCCCTAAGTTTAGGTTAACAATTTTTAAAATAACACCATTCATACATAATGTAGGGCTGCAACGAACGATTATTTTCACAAAATCAATTCATTGAATAAAAAAAAAAAAATTGTTTTGCTACTTGCGTAGTGTACGTAACTTTGGCACGTACATACAAAAATGATGTAGTTTGCGTAACTTGCGTACTTTTCACACACAAGGTACGTTGGTGTTTGGTCAGAGATGAGTTGCGCATGCTGCATCAATCCAAGTTCATGTCTGCTTTCCCCCTGAATGAACGCTGCTATGAGTGTTCAGATAAACATGATGAGGTCAGCAGGCAAAGCAAGGTGAAGGGGGGAGCACACCACACAGCCTATGTCAAGCCAAAGTGGTCAGGGTGCATAGTGTTTCCCTTTAAAATTATTCCATGAACAAATTGAGTGGGGGGAGGGACTGGAGATGAGGGGGAGTGAGTTTGGGAAAAAGATCAGACCCGAGTGTGAGAGGGAGGGAGTTTGTGAGGAAGGGACCAGGACAAAAAGGGAGTAATGGCTGCTCTGCAGTGAAGGGAGGGTGGGGTGGTGGCACACGACTCCAAGTAAGGAAAAAACACTGGCATTACAGCTCCAACCGCACAGTGGCAGTATCCCATGGTCTGTGTGATTGTTTTATATTCAGTTTACAACAGTAGCAGAACTGGTGATGTTGAACATAACCCTAGAACAAAGTCATAAAGAGTAAAGCAGCAGCACATCTTCTCCAATCAGCTGCAAAGTAGTATCTGAGGTTTAGGGCTGCAACTAACGATTATTCTCATAATTGATTAGTTGGCTGATTAATCGGATGAAAAAAAAAAGAAAAAAAAAAAGTGTTTACTTAAAAGGTATTTTATGTAAAAAAAAATAAGCAATTTGCGTAGTGTATGTAACTTTCCTACGTACATACGCAAATTGCGTATCTTGCGTACTTTTCACACATGGTATGTAAATGCTTGGTCAGAGGGATGGGTTGATGCTGCACGCACAGCTTAAGCCCATGTTTGCTTTTCAAATAAACGCTGCTACAAGCAATTGGACATAGATGATGATGTCAGCATGAAATCAGGGTTAATAAGATAAAGTGGTCAGGGTGGGTAGAGTGTCCGTTTTAAATAATTTAGTGAACAAACTGAGTGGGAGGAGGGACTGGAGGTGGAATGGAGTGACTTTGCTCAAGTGACTTGACCTGGGTGTGAGAGGGACTGGGTATGGACAAAAGACCGGATCTGAGTGTGGGACCGAGTTTGGGGACCAGACCAAAGTGAGGGAATGGCAGTTCCCAACCAAAGAGGGTGTGGTGGTGGCACAGGACTCCAGCATCAAGTAAGGATAACACACAGGCATAAAGCTCCTTCACCCAGTAGCAGTATCCTATTGTTTGTGTTATTCTTCTGCTACTGTTATAAACAGTATAAAAACAAACTGGTTGTGTCTGACATAACCCTAGAACTAAAATCATACATCGAAAATCAGCGGCGCATCTTCTCCAATCAGCTCCGAAGCTGAGGTTATTTACGTTTAACTCAGTCTGACTCTAAACAGTGTGTGCTGCACACAGGACGATTAATCGACACCGATTAAATCGATAATTAAAATAGTTGACAACTTATTTAATTAGGGATGCACCGATACCACTTTAAGACCGAGTACGAGTACCGATACTTTTTAAAAGTACTCACCGATACCGAGTACCGATACTTTTATTTAATGTCATGTGACGCTTTCCAATAGGAACAGACCTCATAAAAATTTATATGAGATTGACCGCAGCTCTCATGGATTGGCCCCGCAGCTCTCATGGATTGGCCCCGCAGCTCTCATGGATTGGCCCCGCAGCTCTCATGGATTGGCCCCGCAGCTCTCATGGATTGGCCCCGCAGCTCTCATGGATTGGCCCCGCAGCTCTCATGGATTTGCCCCGCAGCTCTCATGGATTTGCCCCGCAGCTCTCATGGATTTGCCCCGCAGCTCTCATGGATTTGCCCCGCAGCTCTCATGGATTTGCCCCGCAGCTCTCATGGATTTGCCCCGCAGCTCTCATGGATTTGCCCCGCAGCTCTCATGGATTTGCCCCGCAGCTCTCATGGATTTGCCCCGCAGCTCTCATGGATTTGCCCCGCAGCTCTCATGGATTTGCCCCGCAGCTCTCATGGATTTGCCCCGCAGCTCTCAAGGATTTGCCCCGCAGCTCTCAAGGATTTGCCCCGCAGCTCTCAAGGATTTGCCCCGCAGCTCTCAAGGATTTGCCCCGCAGCTCTCAAGGATTTGCCCCGCAGCTCTCAAGGATTTGCCCCGCAGCTCTCAAGGATTTGCCCCGCAGCTCTCAAGGATTTGCCCCGCAGCTCTCAAGGATTTGCCCCGCAGCTCTCAAGGATTTGCCCCGCAGCTCTCAAGGATTTGCCCCGCAGCTCTCAAGGATTTGCCCCGCAGCTCTCAAGGATTTGCCCCGCAGCTCTCAAGGATTTGCCCCGCAGCTCTCAAGGATTTGCCCCGCAGCTCTCAAGGATTTGCCCCGCAGCTCTCAAGGATTTGCCCCCGCTCGAACGCTGGGGAAGCTGGCCGCGTGCATGTAAAGCACGCGGCCAGCGTTCCCCTTCGGCACGCCAAATACTCACCCTTCCTGAAGTTCCGGTCTCTGGGCAGTGATGCGGTCACGTGGCCGCCGGGCGCATCTGTGACGCGGCCTCCAGCCGAGAGGCCGCGTCACAGGAGCGCCCGGCGGCCACGTGACCGCATCACTGCCCAGAGACCGGAACTTCAGGAAGGGTGAGTATTTGGCGCGCCGAAGGGGAACGCTGGCCGCATGCTTTTCATGCACGCGGCCAGCTTCCGCCGGCCCCGCGGATACCGGCAAGCCGGCCCAGCGCCGGCTTCCAGTATCGGCGGGATGTATCGGGCCGTTTGCACGAGTAACAAGTACTCGTGCAAACGGCAATATCGGCCCCGATACCGATACTAGTATCGGTATATCCCTATATTTAATCATCGATTAAATCGATTAGTTGTTTCAGTCCTAATCAGGTTAATATTTAACTCTGTCTACCGCTAAACGGTGTGTGCTATACACAGACTGATTAAATCGATAAATGAAAATAGTTGACAACTATTTTCATTTTCGATTAGTTGTTTCTGCCCTTTATTAATGTACATGAATAACATGTGCGAGATACACACACCTGAAAAGTAGACCCCAATTGCATGAAATCAAGGGATTCTACATCTAAAAGCGGATGGAAAGGAGGAAATCCGACAATATATAATTTTTTTCCAACAATCTTTCTTCTGGTACTCAGCCACACTTCATACAAACAACATTTCAAAGATTTGTCATCTGAATTGAATCTCACATACCCACTCTAAACTAAAAATTAAGGAATTTCAGTTTACTTAAGTGGCCATTAAACGTTTTAAGCCCACCTGCCAATGTCAAGGCAAATCTCTTTATGTGGGAACCTACTTGTTTGGTCTGGGTATAAATCCACAATTTTGTCTCTGAGCTGTAAGTGGCAGCAGGCTGTTTATTGTCATAAGGTTCGGAACTTCCTTGAAAGGTTTGAATCAATGTTGGCAGGTGGTCATAAAATTTTAACCCCTTCACTGCTGAGCCATTTCACGTCTAAAAAAAACCCACATTTTTCTTTTTTGTATTATTATTGTTATTTTTTTTTTTACTTTAAACATGGTCATATTTGATATCATTGGAAAGGCCATGCTCTGGCCTTTCTAATGATATCAAACATGACCCTGCTAGCTGAAAACAGTCGGGAGATATCTGGGTTAAAAGGAACCCTTCTCTCCACCCGTATCTTTCCTTAGGAGTCAATGAGGACATTCCCCACACGTCCTCAGCAGTGAAAGGGTTAATGGCCATTTAAAAAGCTTTGTGTTTAGGTTTAGAGTAGATACATGGGATTCAATGTTCAAATGGCCATTTTCTGGTATTTTTATGGTTTAGAGTTGCTGGAAATTAAGGTCTGCTGATTCAAAAGGGCCATTGTGCGCGTGCGGGAGCCATGGAAAAGGTGTATTTACATATATGCATACATCATACGTTATTTAAAATATTAATAATCAAGGTTGTTTAGGTGTTTAAAAGCTGCAAGACCCAGTCCATGCACTAAGCAACTTGTTTATTTATTTGCAAAGTATTTTACCAGAAAGGATACATTGAGATTTCTCTCCTTTAAGTATGTCCTGGGTTTCCAGTTTGTTCCTGCAGTTATATGTAGCAGAAAACTGCTGATTAAAATTATGGGCCAGTATTCCATTTCCTATCCAACTCTTAACATGAAACATTTTTATGCATCCCTAAATACTATATAGCAAATGCTTACATTAAAATACGTACCTGCTCAGAATTATCCAAAGAGCTGCCAGGTTTGCCAATACATTTTCGAAAACACTTTTCAGTCATTCTCTGCAATAGGGAGAATTTTACAGAGAAACAATTGTTAGTATAAAATGCTACAAAATGTCAATGACTTATTTTTAATGTAAATAAACTAGTTTGCCTCGAGCATGGATCTCCAAACCCTGTCTTTTCAAATGCTGCTGAACTATAATCCCCAGAAATGTTTGAATGTAATAGGTGGACACAATCACGGGTATTGTAGTTCAAGAATCTCCAGGGGACTAGTTTGAAGATTTCTGGTCTAGCGTTTCTCTTTAACAATTGTATAGTAAAGGTTATTTGCCGAGTGGACTCACTATACACAATGTATTAAAATGTTAAATGTATAATTCCCTACCAAATTACTGCCATGACTCATTAAAGCAGGACTAATTATTCTCCAGCCCAATGCAGACAGGCGGTTATCTGCCCTGTGCTGGCAAATCAAGGGTCAATGATGGAAAAATGTGCAATATTTGAAAGATGGCTCTAATCGTGCTATGCCCATGGACCACTGGGAGGCTCCACCTTGTCGTGGAAATTTTATTATGTGGACATTATATTCTAGGATGTGCGTGTTTTATAAGTTGTCAGCTGTCTCCCTGTGTTGGATTTGAATGTTGTTTTAAATCCAAACCAGCGGCAAAACCGTCAGTATGAAAACCTTCTTTTGGGTTTAGAGACATACCTGCTTTTAAAGACATTTAAGCCTTGTCTCAACACTGGTACCGTGTTGAGATAATAACTGTATTTGTCCCTGCAGATATGTCAATAACCCGTAAGAACAAGTAGATTGAGCAGTATCTGAATGGGGTCCATATTGACGAATGACGGGGGATGGGGACAAACATGGCTGACGGGGATCATGGAGATGGCTCAGGGATGAGTCATCTCCAGGAGGCCGGTCGGTCATTCTGGTCCACGCCCCTGTCCTTTTGATATGTAAATGTAATTACTGGGCAACCTGGCTTTTCTGTTGTACAGCCAGGGGGCTACTGGGCGTGTGCGATTGTCTAATAAATTAAACAATCCAGGAGCCACAGCTCACTTGGCCACAGGATTTTCCAGCTTGAAGCAGCGTGTTTGTCTGATTACATCTGGGATAGAGAAGTACTTCGTTCTTATACAGAAAGAGCTAGATATAGCTTGTATTTTTATAGTGACGGATTTGTTTGTACTGGGCGCACTTTAATACTGAAGTGTACCTTTTTAGTGCACCAGGACTTTATGCGCAAACACCAAACTTTCCATAACAACCTGCATATGGTGCACTGCAAGTTGCCGATTACCTCATCAAAAGATACTGAGGTTTTGCTATAATCCATCAATTTTGAATACACTACAAGCAAAGTGATCCAGGGGTCTATGTAATAACATTCCACTTGCCCTCTCCTCTACAAAAGAGGTAAGAGGTAAAAATCCCCATCCTGGCTTAGGAGCTGATGGATTCTTTATCTTCTTGGTTCACAGAAGAGCCATTTCCAGTTGCTAAAACACTTTTCTTACCAGACTGTATTACAGTACTTTTCCATGTATAAGTCTATTCTTTGTCTAAAATTGTGTTGGGGGCATCTTATACACTGAAAAGTACGGTAATTAGGGCTTACTTTAAAAACAAAAAGAATGACCATTTAGGATCTCCCTTTCCAGATACCAATGCTTGAATAGGAACAAAGTGTGCTTAACCCTCGCTTTTCAGATTGGAGGCTCTAGTGGAACTCATCTGAATCCCCATCTTTCCTTCAACATCAAAACTGGGAGGAATGTTCACTCATCTTTTATTATCATCATCATTTATATAGCGCCAACAGTTTCCACAGCGCTTTACAATAACCAAAGGGAACAAAATACATATAAAAAACGGACATAAGATGGAAACAAGAGGTGTAGAGGGCCCTGCTCATAGGAGCTTACAGTCTAGAGGATCTTTGCTAATGTATAACTCCTTTAGATGACAAAATTGCACACAAAGCTAACCTTTTGTCTATTATTCCCAGATCAGTCAGAGCTCGTCTTTGGTCTTTATAATGTTGCTGCTAGATTATATGTCAAGCCACTTACGAAGTTAGCCACTAATCGCCGGTGTCTGCCAGAGTTTCAAATACTGGCAAAAATTGACAGTATTGCATTGCAATCAAACGTCGTTTGTCAGTACCCCAATACTGGCATTTTTTCTTGCATTTGCAAACCTGCTTAAATTTTGATCAATGCATTATAAAGGAGCATTTCATGGATGGCATTCCCTGGTGTATACAGAAATATGGTGGGCACACAGGCTGGAGTGTCTCCGTTGGCAGAGAATCTATGGAACCGGATGTGACATTGGGGGAAGGTTTGGCCACTTGGATGCCTGAACGTTTATGTTAACATCTACCAAATAAAGCTGCTATCTTTGCTGCAAGTGTTTTGCCTCGATCTCCTTCTCAAGCTTGTCCATACCAGGGTTGGCCCTCTGGGTCTCTATTGAGCACCCACACCTGGAGCATTATTGTATATAACTCTACATATTGAATGCCTTGCTTCATTTTCTATATACACTGGGGAAGGGGCGGGTGACAATAATACATGGAGTAGCTGCCCTGGAGACAGATCAGACAGCAGGAAAAAGTAGAATGCCAAAAGCGCTGACATGAGGAGATTATCAGGGTTATTCAAAGAGATCCGAATGGCTGGAGAAAGGTAACCGAACGCTGATTTTCAGCGTTCGGTTACCTTTCTTTGCCATTCGGCTATCCAGAGAGCAGTCAATTCACCAAATCCTGCACATACGGTGCCTGTTCGAGGGCAGTGAAATCCCCATGAAAAGCACTGCTTCGGCTATTCAGAGAACACAAACCAGCAGTGAAAGGTTCCCGTAATACCCTGCCATTCGTGGATTAATTTGGCAGGTTTATTCAGGAGAATCCCATAGGCTTCAATGTTAAAAATATTCCCGTTCTAATTAAATATCTAAAACCGTTCATTAGAACGCTGCGGAATATGCTGGTGCTTTATAAATAAAGAATAATAATAAATAATTAGAAAATTCTGCAGTAAAGAGTCTATAGATTTTTTAGGATATTTTAAGCATTTCAGTATTTTTTCTGTAACAGCCCTTTTTATTATCATTCATTGGATCTTATATGTAACTTGCAGACATTTTCACTCAGTAGTTTCTTTGCAAACAGCGTTTCACTTTTCAATCATTCAAGCAAACTGTTTTCTTAATTTATTCACTTCACTCGTCTGCGGTGTTGGCATTTTCCGGAGGCTTCGCTGTGTGTGATCGGCTCCTGCTCGGGTTTTTCCGGCGTCTTCGATGGGTTAATCCAGATGTTTTTGTGGGTTTTCAGCATGCATTCGTCGGGTTTGCGGCAGCTTTTCCCTGCACTTCGACAGCCCTGTGGTGCTTGCTGAATACACCGCAGAGTAGCCGAAATGGGAAGCACCGAATTGAAGATTTGAATCTCTTTGAATAACCCTGTATGTAGGTGTAGTATGTCCTTCATACGTTTATAGAGTATTATATGTTAATGACCCACTCTGCTACTATAATATGTCTAATACTCTATGGGCATGTCAACAGTAGCCATGGTCCAGGCACGCTGCCACATGTCTGACCCCATGAGTATCTTTGGGAACATCCTAGAAAGGATATCGACAGGAAAATGGGATTAATATATAAAGGAAGTCTTGTTTTTCAAGCTGGTCATTAGTGGACTATAAATGCATTGGGAAGAAAACCAGGTATCAGCAACCAGAAACCTCAGCATTGCACACACAGATCTCTCACATAAGTGATACGTGTGCTGCATGTTTGTGGATGCTCTGTGTCCTAGCAGGGCCGCCTGGCAGCACAGGGTTAAAGCTTCCTTCCCATTTGATGTGTGTGTGTCATGGCGCTCACCTGCAACAGTTCTTGCGCGTTTGCCACCGCAATCTGGACCTTGACCTGCTCCATAATGGCCCCTGTATCCACCTTCCCAGAGCCTGAAGCTCCTGAAGCAAACTCCGAGCCGAAGCCATCCATTGCCGTGGTTATCTGACCTGCAGACTCAAAGTCACTCACATGGGAAAGACTTCCTGCTGTAGCCGGAACCGGAAACACGGCGTCTACCTCGCGACTCGCGAGGCATAACGGGCGTTGTAGTTGTTTGTTTACAACGTTGAGATGGGCTGGGGTTGGGAAGCATTGTCCGTCTATTGACAAGTTAGAAAATCTAAGCTGTAGGTTATATTGTAAGATATTATCAGTATCTTGCCAGTTCGGCAATATGATGTTTACAGTTCTTTGGGGGGGGGGGGTCACTTTGATTAAATAGAAAAGCAAATACAAAATGATGCATAATAATGCCACGGGGAAGCAGCTGTGCATGGAAATGGGGTTGCCTGGTTGGCCATGTTTTCCTGGACTCTGATTTATTTATTTATTGATGGGCAGTGCATGAAGAATGTAACCCTGTAGTATGCAGAATCCATATTTTGTAGGTAAGAATTCAAAAAGGAATCCCAGGTCACATGACATGCCTTGCTTTCATTCCTGCAGTATATGAATTATAAATTATGCAGGGCAGCACTTTTCCATGTGCGCCTCTCAAAGTGAGACAGTCCCCTGTGTCCAGGAAAATATGGCCAATCTCTGAAGCCTAAATGTAAATGGATCTAGGCCGGCTGGGTGGAGTAGAGGTAACATCCCTGCTCTGCATGGAGAGAGCCTGTGGAGACATGGGCTCGATCCCAGCGAGCAACCTCTCCAGTAAGTGTCCTTGGCAAGACACCTAACGGTACATACTCGCCACCCAGGACATACTTGAAAATGAGAGAAATCTCAATGGTAAAATCCTTTCTCCAAAAAAAAAAATGGATCTAGGGAAATAGGGTGATGGCTCCATATCTGCAGGCGTTTCAAATGGTTAAAGAGCAACACTTGATCTTTCTTTGTACTTTTAATCTTTAAATAAAGAATTTTAAAAAAAAGAGCAACACTTGTGTTTTAGGGAATGTGGCTGGAGGTGGAACCAGTGGTCCCCAACCCTGGTCCCTACTGCAGGGACATGCGGCAAGGTCAGTGGCTGGTGACGCACTGGTTAGTATCAGAGCCAGCTATAATTTTATTATATTTAGTTCCCCCTGTATTTATATGTACGAATTCCCCTTAATTATTGTAAAATATCCCCCGTTTTGTAACTAATTGTATTCCCCCTGCCGTTACTTACATGGATCTAGTCAGTCGCCACCTAGCTGCACGTTGCAAGTAAGTGTATCTTTCCTGGTATAGCGGCACGATTGCCATTCATATTATTTATGTGCTTTGTTCCAGTCATATTTTACAGAAATACAGAAAATAAATATGTAGGAAATATACACAACATGTTACGTGTTATATATACATAGTTATATAGGCTGAAAAAAGACATGCGTCCATCGGGTTCAGCCTCTCCCATATAACCTACTGCTGTTGATCCAAAAGAAGGCAAAAAACCCAGTCTGAAATATGCAACATACTGGGAAAAAATTCCTTCTTGACCCCAGAATGGCAGTCAGATTTCTCCTTGGATCAAGAAGCTTTTAGCCACATATTAAATATTATAACCCTTAATATTCTGTGTCTGCAGGAAATCATCCAGTCGTTTTTTAAAAGTCTGTACAGACTCTGACCCAACCACCTCAACAGGCAGAGAATTCCACAGCTTTATTGTTCTCACCGTAAAATAACCCTTCCTATGCTTTAAGCTAAATTTTCTTTCTTCCAGTCTAAATGGATGACCCCTTGTCCTATGTATAGACCTGTTAATGAATAGGTTATCAGACAATGGTTGATAATGGCCCCGTATATATTTATATAAGGTTATCAGATCCCCTCTAAGGCGCCTTTTCTCTAAACTAAACAGGTTTAAGCTTGTTAGTCTTTCCTCATAACTTAACCCTTCCATCCCCCTTATTAGGCTAGGGTCAGAGTGGGGCAGTCGGAACGCGCGTGCAGGCGCACTAAATCACGGCGGCAGTAGCAGCACATAACGGCCAATGACGGCCAATATACGCAGTACGTGCGTACAAAAGTGCGCCGACACCACGCAACCGGCAAATGAACGCATTTTTCTCAGAACGTGAAACCGCTGCTACAGACGTACAGAGTGCGCTGCGGCCGCATGGCAGCGTGTGTGCGTGATTAGGAGACGTCAGACGCTGCTAGTGTGCGGCCTACATAACGTTCAAACAGCCGGATTTCCCTAGAATTGCGTTGGTGAGTACCTGCGACTGTGCGACTGTGGTCGTCTGACCACTTAAGCGTATTCCGTGAAAAAATGCGTGCGCACGCATCGACGTACATTTTGACGGTGGCCGCAGAAAATGCGCTCATCTGTCCCTAGCCTGAATTTAGTTGCCCGTCTCTGCACTTTTTCTAGCGATATAATATCTTTTTTTAAGACAGGTGCCCAAAATTGCACAGCATATTCAAGGTGCGGCCTGACCATTGATTTATACAGAGGCAAAATTATGTTTTCATCCCGTGAGTGAACTCCCCTTTTAATGCATGCCAGTACTTTGCTGGCCTTGGCGGCTGCTGTTTGACATTGCACATTGTTACTTAATTTGAAGTCTATGATTATTCCCAAATCCCTCTCCTGCTTGGATTTCCCTAACTCCGTACCATTTAGGGTATAAATTGCTTGTGTGTTCTTCACTCCAAAGTGCATAACTTTGCATTTATCTAGATTAAATTTCATCTGCCATTTAAGTGCCCAGTCCCCCAATCTATCTAAATCCCTCTGCAGCGAAGTAACATCCTGCTCACATTGTATTACTTTTCCTAGCTTTGTGTCATCTGCAAACACTGATACATGACTTTCAATGCCTATCTCAAGGTCATTTATAAATAAATTGAATAGTATTGGTCCTATAACAGACCCCTGAGGGACACCACTTACCACTGGTGTCCATCTTGAAAATGTACCATTTATGACCACTCTCTGTACCCTATCTTTTAGCCAGTTTTCTATCCAAGAACAAGTATTTTCATCTAGACCATTTTTTCTTAATTTAAATAGTAACCTTTTGTGTGGAACTGTGTCGAAAGCTTTGGCAAAATCTAAGTAAATCACATCCACTGTGACCCCCTGATCTATACTTCTACTTACTTCCTCATAGAACGTAATTAGGTTAGTCTGACATGATCTGTGTTTCATGAAACCATGCTGATTTTTGCCAATTACATTATACCTCCCAATAAATGCCTGAATACTATCCCTTAGTAACCCCTCAAATACTTTCCCAGCCACAGATGTTAAGCTCACAGGTCTATAATTCCCAGGCACAAATTTTAAACCTGTCTTAAATATAGGGACCACGTCAGCTTTTCTCCAATCCTTTGGTACTATTCCTGAAAGAAAAGAATCTTGAAAGATTAAGAACAGAGGTTTACATATTTCAACACATAGCTCTCTTAGTACTCGCGGGTGAATTCCATCTGGCCCTGGGGCTTTATTAACATTCACATTGTTTAATTTGTGTAAAACCTTGTCCTGAGTCAACCAGTCACTTTGTATTAGTAAGTTTTTATTAATGAATTTCATGTCTCCTGTTATAGGTTTCTCTTTGATAAATACTGAAGAAAAATAATCATTTAAAATTTCTGCCTTATCCTGATCTTCAGTTAACAATAGCCCTGACTCAGATTTTAGTGAACCTACATTTTCACTCTTGGGTTTTTTAGAATTTATGTACCTAAAGAATCTTTTAGGGTTGGTCTTGCTCTCTTTGGCTATTTCTTTTTCTAGTTTAGCCCATCTAATCGCATTTTTACATGCTTTATTGGCTGCCCTATATGCTTTATAGGATGCCTCAGATTTATCAAATTTAAAAGCTTTAAATGCCTTCTTTTTATTTTTCATTTCCTTAGTTACCTTCCTACTAAGCCACATTGGTTTCAGTCTGTTTCTTTTATATTTATTAACCAGTGGAATATATTGTGACGTGTACTTTTCTAGTGTTAGTTTAAAGATATTCCACTTATCCTCAGTGTTTTTCCCGTGAAAGAGTTTCTGCCAGTCAATGACATTGAGAGCTTCTTTTATTTTAATAAAGTTGGCCTTTTTAAAATTATATATTTTAGCATGCCCCTTATGAATGTGTTTTTTTGAGTTTATTTCAAAAGTCACCATGTTATGGTCGCTGTTTCCCAACTGTTCCTTTACATTAATATTTGAGAAAAGATCCACATTATTTGTTATAACCAGGTCCAGACAGTTATCCTCTCTAGTTGGTGTTTCTACCAGTTGTGACATGAAGGTATCATTTAAAATGTTCAGGAACCGGATTCCCTTTGCTGAATTACTAGTCCCACTATCCCAATTAATGTCCGGGTAATTAATATTTTGTATTATGTTAACTTCATTTCCCCAATGGTTATATTTTCTAGTGGTGTGAAAGTAATTGTCACATAATGTATCATCTCATGTACATAATTTATACGGATTGAGTTTGTGACAGCTCGGCTGTTACTTTGTCTGTTCGATCCTTGTGCTGTTCATATTTCCTCCCTACATTGTTATTTAGTTTCCCCACTATTTATAGACTATGTCCCTTATTTTTGGTTCTGTTCCGGCTGGGTGGAGTAGAGGTAACATCACTGCTCTGCATGGAGAGAGCCTGTGGAGACATGGGTTCGATCCCGACGAGCACCTCTCCAGTAAGTGTCCTTGGGCAAGACACCTAACGGTACATACTCGCCACCCAGGACATACTTGAAAACGAGAGAAATCTCAATTGTATCCTTCCTTTTTTCTCCACAAAAAAAAAAAATGTATTCTCTAAACACACAATGAGTATAAAATACCTGACCTCACCCGACATCTCCCCTTATTGACGTCTATGAAATACTGATAAATACTGAAAAAAAATGGGGTGGATCTGGAAAACAAATTAGACCATGATTGTGCGGTACTTTATACAATGATACAACACTGACCCCCTAGGACCTAACACACAAGATGTAGATGAGTAGTAGGGAAGAAAATGACTCCACATTGCCACCGGTCTCGTAGAAGGATTCCGTTTGTGGATGGGTGAATTTATTCAGTTAAAAATCAAATATTCCAACACGTTTCGTCCTTCATATAGTATGGACTTCATCAGGGAATAACATGTACAATTAAACATAAAACATTTGTAGAGCTCAGTTTCGCCGGCTTCTTTGGTATCCTATCAGCATGTGACTGACGTCATCCCGGCACAGTCCCTCCCAATACTCCCCGTATCACGGACGGCCGAATCGCCTCCACCGACGACCATAAGAACACCCACAATTCGACGAACATGCTGTTTCAACGTATGGCTGATGTCATGTTGGCATCTCCTCTCGGATCATTCTTTCCGGATGTCCGCCCTTGTATGTCACGTGTTTCCACAGACCCGATCATCACTCTCACGTCAACATGAATGCCCACATTTCGGCACGCATCCAGATTAATCTGCCATCTTGGTGGAGGATGAACCATCTAATGCCCTTAGAGAGTTCAAGAGAAAGTCTCATCGCTTGCGTAATATAAAAAAAATACATATAATAATTAGCCTAGATGTAATGTTTTATAAGGCTCATTAAAATGAATAAAAAAAGGGACATCTGATAGAGGAAACTGTGAATAGCAGTGTAAAAATATAAAATAGTTGGTCAAAGACAGTTTTTAATATCTAGATCCGCATTCAATCCACCATCTCTCCAAATGCCCAATCTGTGTATCCATTCAGTTTCCTTTCTAGCTAGAGGTTTTTAAATCATCTCCTCCTCTCTAGTTAGGTTCTACCACATCTATGCCAATGAATCTAAAATCTTTAAAATTAAAAAAAAGTGCATTTGTTACAATGAACAGGAACACTATGGTCCCTTTTATTCTTTCTTATATTGCGCACATGTTCCAGTACTCTGCCCACATATTGGGCCCCACATGGACATTCCAATAAATAACTCTTTTGGTTTTGCAATGAATAAAATGTTTAAGATTATAATTTATACCCGTACTATTACTCTTAAAGCTAAGAGGTTTTTTGGGTTGATATCGACACGCTTTCCCCACTTTTATTAAAACCAATAGGGTATTCTTCGGTTTATCTTCAACCTTAGGTAGAATACTGGGCGCTAAAATAGTCTTAAGATTCTGAGCTTTCTTAAATATGACCCCTGGAGATTTTGGAATGTTGTCCTTTAAAATAGGGTCTGCCTGTAGAATGTGCCAATGTTTTTTACAAAATGTATGCAGTTTATTAGCAAAATTAAACTTTCCATCTCACTCTTTTTTGTTTTTATCTTGTTGTTTGATCAACTGATTTCTATCCTTGTTCTTTACCAAATTAACAATCCTTAATTAATTCCTGTTCTCTAGCCTTTTTGTCTGTATCTATCCATCATTTTTTCAGCTTGAGTGTTAAAAACTGATTGTTCGGAACAATTACGTTTTATTCTAATAAGTTAGCTTTTTGGAATGTTTTTTAACCAGCATGTAAGCTTTTTACAAATATAGCTATGTTAGTATCTGTAGTTTTAAAAGAGTTTTGGTTTCTATTTTACCATATTTTTTTATATATACATTAAAAGGTCTAAAAAATAAAAAAAATTTAATGGTCCGATTATGAATATTAAATAGGGATGTACCGATACCAGTACTCGTGCAAATGGCCCTATACTGCTTCCCCCCCCCCCGATACCCTCGGGGCTGGGGAAACTGGCCGCATGCATGAAAAGCACTTGGCCAGCATTCCCCTCCAGCGGGCCGCATTACTTACCCAGCGGTGGGTCAGGTCGCAGGGCTGTGACACGATCGCCTCTGAGACGCTGCCTGCCTCTAGCCGAGATTTCGCATATTTTCCAGATCCACCTCATTTTTTTCATTATTTCCCAAATAATGCCAAAAACTTGTCTCTCATGTCCCCTGTGAAGTGAGCCAGCCGCCAGCGAGACCTGGCACACTTTAAACCCGAGTGCTCCAGCCACAATCTACTCCACCAGGGCAGTTTTCGGTGTGCCCCTAAAAACAGGAGGAATTGGATTCCAAAGAACCCAAAAGGAAGGTGGGAACAAATGATTAAAATTCTAAACCTTTATTGGACTTCTGAGAAAAAAAACGTACACCCACAAAATGTATAAAAAAAAAAAAAAACACACAAAAAAAAAAAAAAAAAAAAAAAAATCATAAATTAGAGACCATAATTCAAGGTCAGTGACCAATCACAAAAGGCATCTAATGCAGGGTGAGGTCTCTGTGACAACAATTGTATGTCAAAAACTGAGAACCACCACCTGAAATGAATAATAAGCAAGAGATGCCTAAGGATCCCCTCAGAAAAGTATGTACACGTTAGAGTATACTTAAATGCTTAAAGACATGTGCCACCAAATTGGTTATTGTAGTTAGCATGCACCACTCAAAATCGTCACGATGAGGTGCAAACATAAGTGGTCCACGTCACGGAATACAACTGGTTAACACATAGACAAGGAGTGAGCCTGGTAGCTACAATTTGCATGCACTGATTGAGAAATCACAATAAAGTGCAGGCAGTAGCAATCACCCAGCCAAAAGTATTCCTCAGAAAATAAAAAAAAAATTAAGACATATGCCACCAAATTTGTTGTTGTAATCAGCATGCACCACTCAAAAGCGTCACGATGAGGTGCAAACATAAATGGTCCACGTGACGGAATACAGCTGGTAAATATAAAGACAAGCAGGGTTATCCAAACAGCTCCGAATTGCTTGAGAAAGGTAACCGAACGCTGAAAATCAGCGTTCGGTTACCTTTCCTGACCATTCGGCTATCCAGAGAACAGGCAATTCGCCAAATCCTGGCAAATTGCTTGAACATACGGTGCCTGTTCGAGGGCAGTGAAATCCCCATGAAAATGCACTGCTTCGGCTATTCAGAGAACACAAACCAGCAGTGAAAGGTTCCCCTAATGCCCTGACATTCGGTGGTTTAATTCGGCATGTTAATTCAGGAGAATCCCATAGACTTCAATGTTAAAAATATTCCCGTTTTAATTCAATATCTAATAAACCGTTCATTATAAAATTCTGCAGTAAAGAGTCTATAGATTTTTTAGGATATTTTAAGCATTTTTCTGGAATTTTTTTTTTTTTAAAGTTTACTTATTTTTTCTGTAACAGCCCTTTTTATTATCATTCCCTGGACCACATATGCAAATTTCAGACATTTTCGCTCAGTAGTTTCCTTGCAAACAGTGTTTCATTGTCACAGATTCACACAAACTATTTTGCGAATTTATTCACCTCCCTCGTCTGCGGTCTCAGCTGCTTCGGCTGTGTTCGGCTCCTGCTCGGGCTTGGTTTTCGGCAGGTTAATCCATATGTTTTTGTGGCTTTTCTGTGTGCATTCGGTGGGTTTTGCGGTTCGTTTTCGTCCGGTTTGCAGCAGCTTTTCCCTGCAATTCGGGGACCCTGTGGTGCTTGCTGAATACACCGCAGGGTCACCGAAATGGGATCGGCAAAAAGAACCGAATTGAAGAGAACAAAAAGACACCGAACGTGCGATGACTTTTTGAATCTCTTTGAATAACCCTGAAGGAGTGAACCTGGTAGCTACAATTTGCATGCACTGATCGAGAAATCACAATAGAGTGCAAGCAGTAGCAATCTCCCAGCCACAAGTGTATTCCTCAGCAAGAAAATTCATATAATACATAAAGGGGATCATGAGATTAAAAATCCATCTCAACATTAAACATGCTACAATGTTGCTGAACGGTTATGGGCAATCAGTCATAGCCCAAACAGATTGTGCTGTAATGGTATTGTTCTCTATGAAATATAGATGCGTCCAGCTCAGGCATGCAACGAGAGGAAAACCTTAGGCTAGGGTCAGACGAACGCATTTTTCACGTTGTCCATGAAAAAGTGCGTTCGAACGAATGGACGTATTTTTTCACGGAATACGCGATAGCGGTCATACGATGCGCATTTTCGTCCGTGATTTTGTACGGATCATCAATAAAACCCTTTTGCGTCTGGACGTTATGTTGACCGGACGTGTGCAGCGTCTGACGTCTCCCAATCACGCAAACACGCCGCTATGCGGCCGCAGCGCACTCTGTACGTCAGTAGTAGCGGTTTGACGTTCTCGAAAAAATGCATTCGTTTGCCACTTGCGTTGCACGGACGAACTTTCGTGCGGCCGTTCGTCGTATGTTCCCCGGCATTGGACGTCATTTGCTGCTAGCACGGCTGTGATTTCGTGCGGCTAAACGCACGTTAAAACTGCTTTCGTCTGACCTTAGCCTTAAATGGGTTAATAGAGCACGTCCAACGCCGCGTTTCGCTTGTGTCTGCTCCTCAGGGACGTGGTAAGACAAATAAACATATGATCTCTTTTAAAGATTGTGCCATCTGGAATCAGGCGGTCACATGGGAAAATTCAGCCAATACGTACCATTGTAAAAATAGACCGCTGTGATTGGTCCACGGGTGTCATGTGAAAACATTGGTCCAATTATAGCCTTGCTTGGGTAAACCATTGATCAAGCCTGAAGGAGAAATGTATTGCAAACAGCAGGATGATCATTTTGACAGGCTAGAGAGTTAACCCGTGGGTATAAAGGACCTGAAATGGCTATCCAATGTCCTACTGTCTCAATCATAATGCCGAGCTGGTCCTCCGCACATAATATTGCCCTGATCACGTATCATCAGAATATAGCTATTAGGGGCAAACCTATACCAAGGTCTGTGCAGAGACAAAAAAAAATAAAAAAATTAAATATGCCCAATAACCCCGTAATTTGTAATATAAATGTAAGCATGACACCATTGGGAGATCTGATTGTATTCTGTAATACCTAAATCCCTAGTTGTACTGATTACTGTATATACCCAGAGGGTCTAAGAAATAGATGAATACCCTCGGTAAAGGAAATATCAGGATTACAGCAATGACGTATAAAAGTGTACAACATATCACGTTGTGAAACAAAAATTTATGAAAAATAAATTCCCATGTGAATAAATAAATCGGATGTAGAAGAAACGTTAGCAATGCTTGGCATATAGTAATGATTAAACGTTGAAATGTATACTCGGAGGATAGCCCCAATACGGCTATATAGTGACATAATCGTGAGGATTACCAATAAAGTTATATGATGACAAAATATATGCAGTTATAGGAAAGCGGTATAATTGAATTCTTCATTCAAACCCGCAGGGTATTGGGTGTTCAATCTAAAGATCCACCTCGCTACGTTTTGTCTAAGCCTTAGATCGAAATCACCTTTCATGGGGCCTAAGGTTATTCTTTCTATAACCTGAAAAGAGAGACACGAGGGGGTCGATTGCTAGTACTCAGAGGCTATAGTAATCACTTGCCACTCCACGCCCCACCCTGTTTTGAGTGGGTGCTTGCTTCTCCCTAAAAACAGGCACTTGCTATGGGGTGATTCCTGAGGGGGAGCACTATCGGGAACCCCATCATAAAGCCTCCCTCTCCTCCTAAGGGGAGCGCTGCTGCTCTGCTGCCCGGATACACTGCATCAGTCGCCAGACTCCTCCAGCTTGCCGCTCAGTCCCCCATACGTGAATCAGGGCGCTTCTTTGACAGAAGTAACTGAGGGACCAGAACTACTCGGCCGTACTCGGTTTATGCTGCCACTGAACATCCCCACCCCCCATGACTAGGGTTAGGGTAACCCTAACCTAACCCTATGGGGGGGAATTGAGTTTAACCCTTTCGCTGCTGAGGCATTTCCCACCTCTGTGCTGAGCTAATTTTTACCGGTTTCGCTCATCCTATTTAAACGTGTTTTGAAGGCTTATTTTAGTATATGACCCAGACATATATATCGTTCTTTCCGTCAGACTCGGCAGATTCATAATGTCATTATTATATGTATGTCATGTCCTGTCCTGTATTATGCATTCATATGACATCTAATGTCCCCGCCGGGGTCCCATGTGCTGGGCTGACATCCAAGATAGCACAGGAGAACCACTTGGCTGGACACGCTGAGCGCGTCCATAGCAGCCAAGTGGTTAAGGTGATTTTGGGGCATATGCAGTTGTATTTATATACAGTATGCTGATATGTAATGTAGTGGTGTGCTGTGAGACATTGCGGTATTTGAACAGTTAACATTGGCGTACCGTCTTGCAGAGCATATAGCAAGACGGTGGGATGCTGCCACAGTTAATTATCGCATGCATGCGCGTTTCTGGTGGTTTGCAAATTTTCTGGCATTCAATTGCATAGTGACGTATGCCCTTTGGAATTCTGTGACGGGTTGAACGGATTCGCAGTGTTCAGTGGCTCGGAAGCAGTCGGTGCACAGAAGTGACGCAGATGCACACAAATATGTAAAATAGCAAGGGGGTGTTAAAATAAAATCCACTAAAATAAAGATGTATCGGTTTATATTTAAATTTACATTTAAAAAAAAAAAAAAATCCACCAAGCTAAACGGCCTTGCTATTCTTTACAGATTTGTGGGCAGGGGCTCTGCA
Source organism: Leptobrachium leishanense (assembly GCA_009667805.1). Taxonomy (NCBI): domain Eukaryota; kingdom Metazoa; phylum Chordata; class Amphibia; order Anura; family Megophryidae; genus Leptobrachium; species Leptobrachium leishanense. Next base: position 365,890,333 of record CM019063.1, on the reverse strand, counting down.
CACATTTGTGGGCTTTCTTTTTTTTTTCTACCTGGAGGTTCAGGGCTCTGGTTTATCAGGAAAGCACATGTAGCGTTAACACCTATGCTGCCGTGCTGCCTAATGTCCGGCTGACCTCTGGGGTGCTTTAAGGTATACATGTATCTGGGGTGATTGTGGAGATGAGGAAAAAATGTATTAAAAGTTGAGCAGTTGGGGGTGTGGCCAGCTGCAGACAGGGAAGGACGCATATCACTGGAGCTCTGCTCTATCCGTCTCTCCTTGGAGTCATCAGGCGAGAGCTGTCCGGTGCCCATTCTGTCCGTCCGTCCGTCCCCCCCACCCGACAGACAAGCACTTGCCAGCCATTTTCCTGCTGAAGGCAGCCATTTTGCGGCCGACCTCCCGACTCTGAGGGTCTCATCCCAGGTTGGATACGGGCGTAAGAGACAGAGGGCCCCCATCTCCCTGCTGGGACCGAAGCAGAGTTGGTGAACAAGGCAGGCAAGGCCTGGCATCAAGCAGCCCCCCCCCTACTGAAGTGAAGATGGCCACTATTGAGGGCCTGGTGCTACTGGAGGGGGATCTGGCGCCAGCTGCGGGGATGCAACGGAGCGCTGGACTCCTGCCCATGTGGACTGGAAGAGTCCTTATCTTGCTGTTCTGCAGAGAACATGGAGATCAAGGATGAGATCGCTGGTCACCCCTCCGTGTTCAGAAGTGGCCCCGGGCAGAGTGGAGGGATGGTGCTGCCGCCTGTCGTGCTAGCAGTTGGAGTGGAGGTTCCTGAGACTGCCATGCATTCCCCCGTGACGGTGGCGCTGCCGAGTTCCAGATAGGAGCCGCTTGCCCGAACCCCTCGAGCAGTGCCTGAACCTGGCGGGGCTGCCCACCCTATCTTTTGCTTTGAGAGCCCTGCTCCACTCCATAGCTTCTTGTTGACCCATTCCCCTTTTTTGATTGGCTGAGCCACTTTTTTTTTTATAAAGACCCTCCCACGATTTATACGCCGCTTTCTGAGGACTTCATGAATGTCTGCCGAGTTTTTAGGAGTTCATATTTTGGCCCTGTGTGTGGCCTGCGCTGCTGATAAAAAGTTGAGCAGTTACAGGTCTATTCAAAGAAAGGTGCAGCTCAGGAGAATGACTGGAGAAGTAAAAATTATAGGTCAAAATAGATAAACCAGAACAATTCTCCCATTTATGTCACTTTCCAAATTGGCTACTTGGTCTAGATTCTTAGTCAATTCTGATTTTTCACCTTTCTCTAAATAACCCTGATAATGTTTTGTCTGCATCCCCATTGTTGTAAATCACTTATTTTCCTTTATGTCTGCATTGCTTTATATATTTGTAACATTACTTAGAATACAACATTTAACAGTGTCATTTCACAAGATAATTTAAGAGGGTTTGTTTAGGGGTGGAGTTAAGGGCAGGCAACTGATGGCAAATAACTTGAAATTTTGAGCCCTGGCTGCACTATATGTCTTTTATTGGAGGTCAACTGAATAACTGAACTCAGAGGGGAGACAGGTTTCCCAGGTCCAGGATTTGTACGTGATAGCAAACATTTTGGGGACACAGCCCCTTATTCAGTGCACAGTGACCTTAATACATTGTATTATGTTGCATTAAGAGCACTGGGCACTGAAGAAGGGGCTGTGTCCCCCAAAACGTTTGCCATCTGTGTTCCTAGTAAAATGTGGTTGTACTAGTGCACCATTTCACTGCGCTGGAAGACTGTTTGCACAGGGGTTTTTGCTTCCTTAGCAGCCACTGGTTACTATTATGTACTCTTTGGGTGAGGTAGACACCCAACCCTGAGCTTATTTTTATGTGTAGTTCACTTTTATATTACACTTGAAGTTTCACAGAAGGACAACTGCAAAGAAAAAAAAAAATGTGGGTGGGCAAGGCCAGAGGACGTTACAAACTGCTTCCCAAATTACTCAGCAGGGACAGATACATTACAGACCATGGGAAAGGGCCTTTGATCTCGTTGGGTGAGCTGCAGCCCAAAGTTTTTGTTCAAAATCTTGATAAAGTGTCAGTCAAGGTCTGCATACGGTCCCAATCTCCTTAATTTTGCAAAGGGTCTGTTGTGTCAGTTGACCCATTTCTTCCATTATTTCATGGGCTTATTTTTGTTTACACCCTTCCATAGGCAACGTGGTGAGCAAATAGAAGTGCATCAAACAAGCATGCATTTACATCTTATGGCTGCTTCACCTCTTTGTTTTGACCTTTTATCATAAAATATTGCAGTGTGTTTTAGGTTGTGACAGCATTTCTGCAGCTATAATTTATTCTGTTCATTGCCCTCTAAAAATATATTTTTTTAAAACTAGAAATCCTATGCTTCTCATCTCTTGCTGTCAAGGAGTTCTGGGAATTGTAGGCAGAAAACATCAAGGGGGGTGTCAGAGTTTGAGATCCCCGTGCTAGTATGTGATGTTTTGCTCAACAAACTATTTGTAAGGCATTTTAAAAGGACTGCATGTGGTCAGCAATGAAGATGTTCAGTGTCCCATCATATTGTCTTAGTGCAAACACAGCCACTTGGGCAGCTTGAAAATACATTTAGAGCTTGAATCGACCTCTATGCCTTACTAGGAGAGTTGGACTCATCTTATTCACAAACCATAAAAAGCCTAGTGCTTTATAACGGTCAAAAAGTGCAACCCATGGTAATGACCAAAGAGGAAAGATTACCTTTGCTCCGCTTGCTTTCTATCATGCACACCAAGGCTCATCTCTTTTTAAATCAGCAATGGATATATACGATATATAAATACAAGCAATATAAATGGAAAATGTTTATTGGTGCTTTATTAAAAAAAAGATTTCCCAGTCGTATATTACAAAGAAGCAAAATTCAAGCATAAGACATCCGGCATGCATACATAGTTCAACAAAACAAGCGTAATTATAAGTTCATGGCTAGTTCCTACATGGTCAGCCCTGACTCAAAAAAAATAAAAACGCAGTAGCACTAATATATTGCTGACAATTCTACATCTAAAGAGCCCGTGGAAAAGTGGTCTTAAAAATATATTTTCTTAATATTTTGTAACAGCACACCATGAATAGTAGCAGATTGATGGGTGATGTGCATACAATCGTTAAAAATGCTGGTACATTTTTTGCTTAACCCCCCCTATGAAATAAAATCTGAAGACATTTGACTGTTAATCACTGTATACACACGTATTGTAAATATATTTGAATAATTTTGGCTTTCCGTCATCGATTTGTAAAGGATAAACATGAAATGTAATAGTCCATTTTCACACGTTTGCCCAAGGATTTCTGATAGAAATGCCTAAGACCCCACTTACCACATTACAAGTTACCCGTTTGTGGCTATACAGTGAGCCATGATTAAAACAAAGATTTTTAACGTTTCATGACAACTCTTCCATTGCTGGGGCAGTTACACAGTATCTGATCAAAATTGAGCTTCTATGCACATTGAGACACTTTTTTAAATCTAGCTGTAAAACCTACACAATATTGAATGACTGGACAATTGATATGGTTTCTACATTAAACAATGTCAAAACAAAAGAAGCTGGCAATGCACAGGTTTCCTTTTCACATTTGAACAGATTTGTTTTGGAAGTAAGACTTTGACAAATAAAACTTTAGCAGTGTCAACATTTGCACTTTTCAGCAACAGATCAAAAAGGTCTTTACAGTCTTAAAATAACAGAACTGGTTCTTCATTTAAGTACTTGGGGAATACCAGGCTTAAATCAAAGCATAAAATATCAATTTAGGTTTATATTAGTTATACATCTATGTGTATATGGTGTCACAGTTTGCGCTTCATTCACATTAAGAATCAGTGTATAGACATTACTTGCTAAGGATGCAGTCTTGCAGAAGGGAAATCCAGAGTTAGAAATCATCTGACAGTTAACTCCACATTTCTTTTTCATTTATCCTTTGACTGATCCTTTGCTTTGACAATATTAGAGCCAAGATATAATGCAGTGATGGTGGACATCTACACCAGATGTTTCGGAGCTACATGTCTCATGACGCAAAGCCAGCCTCATGTGCGACTAAGCATCATGGGACATTTAGTTCCAAAACTTCTGGTGTGTCAAGGTTTGCCATCACTGGTGTAATGTAGTATATTTGAAACATAGCAGGCTTGTTTGACAGGTCATGGAAATAGTCACTTGCAAGCCCCAAAAGGTGTCCCTCTTCATCAATAAGACACACCTTTTGGCAGTTGTAAATGGGAGTGAACCTCCATCTCACCCATTTAGTTGCAGGTCCCTGCTTTTATGTGAATGACATATGTTTCAACATACATGAATTAACAAAAGAAAACCTTTTACAGAATGGGGAAAAAACCTAACAAAAACATTTTAATATTCACAAAAGTTAACGCTTATTGAAAACCAGAATAAAATCCAGTGTGAAAGAAACCTATTGTAACCTGAAATATTTCACGTGGTGTGCATGTTCATTTGCAGTAAATGAATCACAGCTTAGATAGCTTGAACACTGCCGCAGTGGCAGTACAAAGACCATACTCACTTTGCAGTATGTACATCTGGTGTCAGCAATCTTGGCCCTCCAGATGTTTTGGCTATACATTTCCCACAAGGCGCTGTCAACAACAGAGTGGCTAAGCTTCATGGAAATTGTAATTCCAAAATGCATGGAGGGGCCAAGGTCGAGCACCACTGATGTTCAGCAATAAAACTTTGACATAAGTCAATGTAAATTGCCACTGCACATTTTAGAACTACAAATGGCTACTGAATAAAAATCGAAACTGACCAATATAAAAGCAAACATTTCCATATGTCAGTACTTAAATTTCTAGTTAAGCAAATTATATATAGGGATATGTTGTGCAATCTAGAAGGAAAACGCATGAACATAGCGACTGCATAGCAAAGCAACATCCATAATGCTGCTAGCACCTTGATATTGCCATTATACCCCCCGTTATTTCCAAAGAATTAAAATCCCAACTCCTCAAAACTTAAGTTTCTGTCAGTGTCCACTGACAACTTAATGATTGGCATAAAGGATATATAAAAGTTACAGAAATAAAGCTGCTTACATTACTTTATGGTTTTCATCCTATAGATTATCTTAAAATCTTAAGCATGAGCTGAAAGGATGGAACAGAGGCAAAAATACAAATTTCACACAGTGTATAATCGGTAAAAAAAATGAAATGGTAAAATACCTTGTACATTGGCTTTTGCGTCGAGTATGGTCACATAAGCAACACAACTTAGAAAGAACGGGAAGTGCGTAGGATAAAACGCACAATATGTATAGCTGGGACATTTATTTACATTATATATAGGGGTATTTGCTTGGAAGGACTTGTGTAATGTACAGACATGAGGGCATCTTCGGCTATAATGTGGCCCAAATTGATTAAACCTCACTTTGCATTGAAGGAGATTATTTCTGCATATGATTTGGAAAGGATACAGAAAAGAGCCCTGCCAGAGGACTATTCTCGCCGGGATCAAAACGTCCCAAGAATACAAGCACTAGTTAAGGGGGTTTCAAGGCCAAACATGATTTTTCCTATAGAAAAAGATAAAATCTACATTTTAAGATTAAGTATAAGATAGAACAACTTGTGCTGTTGCATCATTCAATAATATTTTGTTAAATCGCAAAAAAATAAAAAATATGTGACTTCACACACATTAATTGTATTTTCTAGTGTCGGCCTAGAAAATACTAAAAATCCCATAAATCTCCACATTCATGTGTCAGTTTGACTTAGTGTCATGTAGGTGTAAAACCAAATAAATGTAAAGTGGTTCTGTACTTAGAAAGGTCATAGGCAGCTTCATATAACATGCTTAAAAAAGGTTTTAAAATCCAGAATCTAATCAGTGTTATATTTGGCTTGTTTAGAGCACCTCCCTTAAATTTTCCAAACTGGTTTATGTAGATTTAGGGCTGGGCAATTTGCTCTATTTTTCATGATTAAAAAAAAATAAAAAAATAGAGGAAGACAATTTCATGCTGAAATTAAGGAAATTGCCCAGCCCTATGTAGTCGTATGCAATATAACAGTACAATTCTGAGATTAGGACTATGCACAGATCTAAAAAAGGTAGACAACCTTAAAATCCAGCAACTCCAAGTCAAACAATTCCTCTAGACTAGAGTAATTTAAGGGTGATAGCTAGTGCTATATAGAAGTTACATTGTTGCTGAGCATTAGCTCTCAATGTCCACAGAAATGTAAGCAATGGCTGACTTATTTTTACATTATTGTAAATACACATGGTTTTCTTCTTCCCAGAAATCACAATCCTTTTCCTCACTAATTGTGCATTTAACCCCATATTTTAATGTAAACCTAAAAAAGGATATCAAGTGTAGCATGATGTTGGGTAAAAGCAGCTCGTGCAACTTAAAAATGACAGGTTAATAATTTACATTTCTACATATAACAGTTAAATATTTCCCAACCCAATCATGTGATTTTGCAGGGATAGGCATTATCCCAATGTGTTGGGCCATCAGCACCATATCCTTCCAGCTGTCCTCCATGACACTTGTGCTGCACTGGGTGGGGCAGGAGGAGGCAGGAAAGCTAAGTCAAGTAGAACCACACCAAAAGAAGAATGGCAGAGGCTTTGGGATTCTATTTCTTTAGCTTAGGAACTTTATCTGCCGATCCCAAATACTGCATAACTATGGATCAGAGGCATGAAAAACCCAAATCAAAACATCCCTAAGGCCGGGTTCACACCTGGGCGTAGCGGTGCATCGTGCAAAGCGCGTTTTTTATGCGTATACAAAAAAAACCAGCGTGTTCGCGGCTATGTCTATGGCCGTGAACGCGCTGCTGTATGCCTGAAAAGAAGCTCCCGGACTTTTGGGCAGGGGACGTTTTAAAACGCGCTCCTGCACGCTTTAAAACGCCCAGGTGTAAACGGGTCCCATTGAAAACAATGGGATTTCCCCGTTCATGCGTTTTAAAGCACGCACGAACGCGCTTTAAAACGTGTAGGTGTGAATGGGGCCTAACAGAGGAAATAACATGTAGAATGTGTACGTAACATGACATATTTCACTGTTCTATCACAATACAGTCTATATGCAATAAAGCAGAGGGAGCTAAAATCCAAACCCTGCAGAAATTTGTATTGCCTGGTCCAGCAAAAAACTTTGAACCATGTCATCAAGTCAACTCCTTTAGACACCAATTAAAGTTGACACAAAGCCAGTATTCTTCACAAGCTCTCAGAAGCCTTAGTTAACGGGGTCAGCAACCTTGGCACTCTAGGTGTTTGGAACTACATTTCCCATGAGGCCTAGCCAAACACATCTAGAGGGTCAAGTTAGCTGACCCCTGCTTTGAAGATTAGTCAAGCTCTGTGATGCAATTGGCTTAGTTAAGCCAACATGCCATTATTTGCAAGATATGTGATAAAATACTCAATACAAAATGTGGTTTAAAACAAAAACACCAATATAAAAACTATCTGTATAAAAAAGCACTAGGAAAGGGTCTACAAACTTCCCAGGTGCCAAACTGGCACAAGCCAAGTGAAATAGGAATTGTATCGCGAACTATGGAATCCAAATACAATCAAATGGTTTGTCATTCTTTACTTGTGCGGTTCTCCATTAAACTAATGGCGTTGCCCAATACCCAGTGTTCAATTAAAAATAAAAAAAAAATTAAAACTTTCTACAGGCAGTGGACTGCTCCTCTTCTGGACAATGGATTTTAACATTGAATCTGTCCCCTACATAATCAAACAGCCTCTGGCTGATGTCCTGGGATCACCCTGTGGAGAAAAAGAGATCTTAATATTTCATTTAAATTAACATGGTATAAGAATAGGATTAAAAGGGATTTCTAATACAGGCATTCCCTGCTGGTATGGCAGGGAAGGGACTGGAGTATTAGGCCCGTGTCAGATGAACGCAGTGATGACGCACATTTTAACGTCCGTCGTAGCATAAAATTATGATCAATAGATACCACACACGAAGTACATCCGCACAGAAGTGCGAACGCACACCGGACGCAATTTAGGCAAGAACGTCAAACCACTAGGACGGACGCAGAGAGTGCGCCACGTCCGCGTAGCTTTGTGTCAGTGATGGGACGTAGTCAGACGGACTGCATTTTTGATGGACAAATGCTTTTTCATATGATGTATCAATTTTTTTTCATTTTACATATTAATTTTATTTCCCATCTACATCGGTCAAAAAAAACAACCAGACTGTTTACAAAAATAACATTAATACCCAGACATCAGACCCCAGGTACATGTATACCGAGTTAGACCCCAGTGTGAGCAGAGCGAGGCAGGGAAGCTCCTCTCCACAACCCTGCCAGTGACAGATGAGCTGGGTCAGGTTAGGCAGCCACTTCCTGCCACTGTGCAGCCTAGGAAGGGGGGGGCTGCACGGTAGCACTGCTGGAATACACAAAATAATTTATTGTGCTGCCTGCGTGTGCATTTCCACATTTCCTGAGTTACAATAGATGCAGACAGGATGGTATTCTGTATCTGGGTAATTACTCTGCACTAGTGCTGTATTTGTGAAGAGCTGTAAAGCAGGGTATTCTTGTGCATCAATATTCCTAAACAGTTGACCACTGTATTCCTGAGTAGACCAGATTGAAAGATAACCGAGCCAAGATGTAGCTAAAAACTACTACTAGGAATACACACCTGCTGGTGGAAAAGATCTTCCTCACCAAACTCTGTTTCTTCCTCCTCCTCCTCTTCCTCTTCCACATTTACTGATGTAGTCTTTGTGACAGTTCTCACTGCAACTTCCTTTGAAAAGAAAATTGTAAAATAGAATAAATCTGACGGTCACCGAATCCACTCACAGCATTGACCAAGAATCCATTCTGAATCCCCCAGAGAAAAAGGGGAGGGAGTAGTAGCAAATCAACTAGATCAGGGCTGTCAAACTCCTGGTCCCCCCAGATGTTGATGCCTACAAATCCCAAAACTCCTTCAGTGAAATAGCCAGGGAATCAGAGCTGCAGTTCAGAAACATCTGATGGGCCAGAGTTGAAAGCCTCTGTTGTAGCAGCTAGGAAAGTCCAAGACCCCTATTCCAAACTTATAACGGAGTCACTAAGGGAAAGTATTGGAGCAAGGTGATAACCCTTAACCCCGTGCCACACCTCGCATGTTCTCAACTACAGCAGGGGAAGCAGTGACACATGATGTGCCTTTTTATTGTGCCATGAACTCTCGACTCCAGCAAGTAAGCGGGCATTCGGTAGTGTAGCAGAGACCGGGGAGATGTAGGATTCACCAATCACCTTGCATAAATTCCTTTGGCAAATCGTACGGGCAACGAAAACTTTTCGCCCTCTGTGCTAGGCGGCTCATTCCATCCAGCTCACGGCTTCGGAAATGCAGGCAACGCAATTTGCATAAACTAAGCAACGTTGTTTGCTTATGCTGAGCGAAACTGCATCGCACATGTTTGTATGAAAGTCCTGTGGGCACCTGTGCAGAATGATTGGTTCTGTGTGTGAACGCACAGAACAAATTAGTGATGCACCAGAATTAAAATTTCCAGCCAATACCTAAACTAAAAATTTGGTATAGGCTCAGCTGAAAACCGATACCGAAAATCAGTCAGCCTTGGCCTGCTCAGCTGGCCCCCAGGCCCAGGTGACTGAAATTTTTTTTTGGGGGGGGGGGGGGTGAGAACGCTTTGCCCACACATACTCCCCTACATCCACATACTTCAGTGCTGAGCTCCTGCATACAGTTCTTGCTCTCCGTCAGACGCTGGTCGCAGGGATGACATTACAGAGTCTGCAGCCAGCTGGGTCAAAGGCTTCCGCCTCCGTGACGTCACCCCTCTGACAGAGCGGTACCTGGATGCAGGAGGACTACCACCATGGGAAAATGTCCCATAGAAGACCAGTAGGTCTTCTAGTCACAGAATGCAGAACTGCGCCTCAGGCTGGAGTCAGACGAGCGTGCTATGTGCACCCGTACTGACCGGCGTCTGTCGCAGCATTGTGACGCTGCAACAGGGCTGGTCACACGCTTGTGCACGCGTACAACAAGCAGCTGTTATCCAAGCCTCCCCATCGATGCGCTAGGAAGCTCATTGACGGGGCTGCAAAGCGCAATCCTCCTTAGGAGGATAGCTCTTTGCAGCGCTGAGCGCAGTGAGTGCGCTCAGCGAGGTGGCCAGACACAGCCACAACTACAGACTCTGCACGCTTAAGGAATTCAAAGCTCATCACACACAGCCACTACTACAGACTCTGCACGCTTAAGGACTTCAAAAGGTATCCACGAGTCGACCATGACTTCATTCAAGCCATTTCTCAGCTTCACTCCTGCTGCGTGCATACTTTTATGCATTTTATGTATCATCCCCATGCTATTTTTACCTTTAATGTCTTCCCTCCATTTCTGTTTTCCCACCATGCTTCTGCCTCCCCTACCTCCACTTCCTCCCCCTTGCATCTCATTAACTAACAGCTCATCACACACAGCCACAACTACAGACTCTGCAATGCCACCCGCATCACCCAGTCCTAGGCCCAAACGTATTCATTCCCCTCCACCTGTAGCCACTTTAAGCAACCTGTGGCTTGCTATTCTCTCTCTAGCCACCAGATCCACACTCCCCAGCTCCTCTTCTGTTTCACTTACCCCTGTCCTTTAGATTGTAAGCTCAAGGGATGTCTGGCTGAGCACTTGTGTAAAGTGCTGTATCAGTAGGACAATTATCCTAAGGGCAGGGCCATCTGTTCCTTATGTGTTCTAGTATGTTGCATGTCTGCACTCCATTGTACAGCACTGCGGAATATGCTGGCGCTTTATAAATACAGAATAATATATATATATATATATATATACATTGTGCAGGAGGGTAAATGGGGTGTCTGGCCATACGTTGCAATATTAACAAACAGGACAAGCTTTCAGCAAATTCCTAAATTTATTGGAAAGCGTCACGTGACTTTAAATAAAAGTTCGGTACTCGGTACCGGTGAGTACTTTAAAAAAAATGGTATCGGTACATCCCTATAAAAAGCTGTTACAATTTCTTTTAAATCTTACAGGGTTATTCAAAGAGAATTGAAAAGTCCCCGCACGTTCGGTGATATTTCGTTCTCCTAAATTCGGTTTAATTTGGCGATCGCATTTCAGCAACCCTGCGGTGTATTCAGCAAGCACCACAGGGTCCCCGAATTGCAAGGAAAAAAGTCACCGCAAACCCGCCGAAAATTCACCGCAAAAACATCTGGATTAACCCCGAACACACCCGGAGAAACCCGAGCAGGAGCCGATCACAGCGCAGAGCAGCTGCCGGAAAAAGCCGACAACGCAGACGAATGGAGTGGAAAAAATAAACAGTACGCTTGAATGTTTGAAAAGTGAAATGCTGCTTGCAAATAAACTACTGAGCCAAAATGTCTGAAATTTACATACGAGGTCCAATGAATGATAATAAGGTCTGTTACAGAAAAAAGTAGTAAAGTTAAAAAAAAAAATATATTTTGAAAACCAATCCCGAAAAATGCTTACAAGATCCTAAAAAAAAAAAAATCTATAAAAGAGACTTTTTACTGCAGAATATTATCAACGGTTTACTAGATAAACATTGAAGCCTATGGGATTCGCCTGAATAAATCTGCCGCATGAAATCACTGAATGGCAGGGCAATTCGGCAACTTTTCACTGCTGGCTTTTGCTCTCTGAACAGCCGAAGCATTGCTTCTCTATGGGGATTCACTGCCCTCGAACAGGCACTGAACGTGCAAGCAATTCGCCAACATTTGGCAAATTGCCTGCTCTCTGGATAACGGAATGGCCAAGAAAGGTAACCGAACGCTGAATTTCAGCGTTTGGTTACCTTTTGGCAGCCATTCTAATTGCTTTGAATAACCGTTTTTTTTTAAAATAATAATAAAAAAAACTAAGGGGGTAACAAATGACAACAGAAAAACAAAAATATTTAAATTGGAGGGGGGGGTACCAGGGTCAGCACACAAGAAATTATATATATATATATATATATTATACATACATACACCATTATCATCTTGTCAGTACGTTAGTGGCCAAGTCCAGACTGCTTCTGTTCATAGCCCACAGGCTTTGTATATTTTGTGTATGTCCCATATCCGCCAGGGGTCCTTTTTGGGAGGGCGAAGGCCAAGCCAAGTTGATGCCTTAGAATCAAACGATCTGTATTGATCCAGAAGGTCCACAATTTGTTTCCGAGTATGGATTGCGGTTGTTCTCCATTGTCTGGCGAGTAGCAGCGCCGTGGTAGCAATTATTATAAAGAACATTTGCAAATTCGGTCGTGGCAGTTTAATCATTCCTAGCAGGAGGATTTCCGGAGCAGGCTGAACCAGAACGCCCAACACTTCAGTCGTCAAGTGTGCTATCTCCTGCCACAAAGGCTCCACCACCGGGCAATGCCACCAAATATGTCCCATGGTCTCCACTTCCTTATTGCATCTCCAACAAGAGATGTATAACGTTGGGGCATACCGACTAATTTTTTCCGGCGTGAGGTACCACCTGTATAGGATTTTCCTCTGTGTTTCTATTAGCGTGGCACTTTTTGTCGCTCCTACTGTGAACATGTTCGCCATTGCCCACTGAGAGGGAGAAAAGACCATAGAGAGATCCCGCTCCCATCCCTTCTGGTACGCCCATTTCTCTCCCTCTATTGGTGTGTTAAGTGTGCGGTATAATATGGAGATCGGCCTTATAGTGGATAAAAGGATCTAAGCAAAATAGTTCTACCTCTGATAGAAGCGTTTTTTGTGCGTGCAAATTGGTGATTATCTATTGGTGTTTGAAGAAGGAATGAAGTTGCATGTATGACAGAAACAAACTACTTGGCAGAGAGTGTTTACGGCTCAAGTCCGCAAAAGATAAGATGGTAGTATTGGTAAATAGGTGGTGGACGTTAGTCACACCATGTTGCAGCCAGGGAGTTGCCCTGAAATGGGGTAGCAAGTATGTTAATGCGGGCAAGGGGGTAGCCATCGACCATGGGTGCTGGTGAGGTGAGAAGTGTTTGTCCCATGCTTGTAGATGAATAGCGGTGGAAGTGAGCGCTTGTGGCAGCGCTGGCTGGGATTTAGGGGGGCCCACATTAAGTAGGCCAGATTATGTCCCCCCATGTAGGGAGCGTCTATGGTTAACCACTGTGGCCAGGTGGGTTTGTGCATTATCTCCACGATCCCCGCTATACAGGTTGCCCAGTAATATTTATGTAAGTATCATATTTAGCCCTCCGTCCCTATGGCGGTAGTACAGTAGCCGTCGGGGGAAACCCGTGGGCGTGATTCCAGACATTTGCCATCAGTATGGCTTGCAGTTTATCCAGATAGGCCCTCGACACTCTTATGGGCAACGTCCGACACACATAGAGGAATTTCAGTAAAATATTCATTTTTACGGCTGCCATGCGGCCCAGCCATGATACCTCTCTAGATCTCCACTGAGACAGTAGGGATTTTATGTCTGTTAAAATACGCTCATAATTAATCGTAAAAAATCTGCCTGGATCCCACGTTATTCTAAGTCCTAGGTAGGTCAGGTAGTGGGACCTCCAGTCTAATGTGTATAGGTTTTTAAGAGATTGTAGCTGTAATGGGGCAATCTGTGTGGTAGAGCTTGAGTCTTGTTGAAGTTAACCTTGTGGTACGACACCAGGCTATAGGCATCGAGTTCGGTTTGCAACGCTGCCATCGATGTCTCGGGGTCCGTCAGTGTTAGCAGGATGTCGTCCACATATAGTTGGAGTTTGTTCGTCGTTGGTCCTACTGTTACCCCCCTGATATCATCGTTCTGTCTAATGGCCTGAGCCAGTGGCTCCAGCGCTAGCGCGTACAGGAGGGGGGACGGGGCAGCAAAAAAAGCAAAAACAAACATTCTAGAAACCTGCGCTGGGAAGCAGAGCAACTATTTACGTGCATACGCAATATCATCTCCAACAGGGAGTCCCTATGCGGGAGCCCGAGCCCTTTCAAGAAAGGGGGAGGCAAAAAACGGGGGGGTGGGGGGGGGGAACAACAGTAAAACCAGTGCAACAGCAATTAACCCTTTGTCGGGTGCAGTTAATGCCTTTTAACCATTCAGGTATAATTACTCCGTATCCTTGCGTCCATCTACGGCTCGATAATAGACCCTGTGGACGGGATTTCCGTCTCCATACCGTTCTGCGTGTCAACTGCGGTGCCAGTCCGGTGGGATCCGGTTGGGTGGCTCGTGTTTCATCGAGGAGTCAGCTACAGGCGTCATGTCCCATCCATCCAATATCATCTTACCCTCCGTCGGCGAGGAAATCACTGTGGTTGAACCGTCTCTTAGCACCACCAGCTTAGTGGGGTAACCCCATCTGTATAGGATTCCGGCCTCTCGTAGCGCAGCAGTGATGGGACGATAGCTGCTGCGTTGCTGTAGTGTTGTCTTTGAGAGATCTGGAAAAATGGCTAAGTGCCCGTAATCCTCACCCAGCGCTTCTGGGCGTCTCAGGGCTTTCAGTAATTCCTCCTTAGGTTTGTAGTAGTGGAGACGCAGAATCACGTCTCTGGGCGCTTTTGAGGGGGCCGACAGCGGTTTGGGGACCCCGATGGATTCGGTCCAACAGCAGGGAATCCGGTGTCGCCTCAGGCAGCAGAACAGCTCCGATGCGTAGGTATGCAGGTCACGTGGATGCACCGATTCAGGGATCCCTCGTATTTTTAGATTGTTGCGGCGCGATCTGTCCTCTAGGTCCGCCATTTTATTAAGGCTTTGCTGGAGCCGGTCCTCCAGCCCCTCCACCGTTGCAGCCATGGCGTTATGGGCCTCCGCCATTTTGTTTTCGAGGTGCGAGGTTCTTTCCCCTAGGTCTCTGCGAATGTCCGAGGAGACAGCTTCTAATCGGGACATTATGGTGGAGGAGAATTTGAGGAACATGGTTTCTATCTTTAAGAAAGCTGCGAGTTCCCCGCCGAGATCTTCATGCTGCTCGTCCTGCGACTCTCCTGGAGCGCCGCCGCCATCTTAGGAGCTCGCAGCACTCTTGGTTTTGGCTGATTTCGCTGCAGATTTTTTTGTTTTAGAAGCTGTCATGACGAGCGCTGTACCTTGCTGTTGCGGGTGATCCGTTAGGAGGTAACTGCAAAGTCGATGTCCGCTTTAGTTTGCCGTTAGGCAGTGGAGCCGCTCTTTCACACGTCCTCCATTCACGGCAGTTGTTTTTTTTTTTGTTTGTTTTTTTAAGACTCACACAATGAATATAAAATGTTGATTTTAAACTCAAAACAAGGGCACACAAACCTCCTCTTCTGTGTTGACCAAATAAGTTCGGATATGGCTGCCAGTTCCCCAGGCGCTTTGATTCTTCCAAACCAACACAGATGGTGGGCTGTGAGCCACCCCAGCATCAGCACCATAGATCTGCAAGAACAAGTGTGTCAGATTTCAACAGGGTTTAAATTAAGTGACAGCTTGAAAAAAAATTGTATCCTTAGCCAATGACAAAAGCATTGAGGGCTATAAACCCCTGCACCACTCTTCTGAATAAAAGGTGTGTTGAGTAATCTATACACAGCATTTTAGGAGTTCTTTCCAGCAGATTAATCTGCATGCTTCTAAAGGGAAGGGTTATGGACTAGAGTGGGATAAAATGAAAAATGTTACTATAAAAAAATTCATTATAGATCTAGTGTTAATATAAAATAGGATCAGCAACCTCGGCTCAAGAAGTTTGTAAACTAAATCTCCCATGATGCTGAGGTATTCATTTGATAGGCAGAGCCTAATGGGAAATGTAGTTCCAAAACAACTGGAGGGTCAATGCTGCCGATCCATTACTTCCTTAACATTTGTCCACCAGATCTTAAAGTATTCTACTTAAAAGTGTCCCTCTGATTTACTTAGAGCAGTGCAAGAAATCGCCCAGTGCCAATTACACAAGTTACACACTGGCAATTTCTAAATTACACGGTATAGGGAATTTGAGAGGGTAGAACTCACCTTAACAGACTGGCCAGCTTTCAGGACATACTTTGGAGTGAATTTATAGACTATTTCTTCTTCATCTCCAATTTTTCTCTTTAGTCTCCAGTTTCCTAAAGACTGATCCTAAAAAAATATATATATATATATTGCTCAGTCATTATGGCGTAGAGTGCAGATGTGAAAAAGTTAAACAATTCTAGTAAAAAGGTGGGTGGGGGGGGGCTGGGCCTAATATACTACATGTTACACAACTATACTATGAATTATGCAGCAAAACAAGTCACACTTTTCATTGCAACTACTTAGTTACCTTATCAGAATTATTTTTAAGGTGAACAAACTTCCCCTCCAAGTCGATCTCCTCAATGCTGATGCTCCCAGTATCAGTTGCTTGCTGAGATATATGAAACCTGCTGCTCCTATGACCACTGGAAACTGTGGTGCTCAAGCCTTCAGCACCAGTAAAGCTGGAAGCACTGGCACCTAGTCGGGACGCTGCTAGAGCTACAGAACCCTCTTCTCGTAACTCTGTTTCCACACGTTTTCTCTTGCTACGAGAAGTGCGAGTAGCAGCAGAGCTGCTGCTTGAAGTTGCTCTGGATACTGTAACATGTGACTGTGAGCCTGGAGACAGCTTCAATCTTTAAAGAAAATTTTAAAATTATAAAACGTGGAAAAAGTACGCAAATATTATGCACAGCTTTAAAACTAAGGTACACACAGTTTGCATTACTGGGAGATACAGTTCAGGGATGACAAAATAGTCCACTCCCTTCTACACCAAATTGTAAGGCAAGTAGAGCATAATTATTCAGTCTAGAGATGCAACGATACAGGCATTTGTACTCATGCAATGCACCGATACCCAGAAGCTAGCGCTGGACTGGCTTGCCGGTAACCAAGGGGCTGCTGACAGAATGCATTAATAGCATTCCACCGAGCAGCTGCTGGTTTGCGAAGGCTGTGACACTGTCTCCAGGAATGAACTCTCGACCCCATTCTGCCAGCAGCACAGTGCCCGAGACCTGGCCCGGGTGCCCGAGGTGAGGTGTGGCGTCTGGTCAGGGTGTGCAGGCTGTCCAGTGGGAAAAGTGGGTGTCTGGCCATACATTTCAATACCAACATAAATTGGACAGGCTGCCAGCAAAATTCTAAATTATTGCAAGACCAGTACATGATATTAAATAAAATTATCGGTACTATGAAACTGAGTACCGGGGAAGGGGGGGGGGGGGGGGAAAATCGGTATCTTTATTAATTCAATAATGCCAAAATGGACCTGTGATCATGCAAAGATCGTTCTAGTCATCATGAGATGAGGTCAAGACTTGGCTTAATGCCATATACCTAGTGCAGCAAGTGACTAGCTTCGCAAGACTTCAGGAAATCCTACCAAGCATGTCTCAGTTCCAATTACAAAACCATGAAAGCACCTTATGATTAGCATAAGAGTAGGTATTTATTTTCTTAGACAAGTTTCAGAGCACACAGTTGTGTGGGTAGATAACACATGTAAAAAGGGAAACTAGTGGTCCGAAAGCCTTAATTAACAATGTTATAACTCCTCTTGCTTCACTCACATACTATTGACATCTCTAGTTTCAAATGGTGGATCTCACATTTTTACTCCAGTATAGCTCTATATGAAAGGGCATTAAATGATATCATGCTAAAAAAGTTCACGTAAAAAACATTCCCTAAGAGCTCTATACATTAAAATTATTTTCGAATAAAAGATTCACAGTTTTACACATATCCAGAATGAGCGTTTCACCTTTCTTCCTCTCCTTCTAGCAGTTTGCGGTAAGCATTTATCTCCATGTCCAAGGCCAGTTTAACATCCAAGAGTTCTTGATATTCACTCAGCTGCTGCTGGATCTGATCTCTCATATTGGCAATTTCCCTTTCCTTAGAGTCTAATAGGATCCTGTACTTGTCACGGTCACTTGACAGTAACTCCTCTAGCTCATGGATGCGGTCAGCAGCAGCACTAGCCTAATGTTAAGGGATAAAGAAAAACAAGGGGAGGTGGAGGGGAAAGAAGTTCATTTTTAAACGTACTAGATTTTACTTGCCAGCGCAAGGTTTGACAAAAATAGTAACATTTAAAGAATAAGAACACCCCCAAATACCCCCACACGATTGCCAGAGCTCAAACGATGCGCTCTTTTGAATGTATCTTTTGATTCAGCTTAAACAGCAGCACAAGTTCATGTACCTGTTTCTGCAAGCCAGACAGCTGGTAACTGAGTGTTTCAATTCGCATACGTGCTTCAGTCAGCTCCTCCCGTGCAGTGTTGGCAGCTTTGTCATTGTGGTCAGAAGAACGCTTGAAGTTATCCAACTAAAGTGATTGAAAACTGACTTAATCAAAAGTTAACTCACTGATGGCTGTACTTTGAAGTGGCAGAAGATCTCCTCCTTGCAAATACTAGTCAAAGACAACCAGGTGGTAACACATTGATGTTCCATTTACAACAAAGCGGATCGTAGGGGGGGCTGATATATAGAGCTAACACCAAGGGCATTATTCCAATGTTGTTAATAAGATAGCTACAGGAGTTGTTCTATATAATAGCATCGATGGCGATTGCCATTACATCACTGCCACAAACTAAGCTTGCGGCTCGATCGGTGCAATTCCCTGCTGTTCCTGTACATTAATATCTTCTATACTTCTAATAGGAGACAGTAATGTGCACATCCACCCGGAAGCGCACGCTATTCCAAGGTAGCTTGCTCTTCCACCCAGAAATGTTATACTGTGAAATACGGTTTCCTCGAATCTGGTGTTACATAACATGTTGTGGACCCCCCCATTAAATCCCATACTCCCATTTCTCACTGCGGAGAGGGCGGTGAGATCTTGTCTGCAGCAGAGTGAAACTGGGAACAATGTTCCTAGTCTCCCTCTGCAATCTTGTGGCTGGGATACTCAAGGCTACATGGAGTTCTATGGACTGCAAGAAGTTATTTGCAGCAGCGCTAAGCGCCACTGCCAGCATTAGGCAGCTCTGTGCTTCGTTCTGAGGCCAGGTGCTAACACTGCGCCTACTCCGGAATACGGATGTTAAAACTGTCAAAGGAAAGTGTGCATGCACAGATTTTCCTTCTTACAGTCTCCATTTTACTATCAAGTGCGTAATAGGGCCCAAAGTATGATATGTTAACAACACTTCTTAGATCCTGTCAGATCTATGCAACATTAATAATTTAATACCTTTGCTTGGTATGTATTCTCCAGTTCCAGCTTGTATTCACTGACTTGCTCATCGTGTTGCCTTCTGAGCTCCTCAAGAGCCAGTGCCAACTTGGATTCATAGTCGTAATGTTGTCCCCTGTCAACTTCTACTACGCGACGCTCCCGTCTCTTCCGGGTCTCCCGGGATTCCTGTGCAGGGGGGGAGAGGAGAAGGAGAAAAACAAAAAGATTTAATAAATTCGGTAGAATCAGGTCAGGCAGGCAGTAGTGTAAAGTGTCTCACTGTCTACAATTGGTTTTCAGAAAGACAAATATGTTGATGTACAAGGTAAATTTCACCTCCTCGTATACATTCTTTCTAAAGTCCAGTTCTTCTTGAAGGCTCTGGCATCGGTTTGTCAAGTCAACACGCATCAACGTTTCTTTTTCCAGCTGCTTTTTTGCTACAGCATGAGCATCTTCAGCCTAGAGAGATACAAGTTGTACCCACAAATTAAAATTTGAACATTGGATCTTTTCTATATCCTGAAGGAATCAAACTGTGGGGTGACATAAACCCAGCTATTCATATTGTACTTCACTGGGCAACGTTACACATCCTGACCATTTTTTCTTTTTGAAGTGGTCAGAATGAGAGGAGTGCCCCCCCCCCTCCTTCTCAACCCAGACAAACTGGTTAGAAAGCTGGGCAAAGTGGAGACCTTTCCGCCACCAGTCACCAGCAACCAGGGAATCTGAAATTTTCCAGCTGTGGGATACTAGTAACGTAGCCATGCTCTGTATGTGTGCCAATGTCACCATCTTTGAGACCAATGGTGTTAGCGATTGGTCTTAGAGGCTGCGATGGATTGGCTATGCGCATGAGAGAAGCTCCAAACCATCGCTACACAAATTGCATATGTACAGTTCACAAGTCCAGTCTCACAATTTGCAGTTCCTATGCTACACAAGTAGTGCAAATTGCACAGAAAAACATCAGAAGCCCCGAGCAAAAAGAGGAGCTGCGTGCAATGAGGGACAAAAAATGGTAAGTTGAATGGGCCTAAATAAATTAAAAATAATTGGGTAGACACTACAGAGGGCAAAAAGAGGACAAACTACTTCTCAGCAGTGTTCCTTTAAACATTTAAATACAGCCAAACAATATGGATTTTAATTAAATTAAACTTTAAAAAAGTCAGTAAGACTGCATTTAAAATTTTTTTATTATTAAAAAGACTCATTCTTGCTGGTTGTTTAGAATCACTTATTTGCACCAGATGAGGATTTCATATATAGAATAGACTTTCATATTAGTTTAACAGTTGTTAGAACAGATTTTTTCATATCATTAGAAATACATAGCTCATCTTGTAATAGTGTCACTATTAACCCATTAGTAAGTCAATCAAATCTGGAAAGCATAAGTGGCTTTACTTAACCAAAACCATAACATATTGGATACATATTCGTTTGCTTAAACCCCAGTGTCCCTAAAGTGGTATTTCTCATGAGGTGGTTTCATATTGGGTGTTTTACAGGCCTGGGTCTCTTGATGGCCTAAGGGAGGGAATAATAAACCTTGAGCTATATGCACAAAAGATCCCAAGTCTTGTACGCTGCTCTGAAGGTTTCACTTTTACAGCTTGCTCTTCCCTTCTTACACTCGGCTCCTGGTGCAGATCTTTTCCAATTCAAACAATTAAGCTTAGTGAAACTTTGCTATGGTGTTCATTTTTTGAACATAAAATTTGCAGAACAATGAAATTAAGGCCTTTTATGGACGTTTGTCATTTTCAAAATCAGACAAAGTGCCCATCATCTTTGCAGACACCACTTCAATAATTAAAGGAATAAAAATGTAAATATTGCATAATTATACAGCTACATGATGACTATTTGTAGCATGTTTATTAAGCTTTAGACTAGAAATAGTATGTTTTTTCCTCCAAAAGAAATCTGATATTTAGATATCCATCTCTCTATAGCGAAGATTTTTTTTAAATCCACCCTGCAAAAGAACACAACTCCTGGTGAATCAGTTTTTAAAATGCATCATGTAGCACTGGAGGAAAAAATAAAATACAGCAAGCACCCAGAAAAGCAACTATGAACTGAAACAATGATGCATTTTAAAACACGCCTTTTAACAACAGCATACCTTGGCAAGCTGAGCACGCAAATCTGCCAAATCGGCCTCCAGATGGCGTTTTTCATTGATGGCTGCACCAAGTTCCAGTTCACTCCTTTGGAAAAGAGATTCCAAATCCTTAATGCGACCTTGTGCAGTGGTCAGATCAGCATCCTTCTTCTTATAGCTGGAGAGAAATGATAAAAAAAAGTTATATAGAACTTCAATTTCATATTTATAAATTGAGATTTTTGTAAGTTGTAAAGGGCTGCATTTTTTGCAATTGAGAGAATCTGACTAACCGGCTGTATCTATGTAAAAGCAATTGAGCCACATGATGGGTTACTTCACGCAAATTTTCATTTTTGAATCCCTAGTAATATGCATGGCATATTTGCATAATGGTTTAAGCATTAGTAGTGACAGCTACTTTATATTCATGCATACTAGCAGCTGAGTTAACCTTCAGCTTTGCATTTATTTTTAAATACAGTCAGAAAGCTCAATTCAGCCTTTACCATGGAAAAGTGAAGGCAGAGTCGGGAACAAATGGCTGGTTCTACATGGAAGATCTAGAACAGTCAAAGCTGCAGTTTCAGGCCCATGTTCTAAAATAGTCCCAGACAAAGCTCGACTGTTCTGGCACCTAATCACTCCAATAGAATAATGGAGCAGAGCGGGTGAATGGTGCCACTGTCAATATTCTCTTATATTGTAGTGTAACTTTCTGGTATAAGTCTTAGTTTCCACAAGGTTTAACAAAAAGTGAATAAAATTAAACTTTGGAATCAAAGACAAGCATAGAGGACCTTCCTCGGGTGAGCTTACAGATCCGAGGAGTTTGGATAGAGAAAGCCAATTTGAGTAAACGGCTTATTAGAGGTCAGGATCGCTAGCACGGACGTTTGTGTCAAACATGGTTTACAGGTATGATCGTGAAGCAAGCTATAACACCTAGAATGATGGGGGAAGGGAAAGGGAGGATAGGGATTAGTCAGGAACGGGATATGCGTCTTAAAAATAAAGCTCTGATTTGATTTCTTGAAGGATCCGAGATTGAGACTAAGAGGTCAGCCTTAGTACTGACGCTGCTCCTGGTCAGTGAGGAAGGAGTTTGTTGTACAGGTGGAAACAGCAGAGGCAGTCTGCAGAATGGTGTGATCTAGAAGGGGTGTACTTGTGGAATAAGGAAGACATGTAGGGAGGGGTCCAATTATGCAGAGCTTTGAATGCGAGTAGCTGGAAAAGGTACTGGAAGCCTAGTGCGGTATGTAAGGAATGCCAGATGAAAAATATGAGTCTGGCAGTAGAATTAATTGTGGATTGCATGAGGGAAAAGTGGGCATTGTTGCAGCCGTTGAAAGGATTGCTGGCTAATGTCTTGCTATAGACCATACTGCAAGTTATGATGGGACCAATACATAAAGTTGTGTAGAGTACTTTGCAGTCCAAATCCATTTCAGAGCAGATGCCTTTCTTTCAAGGTAAAGAAAAAAAAACAACCCACAAAACACTTTAAAACCTGGAGAAATACATATATTCCCCACAGGCAATTGAGGGCAAGTGGGTACAATTGGCCAATCACAATTCCCAAATTTTCCTAGTCCGGTGACGGAAAGTTTGGATTTTAATAAGGACTCGGAGGCGAGTATTTGCAATCTCTTTCTTTATTACCCTTATAGCAGTAAAGAAGAGTGATAACAAGAACTTGAAAAAATGTCAAACCCCCAACGTGGGGTACCCCTCTTAATAAGCCCCGCCCCCTAGTCCATAAACGGTATGAGCAGGAGCAGTAACGCCCTCTTTCTTCATGCGACTGGAACCACAAGATCAAGGAACAGCGACCAATAATTTCGTCCAGAGCACGCGGCAATCCCACAGGAAGTCAGACCAAGCAACTGTAAGAAGAACAGACCACGAAGGCAGGTATTAGGAAGGAAAACATTGAACCTTTGGTTCCCCACCCCCAAGTAACAGGAGGCAACACCATAACTATAATTATGCGCTGCGCCCAAGTACAACAATCACGGCCGATCTAGAAAACACCCTCCCTCAGGGCTGGAGAGGTGGGAAATACTCGCCTCCGAGTCCTTATTAAAACCCAAACTTTCCGTCACCGGACTAGGAAAATTTGGGAATTTTAAGGCAGGCCTCGGAGGCTTCATATTTGCACGTTCAACGCATCAGTGCTTGTGAGCAATGAGAGACCAGCTTATGTAGAAATGTAGATTCACGTGACCAATCCGCCGACATCATAATGTCCTCAAGGCGGCAACCCGACATAAAAGCATTAGAAGCCGCCGCACTATGGATGGAATGAGCGCCAAAGCGCGAAACATCAACCCCAGCCAGGTCCAACAGCCAACGAGCCCAACTTGGGGAGCTAACAGGCTTATGAGGGATCCGAAACAAAATAAACAACGGGGACCCCGGCAGGGGACGAAGAGCCAATGTACGACTCTCATACTCCTGAAGGCAAAAAACCCGACACAACTCAGGAATCATTGGAAAAGCCGGAAAAAACACCGTACGAATCGCCGTCTTGGTACGCCGTGAAACATCGAAACAAACGCCATCCGGCGAGAAGGAATGGACACCAAAATCTAGTGCCCTGACATCCGCGACACGCTTACAGGATATAAAAATCAGAACAAAACCAATAGCTTAGTCGACAACTAACGCAAAGACAAAGAAGCATTAACCGGCCACGAGCGGAGGAACGACACCACCATAGTCACATCCCACGTAGAGGAGTAGCGAGGAGTTGGGGGGGGGGGCGAGACAGACGTACCCCTTTGAGAAGGCGGCAGACCAAAGGGTGTCTACCCAGGGGGGAATGATCAAAACCCCTATGGCCCGCCGACAAAGCTGATCAGTACACATTAAAAATGGTACGAAAAGCCAAACCAGAATCAAACAAAGAAGACCGGAAGTCTAGAACAGACTCTAGAGGGGCAGAAGTGGAATCTTCACCCTGTCGCAAACACCAACCGTGCCAAGCTGACCAGGCAGAACGGTAGGCCCCTCTCGTGCCTGGGGCCCAAGTGTGCTGGAGCAACTGCTCAGTTCTCGGCAAAATTCCTGTGGCCCGCCACGAGAACCGGAAACCAACCAGACCACTAGGGGTAGTCGACCCTCCAGTAGCATATGGTGAGGGAGGCCGTCCGGTCCCATAAGCAGGGACGGCGAGTCTGGAATCCGTCTGGGCGGGGCCAGAGAGTATTCCAACAGGAGAGGAAACCACGGCTGGGACCGCCATAGTGGTGTCACCAAGACCAGTTCCGCACCGGTGTCGTAAAGACACCTCAAAACACATAACAGCTGAAACGGAGGGAAGGCGTAAAGACGACCCCTCTGGCCACACCTGGAGGAAGGCGTCCGTGCCCTCCGCCTCCAGGTCTGGACGCCAACTGTAAAAAACCGGCAACTGCCGATTCAGTCTGGATGCGAACAGATCCATCTGGAGAGGACCCCACAGCCCGTCTATGGCGGCAAACACAGATGGCATCAGGTGCCAATCCCCCCGAATCCGTTAGATGGCGTGAATTACAGTCCACCACTGTATTGGCGAGACCTGGAAGATACTGGGCCACCACAAACAGACCGCGGGGAAGACAGAAGTTCCACAGATCGGCTGCCGCCGATGTCAGAGCCATCGACCGAGGTCCCCCCAGGGTATTGATGTTCCTGACAGCCGACAGGTTGTCCAGTTTCAGAAGGATACAGCGGTGATCGGTCCCCCTGGAGAAACATTTCAGGGTGAAAAACGCCGCCATAAGCTCCGGAACATTGATGTGGAGGTGTAATTCCTGGGTCGACCAACCACCTCCTGTCTCCGTCTCGGCGCAACGCGCCCCAAAGCCCGAAAGACTCGCGTCGAATTCTATGGTCAGTGAAAGTACGGGAAGACGCACTGGGCGAGCATTCCAACGAGACCAGTCCGTAAGCCACCATATCAGATCCGTCTTCGCATCGTCCGAGAGGGGAACCCTGCGGGAATAATCCGCTACCGACCAGAGAGAACGGGCCTTCAATCTCTGGAGGGCCCTGTATTGTATTGGAGCAGGTAAAACTGCCAAACGAGTCGCCGCTAGGAGACCAATCACCCTCGCCAACTCCCTCAGGGTGGGTGAGTGGTCCCTGAGGAGGGATCGAACCTCCTTGCAGATGGATCGGACCTTGGGAAGCAGGACGCTGAGCGTCATGGCGTGCGAATCTAGGAGGAACCCCAAAAATTCCAGACAACGCGTGGGAACCAACAGAGACTTCTCCACATTGATCAGGAAGCCCAAGTCCTGCAATAGGGAGAGCGTCCATGACAAATGTAGTCGAAGGGACTCCGAGGAATCTGACATCAACAGGATGTCGTCCAGGTAGATCACGAGCTGAACACCCCTCACCCGGAGGGACTCCACAACTGGTTTCCTAAGCTTCGTGAAGCACCACGGAGCGGATGAAAGGCCGAACGGCAGACACGCGAAGCGCCACATGTGACCGCGCCAGGGTAAGCATAGGAAGTCTCTGGAAGCCGGCGCCATGGGGACGGAGAGGTATGCGTCCTTCAGATCTAATTTGACAAGCCAGTCTTGTTCCTTGAGTATATCCCTGAGGGTATGAAATACCGCCATTTCCAAATGGAAGGTTGGATTGACACCCATAAATTGAGTTCCCTGAGATTTATAACGGGGCGTGATCCGCCCCTTTCATCGCAACGAGGAACAGGTTGCTCACAAACTTGGGGAAGTCCCCAGTGACGTCCTCTATGGCCCCTTTCGATGCCAGTGCCACAATCTCGTCTTGAACTAACCATTCCTGTTCCACGGAAAAACTGAGAGGTCGTGGAGGTACACTTTGTGGGGGGGCGGGCGGTAGTCTCGAAATCTATTTCGAAGCCTCTGACTGTATCTAAGACCCATGGGTCTGCAGTAATCCATTCCCAGTTCGGGAGAAACAATTGAATACGGCCCCCCACCCGAACTGACAAATGAACAATAAATGGAAGGCTTACCAGTCTGTCGTCGAGCGCGGAACTGAGCTCTGCCACCTCGGAATCCGCGGCCCCTCCAGGCCTGAGCCTGGGCCGAGGGTCCATATGCGGGGGGACCAGGATCGGTGTTAGTAGAGGTATGTAAGGAGCCTCTAGTAATGCCCACCGATCCGGTGCGGCTGACAGAGCGGCCCCTTCCTCTGCCAGCCCTGTCGAAAACCTTTTTCGGGAACACTTTTTTAATGGCCGTCTCCACTTTATCCAGAGCGGTAAAAGGCGCTGGTGTAAGTGCCCATATTTTTGATGAAGCCATCCCCGAATAGAAGGCCTTGAGCCGTGGCACCTTTATTGGCCATGGATGTAAGTTGAGGATCCATCCTGAGAATCATGGACTTGCGTCTCTCAGCGGCCAAAGCCGTATTCGCGCCGCCCAACAGGCACAAGGAGCGTTGGATCCAGCCTGCGGCGTGTTCCAGGTCCAAGGGAGTACCTTGCAAACGAGCATCCTCCACCATGTCAAAGAGGTAAATCAACGGGGGTGCAACATCTAGCACTTTATCCTCACAGACCCTGAAGGCCATATCAACCCCTTTTTTGGGGGACCATCCTTTATTGGTCATGAATTTTACAAAATCCTCATCCACCACCGGCGTGAGACAAGTTTTGCCCGCAGTGGTAGGACGAGGACATTCTGCCCTCATATTAGGGCTGTGCAATTAAAATCGCAAAAAAATAAATAAAAAAAAATTGCGATTTAAGCACATGCAATTTCTAAATTGCATAAGGCTGCAATTTTATCTATTCATTTTAGGGCTGCGGCTCCCTGTAAGCTTCCGGCGGCATGGAGCTTTGGGCGCTCGCAGGAGGAACCACGTGTACAGCCGCGTTCTCGCGGCTCGTCACGTGGTTCCCCCAGGCGAGCGCCCAAGCTCCATGCCGCCGGAAGCTCACAGGGAGCCTAACACGCAGCGCAAAGAGGTGAGCTGGGGCAGTATATCCATGTGCTAATCGCAAATAAAATCGCAATATTCATTAAAAAAATAAAATAAAAAAAAAAACGCAATATGATTATTTTGTCCATATTGCACAGCCCTACCTCATATTCACCATGGTCTCCTTATCCATAGGGAGCCGCATGTGTGCATCCACCCACATCTCCACATGAGGCATCGGGGACCATGCGGTGGAGCGTGGATGTAAGACCCCCGCCGGGGAAAACATCGGGCGGCCCTGAGGGTCACACACAACCTCTTTGGCAGACAGTAATGGTGGTGGGGGCCTTTCCTCCTCAGCCAACAGGCCAACATCATGCGGAGCATATAGTTCTATAGCTCCCTCATCCTACCCATACTCTGGTTCCTCACTCTGAGTCAGCCAGTACCCGTAGGCACAGGCCTATCTATTGAGACTGCAACCAGTACCCCGCAGTCAGGGGCTCTCTTTTGCAAGGTCACCTCACCATCATCAGAAAGCAGAGTTTCGGGGATGCCAGCCCCTCTTGGAGGAATATCAATGTGCTTAGCACGTTTCTTAAGGCTAGGTTCCACAGAGCCAGAGGGCATAGCTGGGTCTAGAGGGGGAGCAGGATCTGCACCAGGAGCGGGGGGAGCGGCTGTAATAGAAGCAACCGCTTCATCCATGGTCCTTCTGAAGTACAGAGACAGAGTGGAGACAGCTGAGGATAGCGACCGAGTAATGGACGCCTGTAATGCTGCCTCCATGGCGGCAAAACGAGCCGCCGTTTGCCTCTCCTCCACCCCCGAGAAAACGCTCAAACGTGTCTGAACGTTCAGAACGCCGGGAGCTCCCTGCGGAGTCTGATTCCCCTGTATGGGGAGACCTGTCACCCCCAGATGGGTTTAGAAGAGCCATAAGTCTGGACTATAACCTCCCAGAGAGTCTTTCTTAGCGAAGGAGGCGGGAGATGTGCTCGAATGCGGTGGATACACGCGGTCAGGTGATGCCCAAGATGGCCGCCGGGATCTCGCGCTAGTCTCCCGCGAGATCTCGGGCAGCCTCGAGGACACCAACGCAGGAGGATGGGAGGAATCCGCGTGAGCGCCGCCGACTGCAAATAACAGGCACTCCAATAACCAGCGTTAACGCTGTAAGACCGATGGCGGGAAAACTCAGAAGAAACCTATAGTTCTGGATCCACCGAGTTTTCCCGCCAGGCGGGCGCTGACCCCCGCGGTTATAGTCGGTTATAGCCAGGGTAAGTCGCAGTGAGAATAACTGAATAATTATATCAATAACCTGAAAGGAAAAAATATAACATGAAAAAAAAAGGAGAAAATATACTTGTCTGCTCAGGAGCAGTAAAGAAAGAGGGCGTTACTGCTCCTGCTCAGACAGTTTATGGACTAGGGGGTGGGGCTTATTAAGAGGAGGGGTACCCCACGTTGGGGGTTTGACATTTTTTCAAGTTCTTGTTATCACTCTTCTTTACTGCTATAGGGGTAATAAAAGAGATTGCAAATATGAAGCCTCCGAGGCCTGCCTTAAAATCAGAAGGGTAAACAGCACCCATCTTCCAAGGAAGTCCGTTATCCTGACAAACACACGAAACAACTACAATACTGCATACAATTCCATTCTGCAGGACCTCCACCTGCGCTTTAATCCTGGAAGACACTGTCATAGTCCCCCCCCCCCCAAAAAAAGAACACACTAGGTCTTATTTTCTGGGTAGTTCTTCCATTTTAGCGGTAAAAAAAACAAACAAAAAAACCCCACTAAGTCCTATTTTCAGGGTTGGTCTTCTATTCGGGGAAACACGGTACTTTGAGGTTCCCACTTGGGATGACTCCTAGGAAATGTTGCTTCTGACCGAGTTAGAACCTTCATATATGTTTTGAAACAAAGTGAACATGGTCGTTAGATAATTAAGGTCATAGGTCTCAACCTAAAGTAGTGATGCACCGAAATGGAAATTCTGACCCAAAACAAAAAGTTGAGTTTGATTGGTAAACAGGAAAGAACCCCCCCACATTAATTTTTTTTTTTTAAAAAAAAAAGTGTATAATTGTAGCATCCCTGCGTTATATTACACTACATAAATATTCCATGACGCGATTACTTGGTAGAAATGTTAATGAAACTATGACATCAGCAAGTCATTAAACACTTTGTGAAGCGTTCCAAATTTAATCCCCCACTGTTCATTTCGTACGCCATCTTCCCGCCCAGCACCCCACTACTTCAGGTTCTACATTTACCCTCACCTAGTGTGTCACCCCTCGCCTCTTAGATTGTAAATTCTCAAGCAGGGTCCTCCCTCCTACTGTTCTGTGTGTAACGTGTATGTATATTTGTTATTCTGTCCCATTGTACAGCGCTACGGAACCTGTTGTGGCTTTATTAATATTTGTAACTGTATAATAATGGGATTAATAAAGCCTATGTAATATACATTCTGCACATTCAGCAGATTATTACACTCTGTGTGTGTGTATTAACTAGGGATGCACCGATACCACTTTAAGATCGAGTACCGATACTTTTTAAAAGTACTCACCGATACCGAGTACCGATACTTTTATTTAATGTCATGTGACGCTTTCCAATAAGAACAGACCTCATATAAAAATTTATGGGATATGCCCCACAGGTCTCATGGATTTACACCCAGCTCGAACGCTGGGGAAGCTGGCCGCGTGCATGAAAAGCACGTGGCCAGCGTTCCCCTCCGGCGCGCCGCGATACTCACCCATCCTGAAGGTCCGGTCGCTGGGCAGTGATGCGATCACGTGGCCGCCAGGCGCATCTGTGACGCTGCCTCCAGCCGAGAGGCAGCGTCACAGGAGCGCCCAGCGTCACAGGAGCGCCCAGCGTCACAGGAACACATCACTGCCCAGCAACCGGACCTTCAGGATGGGTGAGTATCGCGGCGCGCCGGAGGGGGAACGCTGGCCACGTGCTTTTCATGCACGCGGCCAGCTTCCCCAGCCCCGCGGATACCGGCAAGCCGGCCCAGCGCCAGCTTCCGGTATCGGCGGGATGTATCGTGCAAACGGCAATATCGGCCCCGATACCGATACTAGTATCGGTGCATCCCTAGTATTAACCCAATACTATATACAGACCTTTTCCATTACTATACATACAGAGGCAGAAGCAAATGAACTTCCTGCAATTAGATTATTGTAATATTGCCCCGTCACTCTGTAGTAACTGAAGGTGAAATGGTTAACTGGCTATGTGGTTCGGGCATTCAGCCCCTCCACAGCACAGACTGCACCCGCTTATGTCTGGATGGAGGGCAACAGCACAGAGCTGACAGACATCTCCCTGCCATGGACGAGTCTCTGTTTTCAGACAGTATTATATTTTTTTTGTCCGAAAGCTGAAAATGTAAAAGTTTAATTTTGTCTGACGTTTGGAACAGGAGAAAAAAAAAAACGTCACGAAAGTAACATACGTCACATTCAATGAAATACCTTAGCACTTGTATGAAAAGATTTCCACAAACTGCAAAACAAGGTGCAGGGTTGATGCTGAAATAATGCCAAAGGCAAAATTCATTCACTTTCCATTTATTAGAGAGAAACAACCGCAGGGATATTAAACTTTGCTGTTGTTTCAGACTGCTTGTAACACAATTCAATAGCTGTGGATAGAGTTCCACAGCACCTCATTCCAGCCTTAGAACAATACCTGCAAAAGCGTATCCAAGATATAATACTTCTCAGGACTGCAGCCCAATATAAAACACAGGAAAACTTCACTTCGTACGTCACAAAGTTGAATCTGGGATTCAAAGACTTCTGTGCACATCTCATGGGAAGAATTCACATGATGGACTTGGGTAGATGTGGACAGCTTAGTATCTAGGGCAAGTTTACAGTGATCAAATTCTGACCAAGTTAGGCCAATGCCTGGAAATCAAACAGGTCACGCTTTCAGAGCAGAAACCAGAAAGAGTAATTCTACAAGAATGACTTGAAAAGTGCTGCATGCAAAAACCTTGAAGCTAGAATAAAAAGGTTTTGTGGAATGCGTCCAATGATGGCTTGTGGTTAGTTTGTGTCATGAACGGAACATCACAGGAGGTTTTGAGAAGTTTCCCAACAATCCATCCTGATCCTACACGTATACCCAGACATAACATTGATTGAACAGGTTCTAAGGTTCATCCACGTCCTGCAACAGTAAAAAACTGACACAGTAACTGCTACAGACGCTCAACGTTCGAAGGGGAGTTATTCAATAACCTGAAGTGGTTACTGAAGTTGCAAATAGCTAGAAGCAGATAATAGTGCAAAATGCTGAAGTTTAAGATCCACGGTGGGTCAGGAGGAGCTGTACTATGACGTTTCTGCCACTCTTTGCAACTGGTTAGATTTCATACTCTATGGTGATTTCAATTAGGGCTGCAAGTAACGATTATTTTCTGAAATCATTACTGGTCAATGAATTGAAAAAATAATCTGCCTAATCGGATAAAAAAAAAATTTTTTTTTGTTTTGTGCATACATAGACAAGTTATGTATCTTGTGTAACGTGGGTACTTTTAAAACACAAGGTACGCGAGAGCATAGTCAGAGCGATGCATTGATGCTGCCTCACTGAATGAGCACTTCTACAAGCGCTCGGATATAGACATCATGTCAGCACGCAAAGTGGGGTAAGAAGGTGGAGGAAGACACTGCACACAGCCTGACCATAGTAATAAGCTTAAAGTGGTCAGAGTGTGTAGTTCCTTTTTTTTAATTATTTCATGAACAAACTGAGTGGGGGGAGGGACTGTAGAGGAGAGGGAGTGAGTCTGAGCAAGAGACTAGACCTGAGTTTGGGAGGGAGTTTGCGAAGAAGGGCCCAGACTGGAGAGAGGGAGGCAGGGAGGGCGGGGTTGTGGTATAGACCTCCAAGAAGGATATAACACTGGTGATAAAGCTCCATCCACGCAGTGGCAGCCAGCACCCCACGGTCTGTGTGATAGTTCTGCTACTGCTGTAAACTAAAAATCAAGCTGGCGATGTCCACCATAACCCTAGAACCGGCTGGGCGGAGTAGAGGTAACATCACTGCTCTGTAACCGTGGAGACACAGGTTCAATCCTGGCAAGAGCACCTCTCCAGTAAGTATCCTTGGGCAAGACACCCAACGGTACACTCGCCACCCAGGACATACTTGAAAACGAGAGAAATATCATGTATTCTTCCTGGTAAAATTGTTTCATTTTTTTTTGACTCATACGGAGTAAAGCAGCAGCACGTCTTCAATAAGCTCCAATGTAGTGTCTGAGGGTAATAATGTTTAAACGAGTGTAACTCTAAACAATGTCTGCTTTACACAGACCGATTAAAATCGACCGATTAGTTGTCAACCATTTTCACTATCGATTATTGAAATTAGGGCTGAAAAAACAAAGTATTTCATTGAATGTGAGGTATGCTACTTTACTCCTGTTCTCAAAGCCAAAAACATACCAAACAGAAGGCATTTAAATGGATAACTTATTTTCTCAAATATACAATTCAGATATTCAAGAAAAAAAGTGAAATCTTGTGACCTTCAAGTTAAAAATAATTCTGTATTTTAATATAGAGCTATGAAAACAAACCTTGCATGAAGGTCCTACCGCACTAAAGTGCTTTTTCTTGTTGAGCTCAAACTAAAATCGGCATATTGTATCCTGTTGACAACCCTGTTGTAAGAACATCATGTATCACAGAGCTAAAATTGTTACATATGTAATGTACTTCATTTCCTCTTCCATCCTACTAAATGTGTTGAAAATCTGACCAGTTTGTGAAGGAGCAGTGATTTGGCTTGGAATGACACAGTGTAGATAGAATGCCATTGTCAAGATCAAAACGGTCTCGAATCACGAAGTACTGCACAAGAATAACCAGGACTTACTTTTTTGCAAGCTCTTCCAATTCTGATTTGTACTTCCCCACATCTATCTGCAGCCGGGCTCTGTCTCTCGCTGTTTCATCCAAGACTCTTCGAGCATCAGCAAGCTCGCTCTCAAAAAGAGCCTTAACCCCAGTGACCTGAAATTAAAGAAAAGAGACGGAATGAAAAAGGTTACACTGAAAAGCTTTGGTAGTTAAGTGTGCAGAAACTCAAAAAAAGGTGATATTAACACTTGCAATTCTTTAAAGCATTATTGGTTAAGTGAAAACAAGAGCAGAAGTGATAGATCTGGAAAGATTTTTGTATTATATTTTGCCTGGAAATTGGCCTTTGTCCCCCAGTTCAAGGTTTCATTTGTAGTTGTGCCAGAAAATGATGTAATTGCATGTACAGCACATCATTTAAATGAAAAGGCCACACAGGACTATGTTACATGGCAAGACGTACATAGAACAAGGGTGTCTGGTCACCTGAGCCAAAAAAGGGCAGACAAGTGGCTTCTTAAAGTAGACTATGATGCAAGTTTAATATAGCTAGAGCTTTGTATGCTAGAACCTATTCTGTGTGTCATTCAGACACCCCCCCCCCCCCAACAGTATGGAGTGTGCCTGTTCACAATACCTTAACATTGCTAGGCTTAAAAAAAACAAACAAAAAAAAAAAAGGTGACACTACCACCTACATTAACTATTACTTGTGCTTTACAAAAAAATAACAAATTATAAAACAAATGCACCTTTTTCCCTTCTTTGAATTGCATGTAAAAAAGGGAAAATAAAATTAGGACTTTTAGGTTTCCATTTTCACAACATTTACTAAAATCTGTGCAAACGTTTTACTGTTCATGTTTATTTAATCTACACAGTCATTAAAAGTTAAGGCAGCAGGGGGCTATTGTTCTCCAGGCTAACAGATCAGAGAAGGCAGCTGAATGAGAAACAAGGAGCTTAAAAGACATACAGGGTTATTCAGAGAGGTGAAAACCAGGAGAATGACAGGAGAAGTGAAAAACCTTGGTCAAAATAGTCTATGTGGAAAATGAGATAAATGGGAGAATTTTTCTGGTTTGGCTTTTTTGACCTAGGATTTTTAACTTCTCCAGTCATTCTGCTGGTTTTCACCTCTCTCTGAATAACCCTGATAATCTACCCCCGGTGATGTGATTTGAATATATTCCACACAATACAATGACTTGAGTCTGTGATCAACCCATAGACACCTTTATAAGGCCAAAGCCACAGAGTGAGGAGCAAGTGAGGTAAAGATAGTGGGGGAGGGGGGCAGTTTACAACAAAAAAGACCACAAAATAGATGCACTCTGACACAGAAGTAAAATATTTTCTTAACCCCTTCGCTGCTGAGCCATTTCACGTCTATGTGCTGAGCTAATTTTTACCGCTTTTGCTCATGTTTAAATGCGATTTGAAGACATGTTTTATTAGATGACCCAGACATATTATATATCGTTCTTTCCAACAGACTCGGCAGATTCATAATATATCATTATTATATGTATGTATACTTCATGTCCTGGTGAATAGTGAGATTTGGTGCCCGTTATGAAAAGCGGGCCCAAAGCAGGAGGAGCTTAATTTACCAGCATTTGGTAGGATTAAACCTTCATTATAAAGCAGAGAAAACGAGAACAAGAGATGTGGCTATTTTATCTTGCCTAAATGGCTAATGGAACTGATGCCACAAGTGCTGGTAATCAGTAATTTTCGTAATTGTACTATAAAAATAAATATATGTAAACTTTATTGATAAACAAATATAACACATAAACTAAAGAAATAATACATATCATGTGCAAATCAACGTGTAATGGTGCTAATGGCAACCTGGCGATCTATGTATGATTGCGTTACTAACCATACTATGTACCCTATAGATGCTGTATAATGATCAGATATCCAGTATGAATATGTGGCATGGCTAACAGAAATGGCCCTTATTGATATAATCTACCATACACTTTACCCACTCTAACTTACTGCATCAAAACAGGCTATAACAGGTAACCACAACTAGATGGATAAATAGACAGTATAGGATTGTCAAATAAGCTTACTGCCCATTAGTGGAATAAACGTAGGCATATATGTGCATATAAAGGGATAACAAGATATGTAGTGACCAGAATTGAGTACTCGATTGTAGGGGAATGATGAATGCATAGACACTCTCTCAAGGATGAACGGAATAGCCAGTAGTGCTGCTTAAAATAGCGTTGATTCTGGCTATGCTCAATATAAATCGTTAGAGAAACCGCATTGGTTATGAATAATAACCCCAGAGTGTGTGTCTTTCGTTGTTATTAGCAGTTTGTTCCAAAAATGGACGGTGTTCTAACATTAGACTCCCTGATTTTAACACACAATTGAGCAGCAGTCATTTTGAATTATACAGATTTTAGGACCCGCTGTGGATAGCTGGCAAAATTGCCAAACCACCAAGATTGGGGTTCTTATAGAAGATTTACCACAATTATGTGCACACAGTAGATAGAGTTATCCCTAAAATGTAGGGGACTTCAGATAATGCTTGAAGTACCCCCTACGTATATGCACTTCACATTTGTAGCCCAAAGCGTCCAATCTTAGTAAAGTGAAGGATTTATTCCCCGTTGAAGCATATATCAATGTCGGCAGTATAACTTAATGGGGTTTGAAAACAGTCGTGTATACACAGTGGGATGTCGATCAAAAGTACTCCAATTTGTAATTGGTAATCTAATCGATGCCTCTAGGTAAATACACATTGAATTAGAGAGACCAAATCAATATAGTTATTCCAGATAAAGGGCATCCATAGGTAATTAACGATAAACTAGATTGCCTTTTAAATTCATGCATATAACAAGTAAATGTCTAATCATTCAAGTTGGTTAGAATAAATACGCTTATCACGCATAGTACTAGTAGTAACATACTTTAGAGATATACAGGTTTAGAACTTTTTCGGAAGCAAGTTAGCTGTATGCTAACCCATAGGATTGCAAATATATTAAGACTCGTAATAATTGTTATTCGACTAATTAGTGTTGGTCATCGACCAGAAAAAATTCGGTATATCGATATACACAACCCTAAAAATCATTGTTTGAACCCCGAGTGCAGGGATCCCCTGGCACTCGGGGTTCAAACAATGATTTTTTAGGGTTGTGTATATCGATGTATACCTATTCAGGGCTATTAAGGTAATTGCCAACTATCAACCTACCGAATTTTTTCTGGTCGATGACCAACACTAATTAGTCGAATAACAATTATTACGAGTCTTAATATATTTGCAATCCTATGGGTTAGCATACAGCTAACTTGCTTCCGAAAAAGTTCTAAACCTGTATATCTCTAAAGTATGTTTACTACTAGTACTATGCGTGATAAGCGTATTTATTCTAACCAACTTGAATGATTAGACCATTTACTTGTTATATGCATGAATTTAAAAGGCAATCTAGTTTATCGTTAATTACCTATGGATGCCCTTTATCTTGGGAATAACTATATTGATTGGTCTCTCTAATTCAATGTGTATTTACCTAGAGGCCATCGATTAGATTACCAAATTACAAATTGGAGTACTTTTGATCGACATCCCACTGTGTATACACGACTGTTTTCAACCCCATTAAGTTATACTGCCGACATTGATATATGCTTCAACGGGGAATAAATCCTTCACTTTACTAAGATTGGACGCTTTGGGCTACAAATGTGAAGTGCATATACGTAGGGGGTACTTCAAGCATTATCTGAAGTCCCCTACATTTTAGGGATAACTCTATCTACTGTGTGCACATAATTGTGGTAAATCTTCTATAAGAACCCCAATCTTGGTGGTTTGGCAATTTTGCCAGCTATCCACAGCGGGTCCTAAAATCTGTATAATTTCAAAATGACTGCTGCTCAATTGTGTGTTAAAATCAGGGAGTCTAATGTTAGAACACCGTCCATTTTTGGAACAAACTGCTAATAACAACGAAAGACACACACTCTGGGGGTTATTATTCATAACCAATGCGGTTTCTCTAACGATTTATATTGAGCATAGCCAGAATCAACGCTATTTAAAGCAGCACTACTGGCTATTCCGTTCATCCTTGAGAGAGTGTCTATGCATTCATCATTCCCCTACAATCGAGTACTCAATTCTGGTCACTACATATCTTGTTATCCCTTTATATGCACATATATGCCTACGTTTATTCCACTAATGGGCAGTAAGCTTATTTGACAATCCTATACTGTCTATTTATCCATCTAGTTGTGGTTACCTGTTATAGCCTGTTTTGATGCAGTAAGTTAGAGTGGGTAAAGTGTATGGTAGATTATATCAATAAGGGCCATTTCTGTTAGCCCATGCCACATATTCATACTGGATATCTGATCATTATACAGCATCTATAGGGTACATAGTATGGTTAGTAACGCAATCATACATAGATCGCCAGGTTGCCATTAGCACCATTACACGTTGATTTGCACATGATATGTATTATTTCTTTAGTTTATGTGTTATATTTGTTTATCAATAAAGTTTACATATATTTATTTTTATAGTACAATTACGAAAATTACTGATTACCAGCACTTGTGGCATCAGTTCCATTAGCCATTTAGGCAAGATAAAATAGCCACATTCTCTTGTTCTCGTTTTCTCTATACTTCATGTCCTGCCTGCATATTATAACAAAAAAAATGCAATAAAATTTGAATTTTTAACCCCTTAGTGACCGGGCGGTTTTACACAAATCCGTCCTTTAGTGACCACTGCTGTTTTTACGTTTCTGCGCTGTTAGTGTTTAGGTCAAATTTTCCTCTTACTCGTTTATTCAACCCACACATATTATACACCCTTTTTCCCGCCATTAAATGGACTTTCTGGAAATACCATTATTTCCATCATATCGAATAATTTACTATAAAAAAATATGAAACATGAAAAAAATGGTAAAACACACTTTTTCGTAATTTAATCCCCAAAATCTACAACCACCCAAAAAGACCCCGGCTAAATAGGTTCAAAATTTTGTCCCGAGACTAGAAATACCCAATTTTTACATGTTTTTGCTTTTTAACCCCTTCACTGCTGAGCCAGTTCACCTATGTGCACTGCGCTCATTCTGACCATTTTGTGCTAATTATTTTGAGAGGACAGCCTAGGTCCTATTTAATTAAACCCCCCCCCCCCCGACATTTTTTTATTTTATTTAAAAAAATATATATTTTTTTTTAAACCAAACCTGGTCATGTTTGGTATCATTGGAAAGGCCATGATCAATCAGGCCTTTCAAATGATGTCAAATATGACCATCTAGCTGCCATGGATCAGGAGATAAGGGGATCCTAAGGATCCCCCTATCTCTACATGGCAGCTAGATGGTTAACTGGCCCACTGACATCCTCACACATATGGTGAGGTTGTCAGTGGGTGGGTGGGGGAGACCTGGAGGCTTGGCTGACATCCAAGACGTCAGCCCCCCTCCAGGTTCGAATCGCGTTTTTGCGCCAATTAGCGGCGGCGAAATCGTTAATGCTATACACCACTGAAAAGGGGAGACTCTCCCCTTTCCAGCGGTGCAAAAAGCATCTCCCTAGCTTCAAATGGTTGGGGAGATAGAGGGCTCTGAAGGAGCCCCCCTCCCCTCCATTGATTTGCATGGGGGCGTCTGCTGATGACGTCACCACGCAGCGTGGCAACGTCAACCTCGCCTGCCCATGTAAATCACATGGGCAGGCTTCCTCCCTGCCAGATCGCCGAGGGATCCAGCGAGGGAGGTAAGTATCGGGCGGGAGGGGTTAGGCGCCGCTGATGTACCCTGTACGTCCGCGGGTCTAAGGGAGACCCGTGGACAGGACGTACAGCGTACGTCAGTGGTCCTTAAGGGGTTAATCATCTATAGCGTGTAAAGTTTTTTTTTCACATTTTATCATCCGAGCCTCTGCGGTTACATTTTCTATGGGGTGCACTTGTTAAAATTAGAAATGTGGACTCGTTACCTTTTTTTATGAGGGGGGGGGGGGGATTACAGCCCCATAGAAAAAAATATTACTGC
Source organism: Leptobrachium leishanense (assembly GCA_009667805.1). Taxonomy (NCBI): domain Eukaryota; kingdom Metazoa; phylum Chordata; class Amphibia; order Anura; family Megophryidae; genus Leptobrachium; species Leptobrachium leishanense. Next base: position 365,851,136 of record CM019063.1, on the reverse strand, counting down.
AGCATTATTGTTCTCATTATAATTGAAATGGGAACAATATTGCTGCATTAATAAAAATAATACAAAGGTGTTTTTTTCCCCTTTACTTTTAACATAGTCATGTTTGGCATCATTCGAAAGGCCATGCTCAGGATTCCGGCCGATTGCTGCACCCCCCGATGCGGGCTAAAATGTTGGATGTCAGCCCTCCGGGACCCCAGTGGGGCCATTAGAGGTCATCGTGGCGGTGCGATGAATCTAATTCAGGTGCCCCCCCCGCGTGTGCGGAGGAGGCGCCTGAAAAGGGACCTTCGGACCTCTCTCCCTCCCGATCACCGGGAGGGGGGGGGGGGCCACAGGGTTAAGCCAGGCACCGTTTGGAAGGGCACAGCCTGCCCTTCCAAACGGTAGCTGTCATTAACCCCTGGGGAGCCGGATCACTATTCGGCGCTGAAAAGTGCCGGATCTTGATCCTTTCCAGGAGCTGGCCGACATCTTGGATGTTGGCCAAGCCTCCGGGAACTCCCCCTGAGGACTGGCGTCATCGTGCATAGCACGATGACGCCAGTCCTGGAGTTAACCCCTAGCTGCCAGCAATGGTGGAGATGGGGGTTCCAATGAACCCCTATCTCCCGATCCGTGGCAGCTAGGGGTTAATGTTTGGTACTGGTATACCTTGATAAAGGCGAATCCTCACAGAAACGTTGGCTCCTAACTTTTGTAGCTGGCTCCTAGATTCAAAGCAAATTGGTCAAGCCTTGATCTATGAACGATCGCTGAATACCAAAAATGGCGGAATGCATACACAATAGCGATGCACCGATACTGCCGTTTGCACGTGTACTTGGTACTCGTGCAAATGGCCCGATACACACCCCCCCATACCAGAAGCCAGCGCTGGGCCAGCTGGCCACGTGCATAAAATGCACTCGGCCAGCGTTCCCCTCTGGCGGGCCGCAATACTCACCCATCGGAAGGTTTGGTCGCACGGCTGTGATGCTGCCTCTCGGCTGGAGGCAGCGTCACAGAAGCGACCGGCGGCCGCGTCACAGTTGTGCGACCGGACCTTCCGATGGGTGAGTATTGCGGCCCGCCAGCCGAGTGAAATAATATATATATATATATATATATATATATATAAACTGGCTAAAAGATAGGGTACAGAGAGTGGTCATAAATGGTACATTTTCAAGATGGACACCAGTGGTAAGACCTCAGGGGTCTGTTATAGGACCAATACTATTCAATTTATTTATAAATGACCTTGAGATAGGCATTGAAAGCCATGTATCAGTGTTTGCAGATGACACAAAACTAGGAAAAGTAATACAATGTGAGCAGGATGTTACTTCGCTGCAGAGGGATTTAGATAGATTGGGGGACTGGGCACTTAAATGGCAGATGAAATTTAATCTAGATAAATGCAAAGTTATGCACTTTGGAGTGAAGAACACACAAGTAACTTATACCCTAAATGGTACGGAGTTAGGGAAATCCAAGCAGGAGAAGGATTTGGGAATAATCATAGACTTCAAACTAAGTAACAATGTGCAATGTCAAACAGCAGCCGCCAAGGCCAGCAAAGTATTGGCATGCATTAAAAGGGGAGTTCACTCACGGGATGAAAACATAAATTTTGCCTCTGTATAAATCAATGGTAAGACCGCACCTTGAATATGCCGTGCAATTTTGGGCACCTGTCTTAAAAAAAGATATTATAGTGCTAGAAAAAGTGCAGACGGGCAACTAAATTAATAAGGGGAATGAAAGGGTTAAGTTATGAGGAAAGACTAACAAGCTTAAACCTGTTTAGTTTAGAGAAACGGCGCCTTAGAGGGGATCTGATAACCTTATATAAAATATATACGAGGCCATTAGCAACCATTGTCTGATAACCTATTCATTAACAGGACTATACATAGGACAAGGGGTCATTTAGACTGGAAGAAAGAAAATTCAGCTTAAAGCATAGGAAGGGTTATTTTACGGTGAGAACAATAAAGCTGTAGAATTCTCTGCCTGTTGAGGTGGTTGGGTCAGAGACCATACAGACTTTTAAAAAGCAACTGGATGACTTCCTGCAGACACAGAATATTAAGGGTTATAATATTTAATATGTGGGTAAAAGCTTCTTGATCCAAGGAGAAATCTGACTGCCATTCTGGGGTCAAGAAGGAATTTTTTTCCAGTATGTTGCATATTGGCAAGCATTTCAGACTGGGTTTTTTTGCCTTTTGGATCAACAGCAGTAGGTGATGTGGGAGAGACTGAACCCGATGGACGCATGTCTTTTTTCAGTAGGGTTGCACTGATACTAGTATCGGTATCGGTGCCGATACCGGGTACTGCAGGAGTACTTGGTACACGTGCAGTACCCCCGATATCGGAAGCCAGCATTGAGCCGGCTTGCCGGCATCCGAGGGGCTGGGGCGACTGTCCGAATGCTCTATCGGCATTCGGACAGGCCCTGCAGCTGCTCTCCTCACTGTGTTTATACTTACCTTCCTTTAGCGACGCCGGGAAAGTCTCCACACGTGCGCTCGTTGGAAGGCCCCCAGCCGCGTCCACGTGGGACCATGTGATCGCGGCTGGGGGCCTTCCAACGAGCGCACGCGCGGAAACTTTCCCGGCGTCGCCCAGGAAGGCAAGTATGAAACAGTGAGGAGAGCAGCTGCAGGGCCTGTCCGAATGCCGATACAGCATTCGGACGGGCACCTGGCACTCTCTGCTCATACTTACCTTCCTGAGCGACGCCGGGAAAGTTTCTGCGCGTGCGCGCTCGTTGGAAGGCCCCCAGCCGCGATCACATGGTCTTACGTGATCGCGGCTGGGGACCTTCCAAGGAGCGCGCGCGAAGACTTTCCTGGCGTCGCTCAAGTAGGTAAATATGAGCGGAGAGTGCTGGGGGGGGGGGCATTATCCACGAGCTGGGGGGGGGCGGCATTATCCACGAGCTGGGGGTGGGCGGCATTATCCACTAGCTGGGGGTGGGCGGCATTATCCACTAGCTGGGGGTGGGCGGCATTATCCACTAGCTGGGGGTGGGCGGCATTATCCACTAGCTGGGGGTGGGCGGCATTATCCACTAGCTGGGGGTGGGCGGCATTATCCACTAGCTGGGGGTGGGCGGCATTATCCACTAGCTGGGGGTGGGCGGCATTATCCACTAGCTGGGGGGGGCGGCATTATCCACGAGCTGGGGGTGGGCGGCATTATCCACGAGCTGGGGGTGGGCGGCATTATCCACGAGCTGGGGGTGGGCGGCATTATCCACGAGCTGGGGGTGGGCGGCATTATCCACGAGCGGGGGGTGGGCGGCATTATTCACGAGCTGGGGGGGGCGGCAGGCATTATCCACGAGCTGGGGGGGGCGGCAGGCATTATCCACGAGCTGGGGGGGGGCAGGCATTATCCGAGCTGGGGGGGGCGGCAGGCATTATCCACGAGCTGGGGGGGGCGGCAGGCATTATCCACGAGCTGGGGGGGGGGCGGCAGGCATTATCCACGAGCTGGGGGGGGGGCGGCAGGCATTATCCACGAGCTGGGGGGGCGGCAGGCATTATCCACGAGCTGGGGGGGCGGCAGGCATTATCCACGAGCTGGGGGGGGGCATTATCCACGAGCTGGGGGGGGGCATTATCCACGAGCTGGGGGGGGCATTATCCACGAGCTGGGGGGGGGCATTATCCACGAGCTGGGGGGGGCATTATCCACGAGCTGGGGGGGGCATTATCCACGAGCTGGGGGGGGCATTATCCACGAGCTGGGGGGGCATTATCCACGAGCTGGGGGGGCATTATATACGAGACCTGGGGGGCTTTATAGGAGACCTGGGGGGCTTTATAGGAGACCTGGGGGGCTTTATAGGAGACCTGGGGGGCTTTATAGGAGACCTGGGGGGCTTTATAGGAGACCTGTTCTTATTGGAAAGTGGTCACATGACATAAAATAAAAGTATCGGTGAGTACTTGAACAAAAGTATCGGTACTCGGTCTTAAAGTGGTATCGGTGCATCCCTATGTAACTATGTAATACCATTTGGATTCAATTGGCAGTAATTTATATGTATTTAAATAATACAGCTTGCATTCTAACTCAAATTATGTGCGCGCTGTTATGAATAAAGACCTCTAAACACTATTTTGTTGAAAGTATTTTTCTTAGCAGGACAAGTAGATCGTCCTGAGGGACAAACAGATTGGACTACCACTAAGGCTAGGGTCAGAGTGGGGCAGTCGGAACGCGCGTGCAGGCGCACTAAATCACGGCCGTAGTAGCAGCACATAACGGCCAATATACGCAGTACGTGCGTACAAAAGTGCGCCGACACCACGCAACCGGCAAATGAACGCATTTTTCTCAGAACGTGAAACCGCTGCTACAGACGTACAGAGTGCGCTGCGGCCGCATGGCAGCGTGTGTGCGTGATTAGGAGACGTCAGACGCTGCTAGTGTGCGGCCTACATAACGTTCAAACAGCCGGATTTCCCTAGAATTGCGTTGGTGAGTACCTGCGACTGTGCGACTGTGGTCGTCTGACCACTTAAGCGTATTCCGTGAAAAAATGCGTGCGCACGCATCGACGTACATTTTGACGGTGGCCGCAGAAAATGCGCTCATCTGTCCCTAGCCTTAGTCCGGTGGACAAGTAGACTTTTTTTAAAATTTGAGCGTATCACAGGGCTCCATAGAGCTAAAACTACCAGGAATATGCAGTGTATGAGCGTATCAAAGCTCCACAGCAATAAAACTCACAGTAACGTGCGGTGTGTATGAGCGTATCACAGAATCCACAGCAATAAAACTCAGTAACGTACGCGTGTATGGACGTATCACGGTGGTCCACAGCGATATAACTCATACACTGCACATTACTGTAATTTTTATTGCTATGGTTTCTGTGATACACTCATGTAGTGCGCTCATAATTTGAGTTAGAATGCAAGCTGTTGGGGGTCATCCCTGCATGTATGCAAAGCTTTAGTCATGGATTGGCACCAAGAGCTTGCAATTTAACTCCACTGCCTGATTCAGTTATCCATAAAAGTGTTAGCTTGCAAGGTCTTGGGATCATTCAAGCATGGTGAACAGGACATGCATGGAATGGCTCAAAGAGCTTGAAATTTAACATTACCGAGATTTTTTTCTTCTATTATTACAGACCTGCTCTATTAGGGAGGAGACGTGTTTTCACACACTGCTCCCTGATTTTGGCCAGCAGCTCTTGCAGTACTATGGGTCGTATCGCGAGAGCTGTATGTAGGTCTGTTGTGTTGGATCTCGTTCCTCGTCGAGAGCTGTTCCAAGCAGCCATCGGCAAAAAAAAAAAAAAAAAAAAAAAAATCGGAACTGCACCTATCCAGACTCCTGCTCATCTGTCGCTGTACAGGGGCGTGAGTTCGCTCACGTCCCTGTACAGCCCCCTGCACAGTGACAGTAGTGCAAGAGCCTGGGTAGGTGGAGATCCGATTTTTGCCAAAGACTGCTTGGAACAGCTCTCGACGAGGAAACGAGATCCGACACTACAAAGCATAGGCGATCGGCCAGGACGGGAGGAAATGGTCCCTGGACACTGACCTCAATAAGGCTGCGCGCGCAGCCTTATTGACGTCAGTATCCAGGGACCATTTCCTCCTGTCTGGGCCAAACGCACATGCGATATTCACGGCGAGGAATTAGCCATCAGTCTGGCGGGCTTCTTGCCCGCCGGACTGCATCTCAAAAAAAATTTACTTGTCCGGCGCCCCTATCTTCATGTCCCGGGCGATATAATTTCCAGACCCCTGAGTATATGCACCTTCATAAACTTACTACTTTGTATAACTCACTCTGCCGGTTTGTGCTACAATGTAACTACATGACCCACTAATGTGACATGTTAAAAAATCTAAACTAGACATTGCTGGAATCTAGACGCACCCTTCACCTTTCCAACCTGGTGTTTGAGAGCATCTCTGGGAAGCTACCACCCAATCTGAATGGGCTGCTTCCCCCAGCAGCTCCCTCATCCTATAACCTCCGATCCAGGACCAGCACCTTACTTGCAATACTACAATACAAAAAGACAGTGGCTCGGTCCTCATTTTCCTACAGAGCACCACAATTATGGAATAACCTCCCAGACACCATCAAATCGTGCCCTAGACTTAAGTGCCTGCTGGGTGGAGTAGAGGTAACATCACGGCTCTATAACCGTGGAGAGAGACTGGGGACACAGGTTCTCCAAAAAGTGTCCTTGGGCAAGACACCTAACGGTACATACTCGCCACCCAGGACATACTTGAAAATGAGAGAAATCTCAATGTATCCTTCCTGGTAAAATCCTTTCTCAAAAATAAATAAAGTCACTCGAGACCTTCCTATTAACATACCAGGACACAGAATGCACATGTAAACATGTAACATAGTGACTATATTTCCTACATATTTAATTTTCTGTGTTAATCTGTATATTTGTGTTTTGTTTTATATCCTGCATTACTTTGTATTTCTGTAACAACTGCGAAAATGTCAATGTTCTCGAGCCCAGGACATACTTGAAAACGAGAGAAATCTCAATGTATCCTTCCTGGTAAAATACTTTGCAAATAAATAAGGTAGTCCTTCGTTGTGAAGACCCCACGACGTATGCGGGACGTCCTCTGCATGTAGTAGGGAATCCCCAGGACATCCAACAGGTCAGCTACAGTGGAGGGGTTAAATAAACAAAAAGCAACAAAGCAAAGCTTTTGGTAAATGTTGCCTCATGGGGAAAATCCATAAAATTGAACCCGGAGATAAAATACCTAAATTTTATTTTTAATGCACAAGTAGTCTAGTTACAGCTTATGGTAGTAAGTTTAAGAGTGAGAAGTCAGCAGATGTCCATCTTTAATATGACTAAATCTGGATATAAATTATAAAAAAAAAAAAAATATTTACTCTCCCTTTCCCCTGTGTTTTAGTTAGGGAGGGGGGGGGGGGAAAATCACTGCTTTACACTAAACCAAAACCTCTGCACGATTACCATCTTCTAAAACCTCACCCCGGTCTCTTTGTTTCAATGTGAGTCATGCTGGAACAGATACGGATTTACTAGCTCTATGAACTGTGGGAGGGGGGGGGGCGTCATATAGTAGCTTGCACCCAGACAGCAAAAGGCAGGATACGGCAAAGACATTACAGGCAAAAAAGGAAACAAAAAAAATTGATACACATTAATTACTGTGACATTCACCACTATGTCCATGTAAAGAGAACCTGCATTTGATACAGGAATCACTCTTTAAAAAAAAAAGGTCAGTTAGGAACGGGGCCAGATCAACATTGAGTCTTTGTTATTGGGTGTTTTTTTTAAAAGCTGATCTGACCCGAGTCCAAGACATGCCAGGCACAAGGACTCCCAAACACCTAGCTGGAGTCCCGCAGCCTCAGCACAGACTCGCTGCCTTCTCAGGAGTTCTAGATACGGCAGGCAAGACACTTCGAGCCTCCCAACCATCTGGGTTTTTGCATTTACTCCTTGTCTGCTCCTTGACCCATGAGCAGGCAGCGAACACGCTGAAAAAGCATCCCAATTCTCCCGGTTGTGCGGTTCTGGATCAGTACTCTGCCAATCCCAAATAAACAAACAACCCAATTCAGGGGCCAGAAAAATCGCAATTGGGCCATCCCTAAAAAGGTCAGCATTTTTAAAGCTTTATTACATTATAGAAATGATTTTTATTTGCCTTCTATTTCTGTAACGCTGCTTTGACTAAATACTCTAATATTTTTGGTTCCCCCGTGTCCTGTATTACATTGGCAGTCCACATCTGGACAGGAATCCCAGCACCCACTGCACAATTTATTGTAAATTGTTTCACTGTAATTTTTTTGTCATGCAGCACTCTGCTATTGACAATTTCCTTATATGCATTAGCAAATAAACAACAAAGCAAACAATACATACCATACATTCGGTCGGCATCCTTGGCCCTCCACAGGTTTTGAAAGTATAGCTCCCTAATGCTCAGGTACCCAGATGGGCTGAGCATCATTGGAAATGTAGTTCTAAAACATCTGGAGGGACCTGGTCAGCAGAACCCAGTAATATAGGAAGAGATCTCAGCCAAATGTGCTAAACTTATGTTGTGCAGGACACGTGCACTTTCAGAGTGAAACACAAAATGTTATTCAGTTAGCGATTAACTTACCGTACAGTGAAATTCGCTGGTGAGAGTCTATTCAGAGACCTGTCAAGTACTGGTGATTGACAGCGAAATATGGGGTAGTTGGGCAGCTGCGAAATTGTCCCATAGAGAAGTAATGCTTAATCTATTCATTGAATGTCGAACTGCACCGAATGCCAGTGAAACGCCCTGATTATCATTGATTTAGTGTGACAGGTTTAAACATGGTGAATCCCATAAGATTCAATGTAAAAATTATAATATATATATATATATATATTATATATATTATATAGAATTCCACCCCAATTTTCAGCAAACTGTCCTTTTTCATTAGTTTAAACACATTTTTTATAAAGAGTAACACCCCAGCACCCCCCCCTCCCCCTAGTTCAGTGGCTCCATGGTCGGCACACTTTGGGACCCCGCAGTGAATAATTAATTCACAGCAGGGTCGGCGAACTGAAATCACCGAACGAGAAAGCACCAAAATTTCAGTGAAAATGTATCAAGACATGCGTTTGGGCTTTAAAGGGGTTATTCAAACACTGCCGAATTTGCCACCGAATTGCACTGAACTGTGAATTTCCCCATACGGTGCAATTTCGTGGCCATTCAAAAAGCTGGCAAATTGCCAGCGACCTTAGGCAGCAGTGAAATTCCCCATAGAGAACAGTTAATCTGTTCAGAACAGACCCAAAAAGTTGAAAAGGGACTAAATAGATTTGTTGTGCTGTCACTCGACATTGATTATTTTTAAATGCTTGTTTTTAAAATTCTGTAAACAGACCTTTATATTGTGAATCATAGGACCTTCTATATTAATTTCCACGCATTATTTTTGTTAAAAATAAACCACTATTTTTAAAAGGTATTTTTATCCCTGTTGGGCCGCTGGTAGTCTCTTTTCAAGGCAGCGTTGTGAGGCTGAACATTTTAAGGGGCTATTCAAAGAGCTCTGAAATGTCATTCGCTTGCACTAAGGCAAGCTCAATTTGATTGCCCACCCTGCGGTGAATTCAGCATTCATTGCAACACGGTTGACGTTCCTGGAGGGATCAGCCAAATGATTTAGGTAAACTAAAAAAATGGTCGGAGCTGTGGCAATTGAGTTTTAATGTGGATAAGTGCAAGATAATGCACCTGGGACGTAAAAACCCAAGGGCTGAATATAGAATACTTGATACAGTCCTAACCTCAACATCTGAGGAAAGGGATTTAGGGGTTATTATTTCAGAGGATCTAAGGGTAAGTAGTCAATGTAATAGAGCAGCAGGAAATGCTAGCAGAATGCTTGGTTGTGTAGGGAGAGGTATTAGCAGTAGGAAAAGGGAAGTGCTCATGCCACTGTACAGAGCACTGGTGAGACCTCACTTGGAGTACTGTGTGCAGTACTGGAGACCGTATCTCCAGAAGGATATAGACATCTTAGAGAGAGTTCAGAGAAGGGCTACTAAAATGGTGTACGGCTTGAAGGAGAAAAGTTACCAGGAAAGGCTTAATGATCTTAAAGGAACACTCTACTCCTCAAAAATCACCCCCCCCCCGTTTTTTTATCCTAACCTATCCCTATTCCCTTAATAAATCTTTATTTTTTTTACTTGTAACTGTAATACTTACCCTAAAATCCTCTTGTTTCCAGCGCTGTTTTGTTTTTTTTATACTCACCTCCCTCCTCTTCCGCTCCCGTCCTTCTTGCTGCGTCTTGGCTTCTGGTTTACGTGAAAAGCGCGCATGCGCACCTCTCACATAAGCCAGCCAATCGGCAGGCTTCCTCCCGGCTCCCTCTGAGGATTAGTGTTGCGCGCAACAGGATGTGCGCAACACTAACCCTCAGAGGGAGCCGCCAGCTTCTGCAGTGAGTTAGAGACGTCATCGCGCTGAAAGCGCGATGACGTCTCCTACTCGGCAAAAGTCAGCAGAAGCGGGAAATATGATTCCCGCTCTGCTGACTGACAGCTGGGAGGGCGGAGTAAAGTTCTCCGCCTCTCTCAGCTGTTTTCAGCATTTACAGCTGAACCACTGAGCGGAGGGAGGGGGGACAGCATACTCTGGGCATCATGACCACCTAAAATGGCTTAGGTGGTCATATTGCCTAGAATGTCCCTTTAACATGTACAGCTTGGAAAAAAGACGAGACAGAGGAGATATGATAGAAACATTTAAATACGTAAAGGGAATCCACAAGGTAGAGGAAGGGAGTATATTTAAAAGGAAACAAAGTAGCAAAACAAGAGGACATTGCCCCTCTAATCTAAGACTAAGGTTTAAAAGTAACATCAGGAAGCATTTTACTGAGAGGGTGGTGGATACATGGAACAGTCTTCCAGTAGAAGTGGTAGAGGCCAAAACAGTAATTGAATTTAAGCAGGCATGGGATAGGCATAAGGCTATCCTAAACAAAAGATAAATCCAGGTAATGTATCCAAGTAATTGGGCAGACTAGATGGGCGACCCTCTGCAGATTAGGCATGCTTCTGGGACCCTGCAATGAATGCTGAATTCACCGCAGGGTGGGCAATCAAATTGAGCTTGCCTTACTGCAAGGGAATGACATTTCAGAGCTCTTTGAATAACCCCTTAAAACGTCACACCTAGCAGCCAGTGAGGAATACGGAAGACCGCAGCACATTGTAAATATTTGTAGGGATTTGAGTAGATTAAGACAAAAGATTTACCAAAGGAGGTGAGATTTTAAAAACCACTGGCTATGGGGGGGGGGGGGGGCTTGACTTGTCAATCCTTGCTGCATGGGTAGTTACACACTTCCATATAGAAAAAGGATGCCCTGCCGACACAATAGATGGCAATGCGAGAGCAGACAAAGCAGAGGGATGCAGGTCCATCAAGTGCCTGTGTGTCAAGAACCTGGGACACCACAACAGATAGAGACCCAAATCACACAGTGACATTTTCTCTAGTGACCGTCATCCCAATAAAAGAGGTAAGTCAGGGTCACTGTCACCACTCCAGCCCTCTACCCTATATAGCCCCTCCAGCAGCACAGTATGCACAGGCGCTCTGGGGACACTAGGTGGCAGCTCGGAACAGACACCTGACACGCCTTTCATAGCATTCTACCGGTCGTGCTCCACGACCCCCCCCCCCCCCCCCATCATATTAGTTTCATGCCCTTTATGGCAGCCCAGCGGCCTCCGGTGAGAATGGCAGTACTGCCCTGGCAGGCCCATGCGAAGCCTCCGCCACCCGCACCTGTCCTCTCACCTCTCGTGTAGTGACCTCCTCCTTCTCGGAGATCTTGACCATGAGACTGTCATTTTCTAGCTCCAGGGAGCGCACCCGGTCTATGTAAACGGCCAAGCGGTCATTGAGGTGCCGCAACTCCTCCTTCTCTTGCAGGCGTGTGATGCGAGTTGGGGAGAGAGGGGTGGAGGAGCCCCGGCCGGGGGATTGGAAAGCAGCGGACGATGAGCGGCTTGGGGTGGTGGAAGCCATTCTCTGGTTTTCCCGCCAAATAGTAAACAGAAGACACGGTGATCGCCTGACTACTTCTTTCTCTCCTCAAGCAACGGTCAGTTTCATTCAATGGCGGGAGAGAAGCCCCACAACCAATCAGCGAAAGCACTCTGCTGACGTTACGCCTAGTGCGTAACGATGCCTCTAGCGGCCATGTGTGATTTGGGAAATTAGCCAGGAGTCACAGTCCCAGAGCTTATTGTGTTGTTTACGTTAATATTTTCAACGGCCCGGGCGACCTATATCTACACAATACAACCTTGTAGCTTTTATATTAATAAGCTACCTGAAGGACTCCATAGTAAAGTAAGCCGGGGCTCATCACTCACAAGCTTCTTCCCGTAAGGAAACTGCTTATAACGTGACAAGGAATGGCATATGGGACGTGCCTTGGTTTAGTTACTTGAATCTATCGAGTGCCAGGTTTCAAGATGGCGCCCGGAGCAGGGCGCATGCTTAGGGTATGCAGAGTGGAGCACGGGAGTTGTAGTTGAATTAATACGCAACATATACTGTATAGACGACACTGAGGGCTTATCCACTAAACGGGTGACTTTCTAGCAACGGCAATACTGCCTAAATGTCCCTGTTATGGGGAGACAGTCCCCATTATCCACCAAATTCCCCTGTCATCATTTATCTCGTAATATGTGACTAAAATGAATGACAGAGTGGAATGCCCATAGACTTACCCAGGGGATAATGACAGAGTGGAATGCTCATAGACATCCCAGGGGATAATGAGAGTGGAATGCCCACAGACATCCCAGGGGATAATGACAGAGTGGAATGCCCACAGACATCCCAGGGGATAATGAGAGTGGAATGCCCACAGACATCCCAGGGGATAATGACAGAGTGGAATGCTCATAGACATACATGGGATAATGACAGAGTGGAATGCTCATAGACATACACAGGGGATAATGACAGAGTGGAATGCCCATAGGCTTACCCAGGGGATAATGGCAGAGTGGAATGCCCATAGACTTACCCAGGGACTGAGGGGAGAATGACAGAGTCGAATGCCCCTAGACTTACCCAGGTGAGAATGATATTGTGGAATGCCCTTAGACTTACCCAGGGGTGAATAACAGTGTGGAATGCCCATAGACTTACCCAGGGGATAACATTGTGAAATGCCCTTAGACGTACAAGGGAGAATGACAGAGTGGAATGCCCATTGTCATTCTTCCCTGAGTAAGCCTGAGTGGAATGCTTTTAGACTTACCCAGGGGAGAACAATATTGTGAAATGCCCACACAGGGTTATTCAGAGAGGTGAAAACCAGGAGAATGAGCAACCTAGACCAAATAGCCGATTTGGAAAGTGAGATAAATGGGAGAATTTTTCTGGTTTGGCTATTTTGACCTAGAAATTTCACTTCTCCAGTCATTCTCCTGGTTTTCACCTCTCTCTGAATAACCCTGATAGACTTACCCAGGGGATAATGACAGAGTGGAATGCCCATAGACTTACCCAGGGGAGATCGACATTGTGCAATGCCCTTAGACTTACACAAGGGATAATGACAAAAGGGGTTATTCAGAAAGCACCAAAATTTCGGTGTTTTCTTATTAGGTGCACTTCGGCGATTTACATTTGGTCGACCCTGTAGTGATTTCACAATGGACCGCAAGGGTCCACTACGTGTGCTGAACATGGAGCTGCCGAAGACCGCAGAACTGACCGCCGAACTGAAGAAAAAAAAATGTAACTCTGCTATCCTTCTAACAGGTGTTTCAACCAATAAAAATGCATTGAAATATATCTAATAAAATAATCCTATATAAAATATTAAAAAGGTCTGTTACAGAATTTTAAAAAACAATTGGAATTATAAATTTTGTCTAAAAATATAAATAAAATTCATTAAAATGTTCCAAAAAATAAATAAGAAGACGGTTTGCTGAAAATGAAAAGAATAAGGCTGGGGTCAGACCAGCGCACTTTTAGGCTAGGGTCAGACGAACGCAGTGTTAACGTCCGTGTTGCCGCACATAAGTACGTCCGTGATAGCATACAATTGTGTTAAATGGAGCCCCACACACAAAGTACGTCCGCACAGAAGTGCGGGGGCTGACGGACGCTGCAAACGGACGCAGGTTAGGCAAGAACGTAATACTGCTAGAACGGACGTGCGGAGTGCGCCACGTCCACAACGTCCGTGTAGCTTTGTGTGTGAGTGATGCAACAAGGTCAGACGGACTGCATTTATACGTCCAGCATTTTTGACGGACAGAATGTTCTTTCATTGTAATTTATTTTCCCTGCTACATCAGTCAAATAATACCTCAGTGAAAAAAAACGGACCGTGTGGCCACTACCTTGTCGTCAGTCAGAAAGTACGTCCGTACTGCACGGACAAACAGTCCGTACAAAATGCGCTCATCTGACCCTAGCCTTAACGTGCGTTCTGGCGCACATAATTACGGCCGCACTAGCAGCAGATGACAGGCAATGACGGCCAATATATGATGTACGGCCGCACAAAAGTCCGGCCGTGCAACGCAAGTGGAAATTGAACGCATTTTTCTGAGAACGCTGAACCGCTAGTACTGACGTACTGAGTACGCAGCTGCGGCATAGCGGCGTGTGTGCGTGATTAGGAGATGTCAGACACTGCTAATGTCCAGCCTACATAACGTCCAGACGCAAAAAGAGTTTTACTGATGATCCGTACAAAATCACGCCCGAAAATGCGCGTCGTCTGACCGTTTTTGCGCATTCCGTGAAAAAATACGTCAATGCGTTCGGACGCACTTTTTCACGTTCGCGGGGAAAAATGCTTTCGTCTGACCCTAGCCTAAACTGTTGAATAAAAAATTAAAATAATAACGATATTATTTTTTTACATTGAAACTTAAGGGATTCGCCTGTTTAAGCCTGTCAAACTGAATCACCAGAAATCAGGGCATTTCACTGACACTTCGGTGCAGTTCAGCATTTTCTGAATAGATTAACCATTACTTCTCCATAGGACAATTTCGCCGCCGCCGAAGGTCACTGATCTGTGGCAAACTGCACTGTATTTTGCCATCAGTTTGCAAGTATTTGACAAATTGACAGGTTAGAGTTTTTAACTAGAGGTAGGTCAGTATATGCACCTGTCGTAGGGTTAACTATAATGTTAAAGTTTTGTTCCAACTTCATTTTTAGGCAGCAAATACGGCTCCTTTTTTTGACACCCTAACCGTAACCCTAAAACTAGCACAACCATGGATTTTGCGCCACAGGAAGTGGTTAATGTAACCGGGTGTCTAGTCAAAGTAACCTTAACCAGGCAGCATGAATTTAAACCTTTGTCTTCAGTTTCACTTAAAATTGTTAGTAGTGGGTAGGGGGTCCCAGATCAGCCATATTTTCCAGGCAGTGCATGAAAAATGCCACCCTGCAGCTTGTAGAATCCATACGCTGCAGGGAAGAAAACAATGTACTGGCTGGGTGGAGTAGAGGTAACATCACTGCTCTGTAACCGGAGACACAGGTTCAAATCCCGGCAAGAGAACCTCTCCAGTAAGTGTCCTTGGGCAAGTACATATTCGCCACCCAGGACATACTTGAAAATTAGAGAAATCTCAATGTATACTTCCTGGTAAAATACTTTCTCCAAAAAGAGAAAAAAAATGGAATTCCAGGTAACCTGCCGTGATTTCACTCCTGCAGTATATGAATTATACATGATACAAGGCAGCACTCTCCCTTGTGCATGTGTAATAGACTGTAACAATTCAATGTTCTCGAACCCAGGACATACTTGAAAACAAGAGAAATCTCAACGTATCCTTCCTGGTAAAATCCTTTATAAATAAATAAAAAGTAATATGCATCCAGGAAAACATTGCCAATCTGGCAATCCTAATAGAGGGTGGATGCACAGGAAATAAAAAAATAATACATCTCGGAACTGTTTCGAATAAAATGCACTACAATACAGAATTACCTTAAAATCTAACACAATAAAATGCATGTGTCGTCAGAATGTATTTATTTGATAGATTTCAACAACACCAAAACAATCTAAATAAACAACATGAATAACTAGAAAAGCTAAAGATTGTTAAGGACAAACTTTGATGTTGGCTAAGATTGACAAATCCTTGTCTGAAAGTTAAGCAAGACGAGTGTGAGCGAGTCAATCACACTGAGACTCAATCATTATATTATACATTATATTCAAACTCATTTGTATTTACAGATGAGTTGGTCATTTCATTTACAGCAGTCCTCCGAGTTCACACAGTTTCACGTCCACACCTTGTGCTGGTTCATTTAAAAAAAAGATTTTAAAAACCTGACACTTTAGGCTGGGGTCAGACCAGCGCACTTTTAACGTGCGTTCTGGCGCACATAATTACGGCCACACTAGCAGCAGATGACGGCCAATATACGATGTACGGCCGCACAAAAGTCCGGCCGTGCAACGCAAGTGGAATTTGAACGCATTTTTTTGAGAACGCTGAACCGCTAGTACTGACGTACTGAGTGCGCAGCTGCGGCATAGCGGCGTGTGTGCGTGATTAGGAGATGTCAGACACTGCTAATGTCCAGCCTACATAACGTCCAGACGCAAAAAGAGTTTTATTGACGATCCGTACAAAATCACGCCCGAAAATGCGCGTCGTCTGACCGTTTTTGCGCATTCCGTGAAAAAATACATCAATGCGTTCGGACGCACTTTTTCACGTTCGCTGGGAAAAATGCTTTCGTCTGACCCTAGCCTTAGGCTAGGGTCAGACGAACGCATTTTTCACGTTGTCCGTGAAAAAGTGCGTTCGAACGAACGTACGTATTTTTTCCCGGAATACGCGATAGCGGTCATACGATGCGCCTTTTCGTCCGTGATTTTGTACGGATCATCAATAAAACACTTTTTGTGTCTGGACGTAATGTTAGCCGGACATTAGCAGTGTCTGACGTCTCCTAATCACACACACAAGCCGCTATGCGGCCGCAGCGCACTCTGTACGTCAGTAGTAGCGGTTTGACGTTCTCGAAAAAATGCGTTCGTTGGCCACTTGCGTTGCACGGACGAACTTTCGTGCGGCCGTTCGTCGTATGTTCCCCGGCATTGGACGTCATTTGCTGCTAGCACGGCCGTGATTTCATGCGGCTAAACGCACGTGAAAAATGCGTTCGTCTGACCCTAGCCTTAGTTGTGACAGTCAAAGAATCTCAGTGTCAGTTAACATTTGAACTTGGGTGTCAGAGCTTTGCTCTGCTCAATGAAAGTCTATGGGATTTTTGGAATTATATATATATATATATATATATATATAAATAATAAAATCTACTATTCAAAAAATGCAATGCTGTCACGTGTGTTTTTGCAGATCCTATCAAGCAGTAGGATACGCCTCTATTACATACAACTGTGCATGGATTCTGGAGGAATACAATTCCTGCATTCCTTTTGTGTAGTAAAAAACAGATCTTCCGAGCCTGTCATGATGCCCCGTGTGTATGGGTGTCACTCTCCAGATTTTTGAATGTTGGCGCTGATCACAGTTAGGATATGAACCAACAGCTGCGGGAGGAGTGGGGAGGGAGACAAAGGCAGCACTCACTTCCAACAATTGTTCATGTTTAACCTCTGCAATGCTAGACCGGACCAAAATGTGAAATGTTCTAAACTTATGCTTTGTTTCTTAAGCGCTGCGATATCTTGATCTGTCAGTCGAGACGCCATATAACTTTGTTTTAGTTTCTCCAAGTAGGTTTCCATCAATCTGTCAATGGATTTATGTGTCTGTACAGGTTAAAACCTGCTCCTATGCACTTTTTGTGATACTTTTTAAAACCAAGAGAATCTAGCCATAAGTAAGTATAAATGCTTAATTCCTTTTACTGGTTGATAGATGTAAACTCTTCTTCTAGATGTGGTTAAACAGTGCGAGCAAGGGCAGTGTGTGTCTGAAATGTGTTATGTATGATATTGTTCACTGCAAAAAACAAAACACAGCTCTAAGGCTAGCGTCAGACGAACGCAGTCATCACGTCTGTGTCGCCGCACAGTTTAACGTCCGTCGTAACATTGATTTGTGATCGATAGAGACCAACACACGAAGTACGTGCGCACACATCAAGCAGGTGACAACGGACGTCATTTAGGCCTCGAAGTGAAAGTGCTACGACAGACTCCCAGAGTGCGCTGCGTCCGCGTAGCGGCCTGTGTGCGTGATGACGCAACATCAGACGCAGCGTATTTGCAACGTCCATCACGTTGAAGCTCAGAAGTATTTTTGGTCTGGCTGACCCTATCATTTAATTTAAATTAATTTTGATTCCCATATATCCCTTTTTTTTCTACATCCGTTACAAAAACGGACCGTGTGGTGTCAACAGTATCTTCCGTCAGTAAGTCCGTCCGTTATGCACGCACGCAGAGTGCGCTCAGACTGCGTTCATCGGACATTAGCCTAAACTAATGCATGCTAGAATAGAATTACCCATAGATACTCGAGTATAGCACGACCCGAATATAATGCGATGGATAGAGATTTATTATGGAAATGAGAGAATACTCAAGACTCGACTAGAACGCGAGGAACAAAATTTTACTGTACTGGTAAACCACTAAAATCCTTCTAGGTTCTCTTAACACAGTCAGGCTACTCCTCGGGCCAGGGTGCTCTGCTCTAGAATGATTGCAATTGGTACTAAGTATGAATCCGCCGGCCACCCATCTTCTTTACTAGCGATTAGATGGCCAGCGGAGGCGAGCGAGGTGAATGATTGGCTTAAACTGAGCGTGCCCTCTGGCTGCGATGGATCCCACCTTTCCCGAGCCAGGAGTTCCTGTAGTGTTTGCAAGCATCAGGGAGCCCGCATTCACTTCAGCGAGACTACCAGAGCTTCTGGGACTTAGGATCCAGAGCAAGGCAAGTTGATTTTGTTTTTTTACACGCGATGCAGATGTCTCGAATATAACGCGACCCCTCCAATTTCAAGGTAAATTTTTGTCACCAAAATCTAGCGGTATATTCGAGTATCTATCTACAGTACATGAAATCTCCTTAAATAGATCTGGATAGGAATTACTGAATTCTACTGAATTGAGCAATTTACAGAAAGGTTGCTGGGACACACCATTGAGGGTTGGGGCTGCTCTATGTAGCTTGTTTATGGTACTACATGGTGATAGAAATGAGAATTTCATTTCTCTTTGGGAGAGCACCAATCTTGCATTAAAATGGTATGCAAATGCAGGGTTTATATTGTATATCAATGCAAAATCCTATATATATAAATATTTTTGGTATTGAAACATTTTAAGGGTCATACTAACGTTTGCCCAACGTGTTCCAGGACAGTTTGTGCCCAAATTGGCTTGATAAGTAGTCTTCAGACGCACTGCATTTGGTCTCAAAAGATAATGAATGCAGTGGTCCTCATTGACTACGATGGAGGAACATCAGGGTTAGGATTACTATGAGGGTTAGTTTTATGTTTAGAATTATTATTTCTGCTTGCTTTAGGATTAGGGTTACTTTCAGAGTATGTTTAGAGATACTATTTCAGCTTGTTTTAGAACTAGGATAAGAGATACTATTTGTATAAGCGTTATGGTATTTTGTATTTTGCCAGTCATCTGAATGGAAACGAGTTTCTGTATATATTTGGATCCACTCGGTAGCATTCAATTCAGCTGTGTTTTGGTTTGGTGATTCTGAAGTCAGATACCTCTGAGGCTGGGGTCAGACTAGCGCACTTTTAACGTGCGTTCTGGCGCACATAATTACGGCCGCACTAGCAGCAAATGACGGGCAATGACGGCCAATATTACGAAGTACGGTCGCACGAAAGTCCGGCCGCGCGCAACGCAAGTGGAAAACGAACGCATTTTTTCGAGAACGCCGAACCGCTAGTACGGACGTACAGAGTGCGCAGCTGCGGCATAGTGGCGTGTTTGCGTGATTAGGATATGTCAGACACTGCTAATGTCCAGCCAACATAACGTCCAGACGCAAAAAGAGTTTTATTGACGATCCGAAAAAATCACGCACGAAAAATGCGCATCGTATGACCGTTTTCGCGCACTCCGTGAAAAAATACGTCAATTCGTTCGGACGCACTTTTTTACGTTTGCGTGTAAAAATGCTTTCGTTTGACCCTAGCCTTAATCGCCAAATTTTGGTTGCATTTCAGTTCATTCCGAACTAAAACACACTTGTCTAGTATATATCACAAAGCAGTAACAACAAATTAAAACAAACGAGCAGAGGAATTACATTTTTCATTAACTATAATCCAATATCACTTACATTTGTAACTTGTGGGTAGAGTTTGTACAGACCAAGTAATAGCCTTTTTATTACTCTTGTGACTCTCACCTCTATATATTTCCTGTCCGCATCCTTTATTGTATTAGATCATACAGCAACAATGTTGCTGTTGTTGGAATATTTCAATTTCCTTTTTTTTTTGTATTTTGTTTATTTTGGTAATTTGTTATGCATTTTGAGTCGATGTATTGTATTTTGTGTATTTTTCCAAACATTGCATCATGCTGTATCGTTACATGGGGTACTGCTATTTTTTGGAACTAGACATTGCTTTGTTATGTCAATCTTTGAAAATGACAATAAAAATATTTTAAAAATATAAACAAATAATAAACACAATGACCCACTAACATTCCATATCTAACTGATAAATAAACCATCAGTAATAGCAACACAGATATGTATATAGTTACTAATTTTACCTCTTGCTAACTAATAAGGTTAGTCATCAGGTGGATTTCAATTTGTTGTAGTTATAAAGCTGTCAGAAAGCATGCCAACTCATTTAAGGTAAATCATCAATAGAGCTGTATTCCTGCAGCTATGGATGCAGCAGTTGGCTAAGCCTCATGCAGAGAAATGTAGTTTACCATTTCACTGCCACAAATAAGGGGAGGGCATTTGTCCAGAAATTTATCTCCTGTACAACACTAAAGGGGTTATTCAAAGAGACACCTGTACATGCCACCAAATTGCACCGGACAGTGAATTTCCCCATATAGTGAAATATTGGTGAATTGCCAATGAAATATGGTGACCTTCGGCATCAGTGAAATTCCCCATAGAGAAGTAATGGTTAATCTATTCAGAGACGCTGAACAGCACTGAAAAGTTGTCGAAATGCCCAGATGTTTGGTGGTTCCATTCGACAGGTATACACAGTCGAATCCCATAGGTTTCAATGTAAAAGAAATTCACGTTTTTTTATTATTTATTTTTTTATTGTAATAAAGTTTTACTGAGAATTCCATGTAAAGTAGATCACAGCAAATAATGCAAAACAGTAAGCAGATAAACGAAAGTGCGTCAAAACGTTTACAGCTACGTGAAAGGCAATAACCGTGTATAGGTGAACATGAAAAACCAGAACAGCTTTCAATAAATCAGAATACAGGGTGGGGAAGTGAAGGGGGGTAAGTGGGAAGGGGTAGGGGGCGACCAAGTGTTAGCGGGGCTAGGGGGTAGGTGGGGGAAAATACTAAAGTTTGAGGTGCGGTGGTATTAACGTTCCTGTGGCAAAACGCGTCATACAATGAATAGTTAACCTGCGGTATAGGCCCGACTGTGGGATCAGGATAGACACCGGGGACCTGAAATACTCTCATGGAGGTGGTGGATCTCGTACGAGGGGACAGGCGGTTGGCCAATGGAACCACGAATGCTAATGTTTGTTGGAAGTATCTGCGGCCCCATGGAGAAGATCTTCGATATTTCGTAGGTTATGGATCTCCTGTATCCATTCCCTAGTGGAAGGGACTGAGTGGGATTTCCAATGCCTAGGGATAATGGCTTTTGCTGTATTCAAGAGTCTAATGTCCAATGAGTTTTTGTAGTCTGCGATATTCAACGTGGTGTGGTGCAGGAGTATAGAGGCTAGGGAGAAGTCGGGGTGCTGCTGAAACTTTGCATATGGTTTCATGGACTGTGTGCCAGAAAGGTTGGAGCAACAGGCAGCTCCACCACATATGAAGGAGGTCAGCGTGGGGGGCCAGGCATTTCCAGCATGAACCGTCAGTGCAGGTGTCGTATATGGCAAGCAAGGCTGGGGGTTTGTACCATCTCAAAAGGAGCTTATAAGCCATTTCCTGTGATCTGCTGGCCATGGAGCATGAGGTAGTGAGTGTGGAGATCTGTGTGGAGTGTGGAGAGTGTGGAGAACTCCTTGTCCGTGAAAGACCTCCTGAGGTTCTTTTCCCATTTTGCTTAATAAGGGGGAGTGGGGCAGGAGATATCCTGTAACAGGCCATAGAGGAGGGAGACATCATGACTTGAGCAGGGGTGTTGAATTAGCATTTAAAACTGTGTAAGGGGACGGGTTAATGCAATTGGCGGCATCAGGGTGTGCAAATATGAGGTTAAGCGATGGAGGTGGAATTTGGTGATGAAGGAGTGTGGAAGAGCTAGCGTGATAGCAGTCGGGGGCTTAAACCTGTTACCATCTATGAAGTGTGAGGCCAGGGTGGGTTGTGGCGTTTCAGAACTGTGTGTGGGATATAGTCTGTGAGAGAAGGCAGGTAGGAGACTGATCGTGAGGAGGGTAGAAGGCCAGGGGCCAATCAGCGTGGTGTGCTGCAAGGTCCTCCATACCTTGAGCGTAGCCAAAATCGTGGGGTGGGAGGGGAGCTTGTGACTCCCGTTGGTACCTAGCAGCCATGGGAAAGAAGCGAGGTTGCCATTAGCAAGGGTTGACTCAAGCGAGACCCAGAGTTTCTAAGAGGAATTAGAGGTCAATTCTAGGATGCACAAAAAGTAGATGGCTTGGTAGTATCTCCTAATGTGGGGCAGCGCCAGACCTCCGGCGGATTTAGGAGTGGTCAGCAGAGTGAAGTGTAAACGTGGCTGGGGACCGTTCCAAACATAGGAGGTGAAGAGCGTTTGAAGAGAGCTAAAGAACAAGTTGGGTATGGCAATTGGCAGTGTTTGAAAAAAATACAATACGCGGGGGAGTATGTTCATTTTTAGGTCGCTAATGCGGCCAAACAATGTGACAAGAGGGAAAGCCCAATTGGTGAGGTCTGGTTTGGAATAGGGGGGAGAAAATTTGTCAAATAAAGAGTTGACGGGTCAGTGGTTAAATATATTCTCAGGTATTTAATAGCAGAAGGGCACCAGCGGAATGGGAATGCAGTCTGCAGCTGCACGCCTAAGGGTTGCGAGACGATGACTCCCAGGATCTCAGACTTTATCATGTTTATTGTATAATTACTGATGGAGCTGTAGTCACACAAGAGGGAGGTGAGGGACGGGAGGGAGATCAACAGTTGGCGGATGCAAAATAGCAAATCGTCTGCGTATGCAGCCATTTTACAATGGCCTTAGCAAAAAGCTTAATGTTTCGATTTAAAAGCGATATAGGGCAGAAGTTGGCGCAAAGGTCCAGGTCTTTACCTGGCTTTGGGATCAGGGTGATAGTGGCTGCCAGCGTCTGCAGTGGGAGGGTGCAAGATGGTTGTGTGTTAAAGGCGACAAGCCAGGGAGAGGGAGGGGAGGAATGATTTGTAGTGGTGTAGGGAAAGGCCATCGGTACAGGAGTCTTAGCAGTTGTTGTAGATTTGACAGCTAAGGACAGTTCCTCGAACGTGAATGGGGCTTCCAGTGCGGATCGCATGGGTAGTGTCAGTTTGGTGTGGACGTGGTTACGTACAAATTGGTGCATTAATTCCAGGGAGGGGTTGCTGTCTTCTGAAGGGAGGTTATAGAGGTAGTGAAAATGGTCCCGGAGCAGGGCTCGCATTTCCTTGGGCAGGGTGGTGTGGGAACCTTGTGGTGTACGGAGTCGGGCTGTGTATAGTTTATGTCTGTGGGATTTAAGGACACAGGCCAACAGTTTCCCGCATTTGTTTCCATGCTCGATGAGCTTGCGGACAGTGAGGAACGCTTTCTGAGCCCTAGTGTTAAGTAGGGACTGGAGCTCCGCTCGAAGTTCCAGTAAGGCAGCGTAACGAACATCGTCGTTGTGCAGACTGTGAGATTGTTCCAGTTCGTGTATGCAGTGAAGGAGGGACTCTAGTTTGCCTGTGTATGCTTTCTTTTTAATGGAGCCTTGCTGGATGAGGTATCCACGTACTACCGCTTTGTGGGCTTCCCAAACGATCTGGGGAGGGAAATAGTGACGTAAAGTCTGGAGGAGGCCATCTCTAACCAGGGGGTCAGCAAGGAGGGTCTCGTTAAGGCACCACAGTTTCTCTTTGGGGTGCACTAGAGGGGAGTGGAGGGAGATCAGAACAGGGTTATGGTCAGACCACGTCATGGGGACAAATGTCATGGAATCAAGGAGGTGGAGTTGGCCAAAAGGGAGACAGACACACTCAATCCTAGAATACTTGTGATGGGGGGTTAGAATATGTGTAGTCTTGGGTGGTGGGATTGAGAGTACGCCAACACTCTTCGAGGCGGTGGGAGTGGAGAGTGGACCTTGCATGTCGGAGCACTAAGTGTGGGACGCTGGACACCCCTCTCAACGTGTCAGGTGTACATCTAGGGAAAGGTTGAGATCCCCACCTACCACCAGTACCCCTTTCTGAAAGTCAACCAAAGTCAGCAATATGGAGAGGAGCGTTAGGTGCTGTCTCCTGTTAGGGAGGTTTTTTGAAGCAAACGTATAAGGCTGGTTACCCAGTACACCTTTAGTAAATGTATAGCGCCCCTCCGGGTCTAGTTTCGACCCCGTAACAGTGAGCAGGGCATCTCGTGAGATGAGGATAGCAGTGCCGCACACCTTGCCGGCTGTGGAGTTACTAAAGTAGTCAATAGGGTATTTTTGTCTGTGGAATTGCAGGGCCCCCCACATGTGCAAAATGTGTTTTCTGGATTAAAACCACATCCGTATGATATGAGCGGAATTTCTGCAGAGCCGCATGCCTCTTCTCAGGAAGATTCAAACCTTTAGCATTAATAGTAAGCACCTTAAGCAGGCAGGGAAGGGAGGCCATTTGTGCGATCAGAGTTGGAGTCAAGGTCTGGACGGGGGGTTTCTTGGGCGGGGGGAGTAGGAATGAGCACGTGCCAAGTGTAACAGGAAAATCGCCAATCAATGCAGTGAGGGGGAAGTCACACTAAAACCAGTATGTAAGGGCTAACACCCAAGAAGAATGTACCATCTTGGAGGTGAGAACAGTGAGCACCGAGCGAAGGCGGATAAAAACAGAGGAACAGTTATATCACTAAGCAATAAATGGTTAAGCAAAGAAAAAAGCAAAAATCAATCAACATTTAACTCAAGAGTTACAGCCGGGGGCCGGATCCACATAAGAAACTACTATTGCGGGTTCCCATGACCCAGCAGCGTAGAAGGCCATCCAGGATGTCCCATATGTATGGGAGCGTAAGGCCACTCTCAGTGTCCCGGGAGCGGGCCATGGCTGCAATTGACATTAAATGATACATGGTTAGACAAGTCGGCCAAGTCGGGAGGGTGTCTGGCGGCAGAGAGAGAGTGTCCAGGGAGGTCTAATTCAGTGCGCATCGAGAGGGGTCCGTCCGGGGTATGGACCTGGAGTCTTTCGGGGGGTTTGCAGCTGCATTCAGTGTTTTATTGGATCTGTTCGGTGGATCGATTTGGCGCACCAGAACAGTGCTGCCAACTTGATTATTTGCTGATATTTGTGGATTTAACTACATAATTCATTACTTCTGCCTGCTAGTGTTCAAGTCTAATGCCCCAATAATGGAGCTGTCAACTGGATTATTGCAAGGATCAGTAATGGACTCTCCTTAGTTTCTTCTACCAAAGGCAACGCCTGCTCTTACTCCACCTCTCCTCTTAGCTAGCTGTTAATTGGTTTGTTAGTAGACTCACATATCTCCTTTCCGAATGTCATGCATTTATCTCCTGCATGAAAAAATATTAAGCCTGGAGTATTTTTTCTTCCTACTCTGGCTGTTCCGACTTCCCATGTCAACTCCCAACAATTCTAGCTTTAGTAGTTTGTCGAGATATAATATTCAATTAAGAAACTTATACGAGATATAAAAAATATTTAATCGTATGTGTTTTGCTTTGAAAAATATAATAATCAATAACCGGATAAAAACCTATATATATTTATTACATATCCAAAAAAGTTTCAAATCTTATATCATAAACAAAGATTTATAAACAATAACAACATCCATCCATCAGCACATAGACTACTAGCTTCCCAATATATGTGTCTCCTGTTAGTAACTGCATATATGATTAATACAATTTACTTTATCAGTTAGTAACTATACACAAATGGTTAATAACATTTCTGCTTAACGAAAACAATTAACATGTATTTCCCAGCAAACCAATGTTTAACAAGCTAGATCTTGTAGAGATATATGTATCTCTCTATGCTACGTGGATCAACAAAAGATGAGTTATCACTTATTCTATTTCTAGAATGATAAGTAATAAAAACTTATTTAGTGAATCCTCCCCTAATATCGAGAATTAAGCTTTTAATCTTCTGCTTTTTATATTGTAGTTATATAATTCCTTGCCTATTAATTTCAATCACAGTAACTTCCAAATTCAATATATATATATATATATATATCTGTATATCACTTTGCAACAATTACTTTAGGATAAAATCCTTATATCCGATTCTTCTTCATATCTCTATCTGCAGATTTAGAAATATTTTGAAGACTCTGGATCTATCTGTTGCAAGAAATACTCCAGATATATATAATTACATTAATTCCTTAATTTGCTTTCATACATTACCTGTCCAAGATCTGGTCTGTAGTTACAGCAGCAATATTCTTTGAATATAATATATAGTTTTGGAATATGTGAAAATTATCAATATCAGATATTCAATGCATGTGAGTTAGAATTGTGCATTCCCATGAAAGAAAATTTAGGTGAGGTCCTAATCAAGTGAGATGTAATATCCTGAATGCATTGTGTGTCTTGTCCTGGGATGATCTGCCTGACTGCAACGAACAGTATATCCAGTTATAGTCAATTTGACATCACTGAAAATCTACCCCTTCATTTAAATATTACTTGCTCTATATTAATTCTTAAATATAATATTTACTATGCCTCAAGAGGGCATTGTTGCTCTTCAAATTAATTTCACAATTTAATTTTAATTCCCTTATCTCAGGTCAAAGATCAATCTGTTTTAACAAAGACCCTATATTCAATCCTAGACTTTGGGTCTCTCCTGTCATTTTTTATTTAATATCTCTACTCCTCTCAAGGTTTTTACTGAGTACTCTTTATCAGCTAAATTCCTTTAAAATTAGATCAGCAATTCTATTCCCAGTAATTATACTGTTTACCAGTTATACTCTACAAATATTTGGAGCATCTACTATTTACTGTAAATATTGAATATATTGATTATAAAAATATATTTCATGAATATTTTTATACACTTGCATAGAGATTTTAAATTTGTTTCTATACCAAAAAGAAAAATATCTTTAATTCAAGGACTTGTTAAAACAAACCAATAAATTTAAATATGACATGTCTGGCACTTAGCTCAGCATTATTTATATATATAAACGCGAAAGTCCTGACTGACTGACTGACTGATCAACGCCCAGCTGAAACCGTTTAACCTAGGAATGTGAAATTTTGAAGGTGCACTGTTTTTATGATGTAGGCACCCACTAAGGAAGGATTTTTGGAAACTCCACCCCTTAGGGGGTGAAAAAGGGGATTGAATATTTTAAACAGGATACCTATAGCTCAAAAACAGAAGATGCTACAGATGTGAAAATTGGTATTTAGATTCGTCTTGAAAAATAAAGAAAAAAGTAATTTACTGTTTTTCAAAAATTTAACTGGGGCGGAAAAAGGGGGTTGAATATTTTAAATATTTTAAACACGATACCTATATCTTAACAACAGAAGATGGGACAGACGTGAAAATCGGTATTTAGATTCATCTTGACAAATAAAAAACCACGTATTTTACCATTTTCTGAAAATTCCTTGGGGGGCCAAAAAGAGGGGTTGAATACTTTTATCATAAACGCGAAAATCCTGACTGATTGACTCATCAACGCCCAGCTGAAACTGTTTAACCTAGGAACATGAAATTTTGAAGGTGCACTGTTTTTATGATGTAGGCACCCACTAAGGAAGGATTTTTGGAAACTCCACCCCTTAGGGGGTGAAAAAGGGGATTGAATATTTTAAACAGGATACCTATAGCTCAAAAACAGAAGATGCTACAGATGTGAAAATTGGTATTTAGATTCGTCTTGAAAAATAAAGAAAAAAGTAA
This sequence comes from Leptobrachium leishanense, assembly GCA_009667805.1. Taxonomy (NCBI): domain Eukaryota; kingdom Metazoa; phylum Chordata; class Amphibia; order Anura; family Megophryidae; genus Leptobrachium; species Leptobrachium leishanense. Next base: position 365,823,305 of record CM019063.1, on the reverse strand, counting down.
TTTACTGTTTTTCAAAAATTTAACTGGGGCGGAAAAAGGGGGTTGAATATTTTAAATATTTTAAACACGATACCTATATCTTAACAACAGAAGATGGGACAGACGTGAAAATCGGTATTTAGATTCATCTTGACAAATAAAAAAACACGTATTTTACCATTTTCTGAAAATTCCTTGGGGGGCCAAAAAGAGGGGTTGAATACTTTTATCATAAACGCGAAAATCCTGACTGATTGACTCATCAACGCCCAGCTGAAACTGTTTAACCTAGGAACATGAAATTTTGAAGGTGCACTGTTTTTATTATGTGGGCACCCACTAAGGAAGGATTTTTGGAAACTCTGCCCCTAAGGGGGTGAAAAAGGGGGTTGAATATTTTAAACACGATACCTATATCTCAAAAACAGAAGATGTTACAGATGTGAAAATCGGTTTTTAGATTCTTCTTCAAAAATAATAAAAAACATAATTTACCGTTTTTCAAAAATTCAACTGGTGGGGCGAAAAAAGGGGGTTGACTATCTTAAATATTTTAAACAGGATACCTATATCTTAAAAACAGAAGATGTTACAGACGTGAAAATCGGTATTTAGATTCTTCTTGAAAAATAAAAAAACACTTATTTTACCGTTTTTCAAAAATTCAACTGGGGAGGCAAAAAAAGGGGGTTGAATATTTAAAATATTTTAAACACAATACCTATAGCTTAAAAACAGAAGATGGTACAGACGTGAAAATCGGTATTTAGATTCAACTTGACAAATAAAAAAACACGTATTTTACCATTTTCTGAAAACTCCTTGGGGGGGCAAAAAGGGGATTGAATACTTTTATCATAAACGCGAAAGTCCTGACTGACTGATTGACTCATCAACGCCCAGCTGAAACCGTTTAACCTAGGAACGTGAAATTTTGAAGGTGCACTGTTTTTATGATGTAGGCACCCACTAAGCAAGGATTTTTGGAAACTCCGCCCCTAAGGGGGTGAAAAAGGGGGTTGAATATTTAAAACAGAATACCTATAGCTCAAAATCAGAAGATGTTAGACGTGAAAATCGGTATTTAGATTCGTCTTGAAAAATAAAAAAACACGTGTTTTACCATTTTCTGAAAATTCCATGGGGGCCAAAATGGGGGTTAAATACATCTATATATATAAACGCGATAGTCCTGATTGACTGACTCATCAACGCCCAGCTGAAACCGTTTAACCTAGGAACGTGAAATTTTGAAGGTGCACTGTTTTTATGATGTAGGCACCCACTAAGAAAGATTTTTGGAAAATCCACCCCAAAGGGGGTTGAATATTTTAAACAGGATACCTATAGCTCAAAAACAGAAGATGCTACAGAATTGAAAATTGGTATTTAGATTCGTCTTGAAAAATAAAAAAACACCTATTTTACCGTTTTTCAAAAATCCAAGTGGGAGGGGGAAAAAAAGGGGGTTGAATATTTTAAACAGGATACTTGTATCTCCAAAACAGACAATGTTACAGTCCTGAAAATTGGTATTTAGATTTGTCTTGAAAAATAAAACAACACATATTTTACCATGTTCTGAAAATTCCTTGGGGGGGCAAAGAGGGGGGTTGAATACTTTTATCAGTATACCTATATTTCAAAAACCGAAGATGTTACGGGTGTATAATGTGGTATTTACAATCTTCGTGAAAAAAACCAAACATGTTTTTTGCCATTTTCCACAAATCCAATTGGAGGGGGGGTCAGGGAAAGGGGTCTGAATATTTTTATCATTATAACTATATTTCAAAAACAAAAGATGTTACAGACATGAAATTTGGTATTTACAATCTTCTTGAAAAATAAAAACAGGTGTTTTACCATTTTTCAAAAATCCCAAGTGGGGGGGTGAAAAAAAGGGGGGGCTGAATACTTTTAAACAGGATACCTATATCTCAAAAACAGAAGATGTTACATACGTGAAAATTGGTATTTAGATTCGTCTTGAGAAACAAAAAGCACCTATTTTACCATTTTCCAAAAATTCTGTGGGAGGGGGCAAAAAGGGGGGGTTGAATACTTTTATCAGTATACCTATATTTCAAAAACCAAAGATGTTACAGGTGTGAAATTTGGTATTTACAATCTTCGTGAAAAGAACCAAACATGTGTTTTGCCATTCCACAAATCCAAAATAGGGGGGGGGGTCGAGGGAAAGGGGTCTGAATACTTTTATTAGTATATCTATAGTTCAAAAACCAAGATGTTACAGGTGTGAAGTTTGGTAATTACAATCTTTTGAAAATAAAGAAACACGTGTTTTACCATTTTCCAAAAATCCCACGTGGTGGGTGAAAAAAGGGGGGTGAATACTCTTCAACAGGATACCTATATCTCAAAAACAGAAGATGTTACAGACGTGAAAATTGGTATTTAGATTCGTCTTGAAAATAAAACAACACGTATTTTACCATTTTCCAAAAATCCAGTGGGGGGCAAAAAGGGGGATGAATACCTTTTATCACTATACCTTTATTTCAAAAACCAATGATGTTACAGGTGTGAAATTCGATATTTACAATCTTCGTGCAAAAAAATCCATGTTTTACCATTTTCCGAAAATCCAGTTAAGGGGGGTGGGGGAAAGGGATCTGAATACTTTTATCAGTATACCTATATTTCAAAAACCAAAGATGTTACAGGTGTGAAATTTGGCACTTACATTCTTCTTGAAAAATAAAAAAAAACGTGTTTTACAATTTTCCAAAAATCCCAAGTGGGGGGGAAAGGGGGGTTCTACCAAAAAAACCTCAAGTTTCTTTTAAAAAACAATTTTAACAAATCCTAAAATCCACGCGAGAGAAGCCACGGGCAAAAGCTAGTATCAAATAAAGACATTTTATCGTCTATAGCATTTATATAAACACCCATAACTCTTAAGGTTCACCTAGCCATGAACTATTTAAAAAAAATCTCTGTCCATTTCAAAAACTAGAAGAAAATTGAAAAAGAAAAGACTTTACATTAAAACAAGATGGCTACAGGCATCCATTTTAATTTTCCATTATATTATACCCGACAAGTTGATAACCCTGGAAGATTGTTTTTGTTTGTTGGTGTGGGTGTGTTGTAGAATTTTTAATATTTTTTCTATTGACTGCGGTTAAATTGTGCCTCACAAAGTGCTGAAAGTTGTTTGTTTTTTTAGAAAATCAAATATTGCTTGAGGTTGAGTTTTTTTTCCTGTTGTGTTTGGGTGTCTGCCAGAGAGCAAGTCTATTGAAAGATATCTAGACGGGTTTATGGCAAGGTGGAATCAAGACTAGAAACCTGAAAATATCAGTAACTGCAGCCGCACCCACTGTAAAATAATAAACCTTTGAGACAGAGTGAGGTATGCAAAATGTTGCTTAATGAATGGGCTTGCAAAGGGATTACAATTATATGAGTAAAAACAGCAAATAGCATTGCTTTAAACCACCTCTGGAAACAAATGATTACATGTAAAGTATGAATCATAACAAGTAGGCGTAAGTAAAAAGGCTGGAAAGGTTATCGTCTCCCTTTTAGTGTTTTTGTTTGCAGGAAATTAATGTATTCACACATTACTGTAAAATCTTAAGAGGAGGACTGGAAAATAATAATTTTCGCATCACAACAACACATGCTTACCTTGAGATGCAGTAGATACCATTCACTCCCATGCAAATAATTTTTTTAAGGTGACATGATGAAATATTTGCCTCAGCAATAAGCAGCTGCCTAGTCGGATCCAGAGCCAGATTAAGATCTCTATGGGCCTGGAGCTGAAGATTTTGGTGGCATTTTTTGGAATTTAGTGAAATGAAAATATGTATTAAGTTATTTAATAGTGCAGATACGGGTATATCTAACCAGGTAGATACTGTGTGAGGAAATTTACATGCAGATTTTAATCATTTACAGCATGTAAAATAATTTTTTCACATTTTATCATCCAAATCTTTGTGGGTATATATTCTATAGGGAATTCTTGTTAAAAAAATTGAAATGGGAACCTGTTACTGCATTTTTCAGAGAAAATATACAATTTTATCCAAAAATGAAATAAATGAAACATTTCCCTTGTGTTTTGGAGGATGGTATTTTATGAATAATAAGACTATGTATAAAACACTGACCTTGCTGCCAGCGTGGGAAATGAGAAGGTGAGTAATGGCAGTGGTATTGCTCATTTTATATGTGACAAATGGACAATGCTATCCCTTTGGAACTAAAAGTAAATAAAAAAAGTTTTTTGTTTTCTTTTCTTTTCGATTTTTACATGGTCACGTTTGGTATCAATGCAAAGGCCACACTCTGACCTGTCCAATGACATCTCACTTGACCTTGTGAGGTGTAAAGATTAGTGACGCAGGGTCCCAAAGTCGTCGTCTCCTCAGTGCTCTTCGCTGCATTGCGGCGGTTTAGGTTTTTGATGTAACAATTCGTAACAAGGGATCGCGCCATCACGCCACACTAGTTTGTGAAATGAGATGGTGAGTTAGTGCAGCATCATTGTTCACTTTATAATTGAAAAGTGAAAAATAATGCTGTGTTAAAAAGAAAGATAAAAAATAATTATTTTATTTGTATTATTACAAAAAAACTGGTCATGTTTGATATCATTGGAAAGAGCATGCTCATGGGGCTGGAGATACAGGGGTACAAATGCCCACCAATGCAGATATAGTTATCCTTTCTCTGGGACTATTCTGGGGCATGGACCTGGAGCTGCTGCTCCATCAGCCCCTATGTTAATCCGGCCCTGGTCGGATCCTAAAAGCAGAGCATCCCAATGTCCACTAAGGGGGTTATTCAGAAAGCACCAGTGTTTTCAGTAGTTGCAAACAAAAGTGATATTCAATGAATCTTCTCCTGCCATTGTTTGAGTCTCTATCTTTGAATTGCTAAAGTTTCTTGCAGTTGCAACAACGGTGATTTTCGCCGTTGTTTGCAACTATGGTAAACACCTGTGCTTTCTAAATAAGCCCCTAAATCTTTCTCAATTTAAAAAAAAGAAAAGGTATTTAAAGCTTCTATGGACAGTTGTATGTATATTTTCTCACAATTTATGGACATATTTATATATAAATATTACTTTATACTGCATCAACAATCTGTGCATTAGACGTAATATTTAAACTGTACAGCACATTAGCATGTCGCTGCATTACTTTCTCTACTGCCTTCTGTTTCCAGCCAGAACATAAAGGTATTCCAGACTTGACAGCTTGCAGAATGGTGTAAAATATTTAAACAGCCCTGCAGATTCCGCATAAAGGGTTGTTTTTTTCCTGAAGGAAATGTGCATATTGTAAACGTTGTCTGGCAGCTCTCCCTATAAGGGCCTCTGAATTCCTGGACATCTGTCTTCTGTTCAACAGATGGATATAGTTTGTCTTCTATACGCAATGCTCTTTACTATCAGATACAACTTAAACGCCCACTACCGCTAAAAAAATGAAATGTCCTTATTGTGTTTATTTTATGTTGCTGAATCTTGCATGTGCTTTGTTTTAGGCTGGGGTCAGACGAACATGGTGCGAATCTGCGTTGAGCCGCATTTTATTACGGCATTAGTAGCAGCAAATGACGTCCAATGACGGCCAATATACGAAGTACAGCCGCACGAAAGTTCGGCCGTGCAACGCAAGCGGCAAACGAATGCATTTTTTTGAGAACGTGGAACCGCTAGTACTGACGCACAGAGTGCGCTGCGTCGGCATAGCGGTGTGTGTGCGTGATTAGGAGACGTCAGATGCTGCACATGTCTGGCCTACATCACGTCCATTTGTTTTTTATAGCTCCGTCAAAAAATACGGTTGACATTGCGCATCGTATGACCGCTATCGCGTCTTCCGTGAAAAAATGCATTCGGACGCATCAATGCACTTTTTGACGGTAGACGTGAAAAGTGCGTTCGTCTGACCCTAGCCTTACTCTTGAATGTTAAGAAAATATTTTACTCTGTATGTGTCACTGGGTGCATCCAATTTGTGATGTAACCTGCCCCCCTCAGTAGCTTTACTTTACTTTCTTTCACTCTGTGGCAATGGCCATAGAATGGAGTCTATGGGTCGATCACTGACTCAAGTCTCATATTGTGTGGGATGTATTTAAAGGAAATCAACAGGGGTAGATTAGAAGTCTGTAAACTCCCTTTTTTTCTCTTTCAGCTGCCAGCTCTTATCTCGAGTAGCCTAGACATCTCAATACACCCCCTGCAGCCTTATCTAAATATTCCCTCCTCCATCTAATTAACTAGTAGGCCACAGAAGTAAAGAAAAACCTATGGTAAATGTTGCCTGATTGGGAAAAAAATAATCAAAATGGCAGGGACAAAGAAAAAAAACAGCAGCATGTGTTTTATAAAGTTGTTTTGTTTGTAATACATAAACTGTAACTAGATTACTTGTGCAAGTAGTAGTGTCCCTTTTAGGCCGGGAGTACAGGAGCGCACTTCAGAGTAGAAGGAACATCGGTGAGAGTGGACGTTCCTTCTGCTCGACGCCCGCTTGCACCCCCTCAGCGTTGCAAAGTGCGATCCTCCTATATAGGATCGCACTTTGCAGCCCCGTCGACGCGCATCCAAGCGCATCGACAGGGAGGCTCTCTAGGCGGGCGCATGCTGCATGCACTTCGTGCTCGCGCACAAGCGTGTGACCGGCCCCCTCGCAGCGTCACATGGCTGCGCCGGTAACTGCGTGCGCACAGGTGCACTAGCTGCGCTCGTGTGCACCCGGCCTAAGCTATAGTGTTAGCACTTCTTTCATTATACTCAACATCACAGCTTTAAAGGAACACTGTACTGAAAAGTACAGTGTCCCTTTTTTGCCTTAAATAATTGGGCAGAGGCTGGTGACAATTACTTTTTCTTTTCATTTTGGGTGATTTTACTCCCCTTTTTTCCCCTCACCGCGCACAGCTCCTCCTCTTCTGCTCAGAGGCTCCCGAACCCGGAAGTCCCTGAGGCTGTTTTGTGCAATTTGTGCTTCCTGCATTACTTGCGTAGCATAGGATCTGCAAATTGCACAACGCAATGTAACTTTCAAACCAGGGAGCCAGTGTAGAGATTGACAAAGGGATGGGGTGCCGGGAGGTGAGGTGTAGGAGTCTGGCACAGGCATTCATAACAGACTGCATTGGGAAAATCTGGGATCTCTTAAGGCCAGAGAGAAGAAGGTTACAGTAGTCAAGGCGGGAGATAATAAGAGCTTGGATGAGCATTTTAGCAGTCCTGATTAAGACAGGGACGGACGCTGCAATCTTTTTTTAGGTGGAAATAGCTGGATTTGGTTAGCAACCGAATGTGAGGAGTGAAGGAGAGATCAAAGTCTAGGAGGACATCGAGGCAATGGGCTTGTGAGGTAGAAGTAATAGTGGCACCATTCACCTATAGGGAAATGGGTGTAGGAATGTTAGTTTTAGAGGTTGAGATTGGAGTTATTATTATTATTATTATATTCATAAATATATATATATATATATATTGCTAATACATTTATTTATAATAAAATTCCCAGGTCAATCAGTCCAATGCAATGTTTCTATAGCTACTTCTGCAATTACAACATAATTTGCATTCTTATAGGCATAAAATGTAGGACATAGCATCTTGGTGAATGCAAACTTCAATTAAGAACCAAAATTGGATCGCTATAAGCATGGCACTACATAAGGTAGAAGTAGGGATGCACCGATACCCTTTTTTTAGGACCGAGTACAAGTACCGATACTTTTTTCAAGTACTCACCGATACCGAGTACCGATACTTTTATTTAATGTCATGTGACGCTTTTCAATAAATAATTTAAGACTTTGCTGAAAGCCTGTCCTGTTTAAGTTAATATTGCATTGTATGGCTAGACACACCATTTACCCACTGCCTGCACACACCCTGACCACACACAGACACCAGATATACACTCATATATACACACACTGGTTTGGTGTCTGTTGGGTATACATGTATTTGATGCCTGTGGGGTATATTATTTATATATAATATACCCCACATGCATCAGATACATGTATACCTAACAGACACCAGACCACAGTGTGTGTATACACACATGCCCTCAGAGTGTTTGTGTGTATATGTGTAATATATGTACAGTTGTGTTCAAAATTATTCAACCCCCAATGCTGTAAAGGGTTTTAGGGAATTTAGTGTACATTTGTAATTGTATTCAGAATGAAATCCTACAAGGACTTTTTAAAGAACCATATGCAACTAAAATGACATCAATTGGTTTTGTAATACAGTAGTAAATGTTTCTTTTGTGAATTCTTCATTGACACAATTATTCAACCCCTTAAAGACTACCACTCTGAAGAACAGAGGTTCATTCAAGTGTTTTCAATCAGGTATTGAAAACACCAGTGGATGTCACGGAGCAGCAATAAAGCATAATAAGCACAATTAGGCAGCTTTAAAATGACTGTGATACTCAGCTCCTTCTAGACATTTACTGGTGTGGTTACAAACATGGTGAAGTCAAGAGAATGGTCCAGGAAGACAAGAGAAGAGGTGATTACTCTTCACAGGAAGGGCAATGGCTATAAGAAGATTGCAAAGATGTTAAACATACCAAGAGAGACCATAGGAAGCATCATTCGCAAATTCAAGGCAAAGGGCACTGTTGAAAAGCTACCTGTTCGTGGCAGAAAGAAGATGCTGACTTCGACTGCTGTGCGCTACCTGAAGCGTAGAGTGGAGAAAAGTCCCCGTGTGACTGCTGAGGAACTGAGAAAAGATTTGTCAGATGTGGGTACTGAAGTTTCAGCTCACACAATACGGCGCACACTGCGTAATGAAGGCCTCCATGCCAGAACTCCCAGGCGCACCCCCTTGCTGTCTCCAAAGAATAAGAAGAGTCGACTGCAGTATGCCAAAAGTCATGTGGACAAACCACAGAAGTTTTGGGATAGTGTTCTGTGGACTGATGAAACAAAATTAGAACTGTTTGGGCCATGGATCAACGCTATGTTTGGAGGAGGAAGAACAAGGCCCATGAAGAAAAGAACACTTGCCTACTGTGAAGCATGGCGGGGGGTCAATCATGCTTTGGGGCTGTTTTGCTTCTGCAGGTACAGGGAAGCTTCAGCGTGTGCAAGGTACCATGAATTCTCTTCAGTACCAGGAGATATTGGATGACAATGTGATGCAGTCCGTCACAAACCTGAGGCTTGGGAGACGTTGGATCTTTCAACAGGACAATGATCCCAAGCATACCTCCAAGTTCACTAGAGCATGGTTGCAGATTAAAGGCTGGAACATTTTGGAGTGGCCATCGCAGTCACCTGACTTAAATCCGATTGAGAACCTCTGGTGGGACTTAAAGAAAGCAGTTGCAGTGCGCAAGCCTAAGAATGTGACTGAACTGGAGGCTTTTGCCCATGACGAATGGGCGAAGATACCCGTAGATCGCTGCAAGACACTTGTGTTAAGCTATGCTTCACGTTTAAAAGCTGTTATAACTGTAAAAGGATGTTGTACTAAGTACTAAGATTGAATGTCACTTGGGGTTGAATAAAACTGATAATGATGTGAGCACAGAAAAGACATTTGTGGTTATTTCATTATAAATGTTATGTTATATTTGTCTGACCTACACGTGCCTCTTTGATTTAATTGTAAGCAAGATGACTGAATGATCAAAATCAATGTCAAACTGGCCAAAACACTCAATTTCAGTGGGGGTTGAATAATTTTGAACACAACTGTATATATATATATATATATATATATATATATATATATATACACACACACACACTTACTTCAGACCTCAGCGTGTGTGTATATGTGTAATATACAGTGGCGTAGCGTGGGGGGTCGGGGGGGCCGTGGCCCCGGGCGCAGTTTTCTTAGGGGCGCATAATTTCAAAAGAAATTTGCGCCCCTAAAACTTGAGGACCCGACTGACCCGCCGGGCCCTCGAGCGCCGCCCAAGGGCCCGCGGGTTGAGGGGACCCAGATGCCAGGCAGCAGGAGTGCCTGCCTGGTCCTGAACAGTGAGTCCGTCCGTGTTGAAGGGGAGGCGGCTGCGTGCAGGTGCAGCCGGTCACGTGGTCCAGCTAATCAGGTGGTACTGAGTCTCTGTACCACCTGACTGGCCGGACCGCATGACCTGCGCACGCACGCAGCCGCCTCCCCTTCAACACGGCCGGACTCACACGCTGTTCAGGACCGGGCAGGCAATCCCGCTGCCCGGCATCTGGGCCCCGACCCCTGCTGGATCCGGAGCTGGGGCAATATCCAGGTGAGAGCTGGGGCAATATCCATGTGTTAGCTGGGCTGGGGCAAATCCATGTGTGAGCTGGGGCAAATCCAACCATGAGCTGGGGCAAATCCATGAGCTGGGGCAAATCCATGAGCTGGGGCAATATCCATGTGTGAGCTGGGGCAAATCCATGAGCTGGGGCAATATCCATGTGTGAGCTGGGGCAAATCCATGAGCTGGGGCAAATCCATGTGTGAGCTGGGGCAAATCCATGAGCTGGGGCAAATCCATGAGCTGGGGCAAATCCATGAGCTTGGGCAAATCCATGAGCTGGGGCAAATCCATGTGTGAGCTGGGGCATATCCATGAGCTGGGGCAAATCCATGAGCTGGGGCAAATCCATGAGCTGGGGCAAATCCATGTGTGAGCTGGGGCATATCCATGAGCTGGGGCAAATCCATGAGCTGGGGCAAATCCATGTGTGAGCTGGGGCAAATCCATGAGCTGGGGCAAATCCATGAGCTTGGGCAAATCCATGAGCTGGGGCAAATCCATGTGTGAGCTGGGGCAAATCCATGAGATGGGGCAAATCCATGTGTGAGCTGGGGCATATCCATGAGCTGGGGCAAATCCATGAGCTGGGGCAAATCCATGTGTGAGCTGGGGCATATCCATGAGCTGGGGCAAATCCATGAGCTGGGGCAAATCCATGTGTGAGCTGGGGCAAATCCATGAGCTGGGGCGTATCCATGTGTGATCTGGGGCATATCCATGTGTGAGCTGGGGCATATCCATGTGTGAGCTGGGGCAAATCCATGTGTGAGCTGGGGCAAATCCATGAGCTGGGGCATATCCATGTGTGAGCTGGGGCATATCCATGTGTGAGCTGGGGCATATCCATGTGTGAGCTGCGGCAATATCCATGTGTGAGCTGCGGCAATATCCATGTGTGAGCTGGGGCATATCCATGTGAGAGCTGCGGCATCTCCATGGGAGAGCTGGCTGGAGCAATATCCATGTGTGAGCTGGGGCAGTATCCATGTGTGAGCTGGGGCAGTATCCATGTGTGAGCTGGGTCAGTATTCATGTGTTAGCTGGGGCAATATCCATGTGTGAGCTGGGGCAATATCCATGTGAGAGCTGGCTGGGCCAATATCCATGTGAGAGCTGGCTGGGGCAATATTCATGTGAGAGCTGGCTGGGCCAATATCGATAACGTGTCCACAGGTTGGGGGGGCACACAATTCTTGGCTGCCCCGGGCGCTGACAACCCACGCTACGCCACTGGTAATATATATACACATACACACTCATTGGCCCATTTCAGACCTCAGTGTGTGTGTGTGTCAGTGACGTGCGGTGAGGTCAGTGGCTGGTGAGGCACTGACTAATATCAGAGCCAGATACTAGTATACTATACACAGGTTACGTAGGTTCAGGTTTAGGCACCCAGGATCTGGCTGCTGTCAGTGCTCCCCAGGAACTGGTTGCTGCCAGTGCTCCCCAGGTTCTGACTGCTGCCAGTGCTCCCCAGGAACTGGCAGCTGTCAGTGCTCCCCAGGATCTGGCTGCTGCCAGTGCACCCCAGGATCTGGCTGCTGCCAGTGCACCCCAGGATCTGGCTGCTGTCAGTGCTCCCCAGGAACCGGCTGCTGCCAGTGCTCCCCAGGAACTGGCTGCTGCCAGTGCTCCCCAGGATCTGGCTGCTGTCAGTGCTCCCCAGGAAATGGCTGCTGCCAGTGCTCCCTAGGATCTGGCTGCTGCCAGTGCTCCCCAGGATCTGGCTGCTGCCAGTGCTCCCCAGGATCTGGTTGCTGTCAGTTTTCCCCAGGAACTGGCTGCTCTCAGTGCTTACCATGATCTGGCTGCTGTCAGGGCTCCCCAGGATCTTTTGCTGCTCTCAGGGCTACCCAGGAACTTTTGCTGCTCTCAGGGCTCCCCTGGATCTTTTGTTTCTCTCCTGGTTGTGCCTCCAGGCACACAGCCCCGCTGCACACCCCCATGACTGACGAGGACAGTGTCAATCAAAGCATGGAAGGCCTGCCTCCAATGGAGGCAGTTTTTGAATTGCTTGAGATCAATGGTGCTTTCCCATTGGTCCAAGCAATTCCATTGCTCTCAGGGCCTCTCTGAGCATAGATTCAGGGAGTAGGCAGCGCCAGACGCGCGCTGCAGACTTCAGTGAATCTATTAACCAGCTTGAGCTACACAAATTGCATTGGCTCAAAGCAGGCTGCCGTTGCTGTGAGATGTTTCACGTCACACAGCAGTCGACGAAATAAAAAAGTGAAGGAGCAGAGACAGATGGCGGGGGAGTGTGGAGTAGGTGAGTATGTGAACTTCTTTTTAAATAAAGGCAGGTTTTATTTAAAAAAATTACAGTCCCCACTTAATGGAATAATAGCAGGCGAGGCCCTGCCTCACCTGCCGCCCCTGACTGCACGTCCCTGGTGTGGTACACACACTGCCCATTTTAGATCTCAGTGTGTGTGTATGTGTAATATATATACACATACACACACATTGGCCCATTTTAGACCTCAGTGTGTGTGTGTATGTGTAATATATATACACATATACACACACACATTGGCCCATTGCAGCCCACAGTGTGTCTATGTGTAATATATATACACATACACACACATTGGCCCATATTAGACCTCAGTTTGTGTGTATGTGTAATATATATACACATACACACACTTTCAGACCCCAGACCAGACGTGGGGCAGCTGTCCGAATGTTCTATCGGCATTCGGACAAGCCCCTGCAGCTCACCGTGTACATAGTTACCTTCCACGAGTGCCGCCGACAAAGTCTTCGCTCGTCCGCACGTTGGAAAGCCCCCAGCCGCGATCTCGCGGGAGTTCGCGAGATCGAGGCTGGGGGCTTTCCAACGAGCGGGCGCGCGGAAACTTTGCCGGCGGCGCTCATAGAAGGTAACTATGTACGCGGTGAGCTTCAGGGGCCTGTCCGAATGCCGATAGAGCATACGGACAGCCGCCCCAGCCCCTCGGATGCCGGCAAGCCAGGTCAATGCTGGCTTCCGGTATCGGGGGAAATGCACGTGTACCAAGTACTCGTGCAGTACCCGGTATCGGCACCGATATCGATACTAGTATCGGTATCGGTGCAACCCTAGGTAGAAGCCCTAGTCCGTATACCTGCACCTACCAAATCTGTTGCACTTGGTTAGTTTTAGGCAATGCCCAAAGTAAGGCTAACTGACTACTGCTGCGTAGCACTTTCCTATCCCGGGGTATTTTATAGGGATGCACAGAAATTTCGACCACCGACATTATCGGGCTAAAATGGAGCTTTTGGCCGAAAGGAAAAATTGGCCGGAAAAAATAAATAAAATTAAAACAATAATAAATAAATAAAATTTTAAAAAAAAAATAATAATTGCCGGAAAATAAGTCAACCGAACCAGGACCTAGAGGCCCGAACAAGCCTGAACCATGGGACTGCCACCACTGGAGGAGCTCAGGGCTGAAGTAGGTGAGTATGTGGATGTAGGTGCAACACGATCTTTCCGCTCCTCCCAATAAGTCATCCGAACCTGGGCCTCAAGGCCCAGCCGAGCCGGGGCTCGCCTGAGCCTGGAGGCTGGCCGAGCTGCCTGCTCAGTCGGCTTCCAGGCTCAGGCGAGTCCCCAGCTGGGCCGGGCCTCCAGGTTCTGATGACTGATTTTTGGTTTCGGTATTGGTTTTTGGCCAAGCTGATCCCGAATTTTCAGCTTCGGTATCGGCCGGTAATTTTAATTTCAGTACATCACTAGTATTTTATCAAATCTACTTTAATTATGAATTAGTGTAACATTACATTAGTCATCATTTCTAAGCTTAAATGTTTAAAAGTAATTAAATTAATTAGTAAATGTTCTCTGGGTATATACCCTAATGAATTGTCTTGAATGCTGCAATTAATAGGACCCTAATCTGTTAGTATTAAAATGCCATAGTGACTGCTAGAAGGTCACTAAAACGCAGTCAAGAACAGCTATGGAGATGGTCTTTTCTTATGTTAACCTAATTCTTACCAGCCCTCTTCATATTCTTCCCAGATGTATTTTCATTTATAACATCATATCTTCAGATGTACTGATACTAATGTTCGCAATTTAAAGAGAATGTGCCATGTCTAATATTTGTTGGGCTCATTTGACAGGGAATGGTTCCTTATACAAGTAAAAGCATTTTTTTTTCTAACACAGGGTTATTCAGAGAGAGGTGAAAAGCAGGAGAATGGCTGGAGAATGGAAAAATCTAACCCTGATATTAAAATGATAAGTTTTTTCCTGTTACAGTCTCTTTGTGACTTTTTTCCAGTGGCTTGCTGGTGGAGTGACAGCTGTGACTGGAAGAGCAGTCCAACAAACAGACTTCCATTCACTTCTCGCACCTGTTTGAATGCAGACTCTCAGTCACTGCTCCAATGACACAGTGCTGACAATAGGGTTGCCACCTTTTCTTCAAGCCAAACCCGAACATTCTAGTGTTGGGCTTGGGTGGCCATTTTTTTCTAGCGTATACATTATGCATATATTTACTTTATGCATATATATAATGATAATGACACATGGTATGAATGGCATGTCAGGCTGGTATTTAGGCACACTGGTATTATGTATGACACACTGGTATTATGCATGGCAGACTGGTATTGTGCATGGCACACTGGTAATATGACTGGCACACTGGTATTAAGCATGGCAGACTGGTAATATGGCTGGCAGACTGGTAAAATGGCTGGCACACTGGTTTTATGCATGTCAGACTGGTAATATGGCTGACATACTGGTAATATGGGTGGCAGACTGGTATTGTGCATGGCAGACTGGTATTGTGCATGGCAGACTGGTATTTACACTGTAAACAGCTAGAGCCTCCCTTTACAAGCTCTATGCCTGTATATCAAGAGAGGAGCTGGAGCTGCTGCTGCTGGGATGGGGGGGGAGGGGCCACCACAGAGGGGACAGAGACACTCGGACCCTGCACAGCCAGGTAGAAGAGGAGGGGGGAACTGGCCCACAGCTATACTCACCGGGTGGAGCATCCTTCTCTCACTCGCACACAGGCAGCGCAAGTGATTAATGAAGGGGCAGCACAAACCCCTCCCACTGTGCAGCTGCTAATAGCCGCTCGGTCCAGAGGATCGCGGCAAACACGTGGGAGGCAGACAGTCATGTGCCCCAGCCGAGTCATGTGTCTGGGTGGCAGGGAATCTGAAACCCGTACACATGACTCGAAACCCGGAAAGTACGGGTCAAAACTGTACAGGTGAGAACCCTAGCTGACAATGACCCTAAGGCTGCGAGCACACTTATTGTGTGCATGTGACCACACTTCCCTGCATCTGTCACAGCTTTGTGACCGATTGATATGTAGGGCCACATTGGGTAGCACGCATGAATTGCGCACGCTACCACCGGACGGCAAAAAGCCCTTCCCGTCAAAAAGCTAGATGGACGCTGACGGGGCTACAAAGCGCGATCCTCCATAGGAGGATCGCGCTTTGTAGTACTGAGCGCATTAACTGCGCTCAGCGAGGTGGCCACACGAGCGTCAGAGTGGAAGGAACGTCCACTCTCACGGATGTTCCTTGCGCTCTGAAAAACGCTTGTGTGTCCGTAGCCTTAGTAGGCAACATCCAAGGATGAGGGCAGTTGTGGCACCTGGCCCTAGAACTGAGAAGTGTGTGACTGCTGTCAGTGAGATCTCATAAAGGGGTGAGATATTGCATTGATTTGTTTGGCCACTGCAATATCCACCTCCGGGTGGGACATCACTGGGAAAGTACACCTGTTGAGTACAGGTTAATTTTAACTTGTATGTAAAATCTGTGGGTCATAGCTTGTGACAGACTATTGCTTTTATTAAACATACTGCATGCTGACAAAAGCTACTAAATGGCTTGTAATGCCCTAAATGATCCCTGGCAACTAATACTAATGTTTACTAACATGATATAGAGCTTCCACGTTCGTCAAAATGCCATGATTTACAGGAAAAAGGTTGTGTAGTCCCAAAAGAGAAATAGTTCCTGTAAAAAAGCTACAAGAAAGAAGAAATGTAATTCTATTGTATCGTCAAAGTTAAAGGTATAAACGAAGGAACAGATCTTTCCCGTGCATGCTTTTCAAAGAAAAGGGGAGTCCAGTGTGAAGACATTTCATTATTGAATTAGTCATACCACAAACCACTGTTTCACAATGAGTGACAGTTTTGTGGTTGGCAAATCTTTGTTGAATGGCTTGTTGCATAGTTTCTACTGCATTTCGCACTTCCCTTTATGATGTTGCTAAGTAATTCAATACAAACATAGACTAATCGTGATCATCGTGGCCAGTGGGTAATCCTATGACAACAGTCTGATACCAAATTATAAAACAGTTCCAACTACTGTTTTTTAGGCCACGAAAACAATGCATGGCAACAAGGGTAAGACAGGGTTACCATCAACACCACAGAGTAAAACAAATTTACCACTATGCACAGAAAACTGTAAAAAGATGGTATGAAATAAGATTATGCTATAAAACATTTAGGAA
Source organism: Leptobrachium leishanense (assembly GCA_009667805.1). NCBI lineage: Eukaryota > Metazoa > Chordata > Amphibia > Anura > Megophryidae > Leptobrachium > Leptobrachium leishanense. Next base: position 365,806,538 of record CM019063.1, on the reverse strand, counting down.
ATTCATCTTTCCGGTTAACGTTATCATTTTCTAATTAACGTCTGTTCTGCTGTACATCCAAATGTGTTACCAAGATGTCTATTTGACAACATTTTTTGTATATTAAGCCATGTACAGGTTACATTTACACATTTAAAATAAAAAATATTTATTCAAACATGCAGGAAGACTCTGAGGTACCGTACATCTTGTACTAAATGGTACAGCTTGAAAAGGTCACTGTGGACATGGCTTAAAGATAATGGCAGTGAATTGGCCTCACTCAGATGATCACCTTGACTCATACAGCAAGACACGCAGACAGGGTTATTCAAAGAGATCCGAATTGTGGCCGAAAGGTAACCGAACAGTGAGATTCAGTGTACGGTTACCTTTCCTGGCCATTCGGCTATTCAGAGAGCAGGCAGTTCGCCAAATGTTGGCAAATTGCCTGCACATACAGTGTCTGTCCGTTGCCTGTTCGAGGGCAGTGAATTCCCCATAGCTTTGTCTATTCAGAGAACAAAAAGCAGGGAAAAGTTGCCAAATTACCCTGCTGTTCGGTGGTTTCATTCGACAGGTTTATTCAGGAGAATCCCATAGGCTTCAATGTTAAAAATATTCCTGTTTTAATCCAATATCTAATAAACCGTAGATTATAATATTCTGCAGTAAAAAGTCTATTTATTCATAGATTTTTTTAGGATCTTTCTAGGCATTTTTCCGTTTGTTCTTTTTTCTGTAACAGCCCTTTTTATTATCATTCATTGGATCTTATATGTAAATTCCAGACATTTTCGTTCTGTAGTTTCTTTGCAAACAGCGTTTCACTTTTCAAACATTCAAGCGTACTGTTTTTTTTTTTCACTCCATTCATCTGTGGTGTCGGCTTTTTCTGGCGGCTGCTCTGCTCTGTGATCGGCTTCTGCTCGGGTTTCTCCGGCGTGTTCGGCGGGGTTAATCCAGATGTTTTTGCGGTCAGTGTTCGTCGGGTTTGCAGCAGCTTTTCCCTGCACTACGACGGCCCTGTGGTGCTTGCTGAATACACCGCAGGGTCGCTGAAATGGGATCACCAAATCGCACCGAATTGAAGAAAACGAAAAGTCACCAAACGTGCAGTGACTTTTCGATTCTCTTTGAATAACCCTGAGATTCTTTCCCCAGCTACTAACTACAGTATCTCACAGAAGTGAGTAAACCCCTCACATTTTTGTAAATATTTTATTATACTTTTTCATGTGACAACACTGAAGAAATGACACTTTGCTACAATGTAAAGTAGTGAGTGTACAGCTTGTATAACAGTGTCAATTTTCTGTCCCCTCAAAATAACTCACACAGCCAGCCATTAATGTCTAAACCACTGGCAACAAAAGTGAGTAAGTATATCATTGTATTGTGTGGGAAATCACATGGGGCTGCTCCCAACCAGTGGAAGTAACTGATTGCGCTGCCCTGTACACCACAGGATGTCAGGCGAGTCAGGTATTTTATATTTATTAATTGTTGGAGGTTGCAAAGGCCAAATCTCCTTCTGAGAGAGCGGTTTAGAGTCTAAAACGTAACTTTTAATGGAAAATACTATAAAAATGGTGTATGGACTCAACATTTACCATAAATCCTCAAAAAAAAACCCTAAGGTGTAGGGAACGGATACCAAGGAAACACAAAGCAAACAAACAATAGGAATAGCAAAGCCTGACTATTCCTATTGTTTGTTTGCTTTGTGGTTCCTTGGTATCCATTCCCTACACCTTAGGCTAGAGTCAGATGAACGCAGTCTGAGCGCACTCCGGTGTGCGTGCACAACGGACAGACGTTCTGACGACGGACGATAAACTGTGCATCAACGCGGACGTGATCACTGCGTTTGTCTGACACGGGCCTTAGGGGATTTTTGAGGTTTTATGGTAAATGTTTGGTCCATTATCCCTAACGTAAGCACCCTTTAGGCTAATGTCAGATGAATGCAGTCTGAGCATACTCTGCGTGCATAATGGATGGTCGAACTGACGGAAGATACTGTAGACAACACACAGTCCATTTTTTTTTAACGGATGTAGAAAACAAAAAGGGAAATATGGGCATCAAAATGAATTAAATGGCAGTTATAGTCAGCCAGACCGAACAAACTTCTGAGCGTCAACGTGATGGACATCGCAAATGCGCTGCATCTGACGTCATCACGCACACAGGTCACTACGCGGACGTGGCACACTCTGGGTCGTCCATCATAGCGCTTTTAAGTCTGTCACGACCCTGGCCTAGCATATGTGCAGAAGTGTGGGTGTGAGCCCAAGATACAGTAATCATAGCATAAGGCAGGATACAGGGTAACAGGGTTTATTTGTGATAAATAAACAGACAACAGACTAGGAATATAAACAATGAAACTATACACAGGAGAATAGCACTAAACAAAAGGAGAATGGCTGGGAGTAGTGGGAATAGGAGAACCGGATATGCTACAATACAATGATACAGATAACATAATCAGGTACAAATAGGAATAGGCAATAGAGTAGTCAGGATTTAGCAGGGATCTGGTACACAGGTATATCAATCATGGAATAGCAGAGGGGTACAGGGGGCAAAGGAGGATACCGGTAAAGTATGTCCAGGAATAGGAGAGGGTGTGCAGGAATGTCTATGGATCAAGAGCAGGAGGGGTTCCAGGTAAGGATCTAAGGAAGGCAGGTCTACACTAGCTAAGCTAGGAACTTCAATGAGGAAGCATGGGGTAAGGGGCGTAGCTTCCTCTTATGCAGGACTCATCAGGCTGGATCAAGTGCAGGTGAGGTATCAGGTCCAGAATGCAAATCAGAGTCCAGGAATGAGCATGGATCAGCATGAAGTCCTGGAATCTGCATATATCATGCAGAACATGGCGAAAAAGGAAGACAAAGGGGGCGCCAGAGGGTCTGGGGGGTACGGGTCCTGACAAAGTCGAGGCCTAAATGGCGTCTGTTGCCACCTGCGTACGCACTTCAGTGAGCACGTACTTCGTGTGTTGGTCTCTATCGATCACAAATCAATGCTATGACGGACGTTAAACTGTGCGGCGACACAGACGTGATGACTGCGTTCGTTCTAAGTGGGAACACGAGTACAAATACCCACTAATGCTTCAAGTAACATTTTTTAAGTTTTTCAATACTCCAAATAAAAAGTTTTTTTTGTCTTTTCTGGTTTCCCATGGCCAGAAATACTCCATCGTATCTATTTTTCACTGCCTATATTAGTGAAGCACCTGCTAACTTTTTAGCCTTAGCACCCCTTGCTGAGGTTTATTTTCTTTTGTGCATTGAAGGGTTACCCCCTAGCAGGTGCCAATATATTCGGTACGATATTTTCACGGTTTTCCACTTTCCCTTTTTTCTTTATACATAGTCCTATTATGCATAAAATCCAATGCGTCAAAATATAAGTGAAAAATGTCTTCCTTTTTTTTTAATTAGTTTTGGTTAAAATTGCATATTTTCTTAGAAAAATGCAGTAACCATTTCTCCATTTCTGACGTTGAACAAGAGTAACTCATAGTATATATATAACCAAAGAGGTTTGAATGATAAAGTGTGAAAAGTAAAATGACATGCGGCAAATAATTGAAATCGTAAATTTCCATTCTTTTGGCATTATTTTATATAGCAGTTTGATGTCGCATGACATATAAACATAGTACTGATATACATACATACAGAAAAGATGGCGTTGCGCCTGTACTTACCAAAGCGGATGCAACAGCCAGGAGTAATAGCCCAGTTCATGTATAAAACATAACAATAGAAAAAAGATGTCATCTGCGCTCGTTTCTATACAATTCCATGTACAACAAAACACTATCCGAGGTTTTAGTTTGTTTAAATGGCCATTAGAACTAACTAAAACCTCGGATAGTGTTTTGTTGTACATGGAATTGTATAGAAACGAACGCAGATGACCTCTTTTTTCATAGTACTGATATAGTTTGAATCCACTGAAACAAAGGATATATTATTTTCTGGGTCCTACAATAAAGCATAACTTTAACATTTCAACATGATGATCACAAAATGGTCAAAATGAGCTCAGCACACAGGGGTGAAATTGCTCAGCAGCGAAAGGGTTAAAGTAAGGACTGTACCTGATGTGTCTACCGGCTCCCTCTGATAGCGGTTATCTGGCCCATAGTCATTATATAATCTGTGCTGTATTTAATTTAATTCATTGTATCATATATTTATATTACAAACTCAAATATGAACTGTCCCTTGACATCATTATTCCATTGCTTAAAGGAATTCCCTTTTCAGGCTATTTATTTACAGTTACAACATACAACACACACATATGAAATAATAGCAACTTTATTAATTGCATACATTTTTCTAGCATAAAGGATACAATTTACAGAAATGGGCTTTCAGGGGTTAGGCAAATAAATCAAAGTACGGGAACCACTGGTCTATCAGAACATGCTGCCATCTGTTGGTGAGACTGAGGTATAGTTGAATTTATTCACTACAAAACAATGGAGGATTAGATGGTCCGCAACAACAAACGGAGAAATTTTAACCTGGGAAATGCTGAACATCAACCAACGAAACACAGACACACTGTGACAGAAATTTCTCAAATACTATATGAAAATTTAAATAGTCTCCTTTCTGGTTTGGTCCTACAGCTGCAGGTGCGCTAGACCAGTGCTCAAAATTTCCACTAGCCTACTAGCAATTGGCGAGTGGAAATGCACACACAGGCAGCACAATAAATTATTTTGTGCTGCGTATTCCGGCGGTGCCACTGTGCAACCCCCCCTTCCCCAGGCTGCACGGTGGCAGGGATCAGCTTACTAACCTGACCAAGCTCTTCTCTGTCACTGACAGGGGGGTGGAGAGGAGCTTCCCTGCCTCCTCGCTCTGCTCACACTGGGGTCTGATGACGACTGGGTACACATGTATCTGGGGTCTGATGTTTGGGTATTAATGTTATTTTTGTAACTTTATTCTAAATAAAACCTTTAACAGTGTAATTTCATAAGATAATTTAAGGGGGTGTGTTTAGGGGCAGAGTTGAGGGCTGGGTGGGGGTTAGGTGGAGCAGCTGGTGGCGAGTACCTCTTATGGCCTGGTGAGTAGCTTGGGACTTGAAATTTTGAGCCCTGCGCTAGACTACCCAAAGTGGGCATACCGGTTCTTGGGAGATTTAATTAAATACAAATCAAACCCCCCAACATTCGAAATGGCCAAAGAGGGATACTTTTTCCTGTTGAAATTGCACCATAGCACAGCCATAACCCTTTACACAATTTTAAACCCAAAGCAGTGTAATGCACACTCTATACTGCAGGAAAGTATCCAGATAGAAAAGGTGCCTATTGGGCTTCAGGATGGCCAGCTCATGTTACAAAATCTTATGGTGTGTGTTAGGTTTGTGTCTGGGCTTTATCACATACAGGGCTCTATTAAATTCTTAACGCATGAGCAAAAACGCATTAACGCGAGGGGAAAAACCCTTTGCGCAGAACGTCGTATTGCAATGTCCGAGCAAAAAATGCGTGTTAACGTCTACCGCTGGTGAACCTGCGCAAACCCTTTGCGAGCGTAATGTACGTTGCGCGTCATATACTTAACATAGTGAGCGCAAATGCGTTTGTGCGCTTGTACGCGGATGGTATTACAATCTATGCACAAATTTTAACAGACGTTTGCGTGCATAATTTTAATGTCTTTGAAAAGCTGGTGTTAAGTCCGCTGCGCGAAGTACGCGCTTGAAAAAGGACGCACCTAATGACGGAAGAGATTGTTAGACGTCAGACCATCTGTTATTTTTTGACGGGCGAAGTAAAAACCGAATTTGATTGGAATAAAATAAGCTGGGCTGGAAGAAAATAAATTTTAATACAGTTTAAAAAAAAAAAGGGAGACAATTTTTTTCTAAAAAAGCGTTTTGTGGTGAGGTGTTTGTGGCAAATATTTCACAGCGGCAAATTTTTGTGCCGCCATTTTGATTGCCGACGCTGACGCACTATTTTGTTCCCGCTGCGCAGGACCGCGGTCCAGCGGCAGAACCAATTTGGCAGCCGGCGCATGGCTTGCGTGATGCCGCTGACCGCGCCCACCCACACGCATGCGTTCACACAGGAGCGCGGGTGGCGGGATCAAGACGTGTGAGCACCCGGCCCGTGGATAGATCCGAAACCTCCTCAAGCACCGTGCTGCGGTGGCGGTCACACTCACAAGTTGTGAGTCGTGAGGTGCTGATGGCTACTGACAAGCCCCTGGAGGACCAGCTACGTACCGTGACAGACTGCAAACGTAAGGAGGGAGGGGCGCGACTGGGCCACTTTACTCATTCATAATATCAAGTGCGTTGCACGGCGGCAGGCGCAGGCTGACTGTATCTTGCGATTAGGGTATCGTCCATCCCCCGATCTTTCTGCACAATGCGTGTCATGTCAAATACTGGGCTCTGCTAAATTGTAATGTACGGTGTGTAGGAGTGCTTGAATTTTATTGCTGTGGCGCACTGTGATACACACTAGGTGGTTTTTGTCTTGGGGGGCAGCATTTCATCCTTCGCTCCAGGCAGCACAATGTCTTGGGCCGGCCCTGCTGTTGGCATACGCGTATTCGCGGAAACTCAAGAAAAGGAAGTGGTGGGTTCATCCCATAAACTCCGTGGGAGACACTCATGGACATTTCCAGACGCTGTACAAGCCGCAGATAGAGGGAGATCTGGTGAAATTTGTCAATTACCTACGGATGTCCATAGCCGCCTTCGATGAACTGCTGGCCAGTGTAAAGGAGCCACTGACCAAGATGGACACAAATATGCAGGCCGCCATGTCACAGGAGATGCTGGTTATCAATTTACGGTAATTAGGATAGGCTGAACACCCCCCGTGTTTGGTCTGATATTGAACACCCTAACGGCCAAAAAGTACAAACTGGTACATTATGCAAGTCAATAGGGGTCGAACCTCCGAAAATGAATGTGTCCAAGAGGGCATATATGCAAGATATTGGCCATAAAAGGTGTATGGGGGTCCGGGTACTGCACTGGGGGACAGGAAACAATGAAAAGAAAAAAAAAGTTAATAAAAAAAATAAACGTGCACCGATTTGGATATCGACTATCGAATTCGAAATGAACAATCAAATGGATATACATTTGATAGTTCATTTTGAATTAGATAGTTAGTTGATATCCATTCGATAGTTCATTTCAAATGTTAAAAAAGGTGTGGGAAATGTTGCATCCAATAGGCTTCAATGTTAAAAATATCCCCGTTTTAATTCAATATCTACCAAACCGTTGCTTATAATATTCTGCAGGTAAGATTGTCTTTGTTTTTTAAAAAATCCTAAATAAACATTTGTTTTGGTCAAACTTTTGTCGAACGGCCCAAAAAGTTCGAAGATCACGAATTTTCGAACTGCCGATGTTCGAATCGAATTGATAGCCCATCCCTATCGGTAAGTACGTAGGCATTTTAAATGTAATGATATTCCCATGCTTGTAATATCTGTTATCATTGTGAGTTGGTGGACTTGTGCAAATCTCTGTGTGTAGCTGCCTCCTCTCACTGTTCAAGACTGTAGGTACGCCTCTGAGTGACAAGCTCACAGAAACACTATTCTCACCTGCATACTTACACATGCACGCTCAGGCAACACATTCAGTCACAAATAACTTATGAAGCCAACAACAAAGTTTGATGCCTAAACTATTTATCTATTATTTCAAAAGGCACAAATTATTTTTTTTTCTACTAAAAATAAGAATATAAAACATTTGACTTTTTAACAAACTCTATGAACAAAAAAAATTCTACAAATTGCAATACTCTGGCGTATTGTCGTCCATCAATTCTGCCAGGTAACCAGTATGAGATGCTGCTGCCAGAGGGTTGAGGGCCTGCATCAGGTGGTATGGGTGGTGGCTGCTGCTGTCCTGCAGTATGAAAGATGGGCAGCAGATGTGGATTGAGGATGCCGTAGATGGTTTGCAGCGTCTGCATCCTGAAATAGATTGTCTGGTTCCGATCCATCTGCCGCAACATAGGCAGGATGGATTTGAAGAAGGACATGTGATGGTCCTCCTCATCATGGGGAGTAGCAGCAGCCGCCGCAAGACCTTCCACAGGTGGAGCCTGCGCTCCTTCCAAGTTCCACCTCTGCAACCTCCCCCTGGGCCTCCACCTCTCCCTCGGATGCCTGAGAAACAATGGACTGGCTGGGTGATGTTGGTTGGGCTGCTGGGTCCAGGGAGTGTGATGGCTCACTGCTCCCTCCACTTGTCCGTGGCTCCAGGAATGCCAGCTGGCCGGCATATTTGTATGGCCGGGACCTCTTGGCCCCTGAGCCGGACCGTCCAGATTCCTCCATTTTCCTCAGATGGCAGACATAGTTGTCCCGGGTGGTCCACCATTTGGACAATACGTCTTGCACTAGAAAACAAAACGAATGACCTAAGAAATGTTAATTGAATGTGTTCATAACCAACAACATCTCATTTTTCTTACAGGTATCTTGCAAGTGGCTGCAGTCTGCAAGATCTTCACTTAAATTTCTGGATTGGATGAACAACAACGTGCAAGGTAGTGCCAGCGTCGTGCAGAGGGGTGGGCCGGCGGCCCCAGGCATGCACTTCAGAGGGGCATCTACCCTGAGAAAATATTGCCGGCGACCGCATACTTTTCCCTCCTACGAACGGCCGCCAGCATAAAGTTCTGCTGCTCGTCTGGGGTTCTATACACCAGCCAAGAAATGCGCACGGATTGTAATACCACCGTTATTTTTCGCGTGTTATCGTTTCCAATTCGCAAAAAAAAAACACGCTGGGCGTGCGCTTTTGTGCGATGAATGTGTAGCGCTGTGTTAAATCTTGCTGCCGGTAGTACCTATTTTTGGCCACAAGATGGAGACAATCGCGATTAGAGACACGAGACATTGGGACTACATTTCCCGGCGTGCTTTGCAAAAGGACAGGAAGTGGGTGGGACACAGGAGGCTTACTTCCCGAACCTCGTGGAGACGCGCCAGAGCGCGCGAGGGAACGAGAGAGAGCAGACGCAGTGCAAGACATCGCAAGAGGGCCTAGGCCAGAGCCAGAGAGAGACCTGTCAGTTCCTTATCGGGTCATTCGGCATAAAGAGAAGGAGACCTCCGAGTTCCTGAGATTGCTGCAGATTAAAGAAGCCAAAGACCTGGAGTGAGGAGTTGCCGCGAGCTGATCGGATACGGAGAGCAGGCGGTGAGCGGGACAAGTCGTGGACAAGCAACAGAGAGTCAGACAACGGATCCGGCCGCTAGTATCCCCAGTCAAAATCGAGCGGAGAGACGTCCTGGGTCAGCGGAGCCTACAGCAACCGGTGGATGGGTGAGAGGCCTCCAAGGCTGTATGTAATTAAGGAACACACTGCTGTTTTCTCTTTAAAGTCCACAGGGCCCCAACTTGACTAGTCGAAGACATTCCTTAAGTAAATTCACTGGCCAGTTGAACAGTACCCGGGTACCACACACACATACACACCTTTTATATTCCGGGACTTAAACCTGTGCAGGACTCATTTTGTTACGAATCGGAACGGGAGTTAAAGTTACGTTCCGAATACATATTTTTCTCTTTTCCCGCTGCGCGTTTATCGTAATACGAAGAGATTGTATTTTGGGGTTCGCTACGTGTCTCTGTTTTTCCGAACTATTGGGCAATTGCATATATTTTTCTGTTCGGTTGCGAATATTTTATTCTTCCGAAATACGAAGCCTCGTGTTTCGTTTCTTTTCCGCTACGCGTTTTACCGCAATACGAAAGTACTGTAATAATATCTGTGAATACCGTGTCTCAACATCTGCTTATTATTTTAGTAAACTATTTAAATGATAAAAACTCACAGCGATGTTGGAGTATATTTATTCCCTAGTGCGGGGAGACTGACCCGTGGTTCATTTTCAGCGGCTCCTCCGGGAGTGAGCGCTACAAATGTAATAGAGCCCACAGTGTTTAACAGTTAATGAGGTGGAGGAGGGATTATCTCCTGCCTCTGCTACCTGAGATAAAAGATGGCAGCTGAATGCGATATGACAGGGAACTTAAAAGAATTCTAATTACCCCCATGATGATGTCCTTTGAATACATCCCACATAATACAATGATTTAAGTCCGTGATCGACCCATAGTTTCCATTCTATGGTCATTGTCACAGAGTGAGGAGCAAGTGATGGAAAGATACTGTGAGGGCCGTTTACAACACAAAAGATCACACAATGGATGCACCCAGTGATACATATAGAGTAAAATATTTTCTTAACTAAACAAGAGAAAAACAAAAAACACATGAAAGATAAACAATAAAAGACATTTCATGTTTTGGTGGTAGTGGCCCTTTAACCATATTTGCACAAAGAGACATAGATGGAGCCATAGAAGCAACAGGGAACTGCTATGGGAAAATATTGACTAGTAATATTTGGGAGCCATTAAATGATACCAGTAGTGGTGCTGCATGCTAGTATCATCTTCCGGAGTACATTGGACTCCAAGACGATTAACGCAACCTCACACGAGCTTGTGGGAGTGATTTGCGTCAGTGTCGAGGAAAGAACACTGTAATTATTTGTCCCAAGTGCTCTTCTGCTTAAGGACATTTAGGTCACTGCAGATCACCAACACTGAGCAGATACATGAGGCGCGTTCAATACCTCAGCCGCTGCAAGTGCTAAGTTAGCAACTTGCCATTGAACGCCGTTCAGCCACTCAGCGCTCAGCACTGCTAACTTAGCACTTGCAGCGACCCGAGGAGATGCTGCGAGTAGCTGAGTGTGACGTATTAAAGATGGCCACCGCCATGAAGCAAGTAACAATTCCGTACAGCAATGTTAATTTTGGAGGTTTTTGTTCACCAAAGCACAAAATATTTATTTATTATTTCCCCCTGCACAGACATATATTACAGCTAAATTTATATTTTGTTTCAGAAGTAAACATAATGTTTATTCAATAAAAACTATCATTTGTGGTGTGTGCATACAAAACGGAATTGTGCTGACTGCTTTTCTTTATTATATTTTGTCCGAGTGATACGAAAAACAATCTGCATCTTTCATTAAAAAATCGTTGGCCATTTTGGATTCAAAATTTGCATCCAAAGCGTTCAACGACACTGCTGCAGCAAACTGAATTTCAGCTGCTGAGGTATTGAACGGGGCTATGGTTTGCACCTAAAAGAAGTGCAAGCTGCACTGCTGTTCCACATGATTATTTGGGGGGGGCATGGATATTTTACTTAGAGTGTTCCTTTGAAACCTAACTTTTAAGGTTAATGGATAAAATACTTACAACCATAATAATAAAGAGTGGGGGGGGGAATCAATAACAGACTGCATATAAAATTTATATACCCCTTCTCAAAAAGGCTAAGCCCCTACCCATGCTGGAAAAACAAAATCACAGAAGGAACAGGCTGTTTGGTTGCCTAGTCCGAGAATATACTGCACATTCCATCTCAAACTCCAGCCCCCCCCCCCAATTTAGTGCCTACACTTCCCAGAATTCTTTGAATCATGGGACTTGTAGTTCAGGAACATAAGGGGGGGGGCAGAGTTTGAGATCCCTGCTCTAGAGTTATCAATATTAGATAGAACGGGATATGATTCATTGCATAAATTGGTGAGCATTGTTAATACTCAAAAGTCGAGAAAAATCATTTGTATGTGAAAGGGTCGCAAACCCTAAAGATCCCTATATCTTTCCCTGATCTCTAACTATTTTTATGCTTGCCCCTATTTATAGCTGTAGGAGAGTCAAAGTACAGTTGACAGGGAAAGCAAGATTGAAAAAAGTCAATCACTCACAGGGATGCTTTATTCATGAAGCTGAAGTTAGCTCCTTATTCGGCCAGCTTCTTATTTGCCCACTGAAGATAGCTTCTTATTCAGGCAGCTTCTTATTTAGTGACTGAAATTAGCTGCTTATTCGCCCAGGATCTTATTCCTCAAAGCATAATGTCAATAAAAAGTATATCGAACAATTGGACAATTCTAACACATTCATATGATGAAATAAATTTATCCAGATAACTGGCACCCCCCCCCCACTCCACTTGTTTCAATGGTAAAAAATGAATAAGTGATAGACGCATGGCGGAGCAGCTCCTGCGGAACCTTGCATTAATATCCCCTTCACACCTGATTTACCCGTGTTGTGTGTGCCCACCTGGCGTGTGGGTGACGCTGGAATCTTCCTGCCGATCACCGGATCAGATAGAACCCGGCCACGGCCTCTGTCGCCGCGATCTGAGATTTGGGCCTGTGGCAGTGTGAGATCGGCGGCCATCTTGCTGCTTTGGGCCTACGCTCCCCTGGATGTTCTGGTCGCCCCCCGGACATGGGTAAGAGAGATAAGCGGCCTGGGGCTGTGGAGCCCTCGCACCAACCTGATATCCGCGTCTCCCTGGGTGGTTCGAGGGACCTGCGACCTGCATCCTGTTCCCCGGTGCCGGTAGAGAATAGCGGCGATCCTACTCCTGCCTTATTACCTGCGCCCACGAGGTCGAAAATACAGACTCCCTCGGAGGATCTCCCAGCTACCAAGAGAGACATCCGCATGCTCCTAGATGACGTACGTTCCTCCTGGGCACTGGAGATTGCTGCGGTGCGCTCGGATCTGGCATCCCTACGCACGGAGGTCACGGTGCTAGACGCTCACTCTAGTGAGTTGCGGGAGTCGCAGGCTGCCTCCTCCTCTCGAGTTGCGGTTCTCCAGGCCCAGGTCGCTGGGTTACAAAGTGCCGTGCTGTCTCTGGAGAACCGCCACCGTCGTCGCAACCGGAAACTAAGGGGCATACCGGACTCTATCCCAGACTCTGCGCTCCTATCTTAGGTTACCCAGCTGGTGATGGCGATTCTGACCCTGCCTGCGGGGTGTCCGGACCCACTGAAGTCAGCGGTTCGGATGAGGAAGGCTGCTACGGCCCCTGAGGCGGCATCACGGGACGTCATCGTGGTCTTTGCAGACATTGTTACCCGGGAGCGTCTGCTGGAGGCAACGATCCGGGCCCCTCCGATACGCTTCGAGGGAGCGGCTATTTCGGTTTTCCGAGACTTACCGTTTTTGGCCTTGGCGGCCAGGCGACAGTTTGGGACGGTGACGTCAGCACTTCGGTCCCATAATATCCGTTACCGTTGGGGAATATCAGGGTCCCTCCTGATCCATTATGGTTCCAAGACTTTGACGGCGACTACTGTGGAGGAGGCCCGGGCGCACGCGGGAACCTTGGGGGTGCTGTTGAGCCGGCAGGCGTGGAAGAGACTTCGCCGGCCCCGGACATGGCAGCGGAGATCTGAAACTTGGCCCTACAAGATAGACACGGGCGTCTTTCATCCCCCTTGTTCCACGGTGGATTCCCCTGCGTGGGGTGGACTCTCGATTTCGTCCCGGAGTATTTTCTGACCTGATAACACTTTTGCCCCTCCCTCGCCTCCCCCCCTTTTTTTTTTTTTGGATCGAAGGTAAGGTTCGATTGGGGGTGTGCCGTAGGACGGGTACCTAGGCTCTTTCTGTCCCTTGGCCCCCCGTTGCCCTGTGCCCTATGGTTTCCCAACGGCCCTCTATTCCCCTCCGGGGTTGTAGGGGTGAGCCGCGGTGTCCCATATTTCCCTTTGGGGGCTACCTTTCCCATTTCTTCCACTTTGGTGGAGGCCTTCAGATTTTTTTTTTTTTTTTTTTAAATTTCTATCTCCTCCCCCTCTCTCCCCCCTCCCCCTCCCAATCTCTTTCCCCCATTTTGTTTTGGATATTGGCAGACCCCTGCAGTTGTGGTAGCGATGTTCATGACTGTTCTCCTGGCTGATTCACTTGCTTTTTACAATAATGTTCGCTTCCCAGCATATCTCCTTGCAGCTTTATTACATTGGCCCTGTGAGGCCTATAAGTTCAATAGATTTCTTGCTATTGCTGTTATGTTTAATCTTAAATAAAGAATTAAAAAAATAAAAAATAAAAAATGAATAAGTAACTGGTGATTTTCTCTATGAAAATCATATTGGCTCAACCCAAACTGACTAGTTTTCTATTAATTAGACTATTCTCTATCAGAAAAAACATAATCTGGCCCGAGTCAAACATTATTGATTAAGCAAACTGGCATCAAACCTAGCACCCCCCCCCCCGCTCCATTAAATGCAATGAGAAAAAATAAGTAACTGGTGATTTTCTCTATGAAAATCATCTTGGCTCACCCCAAACTGACTAGTTTTCTATTAATTAGACTGTTCTCTATCAGAAAAAACATAATCTGGCCCGAGCCAAACATTATTGATTAAGAAAACTGGCATCAAACCTAGCCCCCCCCCGCTCCATTAAATGCAATGAGAAAAAATAAGTAACTAGTGATTTTCTCTATGAAAATCATCTTGGCTCACCCCAAACTGACTAGTTTCCTATCAATTAGACTGTTCTGTATCAGAAAAAACATAATCTAGCCCGAGCCAAACATTATTGATTAAGCAAAGTGGCATCAAACCTAGCCCCCCCCCCCGTTCCATTAAATTGAATGAGAAAAAATAAGTAACTAGTTATTTTCTCTATGAATATCATCTTGGCTCAACCCAAACGGACTAGTTTTCTATTAACCCCTTAAGGGCCGCTGACGTACCCTGTACGTCTTGTCCTCGGGTCTCCCTTAGACCCGCGGACGTACAGGGTACGTCAGCGGCGCCTAATCCCCCTCCCGCCCGATACTCACCTCCCTCGCCGGATCCCACGGCGATCTGGCAGGGAGGAAGCCTGCCCATGTGATTTACATGGGCAGGCGAGGCTGATGACGTCGCCACGCTGCGTGGTGACGTCATCAGCAGGCGTCCCCATGGATTTCAATGGAGGGGAGGGGGGCTCCTTCGGAGCCCTCTATCTCCCCAACCATTGAAGCTAGGGAGATGCCGTTTGCACCGCTGGAGAGGGGAGAGCCTCCCCTTTCCAGCGGTGTATGGCATTAACCGTTTCGCCGCCGGATCACGTTGCGGCGCCAATTGGCGCCAAAACGCGATTCAAACCTGGAGGGGGGCTGATATCTTGGATGTCAGCCAAGCCTCCAGGTCCCCCCCTACCCACTGACAACCTCACCATATGTGTGAGGATGTCAGTGGGCCAGTTAACCCTCTAGCTGCCATGTAGAGATAAGGGGATCCTAAGGATCCCTTTATCTCCCGATCCATGCCAGCTAGATGGTCATATTTGCCATCATTTGAAAGGCCTGATGATGGCCTTTCAAATGATACCAAACATGACCAGGTTTGGTTTTAAAAAAAAATTAAAAATTAAATAAAAAGAAAATAATAAAAAAATTAACCACTTCACTGCTGAGAACGCACTCAGCGCGTCCTCAGCAGTCCCGCTGGTATGCGGAGGACGCGCTGAGCGCGTCCTCCCATCGGGGTCAGTGTTCGGCCGGGTTCCGGCCGATCGCTGGCCCCTCCGGTGCGGGCTGACATCCTGGATGTCAGCCCGGCATCCGGACCAGCAGCCGCCAGAATTAGGTGTCATCGCGGGGGCGCGATGACACCTAATTCAGGCGCCCCCCCCCCGCATGTGCGGAGGAGGCGCCTGAAAGGGAGGGGGGAGGTCCTTCGGACCTCTCTCCCTCCCGATCGGCGGCGCACAGGGGGTTAACCCAGGCATCATTTGGAAGGGCACAGCCTGCCCTTCCAAATGATGCCTGGCATTAACCCCTGGGGAGCTGGATCGCGAATCGGCGCTGAAAAGCGCCGGTTCGCGATCCTTTCCCGGAGCTGGCCGACATCTTGGATGTCGGCCAAGCCTCCGGGAACTCCCCCAGAGGACTGGCGTCATCGTGCGTAGCACGATGACGCCAGTCCTAGACTTAACCCCTAACTGCCACCAACTGTGGAGATAGGGAGTTCCAATGAACTCCCTATCTCCCGATCCGTGGCAGCTAGGGGTTAAAGTTTGGTATCGTTGGATCGGCCAGATCATGGCCGTTCCAACGATACCAAACATGAAAGTGAAAAATTTTGTAAAAAAAAAAAAAAAATGAAAAATAAAAAAAAAAAAAATTAAAAAAAAAAATTAAAAAAAAAAAAAATAAACACTTTTTTTTTATTTTTGGTTTGTTAATGCAGCAATATTGTTCCCATTTCAATTATAATGTGAACAATGATGCTGCACTAACGATTTTTGTATGCGGTGCGTTTGTTAAAAATAGTGTCATTTTCCCCAAAAAAAAATGTAACGAGACCCCATCTCTAATTTTTTTAACAAGCGCACCCCATACAAAATATAACCGCAATTGCTCGCATGTTAAAATGTGGAAAAAAACACTTTACACATTGTAAATTATTGAAAATACATATTTTATTGCATTTTTTGTTATAATATACAGACATGACATAATGTATACATATAATAATGACATATTATGAATCTACTGAGTCTGACGGAAAGAACGATATATAATATGTCTGGGTCATATACTAAAATAAGCCTTCAAAACACGTTTAAACATGATGCGCAAAACAGGTAAAAATGACCTCAGCATAGGGGCGGGAAAAGCCTCAGCAGCGAAAGGGTTAAATAAAAAAATGTTTTTTTTTTTAAAGTTTTTTTTGTCTGGGGGGGGTTTAATTAAATAGGACCTAGGCTGTCATCTAAAAATAATTAGCAAAAAATGGTCAGAATGAGCGCAGCGCACATAGGTGAACTGTCTCAGCAGTGAAGGGGTTAAAAAGCAAATGCATGTAAAAATTGGGTATTTCTAGTCTCGGGACAAAATTTTGAACCTATTTAGCCGGGGTCGTTTTGGGTGGTTGTAGATTTTGGGGATTAAATTACAAAAAAGTGTGTTTTTACCATTTTTTTCCTCATATTTCATATTTTTTTTATAGTAAATTATTCGATATGATGGAAATAATGGTATTTCTAGAAAGTCCATTTAATGGCGGGAAAAAGGGTGTATAATATGTGTGGGTTGAATAAACGAGTAAGAGGAAAATTTGACCTAAACACTAACAGCGCAGAAACGTAAAAACAGCAGTGGTCACTAAAAGACGGATTTGTGTAAAACCGCCCGGTCACTAAGGGGTTAATTAGACTGTTCTCTATCAGAAAAAACATAATCTAGCCCGAGCCAAACATTATTGATTAATCAAACTGGCATCAAACCTAGCCCCCCCCCTGCTCCATTAAATTGAATGAGAAAAAATAAGTAACTGGTGATTTTCTCTATGAAAATAATCTTGGTTCACCCCAAACGGACTAGTTTTCTATTAATTAGACTGTTCTCTATCAGAAAAAACATAATCTGGCCCGAGCCAAACATTATTGATTAAGCAAACTGGCATCAAACCTAGCCCCCCCCCCGCTCCATTAAATGCAATGAGAAAAAATAAGGAACTAGTGATTTTCTCTATGAATATCATCTTGGCTCAACCCAAACGGACTAGTTTTCTATTAATTAGACTGTTCTCTATCAGAAAAAACATAATCTGGCCCGAGCCAAACATTATTGATTAAGCAAACTGGCATCAAACCTAGCCCCCCCCCCGCTCCATTAAATGCAATGAGAAAAAATAAGTAACTAGTTATTTTCTCTATGAAAATCATCTTGGCTCAACCCAAACGGACTAGTTTTCTATTAATTAGACTGTTCTCTATCAGAAAAAACATAATCTAGCTCGAGCCAAACATTATTGATTAAGCAAACTGGCATCAAAACTGGCCCCCCCGCTCCATGAAATGCAATGAGAAAAAATAAGTAACTGGTGATTTTCTCTATGAAAATAATCTTGGCTCACCCCAAACGGACTAGTTTTCTATTAATTAGACTGTTCTCTATCAGAAAAAACATAATCTTGCCCGAGCCAAACATTATTGATTAAGCAAACTGGCATCAAACCTAGCCACCCCCTCCGCTCCATTAAATGCAATGAGAAAAAATAAGTAACTAGTGATTTTCTCTATGAAAATCATCTTGGCTCAACCCAAACTGACTAGTTTCCTATCAAATAGACTGTTCTGTATCAGAAAAAACATAATCTAGCCCGAGCTAAACATTATTGATTAATCAAAGTGGCATCAAAACTGGCACCCCCCGCTCCATTAAATGCAATGAGAAAGTTTTGGCGATGTCACAGCTCTGCTACGGGGCTGTGGGATTCGACATCACTGGGGCACCTCAGGATCTCATGGTGTTACCTGGGAGGGAAAGGCCTACTCTGCCGCAACCACAGAGGCGGCGCAGGCCGTTTTGACCATCGTGGGGCTCTTGGCTGCTCCACATGGTCCCCCAAGGGTCTACCTTCAGAGCCCGGATGAATGACTCCCCTCTACATGTTTTTCCTTGGGATAGCTGGGATTGTTCGCCCCAATTTTTCTGAGGCCGTGCTGCTTATTTTTGTCTGTGATTTCACACCCTCCACCATTTCCCTTTTTTTGTTTAAGTAGCTTGACTTATGCTGAAGGCATTTTTTATTTCTCCTCATTTGCTGTGACATTCCAAGGATGTTTTTAATTTCCCCCATTTTTCGCCCTCCTCACCGCCCAACTATTTATGCGGGGTTCCCTGTGTGACCCTTTTATCCAGGATTGACGTGGGAGTCCGGCTGGCGGTGGTGATCCCCCTTTTATTTATTTTTTGGTATGGGACACTGGGTAGACACCTGTGCGAGCCGCTAGGGTGGCAGCCTAGGCTCTGGCCTCTCTCCTGGCCCCAGATCTCCCAGCCTTGTGGACTCTTCCCAGGCCCCCGGTTTCAGTTAGGTAGCTTGGGTGAGCAGGGTACGCCATGATTTACTGGGCAGTCCCTTGCCTCCCCCCCTTTTGATTCCCCCCCCTTCATGATGCCCCCGCCCTGCCAGACTACACCACTTTTTTTGGTCTGCCCCTCTCGATTTGTTTGGATTTGTTTTACTCCACTTACTCCTTTACCCCCTTCTCCTCCATTTTATTTTTACTATTTCATGACTCTATAGATGACATTTTATGGTCCTGCATGGCCATTGTTCATCGCTTACTTTTCTTTTTAAAATCTGTATTCAAATTCTAAAATAAATAATTCAAAAGAAAAAAAGAGTTTTCATTGAAAAAGTCATTGATTTGATCATTTTAGTTTAGCATTTAAAAGAATTAATGTCAGGGTTCGAGTTGTCTCAATATTGTTTGGCTCAGGCAAAATTTTGTTGTTTTTTTTGCAACGGAAGAGAAGCCACTTAATAAAAAAAAAAAAAATCTTGGGTGAGCCAAAATGATTGTCATTGAACAGTTGTTCCCAAAGTGGGATATGTGAGAAGACAAAGGAGTACACGAACTGCACATGGGTGAGCCAGTGAGTTGGGAGAGTTGGTGACATGGAAGAGTCAGTGAGAATGCTGGCTTACGTTACCAGCTGAGAGCGGTGCAGCCAGTAGTAAAGTAAACAATGTTCATAGAATGCTGGTGTCTCTGTCCGTATGCTGCCCGCATTTGTGATGAATAAAGCAAGATGCCAAAACTGCAATGCAAGGCAGTTTTATTAGTGATGCTCTACCTCATTCCACCCTTTTCTCCTTCACTACTAATCAGGACTCCATTAGAAAAGTTGGGATCACTTTCTGGACCACTGTCAGGGCAACCTGACCGCCAATTCGCCCTCCTCATTTTAGCCCCTTTTACGACCTTGGGCTAATCATATCCCAGTCATCAACTGGGATCCACAATTGGAACAAAGCTGCATGATTTTATTTTCTATTTGTGGCTCACCATTAACGGTGCTATTCTGGCTTGAGCCAGCATATTTTTCAGCTACTGATCCATAAAAGCAGTGCCGCTCTCACCAGTATCGGCTCCAAGAGTGCAATGGACTCCAAGGAGCTCAGGGCAATCCTGCAAAAGTCCTGCATGTTCACTTCAGTGGGGTTGCGTAGAACCAAAAAATAATGCTGAGGAATATTTGTTCACAATTGTCTGTTGATAATGGCCAGAGAAAGCAGCAGGTCACTCCACCCCCTTCACCTATGGATCTTAGGTAAGTGAGCGATTTTTCAAGCTCTGTTGATTGAAGTATCAAATGTTTGGTGCAAAACAAAATCACTTAAAATGACACTCTATTGAAAATAGATTTTACCCTTTTCCATAAAATAACTGGGCAAATGCTGCCGACAGCCTCTGCACAATTATTTCATTTTTTTATTTTGGGGTGATTTTACTCTCCTTGATGTGCGCAGCTCCTCCTCTTCGACTGCTGAGCTTCTGAGTCTGAAGTTCCCTGAAACTTTACTATAAGGGTTATTCAGAAAGAGCCGGTCTGGCCCCGAAATGGCACCAAACAATGAATTTCCCCGTACGGGAGATTTTCGGGGTCATTCAGCTATTCAGAAAGCAGGCAGTTCGCCAAATTTAGGCGAATTGCCAGCAAATATGTTGCCTGTTTTGACCGCAGTGAAATCCCCCATAGAGAAGTAATGGTTAATCTACTCACAGACACCAAACAGCAGAGAAATGTCAGTGAAATGCCCTGCTATTTAGTGGTTTCAGTCGGCAGGTTTATTCAGGCGAATCCTATAGGTTTCAATGTTAAAAATATTCCTGTTTTGATTCAATATCTAATAAACTGTTTATTCCTTTAATCTGCAGCAAAAAGTCAAGCTGCGGTAGCGAGCTGGCGTCAGGTCCCTTGCTGGAAGCTAGCGAGTCAGCCATAGGAAATACCTAGCAGATAGTTCCTCTTATCAAATACTCGTTGAGGTGTAGTGCAGGTTAAGCAGGTTGGTTTATTTTTGAACAATACAGACACATTTATATGGTACAGTCCCATTGTTCTCTCCCATGCCCGCCCTCAGACATCCCGGCGCCAGTTTTAACACTGCCACTAACCATAGCCCTTTTGGTATACTTAACATGGGCTACCACTGCCCCTAGCTCGAGCTCTGCTCTTGGTGCCACACTGTCTGGCCCGCCCTGGGCTGTTCCCTGCCCGTGAAATTCCACCCTCCTGGAGTGCGGGCTCTGATTCCGAACCCAGGATTTTCTCTGCACCTGGAAGCCCGGCCTGAGTTTAGCAGCTGATTGAGGGGTGATCTCGGTGGCGCTCCCCTTTACAACTCACCGCACAGTGGCACCATGTTCCCAGGGCCCTTCTGACCAAAAAGCACTCTGGTGGCATGTACAGGGGCTGAGAGGTGCAGGGTGTAAGGCATGTCGGCTGTGCTAGGTCTTGGCTGGTGGCAGCTGTATCAGGGTTGCGCTGGGCAGATAAACCACGGTGGCTGGGCAAGGCAGTGGTGTCAAAGAACTTAATAAACATCAGGGTCATGCAAGCACAAATTGTACAAACGAATTATAAACTTGGGGGAACGAAAACTGGGCAATTTAGGTGGTATTAAATTGTGAGGGAATACAGGTGCGTTTGGTGCGGGGAATTGCGAGGGGAAACACAATACACACAGGGATCATACAGACATAAATTGTATAAACGAAAATTAACATTGAACCAACAAACTTTTAACGTTTTATGTGCCAATAACTTGAAAGTGACGGCTGTTCTGTCACACTAACGTTAGCGCTCACCTGCGTGAGCGTTAAATGTTAGCCCAAGTAGTTAGCGTTTGGATTGTAATTTGCGTTAACAGGTTAAGTAACCCGTTTGCGTTTGGTATCTTGTGCTTCTCTGCGCGAGGTTACTGTACTTTGAGCTCCCTATACTTAACATGGGGAGCGCAAAGTGTTAATCAGCGTTAGGATTACAAAGTCCCAGCGCTGATTAACGTCTGGCTGTGATTAACAAAAAGTTAACCAGAGCAAGGACTTGGTGCTAACGGATTCCGCTTCTAAAGAATACGTTAACACCAGCCTAAAATTTTTCTTAAAAATCGTATACTCACCTCCTGGTCCGCGGCGAAGACTGCGGCTCTGTCCGCCTCCTCCTCAGTACGGCGGGAGCAGGGAAAGACTGGGGGAAAAGGTCTCCCTCTGCGTATCACTACGCTGACAAGCCGGATCTCGCAAGACGAGCTCCAGCAGGTCATGTGACCGCCGGCGTCTGTTTCAATGGAGTCCTATGGAGAGGATGCGTGTGGCTGAGCTTAAAGTCTGAGATACACTGAGCGCGTAGCGACGCACAGCGTAGTGAAGCAAAGAGAAGCAAAGATTTTGCAGGCTTGACTTCACGACGCTCCGCCTCTCAGCCAGGCTACACTGCATGATGTTTGCTTCTCTCCGTACTGGACAGGAATCCAATAACTAAATTAAAATGTACACACAAAAATCTTCTATTTTCACAAAAGTGCATGTCATATAGGCAAAAAAGTTTCTATTGAATAAAATACATAAAAATTACTGCCAATTTAATAGGAATAGTATAAAAAAGGTAGCCCTGATCATATAGCAACCCCATGTGATATATATAAATATATTATAGGGACGCAGGGAGCACTATGTATAGAGTAGGGATGCATCAAAACCAAATACATACCACATAATTAATTAAATAATTTATTTTATAATAAATTAATTAAATAATACCACATAATTAATAGAAAACTAGTCCGTTTGGGTTGAGCCAAGATGATTTTCATAGAGAAAATCACCAGTTACTTATTTTTTCTCATTGCATTTAATGGAGCGGGGGGCCAGTTTGCTTAATCAATAATGTTTGGCTCGGGCTAGATTATGTTTTTTCTGATAGAGAACAGTCTAATTAATAGAAAACTAGTCCGTTTGGGTTGAGCCAAGATGATTTTCATAGAGAAAATCACCAGTTACTTATTCATTTTTTACCATTGAAACAAGTGGAGTGGGGGGGGGGGTGCCAGTTACCTGGATAAATTTATTTCATCATATGAATGTGTTAGAATTGTCCAATTGTTCGATATACTTTTTATTGACATTATTCTTTGAGGAATAAGATCCTGGGCGAATAAGCAGCTAATTTCAGTCACTAAATAAGAAGCTATCTTCAGTGTGCGAATAAGGAGCTAACTTCAGCTTCATGCTTTATTCCCACTTTGTGTCCTGCGATTAGCATGTATTATTTAATAGAGTATCACAGCAGGCAGGCCAGCATTATGATTTTGCAGTGGAATTATTTAAACCAGAGATCAGAAACCTTGGCCCTCCAGATGTGCTGGAATTACATTTGCCTTGAGTCTCTACGAGCATAATGGGGAGTGAGCATCAAGGGAGATGTAGTTCCAAAATATTTGGAAGGTGAAGGTTGCTGACTGACCAATGGTTTAACCCTTTTATAAGACTTTTAAATACAGAAAAGCAGTTCTTCACTTACTCATATTACTAAATGCCCTGATTTTTATGACAAGTGTTACTTTAGCCATTAGTCTCCACATCTACCTCTTGCCCACACATTTCTACCAGGAAATACCCCGATAACACAGGAAATAAATCATTTATCAAAACAGCGAATAACACTAAAATCCTCCGTTTAAAACCGCATGGACTATAAAATAACTTAGAAAACGCCACCACTCCAAAACAACGTTCTTTTCCATTTTCCAGCACGATCAATCAAAACCTCCACAATGTAAACAATATAATCCCCCTCAACTTCTTTCCTTTTAAGGGCGTGGCTGAAGTGGCGCGAAGGGTGACGCTCCAACCACCACCCTCCTGGATGTTCACTCTTTATTGTGATTCAACAGGCTAGAGCGACAGTGCCGCTCTAGCCCATTCCTAAGGCTTGGAAGACTCGACAGAGTAATGAAATAGACTACTTCCGGTGTAGGTCTTTCCTTCCGGTGTGTCAGCCATCAGAGTGTTCAGGTATGTTTTTGTGCTCGGGCTTTCGGAATCTTTATTGTATCGTTTCCATCCTGCTTTTAACGGGAGAGAGATCCCGAAGAATTTGCAGGGGACGCTTCAGCTTTGCGATCGAGGAGGACATTGCTCGCGGCGAAGCCTTGGAGCCCCTGATATCCATCGGATACACTGCGTCCTGATCACGGCTTCACAGGGCCCGGCTTAGCCGCCTGCAATCGAGCGTGTGCCGCATTTTGATCTTAAAATGCACGTTCTATGCCCCGCTGCTTTCTCAATCGATTGAATCCGGTTCTCCATGCATATTTTCCAACTCTACGGTATATGTCTAGGGCGCTAGATATATGGAATACCACTTAACGCCATGCACGGTCATTAATAAGTTTGGTTGGTTTAGAGACGGCCCTCCTGTGCAGCAGAGTGAGGAATCTATGTCGATGAAGATAACATTAGAAAACTGGTCTCCGATCTCTTTTTTGTAGCACTGCTATAACGTCTATTGTTAACAGTAACATGGCCAGCCTGGCGGAATGCTAGGAGGACACACCATGGCTACTGTACTTTAAAGTGGTCAGGGTGTACCAAGTCCAACCCTCCCATTGGTGCTGATCTGCGGAAAAGTTTTAGAGTGGTCCCAAAATTGGTTAGTGTTGCTGTCAGCAACACACGGGTGTTCAGTCGAATAGTGCCAACTGTCATATAATGAATCGGTTATCTGCGTGTCCTCTCTGTGGTTTCTCACGCATGTGCGGGTACCTGAGTCAGATGATCTACACATGCGAAGGTGTGATGTGCCAACTGGAGGCCCGTTCAATATCTCAGCAGCTGCTGAATTGCTGCAGCGCAGCAATTCAGTTTGCTGCAGCAGTGTCGTTGAACCCTTTGGATGCGAATTTTGAATCCAAAATGGCTGATTTCTTCATGAAAAATTCAGATTGTTTTTCGGATCACTCGGACAAAATATGATAAATAAAAGCAGTCAGCACAATTACGTTTTGTATGCACACACCACAAATGATAGTTTTTAATGAATAAACGTTATGTTTACTTCTGAAACAATATATAAATTGAACTGTAATATATGTCTGTGCAGGGGGAAATAATAAATATTTTGTGCTTTGGTGAACAAAAACCTCAAAATTAACATTGCTGTACGGAATTACTTGCTTCGAGGCGGCGGCCATCTTGCTGTATGGCGTTGTTGCTTGCTTCATGGCGGCGGCCATCTTTAAAACATCACACTCAGCTACACGCAGCATCTCCTCGGGTCGCTGCAAGTGCTAGGTTAGCACTGCTGAGCAGTTGAACGGCGTTCAATGGCAAGTTGCTAACTTAGCACTTGCAGCGGCTGAGGTATTGAACGCGGCTCAGTTCTTGCCAAATCAGCTTTCGGTATGTCGTACATGCGCAGATAGTTGGAGGCGTTATATAACGATCGGCAGTGCTCGGAACACCAGCGTCCTGAGTCAGCCAATGCATACACAGCTCTGCTATATTGTTCGGCATAGGCGCTATCCATACAGTGATCGTCCTGTGTGAAGTGAAATTTTACATTGATGAATGATTGGCTTTAAGTGGTGACATCAATTATGTTTAAAGGGAGTGATTTCAAAGTCCATTGAGTCCAGGACAAAAGGGAGGAATTGCAGGGAGGGTGGGGTGGTGGACTCCTGCTCCTCCACCCAGTGGCAATATCCTAGCGTCTGTGCTATAGTTCTGCTACTGTTGAAACTAAATAAAACTGATTTACGTCTGACATAACTCTAGAACTAAATCATTAGAAGTAAAGCCTTGTGGAGTCTTCTCAATCTGTTCTGAAGCAGCACCTCAGATTAATGTTTAACGCAGTCTTACTCTTATGCAGTGTGTGCCGTACACAGGTCCATTAATCGGTAATGAAAATAGTTGTCAACTATTCTCATTGCCAATTTTAAACGGTTTCAACCGTAGACTGGACATTAGAAACTTGGCAGTTATACGCCAGTTCTGCCCAAAGTACAAAATTTCAGAATAAAGTCCCTGGAGAAATGGAGTCTGAAGAAATCTCATACTGAGGCATACAGTTATCATTTTGTGCTGCACAGATATTAACATACTCTGGGGAAACCAGTGTTGATCGTCTGAAAGCGGTGGGGGTTTGCACTGATTGTGGTAGTGTCTCAAGTGGATGTCTTTTGTGTGCACATGTTCAAATGTTCAGCTTGTTTTGTCTTTGAAGCAAACATGAGTTCACAAGCTCAAAAATCTTGTCTCCTTATTCCTCTGCAGAATGGTTCTCCGTTATCCTATGGCCGTGGGCCTTAATAAAGGCCATCGCGTTACAAAGAATGTTGCCAAGCCCAGACACTGCCGTAGGAGGGGGGTAAGCGTTAACACTAGAGAATGTAAACTGTCTCCGAGAACATCTACTTTGCTTACGTTCTTCTGTTTTAATGCTTGCAAAATGTGTTCATAATCCCCCATTGTACCTTTCCTGATCTCTCTCCGCTCCATTTATCCCATTACTTCACACACTTTGATATTTACCCTCACATCTGTGTGTCACCTCACTTGTCATATTGTAAGCTCACTTCTGCATGGTCTTTTTTTCCTGTCATTCTCAGTGTGTCTTTGATAAAATCAAAAAAAAATTCCGCCCTACACATTTGGCACTTTATAAAGAATTCAAATTGTATTCGGTAAAATCATGTTTGAGAAGTCGGAGCCAGGTATCCAGACTTCCAAAATTAACATGGCACCTTTTTTAGTGTGCGGTTTTTGGAGGCAGCTGGACCGTAAAGTTGATTGTAGGAAAACACATTGTGCATAAAGGCTCCAGATAGAATGTAGCAATATCATAATCTAGATGGCGTTATGGCACCCCTTCACTTTTTTGGATGGAAAACTTAATGAGCACAGCTAAGGCCAATGTCAGATGAACGCAGTCAGAGCGCGCTCTGTGTGCGTGCATAACAGACAGACATACTGACGGAAGATACTGTAGACACCACACAGTCCGTTTTTGTTGACAGACGTAAAAATAATTATGAGAAACAAAATTAATATGAAAAATGATAATTTGAAAAGGCATTTTGCGCATCAAGGATGTTGCAAATGTGCTGCGTCTGACATCTCATCACTCACACAGAACACTACGTGGACGTCGTGAACTCTGCGTCTGTCTAGCGGTTTTATGTTCTTGCCTGACTTGCGTCAGTTTGCCGCGTGCACAGTTCGGTGTGCATGTACTTCGTGTGTGTGTGTGTGTCTCTATTGCTCATGATTCTATGCTACGACTGACGTTAAACTGTGCGACAACACGGTCGTGATCACTACATTCATCTGACACGGGCCTAAATTTTTTGCTTTCCAATATTGTTCCTGAGTTGCCTATGACGTGTGTATGAAACACAAAGGAGTAAATGTTTGACATGTCAATCAGCAGACTGCTCAGAGGGACATCACATTTACAAGAGGAATGCTGTTCATGGCTCTATTTTTGCAAAAGCTAAAACCAAGCAATGCATCTTTTTTTCTTTGTTCAAAATGATGACTAAAAAATTCTTTCCTCAGCGCCTGACCAAACATACCAAGTTTGTCAGAGATATGATCCGTGAGGTCTGTGGCTTTGCTCCCTACGAGAGACGCGCCATGGAGTTGCTTAAAGTGTCCAAAGATAAGAGGGCTCTCAAGTTTATCAAAAAGAGGGTAAGTACTGAAATGCACATTCATCATACATGTGATACTTTCATTTAAAGATCTTCAATGTGACTTTAATTCCTACAATACACTTGCTCAGTATAATTTGTGACATAGAATTTGACGTATAATCTCTCTCTCAACATGATACATGTTCTATCCTAACTTGCAACATAGTTTTTTAACATTATGAAACGTTCTCCGTTGTACACATTTGTGAAAGAATACATGGACTTTGTATACTCGATTTGCACCGGTCTGGCTTTCGCTGCCTGCACTCAGACTGCTCTGACCAAAGTGATTAATGAGCTAAAGAGGTCGGGATGTATAGTGTCCCTTTTAAGTTTCTGCCATTATTTGGCTCTTTAACCACTTGGCTGCTATGGACGCGCTCAGCGCGTCCATGCACAGGAGGCAGCAATCCGGCGGATTGCTGCCCCCCCCCCCCTTTCCCGGTGCGGGTTGACATCTTGGATGTCAGCCCAGCACTCTGGACCCCGGTGGGGACATTAGATGACGACGCGATGACATCTAATTCAGCCCCCCCCCCCCGCATGTGCAGAGGAGGTGCCTGAAAGGGAGGGGGGAGGTCCTTCGGATCGCCGGGGAGCAGGGAGTTAATACAGGCACCGCTTGGAAGGGCACAGCCTGCCCTTCCAAACGGTGGCTGTCATTAACCCCTGGGGAGACGTATCACGTGATCCTTTCCCGGAGCTGGCCGACATGTTGGATGTCGGCCAAGCCTCCGGGAACTCCCCCTGAGGACTGGCGTCAACCCCTAGCTGCCACCAATGGTGGAGATAGGGGGTTCATTGGAACCCCCTATCTCCCAATCCGTGGCATCTAGGGGTTAAAGTATGGTACTGTTGGATTGGCCAGAGCATGGCCGTTCCAACGATACCAAACATGACTATGAGAAAAAAAATTTTTAAAAGATTTTTGTTTATAATTTTTTTAAAAAAAATATTAAGTTTTTTTTTTTCCTTTTGGTTTGTTAATGCAGCAATATTGTTCCCATTTCAATTATGTGAACAATGATGCTGCACTAACTATTTTTGTATCCGGTGCGTTTGTTAAAAAATCGCGTCATTTTCCCAAAAAAAATGTAATGAGACCCCATTTCTAATTTTTTGAACAAGCGCACCCCATACGAAATATAATCGCAATTGCTCGCATGTTAAAATGTGGGGAAAAAAAACACTTTACATGTTGTAAATTATTGAATTCATATTTTATTGCATTTTTTGTTATAATATACAGACAGGACATGACGAATACATATAATAATGACATATTATGAATCTGCTGAAAAGAACGATATACAATATGTCTGGGTCATATACTAAAATAAGCCTTCAAATCACGTTTAAACATGATGAGCAAAACAGGTAAAAATGAGCTCAGCACAGAGGCGGGAAATGCCTCAGCAGCGAAAGGGTTAAAGGGATATGATTGTCTAGAAAAATATTTTTTTATTGACATTTAAACACTTCTATACCTATAGACAAACTAGAATAAATCAATACATTTTAAAAATGGTGTAAAAAAAATATTTTCTTGCTTTAAACTGTAATTTCATCTTCTCCAGCGACGCCCCTCAGGTGTTTCTTCAGCTCATACTTCCTGAATTTTCCCCATCTCCTCCCTGCCCACTACTGCGCCAATCAAAGCTTCATATGAACTACATCTCTTGCTCCATCTTTCCCACGGCCCCCATGCACCCCACTACTTCACATACTCAGCGATTTACCCTCACCTAGTGTGTCACTCCTCTCCTCTTAGATTGTAAGCTCTTGGGCACGGTCCTCCTACTGTTCTGTGCATTTAACTTGTATGGACATTTGTTATTCGGCCTCTCCAATTGTACAGCGCTACGGAACTTGCTAGCGCATTTTAAATAGCTGTGACTGAACGAACACAAGCTGTGCAGCTCAGGACCTCAGACTGGGAAACCGAGGAACTGAATATTGGCATCTCTACAACTGAAAGCTAAACACACTCGCTCTCACAGACTCACTCGCACCACTGACATGCTCGCTTGCGCTCTTTCAAGATTTCCATAAAGTCTCACTCAAACTCCCTCAGTCACTCCCTCACTTTCTTTCTTCTGCTGTCTCTTGTGTGCACTCACTGCATCTTTTGTGCTGTCTGCTTTCTTTCTGTCTTTCTCTTTACCATTTCTTGCTCTGTCTCTGTGCTTTTCTTGTCACCCTCTTTTTTCTCCCTATGTGTATGGGGGGTGAAAGTTCAGCCCTGCTCACAGTGCAGGATGGAGGAGGAGCAGCAACTCAGATGCAGATGCTCTGCATTTTTTAGCTATCCCTAGGTATAGGCACTGATTGGTTAGCTCATAGTGCCTCCTGAGGTGGGTGAAAACCCCCAAGAAAGATCAGGTAAATATGAGAAAATATCATATTTACTTGCTTTTTTTATGCCTACTGACTCCATCAAAAGGCATTGCATGTTTTTAAAAGCCCATTAGCAAAGCATGCTTCGTAGGGATGCACGATACCATTTTTTTAAGACAGTGCTGACTTTTTTCAAGTCCCTTTTAAGTTGGTTTGCTTTTTGTTACACTTTTTTTAGATTTGGATCTTTGAAACTCTGTGTTGCAATTTCAATGTTACACTTTTTGTCATTGCCATGTCAGTGAGCTTTGTTTGACATGCCTCTTTTTATATCCTTTTCAGATTGGTACACACATCCGTGCCAAGAGAAAGCGTGAAGAACTGAGCAACGTGCTATCTGCCATGAGGAAGGCCGCTGCCAAGAAGGATTAAACTAAAATTTTGCCTCTAAATAAATGTTTCCAAAAAAGTCTGTTTTGGGTATCTCTTTAGAAAATTTTAGAATGATTGTTGTGCAATAGTTAAATCTTATTTTTTATAAAAAATTTCAGAAGACCTATTGACTTCAAACATGGAAAGGTGAAAGTCAACAATAAATAAATGTCAAATGAATACAAGTAAGTTGACAAGTGTACATCTCGAAACTGCCAATACATTAGATCAGGAGAATGAAACCATACATGTGAGAGGTCGTGTACCAAAGGTAGTGCCAGTATGAGGAGGCTGTGGTAAAGGTGTAGAATGTATCAGATTCTAATCAAACTGGAGAGAAAAAAGGAGGAAGCAATAAAGGGCAAAGTGAGGAAAAGGGAAGTAAGAAGCGATGGCACTAAGGAATAATAGAGAGGGGTTGGGGGGGGTGCGCATTAAGGTCAGGGTGACATGCAGATCTTAAGCCTGCGAGGCAGTGTTCATCGCCATCCTCCAAGGCTGCCAGAAACCCCACCGAGGAGCAGTAAAGTGCTGCCTTAGGGGCAAGGGCCAGTTCCTCATTTGATCTTAACATTTCTAGTCTGTTTTTTTTTTTAAGTGGGGGCGTGGAGGTGGATTTCCAATAGACGGGGATAATTGACCCAGCTACCAGGAAGAAGCGGAGTAGCAATGACTTTTTCATCGCTGTGACAGAACGGAAGATTGTGGTGTCAAAGTCTACATCTGTGGTACGGCGGATGACGTCTTGCACTCTTCCAGTAAGGCTCGATGGTTGCGCATTTCCACCATAAGTGGAGGTATGTGCCAATCTTGGTGGTACACCTCCAGCAGTTCGGGGAATGAGACAAGCTATATGTAGCCATAAGAGCAGGGGTTCGATACCAGAAGAATAGTAATTTGTACGATGATTCATGCAGTTTAGCGTCCGGTGAGCCAGAGGGAGTCAAAGATGATGACTTAGTCCAAGCGTCTTCAGGGATAGGTGTGCGTTCCCAATGGGACATGAATGCGGGAAGTTCATTGTTAACTGCACATAAGAGGCCATATAATGTGGGTACGCCATGAGCCAGTGAGAAGGTCCGTCGGCAGAGGGCTTAGAACGTGGTGAGCTGCCTGGTTAATGAGTTACTGGTCACTTTTCTAAGGAAGGATTTAATTTGGTTGAAGTGCTCAGCGAAGGCGGGGGTCAGTCGATCAGGTGCTTCAAGTGCAACAAAAGTACCATCTCGTAGTACATGATGGTCTCAGAGATTAGCCATGTCAGTGAGGTGTACTGCTAAAGAGGGCAGAATCGGCACTGAGAAAACAGGGTTGTGAAGTACCGGTGAGGGATAAGCCGATAGAATTTCGATCAGGTTTTGTGCCTAAAGAGCAGTGTACTTCCAACAGGCGATGTTGTGCCGGTAACGGTCTTGACCACGGTAGGGTCCACAGCAGGCAGTCGGCAAGTGTCTACTCAAAGTCCAGCCACCTTTTGGTCAGGAGAATCGGTCATCCAGTCGATAACCCTGGTAAGATGTGCCACATAATAATATACGCGGGTGTCTGGGATGGCAAGTCCACCACATAACTGCCATAAAATCCTTTCTCAAAGAAAAAATGTGGCAAACTTCAGTCGGTCGGCTCTGCGGCCAGATAAAGTTGGAGGAAAAGGGTTCGGACTGTTTTTTGTGAAAGGACAAAGGTAAAAAAAAGTTTGGAATACATATAAAAGTTGTGGCGAGTTCATTTTGATCACTGACTCGCCCCATCAAAGATAAAAATTTTGGGGACCAACATGCTTTGTCTGCTTGAAAGACTTCCAGGAGCGGCGTAAAATTAAGGGTAAAAAAATTTGAAAAGTCGGAGATGAATACCCAGGTAAGTTAAGAGGAGCACCAGCGGAATGAGTGCCTCACACTCAAAAGTCCTGTGCCAAGCCTTTGAGAGGCCACTAGAATTTTGGACTTTGTTTAATTTTTTATTTAAAACCCGCCAGGGCACCATAGTTCTGTAATTCACAGAGGTGCATGGGCATAGACCCAACTGGGTCCGGCAAAAGGAACATAAGGTCGTCCGCGCAGTGGCGTAGCGTGGGGGGCCTCAGGGGCGGTTGCCCCGGTTGCATTTTTCTTAGGGGCGCAAAATTACCAAAGAAATTTGCACCACTAATATTTTCCAGCGGGGATCAGCAAGGTGTCCGCTCATGGACACTGGTGTCCGTGAGAGGCCTTTGCACAGGCAGCCACCAGTTTTGCGGCACCAGCAGTGACTTTGCATTCTGCGTCCAGAAGGGAGGACCAGGACAGCAAATACTGGTCCTGTCCTGACTCCTCCTTAACGCTGACATGAGGCACGTCAAGCAGCGCAGCATTATTCGACGGAACACACTGGACCACGCTTATCAGTCCCCCTTTGAAGCCCTGTTCCAGCCCCCTGCTGCTGGCAGCCCTGCAGCCGCTAAACAGGAGGGAGGTGCCTGCCCTGCAGCACATTTATAATCCTGTCTCCACTAAGCCCCCTGGACAGCTCCCCCCCCCAGGCCAACAGCAACACTGTATGTCGCCAGAGCAGCGTGACCACCACACAGTGAGGGGGTACAGGGAGAGGGTGACTGGAGGTTCGGTGAGAGAATGACTGGGGATACTGGGAGAGAGTGGCTAGGGGTACTTGGATAGAGAGAGTAAGTGGGGGTACTTGGAGACCGAGAGAGTGACTTCACGTTGACGCCAGCAGAGAAGGATTGGGTGGTGTGTTGTATCAAGACCGTGACGGACGTTTGAGGCCTGTTGCTTACGTGAGTAGGAGCCTTACTCTATCAGAGAGAAACTACCCTACTCACAAACTGGAATTTTTGGCATTGAAATGGGCTGTCGTCAACAAACTGAAAGAATACTTGTATGGTGCAGAATTCGAAGTCAAAACAAATCAGAACCCGCTCACATATGTTCTTACCACAGCCAAGTTGGCTTCCATGGGACATGGATGGTTGGCGGCGCTTTCCGGTTTACGTTTCAGTCTGAAATACCGACCTGGAGTTGGAAACAGGGATGCTGACACACTATCAAGAAGGCCCTACGATACGACATCTCAAGAGGAAGATTGGGTGCAACTAACAACGGAAGGCATCCAGGCCCTATGTCAGGGGATTGAGTACCGAGCTACAGGAGCGACAGAGGCTGAAGCTATTGGAGTCTCCATAGCAGGGGTCGCGAAGCTTTACTGTGATTTGACACAAGTGCGGGATGAAGGATTACCTACGCTGTCCAAGAAAGATTTGAGAAAGGACCAAATGGAAGATTCCATTTGTTCTATAGGAGAGTGTGATACCTGTGTGGCGCCACTAGATGGCTCTATTGTCAAATACAGGGGAACAACAAATCAATAGGGTCGTAAAAAGATAATATGTATGCTGGACAAATTAGAAAAAGGTGGATGATTACAATACTAACCGCTGATTAAGGGTATAGCAATCAAGGTGGATAATTGGGATGCTCACCACTAATTAGGGGTGTAACATCCAAAGTGATCAGTGATGTATGGTGAAAAATAAATTCTAATATGGATGTGAACTCCAAATGCTTAAAATAAAAGAAACCTCATAGTGTTACACTTATAAAATGTGATCAAGCAAAATGTAAAGATTAAAGTATTAATCTGATTAAACAGCATATGACATAGCAACATTGAACAAGTGACTGAAATCAGGATGTGTTCCAGGGCTAAATAAGCGGTAATGGTACTAGTAAAAAATTCTAGTTGCAAAAATGATAAAAATAATTATAATTAAAAACCGAATGTGCAGTGAAAACAATATAAAATTGATATACAATAAATAAAATACAGAATGTCCACTAAAAAAATAGTCCAGTGGTAGAGCTAGAGTTCAGAATAAGTCCCAATATTGTCTTTGGTATATAAACATATGATGGATATACTGGCCAGATTTTTTCGTGCAGCAGCCTGTAGAACCAGAGAAACGGCAAATCCCCAAGTCCGTTGAATAGAGAAAACAGGGCACAGAGCTGGTATCAGGCGCTACTATCCATTTCCACCGGTCCCTGTAAAGGCTGGTATACTTTGAGATAAATCCTCAATTGGAAAGCAGGAGAAAAAGAAGAGAGGAAAAAAATATTTGTGCAGACTGTTAAATCCCAAACATAGTTGAAAGAGGGAGGATATACTCACACTTTCCTGTGGCAATTTATGAAAAACGGCACCAAACAACAGGCAAATCGGTGAATTAAACAGGGGGCACCGATTCCCCTTCTTAGGATCCAGGTATTCGGAATCCAAATGAGAGGCGATATCTTCCCAGGATAGTACAGATTTAATCACCAAAAAAAACTCAGGATGATAAAATCTATATTTAATTTATTCGAAACAGTAAGCTACACCATCATGAGCCTCTCATTTGGATTCCGAATACCTGGATCCTAAGAAGGGGAATCTTTCAACTACTCTGTTTGGGATTTAACAGTCTGCACAAATATTTTTTTCTTCTCTTCTTTTTCTACTTTTTTTCCTCCTGCTTTCCAATTGAGGATTTATCTCAAAGTATACCAGCCTTTACTGGGACCGGTGGAAATGGATGCTAGCGCGTGATACCAGCTCTATGTCCTGCTTTCCCTTTGTTCTATGACTCTGAAAGCTTTGGAGAGTGGTCGCTCGGAATTGTTGCTCGCGGCAGGCTCTCCAAGGGAGGCTCGATTGGTTCACAAAGAGTAGAATCAACTGCAGCTCTCAGATGGGGTGGTCTACCGAAGGGGCCCCTCGGATGGTCCAGAGGAGAGTTGGCAGCTGTTCCTCCCCGAGAAACATAGGGGGACAGTGTTGACTGCTTTACATGATGAGCATGGACATTTGGGGTTTGATAGAACCTTTAAGCTAGTTAGAGATCATTTTTACTCACCATGTATGCGAACTGAGATCGAAAGTTACTGTCACTCATGCCTCCGATGCATCAAAAAAGACTTTGCCATACAGAGCTCCCCAATGGGCTACCTACAGAGTCAAGGTCCCATGGATTTGGTGTGCATTGATTTCTTGTGTCTGGAGTCCGATACGAGTGGGCAAGGAAACATATTAGTAGTGACTGATCATTTCACCTGATACGCTCACAACGAAACAACGAAAGATCAACGGGCTGCTACTGTTGCAAAAGTATTAGTAGAGAAATTCTTCATTCATTATGGATTACCTTTGAAGATTCATTCTGATCAATTAAAAGACTTTGAAAGCAGGCTCGTTAAGCAGTTGTTAGATCTTCTAAACATTCAGAAATCGAGAACGACAACTTACCACCCTCAAGGGGATCCACAGCCCGAAAAGGTTTAACCGCACCTTACTTAAGAAACAACACTGGAGTAGGCACATTTCCGCTGTGGTTCATGCTTACAATATTATTCACCGTATAGATTGATGTTTGGAAGAGAAGCACGTTTGCCAGTGGATTTGGCCTTCAGTGTCTCAATAGACACAACTGCTACTATGTCATACAGCGGGTATTTGTACAGGCTCAGAAAGAATCTAAAGACAGCTTATGAGAAGGCCCAAGAAGCGTCTGATATTAGAGGACAGCGAAACAAGAAGAATTATGATTTGAAAGTCAGAATTCATGATTTGTAGCCAGGTGACAGGGTGTTGCTGAGAAATCTAGGTGTTGTAGTGTAACAGGAGCAGGCCAAAAATTAGCCGTCATCTTGTTCCCTAGCAGCTATCTTGGGTTGAGCTGAGATTCACGTACTTGTAAATAGTGAATATTAACTGACTTGGAAAAGTTTGTTTAGATTTCAGACTTGCTGGCATAGCAATGAAATAGAGATTCCGGCCTGAATAAACAGTGGGTGCCAAGAAGGGTGATTTAGAAACACCAAGGTCAGAGAGCCTTATTAGGCCTCTAAAAGCCTCTATTAGGCCAGCGGCGTCCTTATCAGTAAAGGGAGGAGACAGGCATTTGAGGAGAGGACAGAGACAGGATCAAGCCGAACTCTAAATTATCTAACTGTCTTAATTGCATGAGAAACTGCCAATTTGTGGAATGTCTTTGTGTTCAAGATGAGGGGATGGCACATTTGCCCTGGGGAGGGCAAATCGCCCATGGGTGGGTGGGTTATTGGGATGTACCATTTTACGTATTCATGTATAAAAATTGAAACCCATCCTGAGCGAGGCACTCAGACTTTGCGGTTCAATCCAGTTTGAGACTAGACATCAATAAAGAACGCCTTTTCTGCCATTGACTCGTGTCCGGCTTGTCATTGTCCGCACCGTGCCGACCTTTCTCCCGACAGAACTGAGTGGATTCCGGTAACAGTAGGGCAGCATAAATTGGCGAATCGCTGGAAATCTCGGCCTTACATTGTCTGCAAGCAATTGCCAGGACTCCCTGTATATCAGATTCGACCGGAAGGGAGCACAGGTCTGTTGAAAACTTGGCACCTTAATCATTTGTTGCCATTGTCAGAAGCTGTTCGTGTGCCACTACAGTCCGAACCACAGTCCACAGCCACTGTTCCTCAGAAATCCCACCCAGTGACTAGATCACAGCCAGTGCCCTTGGATCCAGAGGAGGAAGAAGACAGTGAGGATGAAGAGAGGTCGATCGATTGTTTATGGCCGTCTCAAATGTCAGAGCCTGACGTTCTCCCCACTTCTCTCTTCAGGATGATAGAAAAGGGACTCTTAGGCTAGGGTCAAACGAACGCATTATTCGCAGCGACCGCCAAAAAGTGCGTCCGAACGCATTGACGTATTTTTTCACGGAATGCGCGAAAACGGTCATACGATGCGCATTTTCGTGCGTGATTTGTTACGGATCCAAGCCAGGAAACTTTGGGTGTCTGGACGTTATGTTGGCCGGACATGAGCAGCGTCTGATGTCTCCTAATCACGCACACTCGCCGCTATGCGGGCGCAACGCACTCTGTACGTCAGTACTAGCGGTTCTGCGTTCTCAAAAAAATGCGTTCGTTTGCCACTTGCGTTGCGCATATTGCCCATCATTTGCTGCTACTGCGGCTGTGATTAAGTGCGCCTAAATGCACATTAAAAATGCGTTAGTCTGACCCCAGCCTTAGGCCAGAAGCTCATGAATTTGTGCCTCAGAGCTCGCATGCTGAAGAGTTAGAAGAAGTACAATCTCCTTTGCCAGTGGAAGATTCAGATGGCTCTTGCCCTGCCCTCGAGGAAGATGAAGAAACTAGTGGGCCTACAATTTCCGAATCTAGAGAACAGAGACAGAGAAGGATTGTCCGCCCATCCAAAAGGCTGACTTATGATGTGTTGGGTGAAAAAATGAGGACGCTGTACACACCTCTCAGAGAACGTTCGAGGCATCTGGTCCTTCTACCACAAGTGCAGCAGAGGGCAACTCTGGATCCCCCTCTTGCCTGTCTAGTTGGGTCCTACCAGGTGGGGGGTCATATAGACAGAACAAACGTATTTCTTATACAAATTGGTGAGAAATCCCATTGTCAATTTCGTATGAAAATGTGAATGGTTTACTGTCTTGTGCAAGCTAACCGGTTTCTCCTTGTGTATTCAAAATGCATGTATCAGGTACAAGAATTTGCTGTCTTTGGAGGACCAAAGATTCTTGGTGGGGGGAGTGTGTAGCGGAGGTTTAATGAACTGTGTGCGGACTGTTGTGCTTTGTACTGTTGCTCGGCTTTGACAGGAGACATGCAGCCTGTCACCGCTGTGGGGGAATTCCCCCTCACTTGTTTGCTCAGCCTATTGCATGGAAGGAGGAAGTTGTTTGAAACAGGAAGATTGAGGGTGACGCAAAGGATTCTGGAATGTGTAGTTTAAAGTACAGAGAACCTTATGCAACTGGCCAGTAAGAAGACTACATCTCCCAGCAGTGCCCGGGAGGAGCCCGTGTTTTCCTGGAGAGGAAGAGCACGTGCAGAAGAGAGAGCAGGCAGAGAGGGCGAGACGAGTGGCGTGAACAGTCCTGTGTGGCGGCTCGTGCATGCGGCTGCCCTTGTGCGTTCAGAGAAGGAGAGATCCAGATGCTCTCGCGTGTTGCGAGTGTCAGCGGAGAATAGATCTGGCTGTCCTCATGCATTCAGCGGGGAAGAGGTTCCGGCTGCCTTTGTGTGTGTTCCAGTGATAGAGGGAGCGATCGAGTACATTCCGCAGAGAAATCCGGCTGTCCTCGTGCGTCAAGCGAGGAGAGATCCTGCTGTTCTCAAGTGATTCCAGCGCTAAGAGATAGCGATAGAGCTACTGTTCTACAGGAAGGAGTGAGTGTATCTACCGGAGGGAAGTATTCGGCCATCCTGCATGAGTTGTTATTGCTAACTTTGTTGTCTGGCCTGGTTCTACTGCCCGCACAGCTTCAACTAAAAGGGAGATCGCTGCAGTTACGAATCTTGTTACCCTGTGACACTTTGCGAAGATTTCTTTCTCATTTTGTGGATTACAATATGGTTTCATGTTAACGGTACCCAACGATAGAAGTCAAAGGGCCCCAACGCTAGCAGACTGAGAGCTTGTGTAATTTCCACTGGCCAGTGGTTAGATAGAAGGTACAAGGTTTAGATAGGTTATTGATATCGGTAACGTGGATTATTGTCGATAATCTAACTGCATTGAAGTATGGTAAAGATTGCCGTCTCGTTCATTCATCATTGTGTGGAATAGTGATGCTAAATTAACTCTTTCAATACTGTTATACTGTTGATTACTTTGATTTACAAAGGGTTTGCTCGTTAGTCCTAATAAACCCCTTTTTTATTTAAAGTAATCTTGTCCTGGTATTACTTGGCGCTGAAGGTGGAGGTGGGTAATCACTGGAGTGAGACAGAAGGCGCGTCAAATTCAGCGGCTCTCGCGGTAGTAGCACTACAAATAAATGGAAATCATCAGCCGCAAATTAAAACATAGACATCAATGGAAGCAGATTAATACATGGATATCAAAAGACACAGATTATTCCATGGACATCTAAGCACGCAGATTAAGACATGGACATCAATGGACAGAGAATAAGACATGGACATCAATAGGTGCAGATTAATACATAGATATCAGTGGAAGTAAATGAATACATGGACATCAATAGATCCAAATTAATACATGGACTTCAATTGAAGCAGATTAATATATGGACATCAATGGAAGTACTGTAGATTAATACATGGACATCAATGGAAACAGAATAAGACATGGACATCAATAGACGCAGATTAATACATGGACATCAATGGACGCAGATTAATACATACACTTAGATTAATATGTAAACATCAGCAGACACAGAGATATGTATAGACATAAATAAAAATAGACCGACAAAAACAGTTTAGTATGGTGATAACCTGCTAAGCAACAGGCAAAAACCTTCAACTGGTTTCCGTCCTCCATCCCGTATGCAAGCCTGTCATCATAGCAAACTCTGTTAATCTGTATATTAACAATAGGGATGAGCTGTTCGGTTCGATCGGTTTGGAGTTAGATTCGAACATTGGTCGTTCGAAAGTTTGCGAACTTCGAACTTTTTGGGACGCTCACCAAAAGTTCGAAAAAAAATAAATTGTATAAACTTGTGTAAAAAAAAAGTATAAAAAATGCTTAAAAAATACTAGAAAATCTAGAAATAAAGAGACTCTTTACTGCAGAATATTATAAGCAACGGTTTATTAGATATTGTATTAAAACAGGAATATTTTTAACATTGAAGCCTATGGGAAAAAACAATCTTGTTATTAAAACATAAGGCAGACACGGCCCTCTAATCAGGCACTGTAGAGGGCAGCCTGCTGGGGTATCCCAAGGATCCCCTTGAGGAGCATGCGGCCGCTGGATGACAGCTGCGACTGTGCGGGCTAGCCGCCCGGGTGCATGTGGCAGAGACAGGCGGCGCAAAGAGGGAGCCACTGCACCTGCGGCCACGGCAGTCCCTCCCCCACAACCAGGATCCAGAGTGCCCCCACTGACCACCAGGCTAAGGTAAGGCGACACATTTCTAAAAAAACTTAAATCTGAGGACATTTTTAAATGTCCCCGGGAACATAAAATAAAACTTTTTTTCTTTCTCTACCTTGCTGAATGTATTTAATTATATATATTAGATACATTCAGCCAGGTAGAGGGGGGTGGCATGTGGGCTGCGCAGGGTCTCAGGCAGTGGTTTGTTTTTTTGTCTGTATATTTTTAGCAAATTTATAGGGGAAGGTAAGGGCAGGTATGATATATATATAGATAAGATATATATCTATATTCTTATAAATTTATATATCCAGACTTGTATTACACACACATTTTGGCAACTAATTGCCCCCCCCCCCCCATTTGGCTGATCCTTCCTGAAGAAATGTTGAACCCGATAGAGCAGAGAATAATACATATATTCTCTGCTCTGTCGGGTTCAACATTTCTTCTGGAGGGATCAGCCAAATGGGGGGGGGCGCATTTAGTTGAGATTGTCCACATGCCACCCCCCCATGTGCGTATGTGTATATATGGTCTAAGGTCTGTGGGTGGGTGTATATATATATTTGCGTGTTGATATATACGTATATGTCTGTGTGTGGTATCAATGCATCCCTACTCTATACACAGCGCTCCGTGTCCCTATAATATATATGATCGGGGTAACCTTTTTTTTTAATATTTTTATACTATTCCTATTAAATTAACAGTAATTAATTTTTTTTGCCTATATAACATGTGCTTTGTGAAAATAAAACGTTCTTGTGTGTACATTTTAATTTAGTTAGTGGATTCCTGTCCAGTGCGGTGAGAAGTAAACGTAATGCAGTGTAGATACTCTGCGAGGCGGAGCGGAGTGAAGTCAAGCCTGCAAAATGTTTGCTTCGCTTCGCTGTGCGTCACTACACGCTCAGTGTGTCTCAGCCTTTATTCCCGCATCGCTAGCTTACCGAATCAGTTTGTATACTTGTTACTGACCCTGCTTGTTCTGAGGACCCGATCTGTTGCCAACTTTGCCTGCCATTTGACTATTCTATCTATGTATTCCCTGCCTGTTCTGTTTGCTTCCTGTTGCTACTGGTGTTTGCCGATCTCACCATATACAGTAGCACAGTACAAGTGCCTAAACATTGCTGACCTGGTTTTGTTATAGCTGCTGATGTAACTGAATGGATCGGGAATCTCTTCTGCATTACCAAAACCTCCACCACTGCACTCTTCCAAAATACCTCAGAGGGGTTACGGTGTGAAGGCACTTGCTGACACCAAAGGCACAATATTTGGGTGCACTGCCACTGACGCCTATACCAGATTCATATCATTTTAATATTTGACTGCAAGGTCCAACCCTGCACTCTTCCACAATACCACAGAGGTGTTACGGTGTGACGGCATTCTTGCCGACACTAAAGGCCCAATTTTAAAGCACCTTTTGTTACTTTCATCCAAAGCCTGCATAAGTTTCACCATAATTTAGCCAAAAAAATCACTAAACTTGTTCTGCGTGCAGTGGCGACTCTAGGAACAATATTTAAGGGGGGCACATAGGATACTGCAGTCAAAACTGGGGTGGCACTAATAATTTTCACCACTAAATCATACCACTGAATAAAACTATTACCTGGTGTGAGCTGAAACACCATCACTAAAGGAAAATTTTAGCACGAGTCGCTAAAACGTAGTGCCTGACGACCTACTAACAGATCACCCTGTCCGCGGTAGTCCACAAACAAGCTCGTTTAGTGCACGCTAGGGAAACTAATTCGGTTGTGTACAGGATAGAACTGTTTTTTTTCCAGTGTAGAGTGCCGGGCCATACCTATCCCCCACCCTCACAAGCTTGAATATGAACACATCCAGTGAATAACCTCTCACCCCTGCATTATTAAAATCCTCCACGGTGGTCGTATCATCCATGTTTTGATGCACACATATATTAAGGTTGATGGGCATTGCATGATAAATGCCACCCGACAGCATGTAGAATCATTACACTGCATTTAACCCTTTGGCTGCTGAGGCTTTTCCCGCCCCTGTGCTGAGGTCATTTTTACCGGTTTTGCTCATCATGTTTAAACGCGTTTTGAAGGCTTATTTTAGTATATGACCCAGACATATTATATATCGTTCTTTCCGTCAGACTCGGCAGATTCATAATATGTCATTATTATATGTATACGTCATGACCTGTCTGTATATTATAACAAAAAATGCAATAAAATATGATTTTTCAATAATTTGCAATGTGTAAAGTGATTTTTTTTCACACTTTAAGATGCGAGCAATTGCGGTTATATTTTGTATGGGGTGCGCTTGTTAAAAAAATTAGAAATGGGGTCTCGTTACATTTTTTTTTGGGGAAAATTACACGATTTTTAACAAACACACCGCATACAAAAATCGTTAGTGCAGCATCATTGTTCACATTATAATTGAAATGGGAACAATATTGCTGCATTAACAAACCAAAAAAAAGAAAAAAAACTTGTTTATTTTTTTTTTATATTTTTTTTTTTAAATATTTTTTTTTTTTTACTAACTTTTTTCACATTCGAGTTTGGTATCGTTGGAACAGCCATGCTCTGGCCGATCCAACAATACCAAACTTTAACCCCTAGCTGCCACGGATCCGGAGATAGGGAGTTCATTGGAGCTCCCTATCTCCACCATTGGTGGCAGCTAGGGGTTAACTCCAGGACTGGCGTCATTGTGCTATGCACGATGACGCCAGTCCTCAGGGGGAGTTCCCGGAGGCTTGGCCGACATCCAAGATGTCGGCCAGCTCCGGGAAAGGATCAAGAACCGGCGCTTTTCAGCGCCGATTCGTGATCCGGCTCCCCAGGGGTTAATGGCAGGTACCATTTGGAAGGGCAGGCTGTGCCCTTCCAAATGGTGCCTGGGTTAACGCCCGCAACGCCGCCGATCGGGTTCGGACCTCCCCCCCTCCCTTTCAGGCGCCTCCTCCGCACATGCGGGGGGGGCGCCTGAATTAGGTGTCATCGTGCCGCCGCGATGACACCTAATTAGCCCGGCGGCGGTTCCGGATGCTGGGCTGACATCGAGGATGTCAGCCCACACCGGGAGGGCCAGCGATCGGCCGGAACCCGGCCGAACGCTGACCCCAAAGGCTGGACGCGCTCAGCGCGTCCTCCGCACGCAACGTGACATGCGGTTGGACGCGCTGAGCGCGTCCACCACAGCGAAAGGGTTAATAGATCCAAAAGGAAGGTCAGGTGAGCCACAATAACTTCCCTGCTGCAGCATATAAATAATACATGTTTCAGGGCAAGACTTATTAATGTGTCCCTTTAAACATGGTCTACACAGTCACCCTAATAATCAACCACTTCCATACTATGAATAATCCCCAGCATAAAATGTTTAAAATTAGGCAATATATTAGAATTAGGATATATGTGGATAAAGGATACATTTATAATAGAGCCTACTGCAACAGCAGCGACATTGCTGACCAGATCCATTACTATGGTGTATGGGGCCAAGAGAACACCTGTGCTGCATTCCTTTACATTGCCTGTTAATTGCCTGTTAATTTTGGGCAAGGACCTGTTTTTTCTGTCTTTTTGGAGTTAGCACCATGGAGTTAGCAGTAGGTAAAATGTTGCAATTAGTGCCCCTCAAAAAATTTGCGCTGGCACCAAGTAATTTGTTAGCTGCAAAAGCGCTAGAGATCTCTAGCGCTCCCCATGTTAAGTAAAGGACGTGGAAAGTACAGTAAGCTTGCGGTACAAATCGCTAATAGCAACGCGCTAAGTGATTTTTCACGTTTGTAGCAGGAGGCAAACAATCTGTTGGTCAGGCGCTAGACTCAATTAACCTGGCGCTAACGCAAAACCATGCCGACGCAAGGGTTAGCTCACACCAGTTAATAGTGCCCTAAATAGGTATATATATATATAAATAATATTAAAAAAACTCA
Source organism: Leptobrachium leishanense (assembly GCA_009667805.1). Classification (NCBI taxonomy): domain Eukaryota; kingdom Metazoa; phylum Chordata; class Amphibia; order Anura; family Megophryidae; genus Leptobrachium; species Leptobrachium leishanense. Next base: position 365,762,501 of record CM019063.1, on the reverse strand, counting down.
GAGTAATGTGATGCAATGAGTAATGTGATGCAAAGATGCCTTTTTGTTGTACTAACCTGATACTTAAATTCAATATTTTATTTGCTGCAATTCAGCAGTTTTCGCTGAATGTCTGATTGCTGCTTCAGCAATTCCACTTTTAGCAAATTAGTGACTATTCACAAAATAGGGAATTCACCTTATTTTCGGCGAAATAAATTCCCCGAAATGTGACGAAAAGCAGAGGATCTAAAGATCATTAGACCCTTTAGATTCTAACTTCCATAATACCCCTAAAATGCCGTAAACCCAGGGAAATACAATAAAATTAATAAACAATGTGGCATTTAGCCTACCCCTTAACAGCTAATATGCAAATGATCAAGGGAAAACATAAAATGAATACACTGTGAGGCATGTAGCCAACCCATTAACCCCTAAAATGCCATTAATCAAGGAAAAAATAAAATGTATACTGTGAGGGATGAAGCCTACCCATTAACCCTTAATATACAACTAAAACCAAAGCAAAAACTAACGTAATACACAATGTAATGTATAGTCTGAACATTAACCACTTCACTGCTGAGCCATTTCAACCCTGTGAAAATGTTTACGTTTAAGTGCACGTTTTTATTTAATGTTTTATGACTTTTACTTTACACTGAATATGGTCATGTTGGGTATCATTGGAAAGGCCAGAATCTGCCCTTTCCAATGACACATAGAATGTCCATATACAATGCACAGGAACAGAGATACCATGGTCCGAAAAGTGCGGGAAGCTGGATGCAAATTTTTGGTGGGGGGGCATATGGGGGGCAAGGAATAACCTCGGGGGGCAATTGCCCCCCTGTAGAGACACCTATGTCTGCGTGTCCTAAAACGTCTCCTCTTTTCATACAGGCTGCCGCCCCAAGCAGTTGTTTATGAATAGATTAAAGGAAAACCATTTACCGTCATTTGAAATGTCATTTTTTTGTTTTTAAATGTTTCTATACATCCTACAAATCCGCCACTTCACGGGCAGGTTATGGGGACCTCCTAGGCACAATATTTGAAGGAATTTTTCGTTTTTATTCTTAACCTTTATTTCATGGAAAACTCACTGTTCCTTTAAGAACTTTTTTTGTTTTACTTTTTGTTCTTGTTTCCTGTCCCCCTGGGCACTACCCGGACCCCCATACACCTTTTATGGAAAATATCTTGCATATATGCCCTCTTGGAGGGCACTCTAAAAATCGAACTTTCGAGTCCCATTGACTTGCATTGAGTTTAGTTCGTGTTCACGTTCGAACTCGAACTTTTGAAATTGTTCGAGTTCGAATGCGAACCGAACACGGGGGTGTTCGGCTCATCACTAATTAACGACAGCGCAAACTATGCCGCTCACAGTTAGAACCTCCAAAGCACCACGGTTTCATCAAAACTAGTCAAGCTCCTAGTTTTCAGTCACATCCAATGAGGAACTGATCTCTGCACTATGGAGACTGATATCGGGTAACACCAGGGCCGGACTGGGGATAAAAACCAGACCTGGAAATAATTTTATACCAGCCCCAGTAATATACGGTGTGTTTGAGGGTATCACAGAGCTGTAAAGTATATGCGGTGTGTTTGAAGGTATCACAGAGCAATGCAGTATATGCGGTGTAGGTACGTATATGGTCAGCGCGAAAGATGGAACGCAAGGGATATTTGGGCGAATCCTGTGGTAGTTTCCTCCGTGGAGGTTCAACATGTAAGAAATAGGAAGACAAAAATACTACATTGGTGCAGTATGCCTCACACAGGATATACAGAGTACACATGCTGGAAAAATATTCACTCACAAATCTAGAGCCCCAACACTGGCTCTGAGCAGGTAATCGCCTTTGGGTTGTTTTTCTGGAGATGATCTCAAGAAACCCACTCCTTTTGTCTGCAATTCTTCACATCTCTCGATGAGGGAAATGTAAAGTAAAGCAGAAACAATCTCTGTGTGTATCTGAATTGCAACAGTCGAAAGAAAAAACTCCTAGCGGAGTGACAACTCACATTTGCTGGAGCTTATTCAAGCTCAGGATATGCGCCTATGGATTTTGTGTGGTCAAATCCATCAGGGTTATCCAAAGAGATTCGAATTGCTTGAGAAAGGTAACCGAACGCTGAAAATCAGCGTTCGGTTACCTTTCCTGGCCATTCGGCTATCCAGAGAGCAGGCAATACACCAAATCCTGGCGAATTGCCTGCACATACGGTGCCTGTTCGGTGCCTGTTCGAGGGCAGTGAAATCCCCATGAAAAAGCACTGCTTCGGCTATTCAGAGAACACAAACCAGCAGTGAAAGGTTCCCCTAATGCCCTGCCATTCGGTGGTTTAATTCGGCAAATTTATTCAGGAGAATCCCATAGGCTTCAATGTTAAAAATATTCCTGTTTTAATTCAATATCTAATAAACCGTTCATTATAAAATTCTGCAGCAAAAAGTCTCTTTATTTATAGATTTTTTAGGATACTTTAAGCATTTTTCTGAATTTTTAAAAAAAAATATAAAAGTCCGTTTTTGTTTTTTTTTTCAGTTTGCTTATTTTTTTTGTAACAGCCCTCTTTATTATCATTCCCTGGACCTCCTGTGAAAATTTCAGACATTTTCGCTTAGTAGTTTCTTTGCAAACAGCGTTTCATTTTCCCAGATTCATACAAATGGTTTTTCTAATTTATTCACTGCCTCCTCTACGTCACAGCTGCTTCGGCTCTGTGTGATTCGGCTCCTGTTCGGCTCCTGTTCGGCTCCTGTTCGGCTTCTTCGAAGGTTAATTCAGATGTTTTTGCTTGTTTTCAGCGTGCATTCGGTTAGTTTTCGTCAGGTTTGCGGTAGCTTTTCCCTGCAATTCGGGGACCCTGTGGTGTTTGCTGAATACACCGCAGGGTCACCGAAATGCAATCGGCAAAAGGAACCGAATTGAAGAGAACGAAAAGTCACCGAACGTGCGGTGACTTTTCGAATCTCTTTGGATAACCCTGCAAGAAAAAACATTAGATGCTGGAATTCGTTCTTTAAAATATTTATTAAAATTAACAATAGTTTAAAATAAAGTAAATAACAGTCCAGGACGCGTTTCGCCGCTAATCACGGCTTCTTCAGCTGGTATCATCTGGTTAGAACCTCCGAGCATCATATTATAGTCACATAAATCAAAGGTGTAAATGGTCCCACATGTCATCAATTTGCGAGTGGCGTGCGCTCCACGCCTCTCTTTGGAACCTCTCCACATTCTGCCGGTACAGCGCCATTTTGCGCAGGCGCAATGCGCAACTTCCGCGTTTCACAGTGCGTTTCAGTGGTACCGTCGATCTCTATTTCGTTCCTAAACATTTGCTCCCGAACGTCATATGGGGAAAACAATGGGATACAGTTAATATATATATCGGTACACTGTACCCTATCTCAATTGAGAGAGACAAACTTCCCAAATGAAGATGTATCCTTACATATTTATTTGTTAAAAAACCAATGAATAAAAGAAAAATCTTGAGCACAAAAAATTTTTTTTGGTTGTTCCAAAAATAAAAAATGTGTATAAATTCTACGAATACAGCGCCATTATACATAGGCGCAATGTGCAAAATACACATTTCTCAATATGCTCCAGCGGCTAAGCCGGTACCCATACCGTTCATGAGATCTACTCCTCAGATGTATGGGAGGGAACATTAGGCTGCAATTTTAGGCTGCAATTAGGCTGCATTAGGCTGCAATTATTTTTTATTTATTTATTTGGTGTGTTTTTACAATATACCCTCAATTATGAGGTTGTGTTTATTAATTAAATTAATATAAAGTGATAAATATAACATCAAAAGTGATAATTATAACATAAGTCTTAAATGTGTATCTAACTTGAACAAAATTGGTTGTGGAGTGAATTCATAAGACATGGCATATGTCTCGTGATAATGATCTGTTTAATTGGTATAAAACAGACCTGTGGTAATATGTGTAATGAAGTCTTAAAAATATTACATCCCTTTTTAATGATATATTATTCCCTCTCCTTTTATTATTTTATTTTTATTATCCTGTTAATACCTTTATAATAGGGTGTTATGAAAGTGTGGAGAGAAAAAAAAAAGGGGCTTTTACAATTGTTTGTAAGTGTTTGTGTTTGTGTCCTCTCCCCTTAGTCTCTGGATTGGGACCAACTTGGCCAAGTAACACATTCCCGTTATTGTTGGTGGAACCCATGTGTAACACACTCTCCCACAACACACCTGGTATCCCTCCTCTAGCATGAATGGTGATAGATGTAATGTTCCCTTTGCTAACTCTACCATCATTCGCCTCATCCGTCTCGTCGTTTCTAGTACACTCTGCTTTGCATCAGACTCTCTCGTAATCACTCCTTCTTGTTCACTTGTGAGTTTTCTGCACTGTATGTATAGAAAATTTGACTGTTCCTTTGTGTCAATTGTGTATATGTATGATGTCCAGTTAAATTTACTTGAATAACACCCTTCCTTCTTATGTGTGTCCCTATCTGGTCCTATTTGGAAACACCACTCTGGTGATATATGTACCCTATTATAGGATATCCGGACTCATATCCTTCTGGTCGTTGCATGGGTGGCCTAAAAGGGTGTATTGTGATATTCCCTGATGCAAACACACTCAGATTCATTGGAACGGAAGCAAATGGGATATGGATTGTCTCTGGGTGCATTCTGCTGCACACCCAACATGTCTTTTGTCCAGACTTTTTGGCATAGTCATATTTAAATTGCACAAGTAAATGTCCTCTTGGCAAAATCTCAGATGTCACTTCTCGTTTTTGTCTCCACATGGTACGGTTCTCCATCACTGGGTGTGTACCATTCCAGATATGGGAAATATCCACTTTCCCAGCGATACCTGTACAATTGGGGCATGCTCCACGCGAGAGTCCATAAATCAAATTAGCAAGATACAAAATCAGCACCACAAATGCCCCGAATGTCAGAATTCCTTGGGCAATTCTTTTCACAGTCACATAAACCCAATCCCTCCCCACCGGAATTTCAAAAGTAAAGAACATTTCTGGATGATCAAGGGTGGGGGCCGGGCCCCTAAAAAGCACCCTGTGGGTATCCCCCTTGGCGGGTGGTCAGGACCTGTGCCAATCAAAACACCCACTTGTTGATCCTCTGAATTATCTGGGTTAGGATCATTTAGGTGCTCGTGGCTATTGTGGTCTTTGTCAGCTTCAGCCTCAGCGGGTTGGTCTCGTTGGTAACGACCTTCCATGCTGGTTCAGGACTGGCTGCAGCTGCTTTTCACTCTGGAGTGATGTATCCACGGAACCACTTCGGCAACCTTTACTGCTGTAGGGGTTGATAACAGAACAATGTAAGGACCTCTCCATTTTGGACCCAGTGGATCATTTTTCCACTCTTTTACCCATACTGAGTCACCCGGACAATACTTATGCAGTGAAGGATATAGAAAGTGAGGTATATTATCCCCCACCCAAGTATTCAATTTCTGCATTGATTTCCCCAGCATTACAACCTGTTCAGTTAATTTATTTTCTCCCAATGCCCGAAGGTCCCCCCTTAGTCCATTAATCAGAGGGGTTGGCCGTCCAAACATAAGTTCGTACGGACTTAGCTTCAATTGGGGGGTTGGTCTGCACCTAATGTGCAAGAGGACTATCGGCAGCAAGTCCAACCAGCCCAGTGATGTCTCTTGGCACAGTTTGGACATCAAAGTCTTTAGGGTGCGGTTCATTCTCTCGACTTTTCCTGAGCTTTGGGGCCTGTAGGCAGTATGTAGCTTCCAGGTAATACCCGGTAGTCGGGCAAGTTGCTGTAGACAGTTCTGTATAAATGCAGGGCCATTGTCCGACCCTATTTCGAGAGGAAGTCCATAACGTGGTATTATTTCTTTCATCAGACTCTTTACCACCTCTGTGGTCTTTTCAGTTCTTGTTGGAAAAGCTTCCACCCATCCTGTCAAAGTGCACACCATCACCAGTAAATATTTGTATCCTTTGCAGGGTGGCAACACTGTAAAGTCTATTTGTAATGATGCCATTGGGGATAGCCCGATTGGCTGTTTCCCTGGAGGTTGAGATGGGCCTG